>OX376373.1:87025210-87230630 GCA_947369275.1 Nemotelus nigrinus | reverse complement strand
AGTCAAGCTAATTGGTCTGTAGTCTTTCGGATACGTATGGCTGACTTTACCTAACTTGGGTATAAATACAACCTCAGAGGTCCTGCAGGCTGCAAGTACGTGACTTAGCTCTATGCAACCTTTGGAAATTTGTACAAGCCAGGGAACAGTGAGCATACCTGTCTTTTGAAGCATGGCCGGTAGAATGCCATCTGAACCAAAGGACTAGGTATCTAGGACTAGGTATTGAAGGTATCAACTTCCCATCCTACCCTCTGCTTAATGATAATTTGGCCAATGCCTTCGATGTCATACAGGTCGGATGCCTGTTCATTAGTGAAAGGCGAGGAGTCATCCAGACAGAGGAAGCCACTTGAACGACTTTGTTTTTCATTACTAACTGGAACCAGCGTACTTAAATTACCAATAAAAATAAATAAAGATTTTACACTTTAAAAATTATATAGATACCTCATATTTGAAAACCCTTTATTTTCAATCATTTCTAGTGCGTTTGGTCTCTGGTCTGAATTGGGACTCAGACAGGGCACCACGCACCGAGCTTTGAGTCAACATAGCTCTGAATAGGTGCCGACAGCCGATTGTAGATGACTTGGAAGATCGGAGATGTTTATTCGATTTTCTAAATTGCACATCACAATCGAACCAGCAAAAGAGTTCAACATAAAACTGTCGAGATGTTTTAACAATAGAAAAAATCGAGCCAAATACTTCGCAATCACGCATCACTAAAATGTACGTGTGAACAAGCGATGTGAAAATAGTTCGAATTTGAACTCGCAGGTTTCCAAATCAAATCCGCTCTCCAGCACCTGAGAATCAACTGTTACTCTTCCTTTTTTATGTTGAAAACCAGTAGAATCCTGAAATTCATTTCCTGGGTGGAGCATATGTTAAAGAAATTGACAAAGCAACGGATTGATAGTTTAAAAAAAAACTCGAGCGCAATAGAACCGCTAGAAAACTGTTTTTCGAAGAAGTTGTTTATGAGTGACCAAAAAAAGGGGAAAGACGTTATACGCTTTTTTGTAGTATTATATCAACCATTTCTTACCCAACGCAATACAAAACATTTCTCGACAGCATCTTCTATAACATAAATGATGAAAATGTTCAGTGTTGGCAACACTTTCCCAACGAAGCAGCAATAATTCTACCTTAACAGGCTCATGCTACAAACAACCTATCCTTTGAATTTCATTTTCATCCGACAATTTCGTTGAAAATTTCAGCGATTAAACGATGTTTTAGGCTGCCGTCCAGAAAAATTTCACAATTCGGAACATTTAAACATTGATTCCCTATTTTTATTGTTAACGCTTTGCATTTAAATATGTAATGGAAGTATCTGTTGGTGCAATATTTTCAAAAATGACTGTTACTTTTGATATAATACTTTAATTTTTTTCAAGTTTTTGGAACATCAATATTTGTTGTTAATTGTCATTTCAAGATCGTTCATATTTGCAAATTTAATAACAAAATAGATTAGTAAAGAAATGCCAGAAAACTACAAAAGTTACCAAAGCTGGCAGCCCTTTTTTGATTTTTTCACGAAATTCCTACGAAATTTGGCTTATAATAAGTTACATTTATTACATGAGTTTCGCTTTGATTTCATGACTAGAGCAGCATGAGTAGCAATAGGGAAAAATGCAATATTTTGATGAGCAAATTTACCAGATTTAGGTCACAAAAATTACCATAGCTTGCAGTTCTACCCTAGTTTTTCAACCAAAGTTCTAGCAAATGTGGCTTAGTAGTACCATGTGAATTTTGTTAAAATTTGTTGGCCGAATTGGAAGTTATAGGCCAAAAAGCAGTTTTTTTTTCTAGAGATTTCTCAATATGGTACCACTGCCAAAGGACCGCCTGTATTTTAATATCACTTCTATCAAACCTAATCCTAGTTAATGTTATTATGTACTGTAAATTTCATAGTGATCGGAAAATCCGGTCGCCAGTTCTCGTGAACAGAAGCTTCGAGTGCTGAAAATAGAGGTAATTTGGTGATGGGTTGACGTTCTTGTGCAACTCCGAATTTGGAACATTTTAAAATGATATGGTGGACATAGGCTAAGATTTATCAATAATTTGATTTTTTTTTTGGAATCCTTGGATATATATATATATATATATATATATATATATATATATATATATATATATATATATATATATATATATATATATATATATATATATATATATATATATATATATATATATATATGGTATATATATATATATATATATATATATATATATATATATATATATATATATATATATATATATATATATATACAATATATATATATATATGTATATATATATATATATATATATATATATATATATATATATATATATATATATATATATATATATATATATATATATATATATATATATATATATATATATGAAGAAATATGATTTTTCGGTGAAATTAGTTTAGTACTAATTTTCATCGAAAATTAGTAAACACAAAATTTTCACACCAGGAAACATTATTGATATTTGATTTGAGTTTATTATTGAAAATCTGTCAAAAAATGTAGATTTAACTGATATTACTTAGTAAAGGTAATTGAATTTGATCACGGTTCCCTTCTTGTCTATAAATCAGCATAGACAACGTATATCATTTCTACAGCATCGAAGCCGAGCATATTGAAACGGGAAACTCGATCGTTTTTGCGGAATCAGCCTCCGAAAGCAGAATCAATTGGAATTGTTTTTGCGGCTTCGATGCTGTAGAAATGATATACGTTGTCTATGCTGATTTATAGAGAAGAAGGGAACCGTGATCAAATTCAATTACCTTTACTAAGTAAAATTATATCCATGGATATAAGTCGGAGATGTTAAAATTTGTCACAACTAGCATAAATACAAATGTAATGATTTCCAACTGCGAGTGGTCACGCCAGTCAAGTATGCACTGTGTGCTGGTGTCTGATGAGAAACAGTGCATACTTTCGAAACCACTTTGTCAAAATAGAATTTTCAATGTAGATTAAAATTTTTAATGTTAATAAAAAGTTGTTCAATTTTAATCATCCCGCAAAAACAATTCCAATTGATATTACTTACAAAAACGTCTCGAAATATGATATGGAAATTGTGCATTTTAGTTTGCATTAAATTATTCCGTAAAATTAAAAAATAACTAACATTTGACCCACCCTGTACATCCAGCTCACGAATCCTTTTATATGATGAGGAATGTTACAGGAATGACGTGTACTTGTACTATTTTCGAATCAAATGCATACAACACATCGTGTCTGTGAATACTCTTATCTAATAGCCTCAGCAATATTTTATTTCCATTGGATAGCCTTCAGTTCAAATCCACGCTATGATGTCAGTTCAACTCGGATACACTGAGCTTCCTGCCATTGATAAGAGCTACGTACAGGATTCAGTGCTTTAGGGGTCAAAAATATCAAATCCGAATTCCAATACACTTTCTCTCCATTTCTCGTTGCCATCAATGTGCTGGGGTGTTTTTTGTTTGCCAATTGTCCTTCTTTCCCAGCCTTATAGCTGTAAGCATGCTTGTTGTGTAACCCAATTCTTTGCCACTGCGACCAGAGCTAAGCCTAAGCCAGCCAAAGTGCAAAATTGTCTAGTGGAAGCGTGTGGCGTTCTTGGAGGGATGCTGTGAAGTGGATAAAACGCTTTTTATGATTCAAGGGGAGAAATGGAAAACATGAAAACTGCTTTGAATTGAGGCGGCATGAAAGAATGAACGAATGAATATTTTTTCACGGTGCTTAGTGCAACAATCTTTTACCGGATATAGAGTTGGCTGGTGAAGAAGAGCATGAAAAACAGTCGTGTCTTTCTGGTGTAGTTTTCACAAGGTTTCCTTTCACCAACATTCTACATGAATATTTCCAACAATATAACAAAGCACATTCATGTCATCTATGATGATTTCCAGCTGTCAGAATATCTTTGGAAACAGCATATGTACGTCACTTTTAGAAAAGACTAAAAAATGCAAAGTAATTGAGAGTTTCAATCTGGAAGTTTTCAAATAATGTGCGTTCAAAAGTTTTTTTTTATAATTAAAACTATAATGGTAAAAGTTTTAACAGTAGCAGTTTGAAATTAAAATCTAGTAATCCGTCCTTTTATTTACTTTCGGTGTTCTCAACCAGAAACGTGGCCAGTAGTGACTTCAATTAATTTTATTTTCTCTCTTCTTTTCGCTATCATTATCACTGAAAATATCAAACGTTCCATCTTCTTGAAAATGACTCGAAACTCACTAGTCACTTCCAAAGTCACTCAAATATAACATCAAGAAACTTACTAAAAAGTAAATTAGCACTTGAAATGAACTTCGCGTCTCAGCCATCCTTCTTCAAACAAAATTTGTTCGCAGTGTGCAGTATATAAATGCATTTCGAGAAAGTCCTTGTTCGTCAGAAAAATGTTGAGCTTCTGCGAGCCAAAGTTCTTCCTTTTCGACTGGATTTAAACTCTTATCCAACGCAATTTATTTTCTCACCATTTGTCCGTGCCTGCCTCCGGGCACTCCATGGCGAAGTCTCTCGTAATAATCAGAAAGTTTTCGTGGGTCCCGGAAGTCGACTTTACGGCTCAGCTGCCCAAAATAGCTTGCGATTGTGCATCTTTTGTGCACCATAATCGTTGGTCATAGTAGCACCCACCAGAAACCAGCGATATTATGACTCCTTCCTGATATCGCTACCAGTATTGTGTTTGCTACAAACGAGTCATCTATCCGGCAAGACGGCTGTGTATTGTTTCCTGTTGGCTGCTGGTCATAGTGAGCTATGATACTTGTCTTTTGCGTAGAATGAAAGGAGGGTATTGCTTCATCTAATTTATCCTGACAATTTGCTAAAATGTTGGCTGTCATGCAACTGGCTCTTTGAAGTTTTATTAATGGATTCATTACACAAGCAGTTGGTATAAGTTTTGTTGCAAGTTTTATTGCTTGTGATAAGACTGGGAAGATGGTGAGATTTCATGAATGCAAATTGAGGAATTTTACTAATTTTTAGAGAACTTGGTAATGGAATGCAGCTATAAAAACTGATTTTGCTTATATTTGTGGAACATTTTGGAATATATTGTTTGACCTTACTGCAAATGAATTTCATTCTGGTGAAGAAAATATAACGAGTCCCGAAATGGTGGGGCTAAGATACATCACAAATTAACACGAATCAAAAGCTCAACCAAGAGACGATGCATAAATTTGTTCGTCATCCGCAAGAAGTTGGTGGAAAAGAAACTAAGGCCCTTAGTAGATTGGAAAATAGCTAAGCAGCCTTATAAATCCAAACCGCGTATCGTTTCACACAACGTTGACAGATAAAAGATAGAGAATACTAGCAGGTCAATTAGTTCCCTCAGTAATTTGTATGAGTCATGTTTGTTCGAAAAGAGGAAAGTAAACTATGTTTTTTTTCCTCCACAAATTGCATACAGATAGTAATTTTATAATCTGTTTTTGAGAGGATCGGATGTAAAGTGGTAGTGGAAAAAGATTTTATGATTATTTTAAAATGTGGCAAAAATGATACAACAGCATGCTCCAGAGGTGAAAAAACTTCATGGTGGAAACATTATTAGTGTAAGAACTGCACAGGAGTAGTTTAGAAAATTTCGAGTTGGGTGCACTATAACAGAAGATGTGCTTCGCTGAGGACGTCCCACTGAATTTGACAACGCGACGTTAAAAAAAACCTGATGAAGGCAGAAACAACTTTTATCGTGGATATGATTGCAGAAAGATTAAAGTCATAGGCGTGCCGTAACCTAAAATCTGGCAGGGGCCAGGGACCAAAAGGTTCAAAACATGCGATGATTTTGTCTTCCGTAAGGTACACGTACTGTTCATACAACTAATGTAATTTACTAATACATTATATATATGCTAAATTATTTATTTTAGTTATTTGCTAATGCATAATGCATTATCAAATAAACTTCGTGTCTGTGAATACGTATGAGCTACTACCTCATACATATAATGTGAATGGTAGGTATAAACTACACATGAATTATCTATGACCGCTAAGAAAGAAAGCTTGTATGAATTATACAGGAATAGAATGGAAATAATTAGAAATATAAGACTATTTGTTCGTTTAGAAGCTAAATATATTTCAACTTATACTTGAAAAAGAGGATAACTTAGTTTCAAAATACCTTTGAAGAAATTGGAATATATGAAGCTTAGAAGGAAGAAACTGATCTCTTGCTTCAAACTTTTGTTACCTAGAAAACCTAGAAAAAGCAAAATAATTTGGCAAGATGAAGAATGCTGTAACTTACTCTTTTCGAGCCATTTAGTTTGCAGGGAACTGCATGTCCGAGGCTAGGTGAAACAGCAAAACCTTTGAAACTAGTGCTTTTTGCTGTTTAACATTTTCGCGATCCTCTGGAAAATGTAAGATACAGACAGTTCTTGTCCGCGAATGATGTAATTTTTTCCCAAACTACATATAAGTCTTCTCGCTCACTTTGTAGTGTTTTAACTGTTCCATTCACAAGATCTATCCCATCCCTAAGAATTGCATTTTTAGTTTAGAAATATGTGCTTAACATGTTCGTTACAAAAAGAACATAGTGAAAGATGAAAAGATTTTCTACCAACTTAGGATTAATGATTGAATGAAAGATCCTTAATGAATAAACTGAGTCGTTGTATTTTCCCTCATTCATTTCTTTTTCTAAAGTCTCTTTCATGGTCCCATAGCCATCGATCACTAATTTGCAATTGTGAAATCTCATTGACTAACGAGTTGAGCTTAAACTTCTCATTCCATGCCTTCTACTTATACCAACTGCCTCTTCAAGCTGCTTCAAAAAATCGTGTTGTGATGGCTTCGAAAAGTGGGATTCGATGGCATTGAAAAAGGATGTACAAGTTTCGATTGTGGAAAATGTATCCATTACAACAAGGGCAATTTTATGAGCTAGACAGTGTACAAATGTGGCTGCAGGGTATTTCATCTTAATTTAGGTTTGTACACGACTTTTTTGTCCTGACAAGACACTAGCCCCATCATAAGACTGTCCAACAACAGGCAATTTGCTAAGTCCGTAGCTGTCTAGGTTAGGTTAGTGAAGAGGGCTGCCGGGAACGTGGCCAGCATTAGGCCACCAGTTTGGGCCCATTTGCCACCCTCATGGTCAGTCACACGCATTCACACTTACAGCCATGGCACTGGCGGGATTCGAACCCACAAACCCCGAAGCACGCCCCTTTTCGGCCTGACGCCTTAGCAAGCAGAGCTACCGGGCCCCCTGTAGCTGTCTAACAGGCTCAAAATTATATCTGCTAAATACGAGGCATTTCTATTTCCTGAAGAGTCTACAAAGCTTAAAAACCTGATTTCGACAGCTAGTTTTAATACTCAGATTTATCTAAATACCTGTATATTGCCTAGTAAGAATGAACAGATAATCTTGATAAAAAAAAACATGATTGGCGAGGCGGTTTTAACGTATTACTTGTCGAAATTAGATATTGCCGTTCATTTCTCGAAATAAGTCCCATAACATCGTAATTAATACCGCAAATAACACAGTATCTATGTTATAAGTAGTGTGTATGCTATGGTATAGGCTTACACTACTGCACTACTCAACTCTTGCTGTAACCACAAAAACCTAAGAGGCGAAAACTTAAGTGTCTGCTGTTGGAAATATTTATTTTTCTGGGAGGGGCCAACTTAGGGTCGGGGGGGTCCTGGCCCCCCCTGGCGCCCCCTAAGGCGCGCCTATCATTAAAGTCCTCGCATGGAACCATTCATCGGCATTTGCTGCAGATACAAAAAACAGGATTCAAGTTTGGAAAATGGGTGCTACATCATTTATCAACATTAAATCTCCAGGAAAGAGGGAACATTTGTTCCCTTCTGCTACGTGACAATGAAACGAACGCTTTTCTTAATCGCATTTTGACAAAAAACGAAAAGTGGATAGTCTATCACAACGTCGTGCGGAAAAGACAATAGGTGGATGCAAATAAAATGCCAAACCAGAAAAAAACACACTTCTTTAGTAAACAGGAGACATGTACTTTTCCATCACGATAACGCCCAATTGCATATTGGAAACGTCATCCTGGAAAAATTGAAGCAATTGAATTGGGCAATGATGCTTCATCCAGAATCTTTTGTTGCGTCTTCATGAGAAAGTATTTATATTATCTTTTCTATTATATCCTTGTTCTGCTTATGAGATAACTCATTTTGACCTAGGATATCATTCGCACTTCTTCTATTCATATCTCTATTTACCTTACTAAATATACATAATTGGCGTTAATGTATATCTAAAATCATTTACCTTCGAATAAGTCTAGTATATTTTCCAATTTTGAAAATATTTGCAATGGATATATTTCCGTCTTACATTTTCCTTACTTAATGCCATGCATGTATTGCTTACATAGTTCACGATCGTATGGCAAGAAGGTCTTCTGTTTAAGTTGATCAAGTTTGGATTCCCGGACGAGGTGATAAGACTCGCAGCGAGCTTTCTTACCAACAGACAATACTATGTCAGCGTTAATGGAGCAGATTCTCCCAAAGTACCTGTGACGTCAGGAGTGCCTCAAGGTTCTGTCCTTGGACCAATTCTTTACACCATATTCACCGCTGACCTTCCCATTCCAGTGGGCCAACCTCAAGTCCAAATTCTTCAATATGCCGATGACACGCTCTTATTTGCGTTGAGCCAAGATCCGCTCAAAGCAGCGAGGTGCCTGAAATACTACTTGGCAGAATTAAGTCTTTACTTTGACGAATGGGGCATCAAACCAAATAGCAGTAAGACACAGCTTAGTGTATTTCGCAATCCTTCTAAGTATCGTGGATCGCAAACTATTCGCAACAAGACTTAAAAAAAGTACCTCGGTGTTTATTTTCACGAATTTCTAAAATTTAATCCTTACATGTGGCGTAAAATCAAAGCTGCCAAATTCGCATTTCAACGCATCAGACATCTTTTTGCCATAAAGATGGTTATGATCACCAAAGCTAAATCCATTTGCTATCAGACCCTGATCTGGCCTATCCTGACTTATGCTTTCCCTTCCTGGATTACCTGTTCAAAGACTGTAAAGGCCAACGCGGAGATATTCGAAAGAAGAATCTTCCGTTTCTGCACTGGTAGGTTCTACAACCCGGTAACTAAAAAGTGGCCGAAGAACCTTCTCCTCTATCAAGAGTCGAGACTGAAGCAACTTAGGGACCGGGTTGTAGAATTAACGACAAAATTCTACGGACAGACTGACGGACATGAAAACGGACTGATTCGGTCAATAGGGTGTACAGGTGGCTCCAATGAGCCATTTATGCGCCCCGCAAAGTCAACGTATCAACGACAGCTCATGGATGCGATATTTAGCTATGTAGGCCTTCCGTCGAACAGATGGGCCTAAATGTAAGACCTAGGTTAAGTTTTAGGTCTAATTAATTAGTTATAATAAAGTATAGGTTAGAACTTAATTAGGTATAGGTTAGAGCCCTAGCACTTGTACAAGCTGGGTAGTATTATAATTGTGTAAGATAAAAACTGTTTAAGCAAAAAATATTTATATAAAAAAAACTATAAGAGCCAGCAGGTCAAAATAGTATAGCCGCTAGACTTTAAATTATCATTGCTAATTATACTTTAAGCTAGGTTAAGAATGTGCAACAAAAATGAAATAAAAATTTTCTTCAATCAATCTTCATAGTTCAAGACATTGATTTCATAACATAGATTCATAAAACCCACATTATATCGCAACACTATTTCGAAAATTTTTCTGTTTACAAATGAAGCATATCGATTACGATTCTTGTGTTCAATCCTACAGCACAGAATCATATTCATTTCCCCATGCAAGTGGTCTGTATGATTATACATGACCATATTATGCCGGATTTATACACTGGGACGAGCGTCTCGTGTACAAGAGTAAACAAGACTCAACAAGACATTGGACGAGACTCAACACGACATAGGGTGAATTGTTTACTTAGGATATTGCACCATGCTACACGGACCATGCACCATCCACCTTTCATAGGGTGAATTGTTTACTTAGGATATTGCACCACGCATCTTTCGACAGTTGTGAGCTGTTTTGTTAAGTTCAGTGAACGATGACTAAGGTACGGGCTGTGGCTATATCAACTGCCTGGTGTGCGTTGGATTATTTCAATCTGGGACACGCAAACACATGTTTGAAGTCCCGGCAAAAAATTCGAAAATTTTAATTTTTTAAAATTTTACCCTCTCGAATCCCTTTGACTTGATGCATAAAACCGACTTCGCTTCCAGCGGCTTCGAACTCGGACGAGACGGTCATAAACACTCAGGCACAGCAATAAAAGGATCATTATCCCTTCATAAAACAAACAAGAGCCGACGAGCAAACCATTTACACACGCGTGCTTGCCATGAAAAAAACAGCCGAGAATAGACAAGGAGACCATTTACACACAGACCTTGTCGTCATTTGGCATTCCTCGGCCAGAATGTAATTCCGGCATTAGATATTCGTTCAGTAGCTATCGTGTGTGTACCTAAAAATAGAATACCACACGATGATTGGCTGAACATGATCATGTTGGCTTGGATCTGTAAAAAGGGTCAGCCAAGCCCAAGGTTGCCAGGTTGGAGTATTTTCCCCAAAAGTGGGGTATCTTTACTGCTCGGAGGGACAAATGGGGGAGACAGATTATGCCCCAAACTTTGGGGGATCTCGGGGGGTTTTCCATTGGAGGTTTTTGGGGTTTTCCATTGCAATGGATATGACATGACGCAGCACAGCGCGAACTTTAATAAAGCCAAGGACTTAACATTTTTAGCCACTGGAAATTAATGCTCTCTTTAAATTTTGCGAAATTAACTGATCTTGTTACAGATTCACGGAAGGTTTTATCGAATACTAAGCCCTGCTGACTGGGATCTATTTGTTAATTTTTGCTTTGTCTTGTCAAAAACTTGCAATGCTAATCGCAAGATTATTTGCTTATCTTGTTACTGCATTCATTATCTCGCCTATATTTTTTATGTCATATGACAATTCCTATTGTTTATTATTGATCCTGTGTATTAATTTTCGTGTTCAATTTTTGTTGTTTGGTGAACATCTAATAAGCCTGATTCGCTGTATAAAAAAAATCAAATCAAGGTCAGATTTGGCATTCCAAGTATTGTTTTGATTTTTTGATTAATCTTCCAATTGAGTCAATATTTCGCTTAACTATTTAGTTCCATGGATCTGATCCGTGGGATATATTCGATATTAAGTTTTATATGGTATAGATCGATATCTTCTCATGAATCTTATCAAAGTGTTGGCAGCACCAGGCATAACAGAGCAGAGGCAGGGGCCTAAAAGTACGTGATTTATTGATGGAAGAGATTGGAAAAGAGTGAAGGAATTACCATCAGCTGGCACGTAAAAAGAGATAAACCCAAAACAAGATCACTTTATCACATGCGAAAGTGAGAAAATATAATGTCAAACGACAGGTGAGAATGTATATATCCGTGTTAGCTGATAGGTGAGAGTGTGTTGGCGTGCGTATAATCCCATCAAGAAACAGTAAGCGCCGCGAACATGCACTGCCAACAAACGAAATTCTCTGTATTGGGTTGCATAAAAGTGTCGGAGATATTCCTTTTACTCGCCAAATGGTATCGAAAGTAGTATTCCGCGTTAACTACCTTATCGCTTACCATTTTAATACTCAGAAAATGTATTAAGAAAAGCAATATTGCATAAATCGCCATTCGTTAAAATAGTCTCTTTGTCAAAGCACATGTATATTGCCTAGTGGGAATGAGAAACGTATTTGATCGTAGCAGAGTTGCTTGGCGGGGTATTTTGTGTCTTTTTCCAACTTGGACTTGAATATTGCTATTTACTTCTCGCAATCAGTGGGGAATTGAATTGCAATTCACGTACTTTCCGAGCTATATATAGTTCTTAAGCTATGGCAGAGGCAAAACGAAGCGGGCGCTGATCGAGTAGTCGGAGTATAGACGTTGACTAAGAGAGAAGTGCTGTGCGATATTTGAACGGGAGTAATTTGAGAGTTAGAACAAGACTGTTGTTGTAAAACTAAATAAAAGAATAATATATAAACCTTGTTTTTGTGTCTTTAAAAGGCACTTTTTCCCGTAGTGTAGATGGCAGAAAAAATCTGCTTACCAGATCACCGGGTGAACTATTACCGCGGCTTATGTGAGGTTTGGCTCACTAAAAAAAGGACCATCTACAAGCCCACGAAGTTCCGAGTCAGGACCCGCCTACGCACTGCTTCAACCTGGTCGTGCTGACTCACCCATCGGTAACTACGGACTTTAGAAACTACCGCAGCTCACGGGTCAGCAAGGCAACCCTCCTCTCACTTTATGCGCAGCAGTTTCTCAACATACGTTGAGACTGCACGCCAGTTCTCCTCGTTTCGCAGCATTGCATCCGCGATTCTCTCACGTGTTACCAGGTTGATCGTAAACTCAATGGTGCGTCTCAAACCCACAAAGCGACTACACATAAAGAATATGTGCTGAGCATCATCGAGCTTAGTCACACAGTACCGGCAGTACGTTGTGACCACCTTGCCCATTCTGTTCAGGTATTTGCTGAAGTGACCGTGTCCTGTCAAGAATTGACAAAGCCAAGGCTCGATAAGACCTTTACACGATTAAATTATTTGGCGATAGCAAAAGTACTATTCAGATTGCTAAAAATAATAGCTATCACTCCCGAACGAAACATATAGATGTTAAAAATTATTTTGTAGGAGAAAACTTGGCGAAGGGGATGATCAAACTGGAGTATAAGCGGACTGAAGATATGATTGCCGACGTCGTGATAAAACCGATGAACAATGATAAGCTAAATCATTTTGTTACGGACTTGTTGCACCAAACTTGTTACACAAATAACATTGTGTTTAATTTTGCAAAAAGATATGCATTTGAATTCTTAACAAAATTATCTTCAGTGAGGGTATTGAAAGTTGAACTTAATTTTGTAGGTTATTCTTAGCAAGCTGAATTTAACTCTGCATTCCACTGTTTTTTCAATTCGGTGAACAAGGATTTACTCTTTTCTGAATTGTGACTTATCATAACAAAACGTATTTTATTTTCGGCTCCCTGTTTTTCGTGTTGATACACGTTAGTTTGCGTCGAGTTCAGTCAAAATTAATTTACAACAATAAGTTAACTGGTTAATGAAGAACTAAATGGTTTTCCGCAATTTTTCACGAACTTAATCAACTATGGCCTATCACTGAAAAATTTGCCGGAAATCATTTACAATTATCAAAGAAATCAATATCCAACTTTCTTGAATTTACAACTTTGTGCGCCCTAGATACCAAAACGTGGATTAGGGCATCTACTCAGTTTATTTCCCTGTTAAGCTGATCAATGTCTAGACAAAACACACTCACATAAACGAGACAAAACAAAATAAATTTATAAATCTAAAGTCTACATGAATAGTCCACGTGGCAATTCCGAAAGGTATGTATGTAGAGCAAAATAAGACCAAACGAAAAGACGAATTAAGTTTGTATAATCATTAGATAACTTTTCTGAATCGAACGAAAGATAAATCTGTATATCGTAATACCTACACATTTCTAGCTATGAACAATGTAGTAAAACCAGCAAACTTTTGCAAAAGCTTGTTGCCTGACAGTAATCTCTTTCGGAGATTTCCTAGTAATTAAACATTCAAAAGAGAAACGATTCTGTCGTATCCTATTTTTCCATTTCAACCCACATCAAGTTCGGAATATAATGCAAATGAGTGGAAACATCTTTTGAGATTTGCAAATGTAATTAATTGCGAATTTAATGTTGAAGTTTTGTGTGTAAACATAAAATTGTGAAAGGGCTTCTATTGGATCAATATCGTGATTACACGTGGAATTAATGGAACGAAAACGTGTTTTACTTCAAAGTAAAGCTGTTTTCGGATAAATCACATTCAGTAGCTGGGGCAGTCATTTAAAAGACAATTCCATGAACATATTACTCAGATTGAATTTATAAAAGTTACGAGAAAATTTCAGTTCCATTACTATATGGTTGAAAATGAGAGACAAATAGACACAAACGGAGCCACAAGCTCATATCTTTTGGCAGTTTCTAATCACTTGGACTAAAAACTCATACTTCCATAGCAAGAGATATCCTTGACATTGTCAGCTCTCCTGAAAAATTTCTGCCTGTCTCGAAAAAAGCAATTGAGGCATACATTTATCGACAACCAAAATTTTTGTTCATGGCAAATCACTACCCGATAAACAATGAATTATTATTCAGACCAGATCTGGTTTAAGTTATTTGAAAATAAAAGCAACCCAATGAAAACCGCTTTTTGTGTCTCGATCAATAACAGATCAGGATAGGCAGCATTCACTGAAGCAGAATTAGACTAATCTAAACGCCACTCTGCAAACTCTAAATTTGTCTATTTTGGATAGTATGCCAATATATGAAGTAATTAGCTTATTTTAAGTATTGAAATAATTTCTGTTTGGTTTCCTTCGAAAACGAAGAGATTAATTCATGATAAAAATCTACCGAGGAACTTTATTATTAAAATTTATTTTCTAGTTTAAGACCCCAGTTTAAAAAACAATCGAGCATAAATAAGATCCACAAAATGCTATGTACTCTTGGAAGTATATCAATTCTTGCTAGTCTAGTTCTGGATTACCTAATGCAATGTACTTCATTAAAATTGTCTTATAAAGCGAACTTTTTTGCAGACTATTTTTTATAAATTTATAGTTGGGGATGTTAGTACATTTGATCACCCTATTCATTACTCCACTTTAAGTTTATCATAATGTACTATGTAATAATGATGACTCCCTATTTCGAGGGTAATCTGCCCTCTTCTTCAGTATCTATAATCAGTGTCTATAATAGACACTGAAGAAGAGGGCAGATTACCCTCGAAATATCGATATTTGTCGAATAAAATAAATAAATCTAGCTTCAAAAAGGAAAAAAATTGATTTAAATTAAAATAGGAATATGGGCCTCAATAATGAATGACGTCTCAACTAGAGATGGGTAACACGTGAGAGAAGCAATCGCGATGAAGCAATCACTAGCCCCCAACACGTGTGTCAACACACTCTATACTGAGCGAGCTGCTTCACAGGTGAAGCAATCACTACAGTATGACCGAGCTGAGCGTTTGGTGAAGCAATCACTTGCACTCAACAAGTGTGTCGGCCGACACGTTTGTGTACACACAGTAGAGCTAGAGATGAACAGCACAAGAACGAGGCAATCAGTTGATGTGATTAGGAGCTTGTTTATGAGCTCGACACTTTTGCACAGGAGCAAGTCAATCGGTGCCGCGATATGAATTTCGTAAAGGCTGTAGGTAATGCCGTACAGTGCAAGCATGCCGTGGTTGGCTGTGATGATCGAAACTGACCGTCGCGGAAGAACATATGTGCACATTATATGTGCATATGATGAAGATTTTGGTTGAAACTTTCTTCCTGCAGACTTTCTCAATTTTTTTGTGATTAGATGCAGTGAGATTATCTCAGGAATGCGATGTCCGATCGAAATGAAATTTTTTAAGGATATTGATGAAGCATAAGAGGTATAGATATTGGATAGGGATATTCGAGCAAATTTTCAGAAACAATTATATTTTGATGAAGAAAAAAACCTCAAAATACGAGAATGGGCGAAATGAAAATGGTTGGGTTTGCCCGCTTTTTTTTAGATGATTATCGCTGTGATTATATGTTATATCTGGGAGTTGAAGTGGGTTTATAATTCAAATAAAAATTTTTTTGATTTTCATTACCTGTTGAAGTGTATATTGAAATCAGTGTACATTTCACACAATTCGATGCAGTGAAGTTCAGTGTATTTAGATAAGATACTTGTGAAAATTTGTTTCTGATTGATCATTAGTCTATAAATTCATCTACCATTGATAAATTTAAAATGGTAAACTTTTCAATTATATACCGTTTCGAAAAAAGCTTCTATGAGTGATTTTTACTTCGCTGAGGTAACGTTTTAGAATAATGTGAGTGGTGAGTACTTCAAAGAAAGCAACTATTTTCCTCATTTATGTTGTAGGAAATGCAGCCATAAAATGTTCATGTGATTATCATATATATATATATATATATATATATATATATATATATATATATATATATATATATATATATATATATATATATATATATATATATATATATATATATATATATATATATATATATATATAACAAGTAACAATGTTTATTATTCACAAATTTTGGAATTTAGACATAGTTAGGTTATAATTAGAGATAAAGCGTATATACTGGAACAGGTATTCTTTTGGGACAATCAGTACTTAGTATGAAATTCAAAAATACTAGGTTCGAGTGTTTTCGTATTTGCGAGTATTTTCGTACTTGCAAGTATTTTATTCAAATATTCAAAAAGTTTCTAGGGCAAAAGTTGCTGAAATCGGACAAAATCGGCCAATTTTGGGTGAGAGTGGTTTGGGACATAACAGGCCAAGATCTATTTCTGTGATACAAAAATTTCAGTTTTGTAGGGGGATAAGGGTTTTTTTGGCCATAGTTAGGCAAAAACTGCCTTTACGGTACTTTCGATGATTGAAAATGGTCGGAGAGTACAATAGTGATATTTTAAGGGCGAGAAAAAATTTTGATAGGGGAAATTGGGTGAAAACGTCCTATTTTACCAAAATTTTTTTTTTAATCTAGCATGAATTCGGAGACCTTTCTGAGTTGTTTCGGGTCAAATTTTCATACAAGTCTGTGAAAAAGCGGCCTAGTTTCGAAGATACGGCAAAATGAAATGCGCCGGAAAACCGTCTGGAAAAACTGAAAGTAGCACTTAAAGTGCTAAGGAGGAAAAGGTTGAGATCCTTTTTGGTTCGCCTGTTGGCTTCTCCGGCTGTGCTGAGGCTCTCCTCGTGACTGCAGGTCACCACGAGGGTGTCTCCAACCCTACCGGGGTTGTAAAATTTACGAGACCGCGGGAGTTAAGATGCCCATTGGATTCATATCCAGCCTTACCGAAGAGGTTGGCCCCCTATTAAACAGGCGAAACATTTTTTTTTATCATTTCTTAACATAATTTTCATTTAACTTCACGCTTCAGTGAGGCGAAGTGGAAAAGCGGCTGTTTTAGATTAGCCAAAAAAAGTTTGGTATCAGACATCGATCGATGAAAAGCCATATAGATGGCAACAGGATTAGTTTGTTCTATCTTAGTAAATTTTTTGACTTTGGTAATTTGAACAAATACAAGAGATGTTTTGTGCATATAATAAAATGAAAATCAAATTAAATTGATTGAATTTCATCGTTTTTCTTTAGGCGAAAAGATTTGCCAAATAAATGGCCGACCATTGGAAAGTTACGGACAAGCTGCGCGGACTAATGACTCAGTATCCTTTGAAGATTATCTTGCACCATCACCATTCTGGCTTGGGAACCTTGTGTTTGGAGGGTGGGGGAGGGCATATCATACCTTTTCATTAATCACTGCAAATTGTATGTATAGTATATATAGCATACTTCAACAAATACTTGTTAGTATTTTTGGAACATGTATTTTTTTTGTACTTGTACTATTATACTACTATTATGTGAAAATCCTAGTAAGACCCGACTCTAGTTATAATATGGACCAAAACATGCATTGAAGACCTACATACATATTTCCTCTACTTTTCTATGAAAATAGGACTTTCTGACGGACTAGAGCTTTTTAATTTGTAATTCAAATCAACTATAGTTAACTAAGCTATCGGACACTTACTTTACATTTTAAAATCTTTTCCAAATGTTCGAAACAAAAAAAAAGACACTTATTAAAATAAATACTGGGAAATTTTCTGTGCGTTTACTGTTCTATGTCACCTTTTCATGGCCATGTATAAGCGGTAAATAGAAAAAATACTAATCATATGCATAATCCTTTTTCATAACTACATTTTACATCAATCAAAAACGAATTGACACAATTGATTGACTCACACTGATTGAGTTGAAGTGTGTCGACACACTAAACTGAGTCGTTTTTCCCATCTTTAGTCTCAACATTCCCTGTAGTCCTACTATTTGTGGTGAGAAACATTGTCGGATGCTTAATTAGGCAGCCTGATTGTAGTTGTAATATTCTGGAGCCGCTGATTGTTATTTGCTGGAAGTTAGTTCTACAGACTATGTCAAAGCAATGTTCCTAGCTAATATAAAAATCTAGGAATTAGTAGTATGCATTTTTATCCAGCGTTGTTTCTTTATCGCCTTTTTGAAGTTGCAAGCACCTGATAATATTCCCCCTAACGCCAGGAGTTCAATTTCGCATTCGCTTACATTACTTCGCAGGTTGTATAATGGACAAGTCACTTTTACACAGGAGATGTCTCTCACCACAATTTTCGCACGATGTGAAATGACCTTCATTCATTGGAGTATACTGGTCCCTGTGATTATTGGAGATAAGGTCTGTGAGAAGATAGGGTATATCAAGCCAAGATGCCTACGCAGAAAGTGGTCACGTAACTAATAGATATGGGTATCATAAGGTATATCTTCTAGTGCTCTGCTTCCAGTAGTGGGATCTTTATTTTGCAAATCAAAGTATTGCGTACGATTCTTGCTCGAGCTTCCATAAGCTTGTTTAGAGTTAACGGTTGACTTTCATAATCCATTTTAGGGATTTTCATATTTCGTGATATATGTTGCCAAACGAGTTGTAGGTGAGTGCATAGTTGGGCCGGTGATATCAGCAGCGTGCTGATTTTTCCATGATGTGTCTGACTAAGTACAGAAAAATCGCTCCCTGGACATGACTTATACTGCTAACATCCAATATAACAAGCACTGCTGTCGAATCGAAGTTTGCGTATAGTTGCAAATCTTGCCGCAATCGATTGTTCTCATCTTGGACAGCAGATATGTGTTGCTTAAAATTGAATTTGCTGTTGGCGGGCCTCATCATGTCCTATTTTGATTATGTTCAACGCTGAGACTGTGATGGACGTTTGTTTCCTCAACAATTTGGTCAAGTGATTTTCGTTCTCCTTCAGCTTATACATCTGTCTTTCATATTCCTCTACATCGTTTTGATCTAGTACTCCTAAAAGAGTATTTGCCACGCTTTGAACAAATTTGAAAAGTGGTGTCCGCCGTCGATTTTTGACGTGGTCATGCGGCTGATATACCAGTTGATTTGAATTTTCTATCTCATCCAAATGTCACCTTAGCTGAGCGGTTGTTGCTTCGCAGTGGTTTTTAAATTCAATTTTATGGCGCGTAGTATTACAAATAAGCTTCAATTGGCTAACTGCCGTTCCAATTTTATCTATTTGTCTAACGTATGTTGTTAAATTGAAATGAACGATCAGCGTCCATTCATTGCTGTAAAGGTTGCCCTCTGTTATATCTCCAAAGTACATTCTCTTTTTGCTGTTGAATACAGTTATTGAGTAAATAAGCTTTCTGTGAGGAGCGACCACAAACTTATACTCGTAAAAAACTGAATATTGACGAAAAGGCTGATCTATAGCACCATCTTTGGCTCAAGTTTAATTGATAGGGGAGACTTTTTGGTGAATGGTTTCTTTCCTGATGATACTATTTTTGCTTTTACGTGGTGACTATATAATTTTCTTTTCCTATTTTGGTGAGCTTCACCCACTTGCACGTCGATTCCCATCTGACCTGTTTTTTATTCACCATTGGTTGCAGTCGCAGCTTCACTAGCCTCCTGTGCTGTCAAATTGTCGTTATCCACAATTGGTAGAAGTGATAGCTTCCTTTTCGGTCATTTCATTGTTTCATTTGTTCTTACAGTAACTACTTGTGCAATACCAACGGCACCAGGATGAACCTCAATTACGAGGCCAAGCAGCCATTTTTTGCAGGCAAGCTGTCTTCTTTTATAGGGACTATGTAACCTGTACGGAGATTTGGTTGTTCCTTCATCCATTTCGGTCTCTGCTGGAGCTTGGATAGAAATATTCTAATAACCCTTGCTTGCTGGTGCATTCGTTCAATCAGTTTCCATCTTTTAGCCAAATCAGGATTCGTACCTAGATGTTCTTGTTGTAGCAGGCTAAATAACGGAGCACCGATCAAAAAATGACCGGGCGTTAATATTCCTAGGCTTTCTGGATCATTCGTTAGTGAACTAAGAGGACGACTATTTGGACAGGCTTCAATTATAGTTGTTAGTGTTGTTAGCTCCTCAAATGTCAACGTAGTTTCGCCTACTATCCGTTTCTTATGATTCCTCGTTGACTTTATGCCGGCCTCCCATAAGGCTCCAAAATGCTGAGACAAATGTGGAATAAAATGCCATTGAATGTTTTTTGATACCTACGCATCAGACACCTCCATTTGAAATGTTTATGACCGGATCCGGTTCGAAGCAAATGTACGCTCCGAAATCACAAAGTTTGAAATGCAGCTACTTGGGGTCATTCCACAATGGTTTGTGGTCCGGTAGTTCTTCGGGATAACACCCACGTGATGCAATATCCGCGGAATTGATTTCGGTGCGTACATTTGGTAAAATCCATTATAGGTCAAGTTCATACAGCCCTTAAATTGATGAATATGAAGTGAAAATTCAATTTTTTATGAGCTTGCTTGGATTCAAAACTAGAATGTGTTTCTTGATGACATGGCAATACAATTTTCATGTTTCTTGTGATTAGCAGAACATCCACTGAATAGACTTGGTGGTATGGAGAGTGATCACAAGGGAACATGTAGTAAAGAGGGTAAGAGCTTGCAGCTCTACTGTGGTCATGGATAGAATATCGTAACTTTCATTGGGCGTGATATTGGTTTAGCATCCCAGCGCAGCAGCGTTTTCTTACTGCTATAACTACGCACTTACAAGGCAGAGTATATTTCAAAACATTGGTCCAATCATAAAAATTTGCTCGAAATCATCGTACGCTCACAATGATCTGGGCCATTTGATTCCATAAAATTAAAATATTTTCTGCCTAAAAATTTGTATTATATCTACCACATAGTCATCACTCACCTAAAAATAATGCTCAACATCTATGAATTGTATACGCAAGTGTTTGACGTAAGCTGATTCTAATCGAATCTAATTAGCACAAGTGGCATTTATTCGATATCACTCTGAAATCAAGGTCTTACTTTCATATCCGCATTACGCTTGTGCCCCAACTCCCTCTCCTACCAGCAATCACTCATTTCATTTCACCCTCTTGACTAGATTATGTATCCTACTAAGTCAACACTTAATTGCAATGCCTGTTGAGTGCTTTCCTCTACTCCTCATGTCACTTATCGCTTCCACTCCATTTACCACTCGAAATACAGCGACATAAAACCGCTTCGATTAATTTTCCAGCATTGAGATGGATCCCTCGCAGCGATTCTTCGTCGTCGCAAAATTAAAGAAAAATAACAAGCTCTCTTAAAATATGTCAGCATGACAGTAACGAGAATGAGCACGCACTCGTAGTCAAAATTCGCTGAATTTCACGACTGGAAAATGAAGAAAAAACTGACGAAAAGAAGCCTACGGAATGAGGTGAAAGTGGAGACAACAAGATTCCACACAGCAATTCAGTCCACATGGAATGCCGGTCGACATAAGAGAATCCTAAGCTACTTTTTAGGGAAATCGGGCAGACGATCCACTTTAAAACCGTTTGTATTTCTATCGACATACGTACGAAGGACATCAGTATAAAATTTCACGTCACCAGAAGTTTTAAATTTTCGAGGGAAATACTTACTGCAATTTCGTTTTCAAGATTTCCAATAGAAAATCTCTTCGCATAGACTTCTTATAGACATGTCTATACTTTTAGCTAGTAATTTTTAATCGCAAAAAAATAATCGCTTTGCGATATCCTTGACGCTCTTTTTTCCATAAAAAAATATATGTGCTTATGGAATTCACATTCTGAGTGATATCTTTTCGTAGTTTGACAGCTCAAATTAAAACACGAATAAACATAAAAACTCTTTAATTATTCCGACCAACACTGAAAACCCCCGAAAAACAACTGTTTTCATTACACTTTTACAAGATACTTAACAAATCCCCGGACGATGCTCTGATTAATTGATGATGGCGAAAGTTTTTTTTCTCTTGTTTTCGGTGGCGTATCGGGCCTTGGGCCGAATTTTCGCAATAATTTGCACGTTTTGTTAGCCCCGTTGAATGGTTTTATATTTGTTTTATATTGTTTTTCGTGAAGCAGAGGTATATTTGATAGATCCATGGGACTATTATGCTTTCAATTAGAACAATCTAATGCGATGATGAAGAGAAGAGTATTATTGATGCCAAGATGAGCTGGAGAACAATGGTTGATAGAATAATTTATTCGACCAACTTATGTTACTGGGATGCTAATATAATATTCATTTGGGCTTCGTTTGATTGAGTCGTAGGAAGTTCGGACAGGTTTCTGGTTGTTTTGGATAATAATAATTGACTACGTTATTGGGAAAGTTTGCGATCGGTTGAAGTCAATATGTGCCTAAATATAGGAATTAATTTATACCAAAAAACACAGCAACAATCGCATGATTTTTTTGTGTGTCTTAGGCCGCATATTTTATTGCTTTTGTTTTTTCAAATAATAGACACGAACTGCAGTCTCAAGAACTAGGTGAAAAATGCGATATAAAAAAAGGAATATTTCATTTGTCTATTAAGCAGCTAAAATTGCTCTTATGTTGTGATTGCTCATCGACACTGGTTCTTTAGTTCGTTCCGCAATGTCCTTGGTTCGTTCATAAATCCTTAAGCTCTAACTATAGAGGCATCGCTTTATTATGCTCGTCCATTAAAGTGTTGCCCAAAATTATTGAACGCAAAATGAAGCCCTTCTATGATAACATCATAGGAGAGTATCAGGGTGGTTTCAGGTATAAATTCTCAGTCAAACAGGTGCTTGAAAAATGGTGGGAGTATAATATCGACGTGCACCAGGTCTTCGTAGATTTCAAGCAAGCATATGATAGTGTAGACAGAAATACACTTTACCGAATCATGCTTGACTTGGGAGTTCTCACAAAACTCGTTCGCATGACCAAGGTAACAATGATGAAGGCCGAATCTCAGGTCAAAGTCAACAGTGACCAACTAACAGCTTCTACACTAACTCAGGCTTAAAGCAAGGAGATGGACTTGCCCCAATGCTATTCAACCTTGCTCTGGAACACGTCATCAGAAAAATACCAGCTGATATAACAGGCACACTACAGTTCAAGTCCACGCAAATAGTAGCATTCGCCGATGACGCCAACATTATGGCACGGACCATACCAGAAGCAAAGGAGGCTTTCCTAATTTTGGAGCCAGAAACTAAAAAAATAAATCTACGGGTCAACGAATATAAAACCAAACTAAAGACCCAAACAAGAAAAATGGCACCAATCAGACAAAACTTGACCTTAGGAGACTACAACATCGAGAATGTAGATAACTTCATTTACTGAGGAGTCCACCTTGATAAATCAGGCAGTTAAAAGGACGAAATTTTACAGCGAATAAACGCAGCAAACAAGACGTACTATTCCATACTCCCCATAGTCAAGTCTACAAACGTGCACAGGAATAATAAGCTTCGCATATACAAAACACTCGTTAAACCTGTACTTCTCTATGGAAACGACTTTGACTACGGACTCCGAAAAGGCTCTGGCCCCGTACAAGAAGGGTCAGAGTCGAGAATGCGATACAACAATGAGTTGTACCATATATATGACGACCTATCTGTATCCATATGCATTAGATTACGAAAATTACAATGGGCCGGCCACGTCAAAAGGATAGAGGCCAATAGACTACGTAACAGAACGTTGAAAGGTAGAGCACAAGGGAAGCGTCTAGTTGGTAAGCCGAGGAAACGTCTGGAAGACGCGATAGACGCAGACAGCAGATCAATACTGAGATTCAATAATTGGAGAACCAGGTCGCGGGATCGAGACGATTGGCGGCGGACGTTACTGGAAGCCAAGGCCCGATTTGGGCTATTGCGCCATCGATGATGATGATGACTGTGGCTTAGAATTGAAATGAATAAAGACAGTCATTTTATAAGAACTGTAAATATTCTAAAGTCACATTCTATTTCTTCTAATGTTCAAAGAACATTCAATCGCATCATCGAATCCTGGCCAAAACCTCAAAAAATTAATTTTCGATGTAGGTGCTTTTGACCAGTTTGTTAGGTCACGAATAGATTAAGGGCTGCATCCATTTGTGAAAGAGGGAGGGTCTAGCCCAGCCATACTCAACCTTTTTTATATCAGGGCCACTAAGAAATGCGCACTAAGCTATATATATGAGATCGCACAGCATCATTAAATTTCTTTACTGAGCGATTATGCCATTAGATTTGCAAATGGGAATGATCCTGCAATGAAAATTAACAACAAATATTAACGCTTTAAAAATTTGAAAAGTATTGAGGGTGGTTACCCTAAAATTCTTTCACCCGTATACTTCCAGCGCAGTGATTCAATCGAAACGAAATTTACTGGTTGGGTTTAAGCAGATTTGGTGAATATTTTGCTTTGCTGCTGACACAGGGTCACTAGCATTGGCCATTTTCGTAAATAAAGAAACCAATTTCTAAATTTTCCGACTTTTGAACATTTTTCGGATGGTAGCCTCAAACAACGTTTAACCGCTGAAACTTTCGATGAAATCCTCCGATGAGAACGAAATTCAAAGGAAAAGTTGTTTTAAGTATGAGCTTGTCATGGTAAACTTATTGCTGCTTCGTTGGGAAAGTTTTGCCTGCACTGAACATTTTCATCATTTGTGTTATAGTTGAGTTTTGTTGCTTTCGATAAGGAATGGTTGATATGGTTCTACAAAAAAGTGTATTACGCGTTTCCACATTTTTATGTCCCTCAAAGACAATTTCTTCAAAAATTAGTTTTCTAGCGGTTTCGATGTGTTAGATTTTTTCTTTCTTGCTGAGGTCTCTATGTTTTTCGCATATTTCGTATATTATCGTTTTTACTGAATAAAGGTTTTCGTTCTTCTTTTAAACTATGAAGAGTTTTTTTTTGTAACAGGTTTTGGGTCCAGAATCACGACTGCCCGTTCGTGTTTTTTTTAAATAAAAATAAAAATTTCATCAAATACATTTATTTAAATATACAAGAATAAAAACTTTAAAGCCGAACAAGTTATATTTCTCAGAAAATTATTTGCTGAAAATTTGGCTGACTCTAGTGAGTCGCATGTGCAAGCCAAAAGCGGTTTTTTGGACATTGCGACCCAGGCTGAGCCGACAATCGAAAGCGATATGGCAGAAACGAGGACGTACCATACTCATAGATTCAACGAATTCAATTTTCAATTGTGGACACATCAAATGGAAATGTTCATGACTCAAAATAAATTTAAGCCCTGTATTTTGTGCACATTAGTTCGTACTGCAGAGGGTGCCGTTAGAACATCAGAAGTGCATGTCGGACTGCAGTACCTCTTCCCAAATGTGGGCAAGACTCCAAACTGTTCATGAAGGAGCAGAAAAAGACAACGACATTGCAGGTGAAATAGGTTTTGTAACGTATCATGGCCCTGTGACGTAATGCACAGGATAGGAGTATGAAAAAGCAAGGTAATATCATGGCATAATTCTGGCATTCTTGACATTATAGGAGCTCAACCCTCTGCAGACTATCCTCGAATAATCAGTTTTTTTTTTTACCAATCCTGTGATAACTGCATAGCGTCAAAGCCTCGGGACCAATTTTTACCTGTTATCACGTAACCTTGTCCTGATCGTTCATGTGATAAGACAGTATGAAAAAAAACTACAGAACCGGTTATTCTGTGGTGGTTCGTTTGCAAGGGTGGGTAGGATCTGGGTAGGGTGTGGGGGTGGTCCTGCAGTGTCAAGAATAGACAATTGACAGGATAATCTAGTGATGTTATCTTGTTTAACAGTGGGCAACGAGTAGGCAACGAGCTCATCCCTGAAGATTGGGGATGGAAGCTCAGGGATACCATTTAATGGCAAAGGGGAGGGGGTAACTTATCGGAGCACACTTTTCTATCTACCCTGGAGTGTAGTAGATAAGTTTGCTTATATGTTTTTTTAATGGGCCTTTTAAACATACAAAAACAAATTCACAAAGATTTCAAGTCTTAATCAAAATCGGATAATATCAACATGCCGTTGAGAAAGTGGATACTGTTAGTTACAAATGTTTAGATCAATATATTTCAAAAATGGTTATGGCTACAAGAAAAAGTTAAAATCTTTTTTATTGGAAATTTTCCCAGCTAGACGTGACCGTTATTGAGATATCTATGAAAGGTCACTATTGGTGACTTTTGACCCCGTATAAAAAGTAACGTAGCACTCGAATCGATGGGGACTTTTGACATTTTGTAGAACACGCCAGTATCAAGGTTCACGCCAAAACTCAGCTTTCCCCTAATTTTCCCGAAGTTTCGCCTTTTTTATGTCGAATTTCACTGGCCTACACGATCAGTTAGCTGATACGCTGAAAAAGGCATTATTCCAGATAAATTTAAAATATTTTCATTTCGTTTTGGCATTTCTTTGATTTAATTTTAATATTGTGAGTCGAGAGGGAGTCTTGAAAATCTGTTTATGTATAACGCATCCAAATATTTGTTAATGTATAGAAACATGTGAGCTGATATTCTACGTAAAGCAAAAGAACTATTCGCACTCGTGATTTTTATCCTTTCTTCTCTCTCTAGTTTTCTCAGACCTAGTCGTGTGCCGGCGATTTTTTTCTATTTTGCTGTGGTCACTACGTTGCTCGCATATTTCGCATATTATCGTTTTTACTCAATAAAGTTTTTACTTCTTTTAAATTACGAAACGATTTATTCGTCAGGTTTTATATATATATATATATATATATATATATATATATATATATATATATATATATATATATATATTTATATATATTTATATATATATATATATATATATATATATATATATATATATATATATATATATATGTATATATATATATATATATATATATATATATATATATATATATATATATATATATATACATATATATATATATATATATATATATATATATATATATATATATATATATATATATATATATATATATATATATATATATATATATTGTATTATATGTATATGTGGCAATAAGCAACAAATATTTGGATTTCGAACATGTTCAAAGTTTTGTGGGTGGTAGACTTAAGCATTTCTTACCCCTATAACCTCC
Organism: Nemotelus nigrinus; assembly: GCA_947369275.1. NCBI lineage: Eukaryota > Metazoa > Arthropoda > Insecta > Diptera > Stratiomyidae > Nemotelus > Nemotelus nigrinus. The sequence continues at coordinate 87,203,310 of OX376373.1, read as the reverse complement.
GACGTAGGCATCGGACTTAAGCCGGGTGAGTTGGCCTGAACGTGAAACATATTTGGTTTGTTTTTAACGTTGGTGCTAGTAAAGATCTGCCAACATAAGACATTTTCATTATTTTCGTACCAGCAGGTACAACCATTAAATTTGCAAATGGAAAACATCAAAAATGAAAATAAACCACCATGTTTAAATTTTCAAAGTTTTTAAAAAGTTTGGTAGGGCAACCCCAAACATCTTTCTATCCCTGCAGCTTTGATGAAGACATCAGATGATTTTTTTAATATGTTATGTGCCCTAACGCGAAAAATCCAGGAGAACGTGTCGGCGAATATCAGTGATTAAAATCTTTTGTTAAGGTAGAGCTATAATGCAATTAAGTGAACTTTAAGTAGCTTAAGTGACAGTACGGTTGCATAGAAAACAAGCGGCATACCCATAATGTACTTATCTGCCGTTTCGTTAAGTTTCGTTCAATTCGGGCCACTTAAGTGGCGTACGACTGGGACCGTACTTCACGTAAGTAAATTTGACAGGAGGTTTGTGTAACGACTACGACCAATAGAAGGCACGTAAAATATTTGAATATGTTTTCGTGGATCGCTTGCTATTTTTGCAGGAGGTACAAGTAATGATCGTTCGTATACGGTATTGTAGAAGCAATAATAGCTATGTGAAATATTTGAATATTTTAGGTATGTTCGCGTACTTTCAGTCACTGAATTTTACTGAATTTTCCTGAATCATGCGGTGGGGGAAATTCATGAAAAGTACGAAAACGCTCTCATTGCATTTCCTGAAAATTGACAAACAAAAGTGTCAGTTGTCGGTTTTCGGGAGAACATTAGTGATTATAAAGTCATCCTAAGCGGTGATAAATTATCGCCACCAAAATATTCGTCCTTCATAATAACATTACGCCAAAAACCATTTGACGGTTTGCAGTATTTTTCAGTAGTTCAGACCCTACTGAAATTTACTGAATGAGGGGAATTTTTCAGTTTTCAGTAGAACGGAGTACAAAAACGGCTTCATTGCAATTAATTGCAATTAATCGTAGTACGCGAACATACCTTTTATTTGTAAAGGTTATTTAATTGTGATCATAGTTCCCTTCTTGTCTATAAATCAGCATACACAACGTATATCGTCTCTATAGCTTATCAAAGCAGAGAATAATTGATACGGGAAACTCGATCGTTTTGCGGAATAAGCCTAAGTGTAATAAGCCTAAGTAATTTATAATTTTTCGAGCGGAGAAAATCCGATCGTTTTATCTGCTTAAATAAACAAAAAGATACAAAAAGTCAATAACAAGTCTTGATATTTTAATATTATTAAGCCAAACGAAATAACAAAAGTAAAGCTTTCTACCATAAACATGAGGGATTTGAGTTCTCGCAGGTTATCACTTCTCTCTTTCAAGATGATTTTTTGCGAAGATAAACTCATATTCGCTGAATACTGAAGCATTCCAATACAAAAGTTCAAACCACGATAGAATTTTAATCATTTTTGACGCAGTAAAATTTATGGAATAAAACGTTTGAGTCATAAATGTTTAATTGCTCCATTGAGCTGTGAAAAGTTCAACAATATTTCTTAGAAAAGTTATTACATTAATTTTATTGTGAATCATCAAAGTGAAATCGTAAAAACATGAAATTCAAAATAAGAGACACCGAAAATTTAATTCAATCGTGGAAAATGTTACTATTCATTGCAAGCATCGAATGATATGACACTCAAAGACACACAAAGAGGAATATTTTGCGCTGAAATATGAAAAAAATTGGCATTTGTCTGATGCTCGTAGAATATTCAGAGAATTTGTGTGCAAATGATAGGTATCGTTAGGTAATTGAAATTGGTCCAACCATTACACAAAAATTGGTAGAAACGGGTTGCAATTTTAAACATATGTGAATCTGACTTGTTTGTAGAGGTTTCTCCGAAATGCATTATTAATGCTCATGTCAGCTCAGAAAAAGATGGAAATTTTTTTCCGAAAAAAGTTAACTTTGGAATGGTATGTTTCAATTTAAATGTGGGAAGAGCTACATTGCTTTCGAATAAAATGTGTTTGAATAAAATATGAAAGTTGAAAAACATAGTCCCGCCTAATCTATAAGCGCATAGTTTGATTTTTTCCGAAGATTTGAAAGTCATAGTGTTCTACAATTTATGCACAATGCATAAAATTATTATTCTGAAAAAAAAAACGGAACAATTGGGGTTTGTAGCGGATGAAAAATATCGCTTGATTCCTTATCCAAAAAAACTTTATTGCAAATAAATTCAAAGTCAAAAAAACTCTAGCGCACCTGAACCGCTAGAAACACTAATGTTTGAAAAACAGTAGAAGAATCGTGCAGGTTTTGAGTGTATATTCCACCAAATGAGCTGCTTACTACGGCCAAACTGTTTCAAACGCCACGTTTTACTTTGGTCTCAAGAATGCATTATAACTCATATGGTGGAAGGTTTCAGATGTTACCACTGGCAAAACACGGGTTAATTATATTCGTTATCAGTTGCTTATTTCAGAAAATTTTGAAAGCAGCATCTCATATGACATCAATGAAGAAAATGCTCAGTGCCTGCAGCAGTGTAACTGAAGTTGGTGTTTGGGGCTGCGATCCGAAAAATTTGCAGAACTTTGGGAATTGAAACATTGGTTATTTATTTTCATTGTAAATGTTTCCGGTATAAATACTAACTGTAAGCATTTATTGATACAAAAGTAGCACAACCGACTTGTGCTGGCAACCTTTCGCCAGTATCAAAGCCAAGAATATATCACATCTGCTTCACGTGGTTATATTACATTCGACGTTATGGGAGTATAAAGAAATTTAGGGTTACCTGCAGCGAGTTTTTTCATATTACCGAAAACTTAATTTTTGCTGTATATTGTCACTACAATATCATTACCATTTGAAAATTCTACGATAAAATCGCTTAGTAAAAATATTGCAACTAAACACAAAACGAACAATAGCTGGCAACCCTATCGTGGCTATTCAACCAAATTTGGCCTGAATACTGTTTATAATAGGTTTCATCAATTGTATGAAATCCGTATTGATTTCATGACTGCACTAGAAGTTATAGGGCAAAAAGTGTTATTTGCCTGAGCGAATTTTCAAAACCAAAGACACAAAAATTACCATAGCTGGCAGCTCCAACCGAATTTTTCATCAAAATTTCTATCAAACGTGGTTTAAACTAAGGTTCAGCTACTGTGTGAATTTCGTAAAAATCGAACGATTGAATCAGAATTTATAGGGCTAAAAGCAGTTATCTTTTTTTAGTGATTTTTCAAGATGGCACCACTGGCACAGAATCACCCACATTTCAAAATTACTTCTATCAGACCTGGTCCTATATAAGACCAATACATTCTATAAATATCCATTAATTCTGCGTATTGGATCGTGATTTTCGGTTTACAGAAGTTTTTGATGCTAAAACTATAGGTAAATTGGGCAAGGGTTACCAGGCGTGCCCGTTATACCTTATCAAATTTTTTTCTTTGTTTATATAAAGAAAGCATAAGATTAACAAACGAGTGGCTTTTTTTGGATAAACGGCATTTTTTCAAGAGAGACGATGATATATATATATATATATATATATATATATATATATATATATATATATATATATATATATATATATATATATATATATATATATATATATATATAAATATAAATATATATATATATATATATATATATATATATATATATATATATATATATATATATATATATATATATATATATATATATATATATATATATATATATATATATATATATATATATATATATATATGGAAATATGAATTTTCGGTCGAATCGATTTTAATACTACTGTTCTTGGAACATTAGTAATAACCAAAATACAATAACCATTTAATTAATTTTACACTTTCACTGAATCCACTCAACTAACGTAATTTAATAACCTTTTACAAATATTTCTTTAAAAACTGTTACGGGATTCAAGCTACCGTTTGTACATTGTATGTTTAAGATCTTTGTAGCATATCAACACTCCAGACAAAACGGTAATTTCTTGGCGTGCCTTACACTAGCTATATTAAATACACAATTTTTAAGACACGTGGTTTTTTCTAGGCTCAGTTTAATACACGTCTTTATTTCTACCAAGTTTGAATTTTTGTTGTTAATTTCTACCAACTTGAATGTTTGTGTAAAAATAGCCTGATCGGCATGCATTTGCACCTATCCGCAGTTCCGAAAGAAAAAAAGTTAGAAACAAGATAGGAAGATAGAGCACAATTAGAACGCGCCAAGCAAAATACCTTGAGAATTCGTTGCCTTTATGATCCTAATCGCAATAGGTTTGTTGTAGAGTTGGCACTGATTTCATGACTGCACTGTAAATTGTTTTTTTTAGTAAATTGTTTTTTTTAGGTCTCCAAAGTGAGTGGGGAAATTCTCCACACTCATGGTAATCACGAAATTCGAATCTGTTATCATATAAACTTTTTATCTTATTATTCCAGAAGTTGTTGAATTTAATTTTCATTCATTATAAAATGTGTTACATATTAATTAAATTCTCTTGACAGAAATTGAATAAAAATTCGTGTTTCTCATAATTTTATTCTCACAGTAAATGGCGGCGTGGTCTTCACTTTTGATTTACTATAAAGTTGGCGGATTCTTATGTATTTCTCTTTCTATATGTTTTTATGCACGATTTAAGGCGCCATATTCAATTTAAAAACGAACGATATCTAGTTTATTCTTGATTTGTGATTTTAATTTGTAAATTTTTTTAAATCCAATGTCATTATCAAACTTAAACTAAGTTTGATAATGACAATAGAGACAAATATAAATATTTATAATTGAATTCGATTTTAGATGTATATGTAGTACTTATTTGCAAAATGTTGTCACTAGTTTCATTAATGGGACATATGCATCAAGCTAATTTTCAAAACGTAGGTAATATAGTTTTTTGTTTTGTTTACTATAATTGTTTTGTTTTATTCCAGAGAGCTTCCGCAACACATAGATTACACTTTTTTGATAGTGATATGTGATTCCGGCCATAATTTTGCCATTTGAGGGTCTTTTTAGTGACACTGTGATGTTGAATACATGTTACTTAATCTTTTCTCTGAACCTCGTGAGCTTTTTTTAGATGTTATTATTAATACTTCAATTTATTTATGTGATTTGGCGTTCATTTATTTATTTATATTACACAGTTGACCTTAGTCAACATGTAATTAATAACACAGAAATTACGGCCTTTGCATATATGAAAAACTTACTAGGTTCTAACTATTACATTTTTTGTCTTTCCTATCCGACAGTCACAAAATTTTAATAACAGGTCACGATTTTCCATTTTCATTCATTTTGTTTCATTTCAAGGATCAATTCTAATATTCGTTCAATTTTTTATGCTCTAGTTTGCTCTCCATTGTCCATTTAACAATGACCACACGTCAGTTTAAATACACGACACCTTTTTCGTAAGCCACTCGTAGTCTACATCACAATTTCACGTGACACAGAACCGCAGGGATCATGTGTACGTTTGTCATATTTCTGAACATAATTTTTGGCATGTATGAATTTTTAAAATTTTCATTACGTTCGCCATGACGGCCGTAGTCTCCAATACATCATATAACGGGATGAGCAAACTAACACTTTTATCTCAGGTCTCGTAATACTTAGGCGCTCGCACCCGATACCATCCTAAACAAAATGTACCCGCAAATCGTGAATACGTAAGATAGGAACCGAAATGACACAATCTCCCCTGATTCGGCGAAGCTTTCATAATTTGCTCCAAGGCTTGTGACCTAGCTCTTGTGAACGTAGTCATACATTCATACTACATGCTTTCAAAAGATATGCATTCATAATCACCTCGAGAAGGGCATTTTCATTTCATCCACCTTGTTCAAGTGGAGTAAAATGGGAATGAGGTGGTGAAAGGACGAACAGCTAGTGGATATGCTTGCTATTTTGTGCTTATGAAGACCTATGAAAATACGGTGTGGCATATCGCCTCAAGAGAATGGAACTTTCCGTTGCCTTTTTGAATAATTTTACTGAATTGGCTTGGAAGTATAGACAATAGGGCTTACGTATAATTGTTGTTCTTTACAATTATAGCAAACGAAAAATGAGTATGAAGTGTCAGCTTCAAATCCAAAATTATGCGTTTATAGCTTCTCATTATAGTTTATTATGGCTCGGGTGCATGTTTCCCCTTGAACTTATCCTCGAAAATATCACCGATGTGAAAGTGACAGGAGCTTTGTCAAAATTTTCATTCACTGGGGCGCTCGGGACTATATCCTGCTGAAATAATTTAGCATGGGTGTGACGTGTTAATTAGAATATGCCTGGTTCCAAAGAATTCTAGTCCGCTGCACGAAAATTCTATTTGAACTTAAATTGCACACGTTACACTCGAATGGCGAAACAATAGTTTTTGGACGGAGCAGTTATGTTTAGGATGGAGTTTGTTACTCGGTCCTTTTAAATGCTTAACTATCATCGTAACTTACAAACATAAAAAAGTTGCATATAGCACATAATTTGCAATTCCAGGAATCCTTCATAGACGTCTACTTATATATATTCTAGAAACGGAATTATTCAAACAAAGCGATCTGTTTATTACCGTTGCGTTTTCTCTCCCGAGAGTGACGTTTATCCGACACAAAAGCGAGCTAATGGCACGCAGTGTAAGGTAAAAGTGGCACGTGTATCTAATTCGACCCATTGATCATCCTGGATGGATAATCGAGGACCTACTATGGATAAAGCATATAGGGTTTGTGGGTCGCTTTAACATGTATAGATTAATCGTTAGGTTGATGTGTGCTTGCGTGCTGCGTTTGTGGTATGTACACAGAGAACAAACGAAAATCATGTGGACACAACGACGCCAAATATTCACAGGCAATTTATTTACAGATAAGATATGAAAGAATGAATCGATAGTGGGTTGATAGATTAGATATATGATAAGTAGCAGAAAAAAATGTGAATACTTTTGTGTAAGAGTCTGCAAAGTGATATTGTCAGAGTCGATTAAATGGGAGTAGAAATTCTGGCAAGAATATGCTATTGTTGATGACAATGAATTCAAATTGTGTTTTCATGTTGTTCATTTTCTAAAATGTGCTATACACAATAGCTAAAAATAAATATTTTTGAGTTGAAGTCGATACATGGATGTTTGAAATTTCGCGCCCAGCGTGGGTAGCCAACTTTTGTCAACATTCCTGTTTAAGTTTCTTTTATCATTTTATTTATTTATTGTTATTCGCAAATAAGTAAATTATTAAGAGAGCAGTCAACAAAATGAAATGTCAACTAATTGATGCAGATATATAGAAATCTTATGATATTTATATTGTATACATTTCTGGACACTTAATAAATGTAATGATTTTCAGATTAATATGATGTCGACTTTTTTATTATATCGAAGTTTTACTCTCTAAGATTTTGGAGATAAAACCAAAATATGCCTTACACGATTTTGATCTATATTTACATCAAAATTATATTTGGTTGACTGAATTAAATTGAATTAGATTTGATAAATTTAAGTTACGTTGAAACTTAACGTTTTATCCATTTATTTATTTATTACTCTTTGATAAAATGTTTAAGAATAGCCAAACTTATAGCTTAGTGATAAGAAATTCTTAATTTATTTTTGACAATTTACCAGTTTTATTTTGAGGAAAAATCGGAAAATACCTTGCTTGGTTCTAATTTATTTTTATTGTAACTTACTAGCTAACTAATTTAGGTCTTGTCTATTTGTATTAAAGAGCAACATCATCAGTGGTTTTTTCGCGTTTTGACACGAGTAGGGGAAAGAGTTTGATTTTTTTCAGCATTGTTTCAATTTCGAGTGTATTTGCAATAGATGGTTAGATGGTTCGTTGAAAGATAATAGCTTTTATTCAATATTACATTCAGGAATTTGTTTCTGTAAATTTTTACTTTTTTTTTGTTGATGCTGACGCCAAATAGTAGCTTCTATTATAGGTTTTATCCTATTAAAGGTTTTATAATCTGTTTGAATATAACAAGTTTATTTTTAATGTTTATCGAGGATGAGTGTTTTCTGATCAAGTAGAGGATATAGAGCACATATACATATACCTATAAATTTTACAGCAAACACTTTTGGTGTGGGCCTTGTAGGCTATTTTTTTATCAAGGCCACCGCTAAGTATGTAATGTCATCTTCTTCTCGATTGCTTCTTATTTTCATGTTTGATAAATTAGTTTGCTTACGCTTTCTGATGAAGAATATTATCTGCAATTTTGACGGGCTAATTTTAACTAAATCATTGATTAGATCATTCATTGATAAGATCAGCAAAAATGCACGTATCAGCAAAAACTGCTAGTTCACAACCGTTGTGTTTGGGTATGCCCGATGTGGTAATGTTAAAAAGTGCTGGACTTAAGCTGGATCATTGGGGGACACCCACAGAAATAATCTGCGGAGAAGAATTGTGACCTGATATGCAGACCGAAAACATTTTCTCTGATAGAGAAAAAACAAACAACCGAAATAAAATAAGTTGGGATCAAGAATGCCCTTTTAAGCCCTCGGTCATACAGACTCAAAAGCTTTCTGAATGTCAATTGCCATGAGTAGAAAGTTTTCGGTATGCACGGATTCTTTGATGGATTTCGTCACTCTGTACATTGTCCTGGTCTGAAACCGAACTGGAAGTAAGTCATGGTGCCTCGACATTCTAGAAATGTTCTAAGCCTGCGGGGGATGACTTTTTCCAAAAATTTCGCTGAACTCAGAGAGAAGCCTAATAGTTAAATTCGTTGGCATTTAATAATGAAATGAAATGAGCGTGTCTCCAAATGGAATGAAATAAGCGTGTCTTGTCTACTGGTTTTTTTTTTTGCATATTGTTCGGAAACTTTAGGAAGAAAAACAAATTTGAAAGCATATTTTTCAGCTAAGTCATTATTGTCTGTTGTGATTTGTTTTTGGAGAATATATTTTATATTAAGATAATTGTAACTATGATCTAAAATAAGTTTGACCAAAATGCAAAAATTATAAAGCCTCATATGCAGGAGCTGCACTATTAGATATATAAAGAGGAGCGCGTTTTAGATTCAAATGATTCTTTCGCTCAAATTTCACCGCAACTAAGATGCAGTGCCCCTGAAAGATCTACTTGTTTCCTCTGATTTTGAGCATTCGATCGGACTTTATTGTTTTAATTCCCTGGGTGATATTGAAACTTGGTCAATACCGTTCTTCGAGCGCAAACATGTTTCTGAAACTTCTAGAGCCATGGTTGCAGTTTCTTTGTTAATTTAATCTATTAAGCAAAGGATTCCCCGAAAGATTTTCCACTCTAATGGAACTAAAAAGTCAGAGTATCTTTTGCTGAATACCCAAGTCTCGGATTGATGTGTGAGAACTGAAAGGACTATGATCTTGTACAGCAGTAGCTTTAATTTGGCAGCCGCGAGCGATGTACTGATGAATATGGTCCATATAGCTACTTTAATGGCTTCGTTGAAAATTCTGTTGACTACGATGTCTTGCTGGTCTTGAGGTGTTGATATTCGGATGAGTGCTCTTTGCATCTGGTTTAACCCGCTGAGTATAGGTTGGAGGTGCGACTCGCTCTAACTAATAATAGTTTTCGTTTCCCTGAGGCTTTAATGCCCAACCGGAAACTCTTTCGTAGGAGGCAACATGCGTACTGGTGGAACAATGAAATTGCCGAACTGCTACGTATCGCTTTGGCGTACAGCCGCTGGGCGCAGCGAACCAGGAACAGACCGGGAGTGGCTGAGCTGTTTGTTGCCTACATTGCAGTAAAGAGGAAGCTGACCAAGGCCATTACGGCTAGCAAACTTGTTAAATGGCAGGCTCTTTGTAAATGGTCAACTAGGACCCGTGGGGAGATGGCTGCAAATTGATCACACGTAGACTGCATGCGGCCTAGCACTCTGATGGACAAAATACCCATGAAGCGTATCGTTGGTTTGCTTTTCGAGGCGCATCCGCCGAGTACTAATGATCATATCATTGTCTACCAGGCGGATGTTCCTCCTTTTACAAACGAGGAGCTGAACAGTGCAGTGTGCAAGATGAAGAACCGGAACGCTCCGGGGTCTGATGGGGTGTCGGTCGAGGTACCTAAAGTCGTGGCCGAGAATTGACCGCGTCTAATATTAGATTTGTATAGTTCATGTTTAGTGGTGGCGGTCTTCCCGTCGCGGTGGAAAGTAACTCGACTGGTACTAGTAAACAAGGAGAAGAGTAACCTGGGCAATCCGTCAACATACCGTCCACTGTGCATGCTGGACACTATGGAGAAGCTTCTCAAAGGGCAACAATCGATGCCACCTCAGAGATTGTTGGGGATGTAATAAGAGCAAAAGAGGCATTTAATCAACCCAGACCGATCGTCCTGCTGGTAACTCTTGATGTACAAAACGTTTTCAACTCGGCGAGGTGGACGGACATTTTCCGATGGTTTATAATATTGGTACATCTTGAGCAGAAGTTTCCTTATCACTCACTACTTGCTAGCCATGATGCGAGACTACCTTAGGCACTGGTGGCTAATCTAGGACACTGACGAAGGAGTCAAAAGGAGGCCTGTCACCTCAGGTGCGGCTCAGGGGTCGATCTTAAGACCTGACCTCTGGAACATCATGAACGATAATCTGCTGTATCTGGAGGTGCCTGTGGATCTGTTTCTGATCAGTTAATTGGATGACGTCACTGCGGCCATCACTTATAGGTCTGCCAAATTCGCTCAACTCAGACTTCGCCAAGTCGTGTGGAGGGTGGATCGGTGGATGACCGAGCACGGCCTCAAGCTGGCAATCTCTAAAACAGAGACTGTTATACTGACGGAGTGGTGGATACCAACTGCCATACCCGTGAAAGTTAGCTCCGTGGAGGTTCAGACCAGCAAGTCAGTCAGGTATTTGGGAGTGACCTTGGATACCAAGCAGACGTATTTGGATCACATCCGCAGGGCATGTTTCAGGACTCTAGTTGTCGTCGCTTTGCTGAGCAGGCTAATGGGCAATGTCGGTGGACCCAATGAGACCAGACGGAGGCTGCTGATGGTAACAACCGATTCCATCTTGCTTTATAGAGCCGAAATTTGGAGAGATGCGCTCAGAACTAAGAAGTTCCGGAAGCGCATTGGAAGTGTGTAGCGCAGAGGTGCCCTGCGTATCGCCTGTAGCTACAACTTGGTCTCAGAAGATGCTGTGATGGTGGTATTGGGAGTAATCCCGATCGACCGACGAGCGCGAGAACGCAAAGAAGGGTACGTCTTTCGCTCAGAGCTGAGCAGAACTGAAGCTCTGACGCACGCGCGTACGCTTACCCTCCAACTTTGGCCACAACGTTGGAGTGAAAGTGGTAAAGAAGGCTGGACGGCTAAGGTAATTGGTCTCATTGAGTCTTGGATTAATCGGAGCCACGGAGAGGTAAACTTTAACCTTTGTCAATTATTGACAGGGCACAGTTACTTCAGGAAATACCTGAATAGAATGGGTAAGGAAGGTGGTCACACTGTACTGCCAGTACTGTGCGACTTAGCTCGATGATGCTCAGTGCACATTATTTGTGTACAGTCGCTTCGTAAGTTTAAGGCGCACCATGGAGTTGACGATCGTTCTGGCAACGCCTAAGACGAATGTGGACGCATTGCTGCGAAACGAAAAGAACTGGCACGTAGTCTCAACATACGTTGAGAAAGTGTTGTGCATAAAGCGGGAGGAGGGTTTACTTACCGACCCATGAGCTGTGGTAGTTTCTGAAGTCCGTGGTTATCGATAGATGAGTCAGCACGACCGGGTTGAAGCAGTGATTACGCGGGTCCGGACTCAGAACTTCGTGGGCTTGTAGGTGTTTTTTTTTAGTGAGCAAACTTCACCTACCTCGTGGTTATAGGTCACCTGGGGATCTGGCAAGCAGATTTACTTTGGCCATCTAAACTAGGGAAAAAAATATTCTCATTCTCGAGGTCGTCGACGGTAAGATGATTTTGCGAAATGAACGGCCTTGATTTCGCGAAAATCGAATTCAATAAAGAAGAAGAGCCCTATTTGAAATCCGTAATATATTTTGAATGTATTTCGCAACACCAAATAAGTCCAAGACTTGTGGAGGATAACCTTGATTTCGCAACGAGTTCGTGCTAGGTAAGATCATTTGGTTTCTTTTGACAAAAATTAAGAATATGCTTAAAAAAGACTCATTTTAATGATAATTTGAAGCTTTGATGAGCTGAGTGAACTTTGAAAGTATTATATTTTTAACACATGCCACGGGCTACGACAAAATAAGCTTATTTAACAGATAAAATGAACCAACGTCGTTTTTAATTTTGTTGCATTTTGATATTTGGTTCATAAAAACTAGAATAAAATCAGTGAGAGCAGGGTCCATCAAATCAGTTAAGATTTAAACCTTTGGCACAGGATTAGCCCGGATTTTGACTTGGAACTAGCGTGAAACAAACATATTTTTGTCATTTTGTTGTTTGACTTCGCACTGAATTTAAGTATATAAAGGTTGGAAATGTGCGAATCACGTGTAAATTTTTGGAATGGAATTAATTTTGTCTGGTTACATTAATCGGTACGATCTCATGCATAAACTTAGAGGGGAAAATGAGTTTACGTATTTTACTAGGTCTGCTTTGAAATCTATATTGACATCCGGCTTTGTTAGACAATGCTAAACTAAAGCTTCTCAGTCTTACCCAATTTGCTCACGCAGCTCGTATTCAAACCATCAGTAGAAAAACTATAAATAGCCTTTTCAGCATCTATCACTATTTTATCGGCAAGCTTCTTATTGGCCTTAAACATCTCTATATTTTATTACAGAATTTCAATCATAGTCAACAAATGCGCTCCTGAATTCCAACAAAAAATACATAAAATGTTAATTTATAAACCGATTCAAATTTTTTTTTTACAAATCCCGTTCGGCAAACTGCAATATAATTTTCCTCTCAGCTGTTTTCTTTCAGAAATTGTAAATCTAAACTTCGTTTAATTGCCGCTGTCACGAGTTTTCCAGTCTGCAATTAACAAAGCAGCCAAGAATGATTCAACATGTATAAACAAAATCTCCTGTCCTCTTCCCATGTTACAAAACCTGCTAAGGATAACTCAAGTTCAGTTTCATAGTTAAGTGAACAATCGACCTGATTCCAAATATTATTAGGTTCAGTGTATTTAACGAGTGCTTTGATCAATTTCTCCTCCCTATTTGCCGTTCATAGCTTGGTTGCTTGTGTATGCATACCTGTACACTGCCTGAATGTAAATTATGGATTACATTGGCTATCTAGATAAGTGTAGTTGACTCCAGTACAAGCATTTGAGAAGACTCCCCAATTTGCCCACTTCCTCCTACTACCAACCAGCCTGCCTAACCTTAACCTTTTCCAATCTTTGGGCAAAGTATCGCTCTCGTTCAACTAGACACAAAACAGAACTGAGTGAAAATCAATTTTTACCTTGAACCAAAAGACAAACACAAAGCACTGGAAGGAGCTGGCATGAAAGGAATGAAAAATGGATCAGATGTATATTATGATAAACTTCTCAGGGCTGGACAGTGTTAGACTGATGAATCTAACGAACGACTTTGGAGCTATTTTACTATACCAACTCATAATTATGTCGAGGGTGCGGCGAAGCACGCAATGTGGTCGTCTTTTTGTCGAGAATAGAGCAGACTAAGCTAATGCTGGTGCGTTCAGATGACGTGATTGGTAGCTATAGAATGATGAAATGTTGCAAGACCAAGGTAATGTCAGGGCAACAATAAGAAATGGGGACGAGATTAGCTATCGTTTTGTTGATTTTTCATAGACGTGTTTAGTGCTTTCACTTGAAGTGAGTTGCTTTGTATGGAAATAGAACCAAAATAGTTTGTGGAATTTGCTAGCCAATTAGTTTTTCCTTAATTGCCTTAATTGCGCTCTCATAACAAGTGGTTCATGGTAATGTACAGAAAAAAATGCAATCAGATATTCGTAAAATTTGCGTCGTATACCAGGAGCTTATTTTCTTTAAGAAATTTGATATTGGAATTAGTCCAACTAAATGGTTTTTGACTGATTTTAGCATTATAATTGTTTTGCTGAAAATTCATATATAATGTAATTATACACATCTGGTAATTATACACCATTGCAGCCACAGAAATGCACTGTATTTTGCATACTGCATGCTGGTGGTATCATAGGACCATATTTCTTCAAATAAGCGCACGGCGAGCGCGATACTATCAATGGTGATCGGTACAGAGCGATGGTAAATTAGTTTTTGTTTCCGAATTTTCGTTTTATGGATGTGAGAGAAATATGATTATTGAAGATGAAACTCGGAAATCGCATTATCTCGAGAAAAGGACCCGTCAATTGAGCACCGAGATCGTGCGCTGTGGTTCCGTTGGATTACTACTTGTGGGAGTACGTGAAATCATAAGTCTACGCTGTTAAACCAGTGACGATCATTGCTTTAGAAGCCAACATATCTCGCGCCATTGATGATATATATTACTTTTTGTTTCATGAAAGTTTGAAACTAAAACGCTCTAAAAAAACAACCATTAGATGTATGAGGGAAAAGATGGGATATAGTCTATAAAAAGCGTAGTCTGATCGAGATGGAACTTTCAGTTAATATGGATATATAACTATAAGAAACAGGTCTACGAGAAGCAAATATTAAGATATTTTTGACCGTTTGGCACCAGCAGATATTTTGGTGAATTTGTAGTACTTCTTAATTTCTTGATTTGATTTCTCTACTAAAATTTTTTGTAAGAAGTAAGAGCTGGAACGAAAACCGATGTAGTTTGATGCTTATCTATGAAAAAAAAACTCTGGCGCTCCAGAACCGCTAGATTTACTAATGTTCAAAGAACAGTAGAAGAATCGTGCAGGTTTTGAGTGCATATTCTACGACAAGAGCTGCTTATTACGGCCAAACTGTCTCAATCGCCACGTTTTACTTTGGTCTCAAGAATGCATTATAACTTACATCACAAAATTTTGAAAGCACCATCTCATATAACATCAATGAAGAAAATGCTCAGTGCCTGCAGCACTGTAACTGAAGTTGGTGTCTGGGGCTGCGATCCAAAAAATTTGCAGAGCTTGGGGAATTGAAATAATGGTTATTTATTTTCATTGTAAATGTTTCCGGTATGAATACTACCTGTAAGCATTCATTCATACAAAAAAAAAACACTACCGACTCGTGCTAGCAACCTTTTGCCAGCATCAAAGCTAAAAATATATCACATCTGCTTCACGTTGAACTTAACCTACCCTGCGAAATCCGTCTCGATCCGGTGGCTGCATTCGAAGTTATAGGAGTATAAAGAAATGTAGGGTTACCAGCTGCGATTTTTTTCAAATAATCGAAAGCTTCATAATTGCTCTTTATTGTCACTATAATATCATAACCATTTGAAAATTTTACGATAAAATCGCTTAATAAAAATATTGCTTTAAACATAAAACCAACAATAGCTGGCAATCCTATCGTGGCAGCAGTTTTTTTTCTTTGTAATTTTTCAAGATGGCACCACTGGCGCAGAGTTACCCACAATTAGAAATCCCTTCTATCAGACCTGGTCCTACTTAAGTCCAATGTATTGCGTTAATTTCAACTGTATATGATTATTGGTTCGCGAGTTCCCGTGAACAGAAGTTTTTGATGCTAAAAATATTGGTTAATTGGGAAAGGGTTACCGTTCTTGTCCGACATGAAAATTCCAAAGTTTTACTTTGACTGTGTAGATAAAGCATGAGATTTGTACACAAGTTGGTTTTTGTTGTAAAAAGCGGACATTTTTTAGGAGATTCGATAGTTTGAATGTTTTCACTTTCAGTGCCTGCTGTAACTACAGGGTTGCCAGCACGCTCATGAAAAACCATGCAAGTGTGCGACTTATTAACATTAATATGTCCATTAAGTTTCATAATGAACTAGTAATGAAATAAAAAGTTATCACAATTCAAAAATTTTCCAAATATCCCAATCTTATTTTAGGCACCTAGCGCACACATAAGGTTAACAATTTCAAAAACGTTACCTTATTCACATTTGAAACACATTCAAAATTCATTTCATAAATTTTATTTTTTGCAAAAGTTATTTTTTGACAGAATAATAGGTATATTTAAAATATCACTAAAATGCCCGCCGGCGCCAAAGGATTAAAAACTATTAACTTTTTGTGAAATCTGGCACTATTCTGCATATACACCAGTGTATCCTGAAAATTTCAATTCAATCAGATCGCGCGTTCCTGAGATTTTTCCACTGAAATTTTTTGATGATATATATATATATATATATATATATATATATATATATATATATATATATATATATATATATATATATATATATATATATATTTATATATATATATATATATATTATATATATATATATATATATATATATATATATATATATATATATATATATATATATATATATATATATATATATATGTATATGTATACATATATATATATATATATATATATATATATATATATATATATATATATATATATATATATATATATATATATATATATATATATATATATATACATATATATATATATATACATATATATAAATATGAAATTTTGGCCAAAGTGGTTTGAATACTAATGTTCTTCTTCGAACATTAGTAAAAATTGAAAAAGGAAGCGAGGAGTTTTGTCTCAAATTTTGATTTGTCATACATAGCTTCTAACAGAAACATTAGATCATCGTGAAATTTGCAGAGTGTATTGATGTTAACTAGGACTTTAAAAATTATTAAAAATTAAGACTGTGCGGTCGACCTTATAGCTCAGCAGGCTCCTGAAAAAAATTCCCTTAAATCATCGATCCCCTAAAAGGTATACTTTGTTTGAAAAAAAATTCAAATTAATTATAAATTTTAAGCTTTGTCTACCATGTCAATTTGAAATGTTCAAAGTTCTGAGTTGCACAAGAACAGACACCAGCACAAAGTTACCTATATTTTGAGCATTCGAAACTTCTGTTCACGAGAACTGACGACCGGATAATCCGATCAATATGACATTTACAACGCATATTGGATAAAACTAGTACCAGCTATGATAGGAGTGATTTTGAAATACAGGTAACCCTGTGTCCATGGTGTCATCTTGAAAAATCAATCAAAAAGAAACTGCTTTTTGTCATCAAATTTTAACAAAATTCGCACAGTCACATTTGGTAGAAATTTGATTGAAAAATTGGGATAAATCTTGCAAATAAAGCTTTCTCCCTATCATTTTCTATCCAGTCATGAAATCAAAACGAAATTCATGTAGTAGGTGGACCTTTTTGTAATCCAGTTGTTGTAGGAATTTCGTAGAGAAATCATAAAATTTTAGTAATATTTTGGCATTTCTTTACTAAGCGATGCTATCATTATATTTTCAAATTGGAATGATCCTGCAATGACAGCTAACAACGAATATTTTCTCTTCGAAAATTTGGAAAGTTTTTAGGGTGGCAGCACTAAAATTCTTTTCACCCCTCTAAATTCTAGCACAGTCACCCTATCGAAATAAAATTCACAGGCTTCCCGTGTTTTGGAACTTTTTCGGATGGCAACCCCAGACATAGTTTAATAGCTGAAACTTTCGATGACATCCTCGGATGAAAATGAAATTTAAAGGATAATTCAATCTTCTAAATTTTAGAAGTTTTTTGGATAGTAACCCTAAATATGTTTCTATCTCTGTAGCTTTCAATTCGGTGAATACGAAATTCACAGAGAAGGTTGATTTTTAAGAAATGCTGGTAAGTGTTACCAGTACTGAATGTTTCATCATATTACTGTTAGAAGATAAAAATAGTAGTCCCGCAACAGCCTTTCGCGGGTTTTTGTGCGTCTGAAGCTGATAGAGAGCTTCATCTATAAATTGGTAATCAACGTGACTACGAGTAATGAAACATAAATGTTCAGGTTTGATTAGTCAAAAACATAACCTGACAGCCACAAGCAAAACGTCTTTGTACCTTCTAAATACTAAAATTAGTAAACGTTGATCTACCGTTCCAAAATGCATGATTTTGTTCGTTAAGAAACTGTTGCAGGGAAAAAGTCAGAATCTAAGATTGCGACATATAATGTTTGGAAGGGAACATAGATTTATATAAATATTAGTTGAATAGGACTAAGGAGAATATTGCTTCACATAATGCTAGTGAGAGGCAACAAAATTAAATTGAAGAAGCGGAGATGAAGAAAAATTACAAATTAATTGTGGGTGACTAAACTTAGAACAGAGTTGATGATTGAACTGAATATTGAACTGGCTGGCAACCTTAATTTACTCGCATGCAATGTAGTAAAGCAATGCGTTGTAAGCCAAATTGAGATATGAGAATCCAAACATTCAATTTAGTATAAGATGTGGAAATAAAAAAATTCCGAACAACCGAAATACGAATGCTGAATCTGGACTCTATTTCACGAAATTTAATGCAGACTTGGAATAATCTGTATATAAGATGATGGAGTATAAACTTTACTACTGTTGAATATGTTGAACAGCATATGTTTACTGGTTTCTTCGCAGCATATGCGGTGTCACCTGCATAAACGTAAACTTATTTAAGTATTACAACTTCAATAGCTTTTTAAATAACCTTAAAGGTAAGGTAGATAGATATTTCTATTTCAAATAACCTAGCCAAAGTCCGTTGTGAAGTTGTAAGGAATGTACATTTCTGTTGACGCGAATATTTATAAATTCAACAAACTAATGTCTAAAAGAGAGACTCTAGCTAAATATGACGGATTTAATGAAATGGCAACGAAGTATCTAGTACTAGTACTGCATTTAAGATATAAATTGCTTTGAAGCAAGTGTGTATGTAGGTCTTTCCCTCTTCTATACTAACTCTGAAATACATAATCAGGAAGCTACTAGAAAACAATGCTAGCCAGAGCCAAATTTGACTTTCTTGCCGCCCCTGGGCAGTTGTGAATTTCTCACCCCTACTCCATCTCTACCCCGCCCTTGGATTTCAGCTCCAAATTTTTCGTTTAAAATCCAACAACAACGAATGTAACATTTTTACTAATTTTCGAAGAAAATTAGTATTAAACTCGTTTCGCTGAATATTCATATTTCTTTATATAAATATATATACATATATGTATATATATATATATATATATATATATATATATATATATATATATATATATATATATATATATATATATATATATATATATATATATATATATATATATATATATATATATATATATATATATTATATATATATATATACATATGTATATATATATGTATATATATATATAATACCCTAAAACTTTTGGCGTCGGCAGACATTTTAGTGAATTTTCAGGTACTCCTATATTTCGAAGCAGTGTAAATTTTTGTAAAAAAAAAATTTCAAGAATGAAAATTTATTATGTTTTTAAATTGTAATTGATAAAGAATTGGAAATTTTGAGCCTTGTGTAGGCGCTGGGTGCCTAAAAGTAAGCAAGGATTTTTTTTCAAATTTCGATTTGTCATAACTTCCAAGAAAAACAGTTAATCATCGTGAAATTGTCAGAGCGTATTGATGTAGACTAGAAGCTTACACACTTGGACTTTCAAGACTGTGTGGGCAAATCTGTAGCAGCAGCAGGCTCCTGAAAAAAAATCCTTCAAATCATTGACCTTCCTGAAAATTTTTTGATTTTTGAAAATAAATTCAAAATATTGATAGATTTTGACTTTTGTCCATCAAGTCAAATAAAAATTCCCAAAATTGCGGTAAACAAGAACGGCAACCCGTGATCAAATTACCTCTATTTTCAGCACTTCAAATTTCTGTTCTCGAGAACTGACGATCGGATAACGCGATCCATATGAAACTCACAGGACATGTGTGTATTAACTAGTACCAGGTCTGAAAGAAGTGATTTTGAAACACGGGCAACACTGTGGTAGTGGTGCCATTTGGAAAAATCGCTGAGAAAAAAACTGGTTTTTGGCCTATAGCTTCCGATTTAGCCACCAGATTTTCACAAAATTTACGCAGTAAGTGAACCTTGCTCTAAGATAATTTTTTTTAGAAATTTGGTTGAAAAATTAGTATATGGTTGCCAGCTATAGCCATTTTTGTCTCCTAAATATTGTAAATTTGCTCAGGAACTATAACATCCGATGCAGTAACGAAATTTATGTGATAAGTGGATCTTGTTGCATTTCTAATTCTGTGGGAATTTCTTTGAAAAATTGTGAAAGGGTTGTCAGCTACGATGAATTTCGTAATTTATTGACATTTCTTTATCGAGCGAAGTTGTCGTAAAATTTCCAAATGGGAATGATCCTGCAATGACAATTAACAACAAATTTTACGTTTCAAAAATTTCAAAAGTGTGGTCGGTGGTAGCCCTAAAATTCTATTCACTCCTATAGCTTACAGCGCAGCCATTCAATCAAAAAGAAACTCATAGGGTGGGTTTAACACAAGGTGAAGCAGCTATGGTGCTAGCACATGATTGCCAGCACCAGGCGATTTCGTAAATATTGCACCAACAGATGCTTCCATTTTGTATTCATAAGCAAAGCATTTACAATATATAAGAAACCGATATTTAAATTTTCCGAGTTTTGGTAATTTTTCGGATGGCAGCTCCAGACATAGTTCAATCGCTGAAACATTCGATGATATCCTTGGATGAAAACGAAATTCAAAGGATAGGGTGATTAAGTACGAGCATGTTAGCGGTTCTAGCGGTTCTGATGCGCTAGACTTTTTTTTGATTATTATTGAACTATTTATAGTATAGTCATTGAGATATAAATAATATTCTTTTGGTCCGTTTAAGAACACGTTTTTCTTGATATTTCACTTGATTTCACGACGAGATGATTGTAAACGATTGGTTGCGGGTTGACATGGCATCGATTTTGTGAGAGCGAGACGTGTTCTACATCATGATGCGCCGTAGAGATCTCGCTAATCTCGCTTGAAACCAACTGCGCACAAGTGGGAATATGCTCAAAACCATGAATCAAGGAAACGAGATTACGACAATGGGTGGTCGCTGTTCGGCGCTGCATCTTATTTCGTCACGTACTGGAGACCGGCGAATTATGGACAAATAATCGAGTGTATGAATTGTATTGGTTTTTTCTTTTGAATGTATAAATAGTAGACATAAAGCGCTGCCTAAATGATTATTTGTCATAAATAATCATTTAAGTGGTGTCTATCATATGGTGATTCTAACTAAACATCGTTAAAAGACAAAATTACAATTCATTTGAAAATCGCTTAATGGTACATTAACTTTAGTCGTTTATCCTTGAATGAGCTCACAATCAAACTATGCGAATTTGTAATCATTTCATTATAAAAAGTCATGTATTTAAAGAATTTAAACGTCGATCTTGCGCCTTTTGTGCTCTAACTTAATTGATTAGAGCATAAAAGAGGCAACTTACACTTCAAGTACTTTAAATTTCTCCATTTCAAATCAGCAATTTAAGTGCCCGTCAGTGTAGGCTTGCAGCATCCAACAAACTCATTAACAATTTAGACACAACCAAAAACAGTACTCTTCATTCACCTAAAAATCGGTTAATTTTGGATGTTTTGTAGGCCTGTTTGCATCCTATTTCGTCACAAATAGGTGTGGTTATGCTCATGTCGTAACCTTTAGTACTTGATCCATGGCTCACAACAATGTATAGCTAGCTGCCAAGAGCGCAAAACGTCGAAAGTTTGATTTTTTACTGCGCGATGTATAAAGTGACATGTAGGTACTGAGTTAATTTCAGAAATTCTTTCAGAAAAATCACGCTGAGAAATCGCACTTATTTTAGTATGCACAATTGATTTAGCTGTTGCTGATTTTCTAAGATCCGAATTATATTTTTGCAAATTTTCGAAAATTGGCCGTCCTTCTACTTCTCCCAAATATTTGCCACCCTGGGCAGTTACCATAATAAATAATAAATGCCCGTACTTAAATCCGCTCAGTTAAGGTCTCATTTAAAGTTTGACAGGGATCTCATGAAAAATTCCAAAGGAAATCGAATTGCAAATCACATAGAAAATTGCACGGGAAATAGCACGAAAAAATTCATAATAAATTACATTAATCAAATGAAAAGCCGGAAGATTTCATGAAAAATCGCGTGGCAAATTGTATTGAAGATCCCATTGAAATACATATTGGAATTTGCATCAGAAAACACTTCGAAATTTACATGGCGAACTGTATCGCGAATCGCAAGAAAAATCGCAAAGATAAACGCGAAGAAACAAAAGCACGGTAAATTGTAGGAAAAATTAGATGACACATCAAAATTAAAGTTCCATGGGAAATCGAATAGCAAAATATTTGGAACATTTTATTAAAATTCCTATGTAAAATGGCAAGTAGAATCGTAGAAAAGTTACATGGAACTTACATGAAAATCTTATGTAAAGTCTCATGAAAAACTGCATGTAATAAAAATCACGAGACAAATCGTATGAAAAATGGTATAATGGAAATCGCATGGAAAATATATCATTCAGGCAATTTATTCCTAAGCCAGGGTTTCTGGCAATTTCTCGGTGAGAAATTTCAAAAGCATCATTCGTGTATAAAAATCATGTCTGCTGAATAGAAATAAAGACCTTTCGTACTTGTCACAGGCAATATTTTTGATTAGGTAGCTTGTATAAGAAGTTTTTCTTTTCTTAATTGGTCTTATTGGTCTTACTGGTCTTATTTTTAGCACATCTTACGAATTTCAAACTTAAACAAGACTCCTATGTCTGAATCTTATTAAAAACTAGATTGCTATAGTGGATTCGACCATGTGATTGGTTTTGCGAGGCTCGCTTCAGAAGAAAATTTGCTAATGAATCTCCAAAAACTTGTCAGCACAATCCCACAAAAACCATCATTTTATACAGATTCTTTATGGAAATAAAAATAAACTCACTCCAGAAAATATTTCATGATGCTATTATAATTTTATCTATGATTTGTATGATTGTTTTCAATGGTTCTTGATCATAATCCGACATTATTTTATAAGGTTATTTGAGAAAAAGTTCTTTCATTTCAATTAAATAAAAATATATACATGCTTTCACGGATGAAATTCACCATTTTGATAGAAAGTTTTTATCCTAAACGTAAATTTTTGTATGAGAATAGAAACCCTGTTTTTTCAAATATTTCATTCAAGATTATCTCTGAACTAACTTTAAAATAACAGCAACAGGATCGTTTTTACGATATCCGGGATTGGGTAGATTTAAACTCCAGTTGCATGATTGGACAGTCCTTGAGAGCGCATTTAGAAAATACTACTAAAATCCGATTGAAAATATATATAATATGTCCGTAATCTGATGAAAAATATTCTAATGATTATGTTGAATCTGAAATTACATAAAAGTGGTTGACACTACTGGAAATAATACTGTAGCGGAAACCGAGGAATTGTGACAATTTTTACGTTAACTAACATAAGTCATCTAATATTACTGGTAGGTCTATGAGCTCTTTTATGGAAGAAAGCTAATTTAATACACTATTTAAATTAAATATAAAAAGAAACAAAAAAAGTAAGATCTATGAGAAAATTGACATTAAATGAAGTAGTCCTCAATGTCACAACTCTCCTAGTACCAAGGTAAGTTGTGACAGGGTTCAAGGTAAGTTGTGACAGGGTTCAAGGTAAGTTGTGACAGGGCTCGATGTAACTTATTTTTGATGGGCGAGTCAGTAAGAACAGCGGATTTGATCTTACTTCTATTTGGTTGGTTGCCTTTTCTTGGAGGTACTTTTGACAGTGGCCTGAGCACTTCCGGTAAAAATAAATTAGATTTAATGTGGGTTAGATTAAGAGATTTAGTTGTGGACGCAATTGGTTCCAAGTTTGTTGGTGGTAGATTATAAGCTTGGGATGTTGGGCAACAGGTTCTATTTCTGGAGGCTGCGCTGCGACAACGGAGTCAGCGTTAACGTGCTATGGATGCTAAGATGTGGAAGCAACTGGTGCAAAGCTATCGTATAGAGGGCTGCGGTTCCTGAATGCAGAGGCAACATGATCTATGTTTTCGGATCCGATAACATCATTCAACAGTATGTATAGACCGGAATAACTGTTCTTATGCACCAACAATTATGTTTCGAGTAACTGTTCTTCCTTGTTGATCTGCAGTCAATTCTCGGTCTGACATTGGATCGGTCCAAACTCGATCAGTAAATTGTTCAGGCCTAGTTCCTGTAGCTGCAAAACCAACGCTGATGTTCCTTGCCGTGATCGTTACGTCAAATGCAGTTTTTTTGCATTATGAATAGCCTTTTTCAGAGGACCTTAAATAGCACGATCCATTGGTTGTAGTTTGTTACTACAGCAAGGAGGAAACGTGAGTAAGATTATGCCATTTTCTATGAAAAACTCGATATTTTTTAAAGCCACGTGTGACGAATGGTTTTCTAGTAATAACAAAGCTTTTTGTTCTTTTGACAATCTGACATGGTTTTTGAAATGTTCCAGAAACGTATGAAAATCATTCTCTTGCATCCACTCTGAGCCGTTAGCTGTTAAGTTAGCTAAAGTTAGCTAAATATATTTTTCCGAAAACTTTATGTATGTTAAAGACACATGTATAACTGGAGAAAAATATCGCCACATTTGTTTGATTGAAGCTCGTTGCCCAAGCTATACTTGTTGCTTGAGCCAATCTTAGTGATAAATTTGGATCTCACTCCATAAATAACTTAAGCCATACCTCTCCAGTCAGTTTTTTCTCTTCCCAAGACGCCGGAAAGTTCTTATTATGCTTATGTGCTAATCTGTACGCCAAGCTTTTCGTTTCTTTAGTAGTAAAGCCATAATCTGAAGACACACAAGTCAACAAATACTCGCATAGCATATTTTCTTCATCTTTGGTGAAGACTGTTGGAAAAGCATACCCAATAGATGGTGGTTTTTTCGTTTCATTGGCCCCTTAAGCTTTTTTCTTCTTAATATATCTTTGGCATTATTTTTAAGATTGTTTCCACCTAATGTAACCTCCTCACAAACTAATTCATATATTTCGATACTAGACATAGGTTTATTATTTTTTCTTGCATATTTATTTCGCATTCTCAAACAATATATAAAAATTAAAGTAAGTGGGTAAAGCATGCAGACCTCCACCATAAAGCATGTTGCCGAAAATAGAATCGCTTCAAATTAGGAGAGTTGTGACAAACTGTCACAACTCTCTTAGGAGCAAAAAAAAACATGCGTCGATCAGAATAATGGCTCATAATCTAACAAATATGAAGCAAACCAGAAAAGCTATATCAAGGTATGAAACTAGAAGAGACACTGCATATCAGTAAAAATATCACAACAGCACTAGCAATACGTATATAAAATAATAGAACACTGAATTATTGACTGAAAACTTACTTTTGGCATTTTTTTTTACAAAAATGGCGTATTGACACTACCACTTGTAGTGCCGGCCTGCGCGAAATAACATATAATAACTCGTCAAAAAAGCAATAAATGCGCAGTATTGCTAGCTCTCTAGCTGTCATAGGCTCCGAGAAATCGAGTATGTCACAACTCTCCTCTGTCACAACCCACCTCGGTCTCCCCTACTTAATGTAATAAACTAAAAATATTAGCATGATGGCAATAAAAATTTGAGCGTTTCAAAAACTCAGAGCTAAAATACTTCATAAATCAATAGCATACATACGAGCATACACTGAAAAAAATTCTGTTCATAATAATAATGAATGTAGATCTTCAACTGAAAATTCATTGGCATAATGAACAATTCATAATACCAATGAAAATTTTCATCACAATTTTTTGAAAGTCTATGGACAGTTCATTAATACTAAGAATCACCTTTCATCAAATTCGTTCACCTTGTTCAAACGCACAAATACTTATTCAAAGTTTTGTTGCACATCATAAACATCTTCATGGTGCTGAGGAACATTGCCAATAATTTATTTAAGAGCTATTTTCTTTCTATCAATGCAAAAATCATTAAATCGAAGAAAAAACAATCGGATGACTTTTTGAGAAACGACAAAGCAGAACTCTATACGGAAAAAGGGACAACGTCCGTACGAACTGCAGTTATTCAAACACAAACTTAAAATTATTTAAACCTCAGACGCGACACACAGAATAAGAACAAATCTCGCAAAATCAATCAGATTCCAGTTTTCCAGTTTCCAGTTTTTGTGGAAATTTAATAGTATAGAATTTACATTATTCGAATTTTTCAGATCCAGAAGTAGATGCAGAACTGGAGCTTGAGTTGTCAAAGTGACGTCAACAATCAGGATAATTTTTTTTAGAAATAATATCTATTATAATTAACTAATTATCATATAAAAAATTTCATAATGCAAAAAAGTCTGTTTTCTTAAAAAAAATTCATGAATTCGCTTACAGAAGATAAAGCGCTATCCATAAAATGTACCAGCTCATGAAAAATGTAATCTCGTTCTTTCATCAATATTACGAATCGTGCTATAATATCCAAATCCAAACATTAGAAATACGTTTATCAATATTACGAGCCCCTTCGTCTATATTATGAATGGATTTAGAAGAAACTAGCCAGAGATTCATTGCAGTAATGAACAGTTTCATCGATGCTATGAAAGTAACAATGAACGTGTTCTTTGTGACAATGATTTGATTTCTTCAATTATTTCAATGTATGAGTGGTAGCTCAACATAAAAAAATTGATGAATTATGCGTATGAACATCTGCATCGGTTGGAAAATAATGATTTTTTCATTGTAATGATAAAAATATTCATCAATTGCATGTACCTTTTTCGTTCAGTGTACCTTAGTATTTGCCCTACCAAACTCAAAATTTTTGACAAAACACTGAGTCTCGTAAAGCAATGAACTGTAAAACCATAATTAAACCCAATAATTCTCTACTGAAAATTGTTTCAACTCAAATCAATTTCTTTCCAGAAACTTCCTGAATTTTGCCGTCTATACGAAAAAAAATTGATGAGAAAAGACCCAAACGAAAACCCTTGTCACGTTATCTTTTCATACCCCTAAACTCTTTTACAATATTTTTCACTTTCATACTTATTCCGTCAACGTTGTTTTAAAGCTCACTCGCATTCGCAATGATCTTCATCCACAATTTAGTTACATTTCCATCACTCGGAAAGGATTTCGGCTGACCGATTTTCTCTTTTATTGTTTATTCAAAATTTTCATCCCTAAGAATTCTGAAATAATCCTCGAGTCACTTTTCTACATTCTCCTGCGAATTCAAATGTTGCCTTTCTAAACAAGAAATAGAAAGGATTCGACCGTAAATCGCTTGTTTCCTTATTATCTTATCGAAAATGGAAATATCCTTCTGGCCAGTTTGAGTGAAAGGAACGATTGATGATAAAGGCTAGCAAACAGTAATTTCCCGTTCTCGATTATATGAAAATGGTTTTGTTCATTTTTTGATCTGACTCTTGGCTATTATTGTGGCATGAAGAGAAAAGCCAGATGAAAAAGGTGATGTTAAATTTAAGTCCTTTTCAAGGTTTTTGCGATAAGATTGGAGCAGTTGCGGATAGTATTGTTTGAGATCAAAACTATACTTCAAAACCATGGAAAGTTCCAGAGATGTTTTACTATGTTCCATACCTGAGAATGTACGCTCATCACTGCGCACGGTTTGGATATTCGAAATAAGGTTGCTGTTTTACTTTAGCACTTTTTTGTATTAACGGTGAATTCTGAACAATGACACTGATCAACAGTGGTCAGGCCACACGAACTTTGATAGGTAATCGTGTTTTGACTACTTTATAGTCCAGGGAAATTTAACATGGTGCTCTGGAAAAATTACGAGAAAGCTAGATTTTCGAATTTGTTATGTCGAATTTCACTGGACTATTACCCTCATTACGAAAACGCACTTATTTTGTTTAAAGCACCTTCAGTTTTATTGTGATGAGGTCAAGTTCATTTTCAGTATTGTAGCGATAAACGCATTTGAATGGCCGTAAAAAGGAGTGCTGAATATTTATTTTCTGTGCATGCGCTAAAATGTCGAGAAAGCTTTGCTTTGTTTGTAGTAAACTGACTTTCAAAAGTCAAGGGTAAAATGTTTTTAATCTTATTTTGAAGTGTTACCGCGAGTATTTGAGTTTTGGGGTGGCCCAGCAAGACAAATTTTGGGCCCTACATATTTGTTGCATGAAATGTGTATGTCGTTTGCTATTCCAATGATATGGACTGAGCTTAGAGATCATGTTTCAGACTGTTTTTTTGGCTTACTTAAATAAAAGGCATAAATCCAAACACACAGTTCAATTCCCTAATTTATTTCGAGCAATAAGACCTGTTCCTCATAATGACGATTTACCTATACCAGTTTCATGCACATCGTTTAAAATTGACGATTCACAACCCTCCACTTTAAGCCAAATGAATAAGTGATGGTAAAATTCACAAGGGCATTTTCGTAGGACCTAACATCAGAGATTTCATAAAGGATCCGAAATTCGAAGAAAAATTGAAAGCTTTAGAAAAATCAGCTTGGCATTGCTTTTCGAGCTTAGTTGCAAATTTTTTGGTTAACCACAAAAGTGAGAAACATAAAGATTTGATTAACGAGCTTCTATTGACATATGCAGTTTTGAGTTGCAATAAGTTGCTTAAAATTTTTTTTCTAGATTCACATCTGGATTTTTTCCCTGAGAATTTGGGGGCTGAAGTGATCAGCATGGACACAGATTCCATCGGGAAATTTCAAAGAAGAAGAAGCATTTCCAGAGAAGATGGAGTCCAACGATGTTGGCTGGCTACTGCTGGATGATCAAAAGGGACCAACCGGAAGCAAACTATTCCAGAAAATAGTAGACCTTTAATTTACAAACCACATTATTCACATATTTCTGGAGAACTATTCAACATTTTCGTTATGGTTTATGCTTCTTATATGGTTTATGCTTCGTACATAAAATTCATATGTAATAAAAAAAAATAACAGCGTATTTTCATTCACAAAACCTAATACATAAAAAAAAGTTCGTGTGGTGCGACGAATATTAATTTTTGTTAACCAGTGTAATTTTTGAATCAGTTAATCAATCAATTAAACTCCTTACTGCTTTTAAAACTCATAAAAAGTAGATATTTCACAAAACAATCATATATCTCTTTCAAAAGCGCCTAAGTTTGCCAGGCAATATTTGGCTGAGCAATAATCATCGGTTGCAATAATTTCATCTCGAATTCAACAAAAACGCACAACTTCATATTTGCAACATTCTCCGTAATTTCTAGTAGGGTATATTATTGTGCAAACATATTTTACACAATAACTATGTAAAACGAATGACAACCAAAATAGTAGAAAACATAACAAACATTTTACAGACGTAATGATATTTCATAGATGTCAGCCCACATTGGGCGCACATGTTTTCTTTGCTGTTTCAGCAAAAGAAAATGTTTCTTTTTGCAAGAGGTTATTGTAATAATCATCAATATGTAAAATAAAACCGGATCAATCCGACACAAAAACTTAGGTACATTCACTTGAAGCTAAGGTTTTTTTTTATCGAATTGAATTTTATGAATCCCGTGCTTTCATGGAGTATGACTTCAGAAATTAGTTGAACCGATGTTCGAGCAACTAAAGCGTGCTTGTCAAAAAATTATATGGGGGAAGTTCTGTAATGGTCTGGGGCTGCATTTCTGCTGCAAAAACAGAAGATTTATATTTTATTCAAAATATAATCAATCGATTTCAACATATAAATGTTTAAAAGCGAATGTGAAAACTTCTTGCAATAATTTGCGTATTTTGAATAATTTTATTTATTGTATTTTATTTTATTTATGCGAAACATAAATCATTTATTGCTGGATTCTAGTTGTTGTATGATAGTCCCTACGTATTAGACACACTACCTAAGTTCACAGAACTGAACATTATATATATATATATATATATATATATATATATATATATATATATATATATATATATATATATATATATATATATATATATATCAGCAAAATGATTAGGGGAGATAATCTCTGGAGTGGCCAATCCGATTGAGCTGAAATTTTCGGAGGACGTAGATGTATTAAATAAGTAGCTCCATGATTTGCTAGAATTCAGATATCCCAAACCTTTTGGCAGCGGCGAGCGTTTTAGTGAATTTTGAGGTACTCCTATATTTCCAAGCAGTGTAAATTTTTGCTGAAACAAATGTTTGGAAATGTAAACTTATTATGTTTTAAGCTTGGCTATGTTAAAAAGTTGGAAATTTTGAACCGTGTGTGGGTGCAGCGTGCCTAAAAGTAGGCAAGGATTTTTTTCAAATTTTAATTTGTCATTACTTCTGATGAAAACATAGGATCATCGTGAAAACTGCAGAGCATATTGATGTTAACTAAGATTTAACACACATGGATTTTCAAGATAGTACGAGTAACCCTGTAGCAACGGCAGGCTCCTGAAAAAAAATCCTTCAAATCATTGACCCTCCTCAAAAATTTTTTATTTTGGACAAAAAATCAAATCATTGATAAATTTTGAGCTTTGACCATAATGTCAAATTAAATTTTTTAAATATCCGATTTACACAAGAACGGCAGCCCATCACCAAATTACCTCTATTTTCAGCACTCGAAAGTTCTGTTCACGAGAACTGACGACCGGATTATCCGATCATAATGAAATTTACAGGACATGTTATCATTAGCCAGGACCAAGTCTGATAGAAGTTTGATAGGGCAACCCTGCGGAAGTGGTACCATCTTGAAAAATCACTGAGAAAAAAAACCGGTTTTTGGCCTATAACTACCGATTCAGCCATCAGATTTCATCAAATTTCACACAGTACTTGAATCTTACTTCAGATAACATTCGGTGAAAATTTTATTGAAAAATTTGAATAGAATTGCCAGCTACGGTGATTTTTGTCTCATGAGTTTTGCCATTTAGCTCAGCAAAATAAAGCTTTTTTCCCTATAACTT
Organism: Nemotelus nigrinus; assembly: GCA_947369275.1. Classification (NCBI taxonomy): domain Eukaryota; kingdom Metazoa; phylum Arthropoda; class Insecta; order Diptera; family Stratiomyidae; genus Nemotelus; species Nemotelus nigrinus. The sequence continues at coordinate 87,172,166 of OX376373.1, read as the reverse complement.
CCGGTTCAGTGTTGTAATCAAAGCGAAGTTCATGCAGTAAGTGAACCTTAATGTGAGGTAAATGTCGTAGGAATTTCGTACAAAAATCATGAAAGGGCTGCCAGCAATTACCATTTTTATAATTTTGTGGAATTTCTTTACTGAGCGATTATGTTATTAGATTTGCAAATGGGTATGATCCTGCAATTGAAATTAACAACAAATGTTAACGCTTTCAAAATTTGAAAAGTTTTGAGGGTGGTTGCCTTAAATTTTTTATCACCCGTATTACTTTCAGCGCAGTGATAGCCTTAAATTCCGTTCACCCGTATACCTTCCAGCGCAGTGATTCAATCGAAACGAAATTTACTGGTTGGGTTTAACTTAACGTGAAGCAGATTGGGTATATATTTTGATCTGCTGCTGACTCAGGGTAACCAGTATTAGCCATTTTCGTAAATATTGCACCAACAGATGCTTCAAATTACGTACTCATATGCAAAGCATTTGCAATAAAAATAAGAAACCAATTTTTAAATTTTCCGAGTTTTGAACATTTTTCGGATGGCAGCCTCAAACAACGTTTAACCGCTAAAACTTTCGATGAAATCCTCCGATGAGAACAAAATTCAAAGGATAAGTTGATTTAAGTATGAGCTTGTTAAGGTAAACTTATTACTGCTTTGTTGGAAAAGTGTTGCCAGCACTGAACATTTTCATCATTTGTGTTATAGTTGAGTTTGGTTGCGTGGGATAAGGAATGGTTGATATGATTCTACAAAAAAGTGTATAACGTTTTTCCACATTTTTTTGTCACTCAAAGACAATTTCTTCGAAAATTAGTTTTCTAGCGGTTCTGATGCGCTAGACTTTTTAATATGAACAGGCCACTTGAAATTGATGCGGCTATTTTCTGGTTATCGCCAACTATAGTAGATTGAGCGAATTTGTGAAAGTTCTGTGTACGAATTGTTCATGGAAAGTTTATAACGTGCCATATTGTGCAAAAAGCTCAGTATGAGGGAAATAATTTGTTGAAATGATAGTAATAACTGATTTTTATATTAACGACGCATTCACGAGCAAAAACTAGCGTTTTAAGAGTATTTTAGCCAAAAATATGTACATAAAACTTCCGTTTTTATTGGCATTGCCTGTTGGAATTATTAGAATGACCATACATGAACATTACGTAGCATGACGGCTCCTAAATCTTAATGGCGTTGATTTGTGGCTAAGGAGCTAAGACAAAGCTGCCAGCACCAGGTATTTTCGTAAATATAACAGATGCTTCCATTATTCATTCATCAGCAAAGCATTTGCAGTAAAATGAGCAACCAATGTATAAATTTTCTGAGTTTTTCAAATTCTTCGTATGGCAGCCCTAGACTAAGTTTAATCGCCGAGACTTTTGATGACCGTCGACATGAGCATTTATGGACACAAGACATCTAAAAAATACACATTTGCTTCTGACTTGAAAATTCATTTACATGGATTCCTCGCCCGAAACATCTAACTCATCAAGCCACTTCGAAACTATTCTCTGTCTGCTACAGACTCCGTTACCCGAAGATTTAGCAAGTATTTAATCATCTCAATACAGCCTTATCCAATTCATTTTTATTTACAGCAAATAAATATGTCCGTTATAAATTTCAAGGAAATTGTTCATTATAATTAAATACTCGAACGAAAAGGAAACGAGCTACACTACAACTTTCTCAAAACACAATTGTACAACAACAACGAACAACATCGGTTCTGGCCTCTGCTTGCATTTTACATCCTTGCTGCTCAATTGGCCGTAAACCTGTCAAAACTACAAACAAGGTCACGCCAAAAAGTACATACCTTTCGGGACGAAATGAAACAGTCCGGCCGTCAAACCTTTCTCAGGATAGCGTTTTGCCAAAATATATGACTTGGTCCATTTGTTTGACTTTACGTACTCAGAGCCCAAATCAAGTACGAGAAAATGTGGTCTTCATCAGGTAAATAAAGTTTACGAGACCCATTTCAAACCATTTCCTGGCCAGGTGCTTAAGGTTTTGCTCTTTCGTCTGGCATTCTAAACTCCACTCACTTATTTATGTGCACGTAGGCAGCATCACTCGCACATCACATCACATTACTTTCACATAACCACTCAACGGCGCGGGAACGTTTTCATTAACGGGAAAAATGCGTCTTTAATATCTCGAGTCCATGCCGGAATACAGTTGAAACTTTATTAATATTTTATTTAATAAACAGCATCATCGTCGAAATGGAGTAAAGTGAATAATTAATGAAGAGAATCCATAAAAGTGGCGACGGTAGACATAGACAGTGCGAGAGGTTGTCAAAGAGTTTGGAGGAATTGAGGAATATGAGCCAAGTCAAGTGTGATGGTGATTATGACTTGAAAAGGAATTTGTAGACTATTGCTTATCGATTCCACAATACCAGTGATTTGAATGGGCATAAGTGGCAACGAATAATTTTATTAACATTACATTATTGCTGCATTTTTCAAAACTTCTTAAAAGTTAGGGCAAATTTTCCAACCCTTAGTTATAGCGTCAGTTAATAGTTTAGAATAAGCGCTTCTGAAGAACCGGAATCAGTCAGATTTTTTATTCATAAAGTGTCAAAACAATTTCTAAGTTCAAATTTAGTTGCATGATCTCCACAATAAATTGATCAGAACGTAATTAATAACATATATCATTTTACACATGAACTCACCTTGAAACTGCCAACAGCCTATGCCATTCAGCTAATACCACTCAAACACCTTGTTTCGCGAAAATCGTTGAATAGGTACCACCAAGTACTTTAACGTTTACCACTGGAAAACTTCACAATCACCTGCAATCACCTAATTTTTTTTTCAAAATTTTAAAAGGGTTCTGAGCTCAGAAATTTTTTGAAATGAAACACAATTTCTTTCATAAATTTCACTGTTAAATGAAATTTGAGTAACTTTCATACTTTTCACAAACTCAAGGAAATATTGAATAATTATCGCCTTCAGGATTCACATGCATCTATTTTAAGTTTGAACTTTGTGTCGATACGAGTAACCTTTTTTTTACTTTTTGATGGATTTGTATTTCAAAAGCCTCGAAATAAATTCAAAAAGAGCATTTGCACAATAAACATAACACCATAAACCCGAAGTCACTCAGTCACCACACTATTGAAACTTCTTGAAATCCATCATTGGTAGTGATCCCAATTGAACAACGAATCCCTTTTTCAAGACGACCGGAAGTAAACCGACAGATTCTCTAAGTCAAATCTGAGAATAATTCATCAAAAAACCTTATCTGATTCAGGACACAAACTGTTCGGGAGACGACTTGTGAACTTGTCGCGGTATAGATAAGAACTAACGCTAGCTGGCAGCTCTCATATCAGTTTTGTCAAATCAGCTATCTTTTGCAATCCCGACTGGTCTAAAACTTACATCCTGCCCCAATTTGCGGCAAACCGGTCGAAAATTATCGTAAAACCGATTGAAGACAGGACTTTCTGCGCAGACGTGTGTTTTGAATTCCATTGTTGTTGCCGCTAGCTTGAATCTCACGTGGCCGACACTTGATTGTTTCCTGTCAGTCCTGGTAAAGAAGTCATTCATGCATGTGACCTAAACGATTTCAAAGCAACAACTGAGCTTTTTCCGAAAATATTTAGAGCCTGAAATCTTTCACTTCGATAACTACTAGTCTGGAGTTTTTTCGTCGGATAGGTTTTCAGTTTTTTTTTTAGAAAAGTTCTCACTCAAAAACTCTTTCCAGCGGAACTACAAAGGATGCTTTACAACTGGCAAAGAGGTCTCGCATTATGTTTCTGGCTGACTTGTGCAAAAACGAAGTAAAGACAATTAAAAGTTTCCACTGTCGTAGAAGTTAGAGCCCAAGTGGTTTTTGGCATGTAACTGATTGTGCCCGATTCCTATTAGTTCAAAGCAAAGGCAAAGAAATACGATACACTCAAGCTTGTTCTCATCGTAGATACATACCTACGAGTTTCAGTGAACAGCCGGCAGCCATAGGCCAGTATATGTAAACACATGTGGCTGTTTCTTAGCTCCAATCAATATGAAAAGTTTTCCTTCGCCTCGAATTTCGGCTACAATGTCGGGGTGGAAATCGGAGTTGACTGGCCTTATTGTGACATTTCAATCAACATATGAATGTGGAATTGTGTGACAACGATGGCATCGAAATTAGGATGTTTGTTGAAGTTTTATGAAGAAGAGAATTGTTTGAAAAACAAATATTGTTTTGAGAGATGGTAATTATCTGCTCAAATCAGTAAAAATGTATACATTTACGTGACAGGCATATCGGTTAATGTATACAAAACATGATAAATTGGTTTTGAATGTATTATGTCGGATCTACATTCTCGCCAAATGTTTCGTCGAACAGCTTGGGAATTACTTTTCTCCATTTTTTGGCATGTGAAAGAAACAGACGAGAATAAGCAAGGTGACCATTTACACTCTCCGCTCGCCAACATTTGCTCACAGTGTAATATCAGCATTACACTCGGTAGTAAAATACCGGCACTCATATATGTAGTAATAGAGTAAAACTCTGAACAAAGCGGATGGACAATAATTTCCCTGATAGCTGCAAATACAATCGGCATACGATCCACTTTCAAAATGTACGGAATTTCATTATTTAGGCCTGAAGATTGCTCCAATTTTTCAATTTTTTTTTCGGTATTTTCGGCCAAAGGCGGCTTTAGATATGCGGTGTTTGGCAAACACCTCCTATTCGCCAAATACCGAACACCTAGTCAAGTAATTTGGCTTGGTGAGCTTGACAAGCTTGGCTTGGTGACAAGCACATTGAATTAGACATTCGGGCATTGCCGAATGTTTGCCGAAACTGGAACATGTACGAGCTGCTCGTCGTTGTTCACTCCCGCCATTTTCTTGTAAAAAATTACGAAATAGTTGCTGCATCCCTGAGTAAATAATTAAATAAATTTATGTCATTTAATATGGATTTGAAAAACGCAGAAAAAGTAACTGCATATGTAGTGGTAACTTGTGCTGGGCTAACTTTGCAAAATGCTAAGAAAAGAAGAAATAGAAGGTGGTGGATGACGAGCGTTAACAAAAGTAGAACAGTGTCAGTATCTAACATTTCAAAAAGGTGCCTACTCATTAATATAGGCTCATTAATTGTCAAAATTAATGAAAATTGTGAACCGTATATTATGTAAAATATACTTTTTTGAAGGTACAATGCAACAAACTTACTTGTGGACTTATTGAGAGAACCAACTGGACAGTTTGAAAATTTTTCCAGGATGTCTTCCGCAGACTTTCACTACCTTCTTGAAAAAATTGAAGCAATGATTGCTAAAGAAGATAGAAAGTTTAGAAAAGCAATTCTATTATTAATTATTCATGAAAAGTACGAAAACTATCTAATTGCTTTTCCTGAAAATAGTGATAATAAAGTCATACTAAGCGGTGATAAATTATCGCGACAAAATTATTCGACCTTCAAAACAACATTACGCAAAAAATATGTTGCTTACCGTGCCACATTTGAAAATTTTTACTCGCGCCACACACTTTGACACTTTACAGTATTTATCAACAACCGCAACAAATACCGAATGTCTAAAGCGGGGATCCGAACATACCCAAACACATTGCTCGTCTACTTTGATTTGGTTGAAAGTTTCACAAACTACGGGAATAGCGAGCACCCGAATGTTTGTGCTTGGTCTAGGGCAAGCACTAGGCGAGCAACCCAACCAAACATGCGAAGTTTGCCAAACTAGGTGCTCGGTATTTGACAAACACCGCATATCTAAAGCTGCCTTAACGTAAACTACGAAAAACACTAAAGTAACAAACTCAAATGGATACTTCCAGTTAATAAAAGCTCTCAGGCAGAAACAACAAGAAAGTGACAATATGAAAGATCCACACGAAAATGATAGAAAAGCCTCTGCAGCGCAATGAAATCAAGTCTCTCCATCAAAAATACTGGATTCTACTTTGGGGCACGGCTTAATTGGAGAGCCAAAGTAGGTGAAGTAGAATTATTTGTTGACTAGCATATATGACATTTCAGCAGAACTTTCTCAACTGGATTCGAATGGAAATGCTGAACTAAGGAGAGAGAGAGAGTTCTTTTGGAATCCGTTTTTGAAGCATTGCCGCACACTCTTAGCCCTGGGCTAATATAACCGATAGATTACACCTCATGTTAAGTCTGCTACTTCTCTTGCGACCGACAATAACTCTGTCGAGCAGTGGTCAGTGCAACATGCTTTAATTTAAGGAGTCATCCTGTTATCCCTGCGTGCCTTAGCCGAGCCGAGCCGTCTAGCTCAGTCAGATCTTAGGCTTGCGGGCAGATGACTTCTTCGAGCTACGGCACGCTGACATCATACAAAACTAAACACGACACAAACGAAACTTGAAAGGAAGATTCCATGCAAGAATTGGTTTTATTTAAGAAAAGGTGATTTAAGCGTATTTCAACATTTTCGTTAATAAGTAAAGAAATAGCTAAGTTATTTAAATACAGAAATTAAAAAATAACAAATTCAAATGATAAAACGCCAACTCAAATAATCCATTAGCATTCACCAACCAATCATTTCATATTGGGTGGATGCTAATTAACCCGCTTCCGGCACGGATTGGTTTACACCAGTATCATCACCGTGGCACTACAGCCCGACGTCGGGCCTTGGCCGCCTGGATCAATCTCCTCCAATTGTCTCGGTCACGTGACCGCGTCCTCCCATCTTGGAACCTCAATAGTTGTTCGGCGTCCACATACACTGAGCTCTCCCAACGAGCTCTTGGTCTTCCTCTTGGAATCGCTCCATCGACTCGTCTTGCGTTTATGACACGTTTTATAGCATGCGATCGTCATTCATGCGTTGCACGTGCCCAGCCCACTGTAACCGTTGTAATTTGACGATTTGGGAGACTTCCAGCTCATTGTAAAGTTCGTACAACTTATTGTTGTACCGGATGCGCCATCCATATCGGTCGCGGATAGCCCCGAAAATCCGCCGTAGAACTTTCCGTTCGAAGGTGTCAATCATATTTTCGGAGGCTTGGGTCAAGATCCATGTTTCGCAGCCATAGCACAGCACAGGTCTTATGATAGTTTTATAAACGTGGAGCTTAGTCTTTCTGTGCACATTTTCCAATTTCATAATGGGGAGGACCGAGAAGAAAGTCTTATTTGCTAGTTGTATCCGTCGCTTGATTTCGTCAGTTTTGTTGGCGTCACTCAAAAGATTACTACCCAGGTAAACGAAGGTGTCCACGAATTGGATGCAAAGGTCCCCTACGTTGATGGTCGTATGCGCTGGCGTCCTTGTCCTAGATTGCATCATAGCTATCGTTTTGTCCTCGTTGATTTGTAGTCCAACTTCCTTTGCTGCAGTGTCAAGTCTAAGCAGAAGCTCTTATGCATCGGTCAGTTTTCGAGCCATGATGTTAATGTCATCCGCGTACAATGCCAATTGTGTCGACTTAAAAAGTAGCGTGCCGCTGGTGTTCAGGTTCATTGCCCGAATAGTGAACTCAAGTGCCAGGTTGAAGAGCTTGGGCGCAATTCCATCGCCCTGCTTCAGGCCACCCAGAGTTTCAAAAGGATCCGTCAACCTGCTCTGGATCCGGACTTGCGAGGCGGAGTTGGTCATCGTCATCTTTACAAGTCTCACTAATTTGGCCGGTATACCAAATCGCAGCATGATGCTACATAGAGCGCCTCGGTTGATGCTGTCATATGCTTGTTGAAAGTCGACAAAGATTTGGTATATGTCGACGTCGTATTCCCAGCACTTTTGTAAAATTAGCTTGACCGTGAAGAGCTGGTCGACTGAGGAGCGACCAGATCTGAAACCGCCTTGATACTCGCCAATGACTTCTTCCGCGAACGGTTTAATCCTATACTCCAGGGTCTTTGACAGGGTTTTGTAGGCCGTACAGACTAAGGAGATGCCTCTGTAATTCTCACACCGCAGTTTATCTGCCTTTTTATGTATGGGACAGATAATATTTCTGCGCAAATCATCTGGGATTACCTCAGTCTCCCATATTCGCAGCAGCAGTTGATGTAGCGCACTTAATAAACCCGCCCCACCAGACTTGAGTAGCTCAGCTGGTATCTCGTCAGCACCCGGCGCTTTGTTCCTTTTCAGTGACCGCAAGGCGAGATCAACTTCTTCTACTGTCAGGGATTTTGTGGATGGGGGCTGACCAATGGTATCGTCATGAAGCTCAGTTTCTGCTCTCACGATGTTTTTGGCGGATTCAGAAGCTCTTAGAAGTAGGACGCCCATCGTTTGTTAATACTTTCGGTGTCGCTGATAATACTTCCATCTTTGTCCTTACAGAGGCTAGTTCTGGGTTGGTAGCCATTTTTTATAGTGTTTAATAGTTCGTACGCTTGTCTGGTGTTCTTACTAACTAGGTTTACATTAATGTTCAGCAATTGCTCGTCAAAGTATTTCCGTTTCTTACGCCTAATTATTCTATTGGATATTCGCAGTAGCTCGTCATATTTTTCCTTTTTGGCTCTCGTTGCACATTGGATCCATTGTCTATAAGCCTCGTTCTTCGCGTCAATTGAGTTTCTGCATTCTTCGTCAAACCATTCATTCGCGCTCGTCGGGTTTTGTATCCCACAACGTGTTCTGCCACATTCTTGACTGTATTTTTGAGCTCTTCCCAGAACTCGTGGACACCTACTTTGCTGAAGTCGCACAGCATTGGCGAAATTTTTTCCTCAAGCGCGGTCGTATATGTCTGAGCCGTATAGTCGTTCAGCAATTTCTCAACCGCGAAGATTTTGGGAGGGCTGAATCTCGATTGGTGCACTGAGGAAATTCTGCACCGGTATGTTGTTTTCACCAGGAAATGATCGGAGTCACAGTAAGCTCCGCGGTACGACCGAACATTCATCACACTTGACGCCCATCTCTTGCTAATAAGGACGTGGTCGATTTGGTTGACGGTATGTGCGTTTGGATAATTCTAGGTCTGCTTGTGAATGCGACGATGTGGAAAGCAAGTTGAGCTTACAACCAGGTTCCTGCTGCAAGCGAAGTCAATTAGACGATACCCGTTATCATTGCATTCTTCGTGGAGGCTGTGTCCTCTAGTGGTCCCCCGATGCCAACTTTCATTCCCGACTTTTGCATTGAAATCTCCCAGTAGCATTTTTACATCATTTGATGGAAGTGAGTCGCAGAGAGTTTCAAGGCAGGCATAGAACTCGATTTTTACAGAGTCTTCTTGTACTTCGGTGGGAGCGTGCACATTGATGAACCAGAGGTTAAAAAATCGCGCCTTGATGCGAATCGCACACAGCCTTTCGTTTACGGGTTTGAAGTCGGTAACGCGTGACTTAAGCTGCTTATTCACTATGAACGCTACTCTAAACTCCTTGCGGCCCGATGGTTTGCCGCTTGTAAAAATGGTGTGCGATTTCTTGTGGTTGATCTCGCAGCCAAACGAATTTGTTTCCTGGACTGCAGTAATGCTCAGTTTGTACTGTTCGACCTGATGAAGGAGGGCCTTTTCGGCCCCCGGTTTGTTCAGGGAGAGAATAATCCGTTGTGCGTTTGCGTGGTCGTCGTTGTTGATGCGTCCAATGCGAGGCTTTTGTTCCAGGTTTCTTGACAGAGGAAGTTTTTGCAAGGATGAGTTGTCGGTCAACCATTTCCATGGGGGCCTCGGTGATAGTTGCTTCAGGAGACTTGCCTTGTGCCAAAGTTCACACAAGGTCTGAAAACGATCCTCCCTAATGACCTGAGACGCTTATGTGTAATTCAACCATTCAGGCTGAAATTATACAAATTTTACTGAGGATAGAAATACCTCGTTGCCTCAAACCCTCCTCCTTTCTCCGGGCTTGGGACCGGCATATCACAAGTTAGACTTGCGATCGGCGGAGTTTTACACCAATCATAGCAACGGAAAATTTTTTCACAAAAATAAAAATATCAATATAATAAACAATAAATAATATTTAATTTTAAATGTGGTAAAATGAATAATTCAACGAATGTATATAAGTATAATATACAAATTTATGAAAATGTTGAAAAAACATACTTGCACTCATACCAAATTATACTTTAATTAGTTTATGAGCTTGCAACTTGCTCATTTCGAAACGATTGGTAATTGAAACATTTGCTTATTCTTAGTCAAAAATTTCTGGCTTAGCTCAAATCAATATCAACCAGATTACAGTGCTTATCTAGTTTTCCTTGATTCCTTCTTCTGGCTTTTGTGAAACGGGAGACAAACTTTAGCGGGAACTTTTAAAACAGAAAAATTCTTATATATCCAACACGGGCCATTGGACGCTGAACTTTTGCCGTGGTAATTTTTATGGTTACTGTTTATTTTCATCTAATTTTTCAAAATGTTGTTGTTTTTTGTCCGTTGCTTCTATTCTCTGAGCCACGGAAGAAAAACTTACCTTCATTTGGAATATAACCACTGACTTTTTTCAATCAAAATTTTCGAATTTACGTAGTCCGCGCACGCTGTCAGTTATTTAACTGATTTCCTAAAAATCAATAACTTGTAAGCAGTTTAAATATCGCGTTTTTATTTTAATTTACTTGGGCTACTCCACTTTCAACTTTTCTTCTTCAACGCCGCTCCAATAATCCTTTTCAAAAATCGCAACCGAATTCCTTTGTCTTCCCAATTTTTTTTTAAGTACCAAAACCGTTCAGTATTTTTCCCGTATAAATAATTTTCTACCATTTTGGGGCGTCATTAACTCACTCGTACAGTCATGGCGGCACTGGTACAGTCACGGGAGTTGTTGCAACTAACTAAACTTTATCGAGCTGTCGTCAGTGCAGCATATATTTGTTTAGAGATCTTCCTTTTCTTGTCCGGCGTGGCTTTTCCCAGTCGACTAGCTCAGCCTGGCGTAGGTTTAGTGGGCGGAAGAATCTTTACGTGCTATGGCATCTCTACGCACATTTAAAGCCGGAATTACATGCTCGCCGAGTAATGCCAAATGAAGACAAGGTGAGTGTGTAAACGGTCTCCTTGTCTAGTCTCGGCTGTGTTTTTCATGGCAAGCACGCGTGTGTAAATGGTTTGCTCGTCGGCTCTTGTTTGTTTTACGAAGGGATAATGATCCTTTTACTGCTGTGCCTGAGTGTTTATGACCGTCTCGTCCGAGTTCGAAGCCGCTGGAAGCGAAGTCGGTTTTATGCATCAAGTCAAAGGGATTCAAGAGGGTAGCATGTGCTCATTTAAATTTTCGAATTTTTCGCCGGGACTTCAAACATGTGTTTGCGTGTCCCAGATTGAAATAACTCAACGCACACCAGGCAGTTGCAATAGCCACAGCCCGTACCTCAGTCATCGTTCACTGAACTGAACAAAACAGCTCACAACTGTCGAAAGATGCAAAGTGCAATATCCTAAGTAAACAATTCACCCTATGAAAGGTGCATGGTGTATGGTCCGTGTTGTACGGTGCAATATCCTAAGTAAACAATACACCCTATGTCTTGTTGAGTCTCATCCAATGTCTTGTTGAGTCTTGTTTACTCTTGTACCCGAGACGCTCGTTCCAATGTATAAATCGGGCATAAAACATTATGCCAGGTTTCCACCAAAGAGACAAAACAAGAAACACGGACAAAAATGTTTTTCTGAACAAAAACACGAATGTTTTGTAAAAATTGAACATTTTCGAGAACATTTTTGTCTCTGAAAACTGTTTTAGTAAACAAAACACCTTCCCATCGCGAGTCGGTAAGATCAAAGGAAAACATGTCTGTTTGCATATTTTGTGTCTATTTGGTTGAAACATGCATTTTTTTTCTACGAGAGCACTCAGTATATCGATTAATGTACTTTGGTTTTTAAATTTGTTTTAAATTTGGTTTTAAATTTGTATTCCTGTGTATTTCATATTTGTGTGCCCTGTTATAATGAGCTTAAAAAAAGTAGTCACGATGATCTCATTTCTTCATTTAAGCCCACGTCGTCAGTAGATAAATCTTCCAATGATTCTTCCGTGCTATAATCAACTCTCCTTTTTAATTGAGAATTGGCCCAATATCTCGGTTTAATATCATTTATAAAAAAAAATCACAGTAATTATAAAATCAACGTCTTCAGACATTTCTCGGACACAAGATAAACAGAACTGAAAACAAAACTTATCTGTTCAGTTACAACAGTCTGTTTACGAAAAACAGAAGTGTTTTCAAAAAACAAAACAAGTATTTTTTTTTGTTTTTTAAAAACAAAACTGTTTTTCAAATTGTCTCTTTGGTGGAAACCCGGCATTATACCGCACATAAAACAAACAAATACAATGAGAAGGAAACAAAGAGATTCCGCAAGAATCATTAGAATTATAATTTATTCACAATTCATTATTACCGACAATACTTTAGAAAAAACAAATTCAAAAGAAAACCTAAGACAACTGGTGGTTTCATGCAAGTATTAAAAAAAGAAAATAATAGATTTAGAGAATAATCAAAAGGAATGTACTCATAAGAATAGTTGATTAACTTGGGTGGGTATGTTAATACTAAACTCTGACTGGGGTCAGTTTACACTGATCATTACAAGCATATAGTATTTCATATAAATCAATTCAAATATATATACAATAATGTGCACTTAATGACTAACACCAAAATAAATAGAAATAAATATAATGTGCACTTAGTAGCCAAATCCAAATACAACAAACCCACGCCATGAATTTGAAGAAACTACGATAAAAATAACAAATTTAATTTAATAGAAACTATTTATATTAAATCCAAATCAAATTACTGTACAAAATCCAAAATATCTTGCGTTCACTTTTCATATTTGATCATGGCAAGCCTTCGTGCCCGTGTTCGTTCGTATTCAGAAATTATTTTAGAAAACTGTCTCGCCAATTGGACGAAAAAAAATATAGTTATGAAAGGTACTTGTCTGGAGCTCCAACGAACACTTGGGATTTCCAATCACACCAACTCGGTTCCTCGTCGTCAGCCCCTAACCCACCGTGGAACAGTTCCCCGCTGTCTACCCGTATTAAGCCTTCTTCAAGTTTTTATGGACAGATATTCTGTTTTCGTTTCAAAAAGTTCGCACATCAAGCTTTAAAATTCATCTAGCTTATCCATATCATCCGTGTTCCGTTTTTGTTCCTCCTTAAAATTTCTTACTTCCACTTCCAACGAATTTTTTTAACTTTCACTTTATTTCAAATGAATTTTTTTACTTTCACTTTACTTGTAACTAATGCTTTTACTTTCACTTGATTCCTAGTGAAATTTCAGCTTTTACTTTGTTTCTAGCTTTCGGCCGCCAAAATTCCCCCAGCTTTCTTCTTCTCCAAAACGAGAGTCCCCTTTTCTCTGTTCTGAAAATTTTTCATACAACCGTAAGAGCGATTTCTTTCCCGATTTCCTCGTGTATCTCCCTTTTCCCCACGCCTTTCGTTGCCACCGCTGTAACTATTTCACATTCACAATCACTGCCCGTCCACGAAAGTCATCTCTCATTGACATGTAGCGGTCAGTGCTGCCATTTATTTTTTTGGAATAATGCTAGATTCAATTTTATTTAATACTAAATAATGCTAGATTTAGTAAAATTATAATGCTAAATAATGCTTTCTTATTTAATTGGAATAAACGTGGTTCAATATGAAAACAATATGTATATTTATATGAGGGTTGATCAATAAGTAATGATAATCGGTTATTTCCAGTTCGCACAAAATTACTTAATACTACTACATATACTCACTAAATCAGCATGAAAAAAACAGATGAATATGTCACGATTCCAGGGAGCTACATTCATTTGAATACGAACAGTCGAAGAGAGAACATCAAAATGGGGAAACCCGAAATTAAAGCTGTCATTAAGTACCTCGGTTTGAAAAAACTGTCTACCAGCGGCATACACGGTGGAAACATTAGGGGACTCTGCTTCTCCATATGCCACCGTTGCACGCTAGGCCAAGGAGTTTAAGCTGGGAAGAACATCCACTGAAGATGAACACCGTGAAGAACGTCCATCCACATCCCTCTATGAATACAACGTAAAAAAAGTCGAAGATGTATTGGCATATTGAAGAGTGACCCTCAGACATGTAGCTGAGGTCACAGGGATCTCATATGTTAGTGTTCAAATTAAATTACATATAAAGAAGGTCTCTGCTCGTTGGGTACCATGAATTTTAACGGACGAGCACAAGAACAAACGAGTCGACATTTCAAGGATGAATCTCGAAAAGTTCCAAGCAGATCAGGAGAATTTTTTGTCATATTTCGTGACCATGGACGAGACCTGGATCTACCATTTTGATCTAGAAGCCGAAATGCAATCGATAATTTGGAAGCGACCCTTTTCATCAACGCCAAAGAAATTCAAAGTGTCAAGTTCGGCAGGAAAGGCTATCACATCAGTTTTTTGGGACGCTGAAGAAATTATTATGGTGGAATATTTGGAAAAGGGAGCCACTATATCAGGCTCTTACTAAGTAGACCAAATAAGGAGATTGTGAGAGGCAATGAAAAAGAAAAGACACGGCAAACTGCAAGCCGGAGCTCTGTTTCTTCAAAACAACGCACCGGCTCACAAGGCTGCAGTTACGTTGGATACAATTAAAGAAACAGGATTCGAACTGCTTGAACACCCGCCCTATTTGCTAAATTTAGCTCTCAGTGGCTTTTACTTCTTTTCCTTGGCTCAAGCAACACCTTCGGAGTAAGAAATTTGAAGATGATAGGGAAGTGATGGATTACAGGCATACCAGTTACATTTAAATCTTCTTCTCTTGTGTAAAGCTCATTTCTACCAATATTTTTCAAAACATCGTTTGGAATCTCACAATCAAAACAGCAACAATTATTTATTTTTAAGTGAAGAAAAAGTATTAGTGTCGGATAACGAAGATTTTTCTCCAGCGTTATCCGTGCGATTGCTTGTATTTGAAACCCTAACAAAGCAATTGATTCACATTATTCAGGAAAAAATATCTAACTAGAATGCACATACTTTGGTAATCTTGAACTTTTAGATGCCCTAGGCTCCTGGGAGTCTGAAGTGGATGGGACCACATCACCGATTTTTAGCATCATCATGATTTAATTGAACGTTACCATATTTAAAGCAACATAGATGAATGACTTTATAATCTTTATATTTTAGATTTTATAATCAATCTCATTATTTCAAAATCAGACAACTGTCACTTCTGGCTGTCACTTTTTGGTTTTTGTATTTTTTCATGAATTTCCGCCACCACATGGGGAAGTTTCCTTTCATGAACGCGACTGAAAGTACACGAACAGAGCTATTATTGAGAATAATTTGATGGGCGAGATTGTAAATAGATGAGTGCCAGATTATTCCGAAATCTAAATTTAAATGCTAAAAATAATGCTAGATGCTAACTCCGAATTTCGAATGCCGTTTTGGGAAAAATAATGCTAAATCTAGCATTCAAAATGCTAAAATGGCAGCACTGGTAGCGGTCTGTCAACATGTCTGCTCTTAATAATACACTGCTAAGATTTTAATCAAACTACTCGTATGAATCTAGTTTTTGCAGCTGCTGTGCTTCCTTGGTTAACTCAACGTGGTTCTATGTGTATATTTTTTTAGCACTACCAGTATGTAATCTAGTAAATGTCACCCCCACACTTTTTTGATTATTTTGTGACAGATCGTAGATCGTAATGAGGATCGAAATTTTAAGCGAACGAATTTTCTAACGAACGAATTTTCTAGCTAACTAACTTTCACCGAGCTGCCATAGCTTTGCCGGTAAGCAATGGAAAGATGTTTGTCTTATGCCTAGTGAGTCATCTGGTAAAGACAGTGATGCCAATTAAAAGATTTTTTCAAAATCAGACCACCTATTACGGTGCTAATGTACCGAGTATCATTCCATCTGCGAGCGTTTGTGTTCGTTGGAACCCAGCCATGAAAAATGAACCTCGACAAAACATCAAGCATTGCGTTGTCCAAGCAGAGAATAGGTATCTGAGCCAAACCAGGATGAAGTGAGTCATAGCATCAACTACTTTGTATTCGTACACATCACACCCATTATAAATGAAAACTATTCCTTTATCAAACTCAAACATGGATCAGGTTATAGTTTTTTCGACGATTTCATCCGTAGAACGATAAGAACTGACTAATTATTTTTAAGCATTGTTTGCAATTTTGACGAGCTGCAACTCTTTGATGTAAGATGTTTTTGCATTCTGTTCATAGCTGATTCCAGGATCGCATATATCAGCTGATAGAACATTCCCTTAGAAATATTGTAAAATATCCACAAAACAACATCTTAGCCGCCAGTCGTGACATTACGACTGTCAGCTGCCGACATGCTGCTGTCTGTTCAGGTTTGTTTATTTTTACTTGTTTACTATTAATTAATAAATTAATTTCAATTAATTTAGCATCACAATACTTAATAAATGGAAACCGAGGTCGAATGGTAGAATGACCTGGGTATAAGTCCTCATAGCGGAGATGACTTGATGAACATCTCAAAGTGTTTCAGCCGTAAAACAAAAAATGTTATGGAAGCTCATAGATCCAGGCTGTCACTAAGTCATCACAAGTATAAATAAAGGTCTGCGAGTTTCTGGATGATACACTGTGCATACACTTACACAAATATACTCTCATTCGAAACATAATCCACAAATCTTCACAAAACATTTCTGCACTCATCACTAGAGCTTGAATAGTTAAGCACGATAAAGACCGAAATACGCATGCAAATATGCACGAAAAATCTCTGCAATATGCCTACAAAATGAGCGAAATATGCAGAAATCTTCTAAAAATTCCCAAAACATGGAAAAAAAAGGTTTAAATACATGTGACTGTCAGATTTTTGTGATTTTTTCAATTCCACACAAAACATTTAGAAAAATGCTCAAACGTGATAGTTTGTCATTTCTCAGTCAAAGCTGATTTATAAATGAAAAAGATCATTTTACATCTATAGATGTAACAACGGCAAAAATAAGCATAGCAATTTCCGATGGTGGTAAAAGTGCTACGTATTTGTTACACATGACGTAGAGGGCTATATTACATAGCGTGGAGGACTATAGTACATGGCGTGGAGGGCTGTAACACATGGCGTGGAGGGCCATAGTACATGGCGTGGAGGAGTATAGCTCATGGCGTGGGGGGCTATAAGCATAGCGTCTGCTCCGATGTACTTTTCGCCATGTACTATGGTTTGTGGTGGTATATTTTATCACAATCCCGAAAACGACTATGTACATGGCGCCAGAGGTATATTAATTATGGCGTCTAGCGCTATGTGTTTTTTCAGTACACCAAAAAAACTCCAAAATTGACTGGTGCTGGCATCCCTGTATTAGCAGCATATCCAAGAACATACCAAATCTGCTACAGGCTAAGGTTAACATACCCAGTGAATTTCGTTTCGATTGAATGACTGCGCTTGAAGTTATAAGGATGAAAAGTTTTAAAACTTTTGATCCCAAATATTTTTTGTTAATTGTCATAGCAGGATAATTCCCACTTGAAAATTTAATGATAACATCGCCTTATAAAGAAATGCCTAAACAAATTACGAAAATTGCCATAACTGGCATTTATTTAATGATTTTTCTACGAAATTCCGACGAAATTTGGCCTACAATAAGGTTTAAAAACTTCTGCCAATTGTTGCTCAAAGCCCGTTCACACTGTCGTTAAATCAGCCGATTTCGATAAGCTGATCGCTTTAGAGCTAAATCAACTTAAATCTACCTGATTACTCATACATTTTTCTCCGCGTCTGACAGTTGAAAGCTACCTGATTTAGAGTTATCAAGTACAAATCAGGTACTGTTGTGAGTTTTTCCCGGCTGAATTGTTCTCAGAGCGTGCTGAATTCCAAACGTGAGAGGCACAGTAGATTTGAATAAAATGTCATTCGAATTTCGTTCTAAAATAGCAAAAATTGAACAGAAAAGGAAAATGTGAGTTGTACAAAGTGAAAAAAAATGTTCTTGCATGTTCCTGCACCATTTTCATCTTTCACGCAAAAAAATTGTACACAAAAATTCGAATGACCTTTCTCTCTCTAAATCTCCTCATTCTAAATCACTTCGAATAGTGTGAACGCTTACCTGATTAACGTGACAGATTCTAAATCTACATGATTTAGAAGTGTAGTGTGAACAGCATATAAATCAAGTACTATTGTGAATTTGGTACCGGCTAAACAGTTTTCAGAGCGTGCTGAATTCCATCCGTGAGAGCGAGAGTAGATTAGAATGAAATGACATTCGAATTTCGTTCTAAAATAGTAAAAATTGAACACAAAAAGAGTGTTCAATTTTTGAGTCGTACAAAATGAAAAGATAATGTTCTTGCATGTTCTTGCATCTATTTTCAACGATTTCCATGCAAAAAAATTGTACACACAAATTCAAATGACGTTTCTCGCTCTAAATCTCCTCATTTTTAACCACTTTGGCTAGTGTGAACGCTTTACCTGATGAACTTGACAGCTGCTAAATGTACCTGATTTAGAGTGTAGTTTGAACACCATATAAGAGTGAGGTTGAGGTATTCTGTGAATTTCGTGATAGTTTTTAGGCTGAATTGAAAGTCATAAACCTAATAGCAGTTTTTTTTCAGTGATTTTTCAAGATGGGACCACTGCCTGCATTTCAAAATCACTTCTATCAGGCCTGGTCCTAGTTAAGACCAACATGTTCAGTAAATTTTGTAATGATCTGGTCCTTCGGTCGTCAGTTCTCGTGAACAGAGTGTTCGAGTGCTAAATATAGAGGTAATTTGGTGATTGGTTGCCGTTCTTGTGCAACTGGGAAATTAGAAAATTTCAAATTTACGTATTGGATAAAGGTAAGAATCTATCAAAAATTTGAATTTCTTGCCAAATAACAAAGCTTTAGGCAAAAACAATACGCTCTGCAAACTTCACGATTAATGTTTCTGTCACAAGTTATGACAAATCGAAATTTTTTGATAAAATCCTTGCCTACTTTAAGGGACTCAGCGCCCACAGAGGGTTCATAATTTATAAAATGTTTATCCTGGAAAAGCACAGAACCTAATAAGTTTTCATTATATACATCTGTGTTCCCAGAAATTTCAGCTCAACCGAGTCGGCTACTCGAGAGATTATCTCCCTTAATATTTTTGCTGATATATATACTTATATATATATATATATATATATATATATATATATATATATATATATATATATATATATATATATAATTGTAAAGAGGGCTACCGGCTACGCAGTTAGATTTAAGCCGTCATTTGTGGAGCCCATTTCCCACCCTCCGCTGGCTTGTTAGAGCTGCAAATTGATCGCTTCGCCAAACTGAATCAGCTGACTAAGCATGACGGTATTAGCCACCTCTGCTAGCTCCTGCAAGCGGTAAGAACCAAAAATCCTGAGGTTTTGGAAGTAAAAATATCTGCCATATCAAATTGAAAATTTTCAAGTAAAAATATATTCTATTGACAAATAATAGAAAAATATTTTTTTCTCTTCAAAACTTAGCCTGCTTGTGTATTTAACTTTGGTGTGCTGTGTTTGTGTGTAATTGTGGATGAGTATTATGGGTTCCAACAAGGTGTTTATTATTTAAGGCTGGACAATCAACGAGAGTGCGCTCAATGGTGTCCTCTTCTATCTCGCACTTCTTTCAGAAATTGTATTTTGTTCGCATGATATGCGGTAAGGCAGTGTCCTCTGGGCAAGCCGACCATTATTCTTAACCAGTTTTTGCTGAGCTTAAGCAGTTTCCTGCTTTTGCTTGGATCAGGTGATGGCCATAATATTCTGGTTACCCAGCATTCCAAGCTGTTTTCCCATACGGATTTTAGTTTGGCCCATATTGCAGCATTTAGTTTGCTTGTGGTGTCAACAGTTGACCGTGGTACAATAATACAGGGGCTTTTGCTACCTCCTGAACCTTTCCTTGCCAATTCATCGGCTTTTTCTATGCCGTTGACCTCGCTGCATCTAAAAGTTTGGTTCTTTATGGCACAGCATGCTCCTTCAGTATCTTCTTTTATCCTTCCTTTATGAACATCCCCAAATTCTGATGTTTCCTACTCCATGTTTAAGTGTAAACACACTATACTCAGGGCGAGTCCGCAATGGCTAGATTGCCCCACATATCATAAATGGCCTATCTGAATTTTTTCCCATTTATGAGAACAAATGGATTTGAAAATTTCATAAGCTAATTCAAATTCAAATTCATCATTGTATAAGAAAATATGAAAAACCTATCTTTAGTGCAAGTATGTTAAAATCAATTGTGAAAAATGCTCTTTCAATATATCTGCAGCAATTAGAAAAAACACATATCATCAAAGAACTCAACAATTACTAAAAAGCCGATAGGGCGTTTATGCAACGTAGGGCAGTAGTATCACCAGTATCGATAATTTTGAACAGCTCCAGAAGAGAAGACGATTAACGGCTGTACGACTCCGAAGAAAATTCATGAAAACGAATTACTGACAAGATTTTCTTCAATATCTGATCTCAAACCCATTTCCGTGAGTAATTCCATAGAAAATCGACCAATTTTCCGATAATTTTTGAAATCACTTCCTTAGAATTTGGAAATATTTTGTTATCTAAAAGGAGTGGTGAGCTTATTATCGAAAGTGAAACATTTTTTTGAAAATATGGTATATTTCCGGAAATATGGCCTCTTGAAGTTTTTAAGTTATACATATCTTTCTACATTAGAAACTAGACTAGATAACATGGCAAAACAATTTTTAAATCTATTTTTAAAACATAAAATTCTTTCAAACCATATTTTGTAAGTTTTACCTGTTTCGGTCCCATTTTCTATAAATTTTCTTTAGCGGTTAAAGCTCTTTTAAAAAAAATTTAGGAGCTCTACTTTGAAATTTTGCGCATTTGTAGTTTATATAACTGTTTATAAGTTGTGCATTTTGAAATATTCAAGGATAAAGGCCACTGTAATGATCCTGTTTGTCCTTTTTGGCCAGGATTTTTCTCGCACTATTTTTTCTAGGATATCTACACCTTGTCCTTTCCAACAAACCATATTTGAAGGCTCTGCGTAAAGCAGAAGATTTTATACAATTTTTTAAAATGCAACACGAACCGATGTTTCTCAAAAACTTCCAGAAGCCATATTACCGCAAATATTTGATATTACATAGATCAACTACTTATATTCACAGCAAAAATTTTATTGAAATCTCACGATATCGATCAAAGACTGTTGGTCGATTTTCTGTGGCATGACCCTATTTTGAGATTTATATCTAAAGGCTGGTACTTATTATTTTGATTTTTATTTATAAATTTATTTGGTGCGTATTCAATACAACAGACAAAACTGCCCAATTACAGATTGGATCCAATGAAAAAAAATAAAATAAAATAACAAGAACTAAATAAGAATATATGTATGAATATAAGTATATAAAATAATTAAAGTTAGAATAAAATAAAGTAAAATTAACTAAAGCAAATAAGAAGAAAAAAATCCATTACAAACATGAATAATCAATTCAAAAAGAAATGAACTTATAAACAGATAGGATACGATGAAAAAAACATTAAAATAGTAAGAATTAAATGAGTAAATATAAATATAAATATATATATATAAAGAATAATTAAAGTGGTAAATTCAATGAAGTAGAAATAAGTTGAACAAAAAAACAAAAAACCAAATTAGGATCTGAAGAGCAAACATGTATGCAAGTATATATAACATTAAAAATATACAAAAAATCTTAAAGTATTAAATAATACTAGGGGGCTTCGCCCCCTGCTCGCTTCGTTCACCAACCCCCAGACCATTAACGATTTTAAATTGTACATTTTACTCCGTGAGAAAATCAATAAAAGTTCACAGTCGTAGTACATATATATACATATATAAATATATATATATATATATATATATATATATATATATATATATATATATATATATACATATATAAATATATATATATATATATATATATATATATATATATATATATATATATATATATATATATATATATATATATATATATATATATATATATATATATATATATATATATATATATATATATACGTTGGATTTCGTACGTTTATGTGTCTACTATAAGAGAAAAATAAAAATATAATCCGATCAAATTTCCAAAACTTTTTTTTATTAATAGAGAGAAAGTAAAATTAAGAAGAGCGAAAAAGAAAAGAAAGAATCCCTTATAGACAAGAAAAGAAAATAAAATGCATTAGTTACAATCAAAAATTTTACTTCAAATCATTTTTTGAAAATGGCAATAGATTGTGGAAGAGGACCAAGTTGAAAACTATTGTGAGTGCGTAAGAGTCGTAAAACGGGAGAGTAGAAGAGTGGAGGACCTGATTGGCCTTACGGAGTCCCACTCAATGAACAAAAATGGTAATGAGGAAGATAGGTAGTCGCGACAGATTTTGAACAGGCAACACTCATCCCAGTAAACTCTGCGCTGCTCAAGGAGAGGAATATTAAGAAGAGATAGACGTTCACTGTAGGGTAAATACGGCAGACTATATTTAAAAAGTAAAGTACGTGTAAACCTGCACTGAAGTGATTCAACAGCGTCAGAGAGGTCTTTGAAACGAGGACACCCCACTTGACTGCAGTATTCAAGTACAGAACGGACTAGGGTAATAAATAAGTGGACACAAGTAGAGACACTAAATGAATTGTGACAGGAACGAATCACGAAGCCAGCAATCCGAGGAGCTTTTCTAGTGAAGGTGAGGACATTAACGTCGAATTTCAGTTTGCGATCAAAGGTGACCCCGAGATCTGAGAAATGATCGACACAAGAAAGAATAGTGCCATCAATAGCATAAGCAAAGACGAGTGTGAAGCTTAAGGGAAAAGGACATAAAAAAACACTTGGAAACATTAAGGGTCAAACAGTTCAAGTTACACCAACCAGAGAGAGCATGCAAACCGTCCTAAAGAAGCAGAAATTCAGCAGTATTTTTGATGACTCGGAAGATTTTTAAATCATCTGCATATAGAAGACATGAAGACTTAAAAACAGTGGGAAGTTCATTGATAAAAAGATTGAATAAGAGAGATCCTGAGATAGAACTTTGAGGAACACCAGAAGAAGGGGAGAAAGGTGAGGACAACAAGCCAAAGAGAGAGACAACACAAGTGTGATCAGGTGTGATAAAAAGGAAAAGATCCAAGAAAGCAGAGGTTCACGAATGATATAATACTTCAGTTTGACAAGAAGCAGCATATGATTAGCAGTGTCAAAAGCTTTGGCAAAGTCTGTATAAATGACATCAACTTGATTGTTACTGTCAATTGCAGAAGTGATTACATGAGTTAACTCAACGAGGTTTGTAGCCATGTTGTTGCACTGCAAAGACACAGTAGAGGGTATCATAGATACGATTGAAAACAAGGCGTTCCAAAATTTTGGAAAGGCAAGGAAGAATGGAGATGGGGCTATAGTTAGAAACAAGGTTCCTATCGCCCGATTTGAAAATGGGAAGAATGTTAGAGAGCTTCCAAGAGGACGGAAATTTACCAGCACAGAGATTGACATTGAATAATAAGGGACACAAAGGGAAGACGAAAGATTTTTACGAAAAAATTGAGAATATCATCCGAGCCCGGGGAACAGTTAGAGTCAAGTGAGGACAAAAGCAATTCAACCTCTACGGGGTTAGTTACGACTGAGGAGAGACTAGCAGGGAAATCAAAGGAAAAGCAGTCATCAAGCTAAAAAAAATGTTTAGTCGTCAAGCTAAAATTTTACAAGTCATCGTTGCTTGAAGATGGAATAGTCTTGATTATTTTGGCAGCTTCTACAATGTTTGCAAAATGCTAAATATCGAAAATTCACATTCATAATGAAACAATCAGCCAAAGGTGTTGAAATTGTTACTAAGAAAGCTTGAATTTGGAGTTTTCAACCCTGTGCATAATGTGGAGGTGATTATAAAAGCCATGATGAACAATGTTCTGATTCAAACTTTTTGTAAATCGAAGCCGAAACCAATGTTTTGTTCCTCAAATATAATGCCAGCGTTTACAGAAAATTTCATCACTCTGAAGTTAGTAAGTGAAGAACAACAAAAAAAAGCTATTAAGAAAATTAAACGTATCAAAAACAATTGAACAACCATAAAAAAAGCAAAACAAAAGCAATATCGAATAATTAATGCACCAATTGGTAACAAACACTAAGTTATGACAGAGGTGCTGTGATGTTAATACGCTCGGACTCCTGAGTCGCATCGTACAAATCAATACAAAATTTTTTGAATTGCTGTCAACGACGATGTTTTTTTTATCCGGATTGAAGCTGCCTGAAAAAAAAACAAATAAATTGATAAATCGAATAAAATCAGCATTTGAATTTCGATTTTAATATTTTCGAATGAAAATCACTTCAATCAGCATGTGTACTCCCAACCGTCCTTTTTTTATACATTTCATCTTCTGCGAATGCAATGTAAACAGGCATTCAAAGTTTGATCAAATTTGATTTATTACACGCAAAGAACGATTTATTGCCGACACGGGAGATTTTTTGCCGTCTGGGAATGCTCCTCTCCAAGTTTTGCAAAATGGAAATTTAAATATCACCTGACAGATCGACGATACTGTCCAGAGCTCATCGAGCTTTACGTCTTCTTTTGTCCTGATAGCAGACACAAGTTTAAAATTAATCTTCTCATCGTAGCCGTGCCAAAGCACATTAATTTCACCTGTCTCATTCCACCGCTTCCGATTTAAATCTGTTGCTTTCTGCTAGGTTCGTTATAACTTTTCCCTAATAAATCCTCGAAAACAATTGGCGTATGCAAAATGCCGTTGTTGTTCACGCCTGATTCGATTCTCATACTACAATCATCAGTTTATAGCTTCACCTTCACTCGCGTCACGCCATTGATTCTTACGGTCTCCTTGGTTCCTGTTCTGCTGCTACCGTAACTGAACGGATAACGAGATGGTAAGCTGGCTTTCTGATAAAATTGAAAATTTCGCTAGGACCACCGCAGTCCCGGTCGAGGAAAACATCTTACCCATAGCAACTGTATGGGAAATGATTTGTAATCCTTTTCAAAGAGTTCTGTCAAGTGGAAAAGCGAAAAAGGATTAGATTCGAAGATATTTTCTGTAAGGCACTACCGAGACTCGAAAGTGTTTTGCGTTGAACAACGAGGGAATCGTTATAATTCAAATGTTTTCGGCGAAAACTGATTGCACCTTTGATGGTTGGTAAGGCAGGCAAAGAAAGTTTTGATTGTTTAACGAAATCATAAAGAGGAAAAGTAAAATGCTCTGTGGAAGTGTACTTGGGCCATTTATTAATGACACTGACAATTAATAAGAACGAATTCAAAAGTTTGAAAGTTATTTGAGTTAATTGAATGAATAAACTTAATTGTTTTATCAAAGTACACCTGATTTTCTTTGGGAAAAACAAGTTTGAAAATGCTTTATTCTATTGACTTTAATAGAAAAAAATTATACGCCAAATATGACTACTTTTGGTAACATTTCTAAAAATTTGAAAATCAAATGATTGGAAAAAATTGATGACAAGTTTTGGCAATTCCTAGAGAAAGGATGTGTTTTTTGCGTTCTTGAAATTTTTCAACCAGTAAATTTTCTTTCTACCAAGTAAGCAAAAATGGATGCTAAATACCATAAGTGTGGAAAATTGTTTGTAAATCCCAAAGATGTGATCGAATTAGTTAGATGTGGGAACTTTTTCTTAATTTTAAAAAACATCCGAAAACATACGCGCAAAAATGACATAAAGGAAATGAGTGAGCAATTCGGAGTCAGAGCACTACTAAGTTCAACATCAATGGTGAAGCTTTCAGTACACTGAGAGAAAAATCTTGGTAAAATAAACAATTTTCCTTAGTTGTTTTTGCGTCAACTACGGACTATAGTTAAAATAACCATAAGAAAATTGTTGATTACTTTTGTGTAACATGACGCATGGTTGATAAACAACGTCCGTGGTGCAAAAAAGGAAGCAACCAGAAATTATGGTATTTCAAAAAAAGTAAATGACTATTAGTCTGTAGGGCTCCTACAATAATGAATGATTCAATAACTATTCGGCAGATAAAAATAATTCCTCAACAACGAAAGTGTATGCACAATAGGGATGTGTTCACTTAACACCAAATGATCATATAGGAACTATTGGGGTGGTTTGTCTATAATCAAATTATACACAGGTAATGAGTGTTTATAAACTATTTTAGTAGTTCTACTGCTGGCTAAACGCCATGTCACGCCTAGCCTGTTATGCAGGTCTGATAGGGAGTGGACAAGCAGCAGCTCGGAAACGCTGAAGATCCTCGTAGATACTCACTTTCCGGGCTGTTTGGATGTCTCCACCCCTCTCATTCGTGTGCAGGCGTCTGATCTGCATGACGTCGAAGGCATTGCATATCCGAAGGACTACAGGCCAATTAGCCTGACTTCCTTCCTCCTTAGAGTTTTCGAAAGATTACTTGATAAAATGCGCACGTCAATAAAGTCGGTATTCAATGCATTTCAGTGCATTCTAATTTTCTAACGTCGAATAGTTCCCACCTTCCATATCAATTGTAATTAAGCACAATCGCTGCTCATACCAATATTCCATTGAAAATATTCTCTTTTGCACGCTCATTCAAAACGCAGACTGAGCTTGTGGCAGCTTGTGAGCCAACATGTGGACGGCATTCGCCAGGTCGTGACGAAATCCCTTTGACTCGTGCCCAAAAAACCGACTCCGATTGGAAGTCGCGCGAGCGCCAGAAAAGGACCTGTCAAAGTCACTTTCTCAGGCTGCTTCCATTAGCAATTTCCCATGGCATAACATTTGAAATTGCCAGTGGATGCAGCCTATGGTATGCAATATTTTCATGGCATGCCATAAATGGTAGGCAATATGGTATGCCATTTGCTTGGCCATCTGCCTGGCAATATTTTGACAGTCCTGATTTCAAAATGGCGCTGAACCGTGGTTATGCTTTATTTCTTAAAAGAAAATGTAGGGAATCTGAGTTCAAAGGGTTTTTAAGATCTCGTTGAGCAATGAAAATAGTCTACAGAATATGAAATGGTGGGAAATAGTGAAATTATATACTTATTTTATTTAAAAGAGAAATAATTTCAATTTTGAACGATTAGTAAATATGTGAGATTCCCTGTTGATGATTGATGGATTTTCCAAATGACTTTTATCGCATTCCCCTTCGTACCCCAGCAAATCATATAATAGTTACGTTTTCGTCTGAAATTTCACCCGCTTATCCAAAAAGTAATTTATCTAACACGTGCAGTTTTTATAAGTAGCAGAATTTCTTCGCTCTGCTTTTCAAATATCGCCTTAAGAGCATTTGACACTCAGATACAGCGTACACCCTTCCCGCTCAGAGGCATTTTCGAAATGGTATTGCATGCCATGAAATTGCCCACGCATCAGATGGTATAAGTTAACACAGCCAGACGTTACTTAACACCGCGCATAACATTAGCACATAACATCAGGTCCAGACGTCACCCTACACCATCATCCTCAGCTTGACCCATACCTGCCGTGGGAAAAGGTAAACGGTCGGCGATCACGCGGCTATCGCAGGTTCCGCCGGATCAGCAGAATTATCAGGTGCCCACCGTGGATTCCATGATTACGAAAAACAGTTAGTCTTGCCTCGCTCTTAGACCTAAGCGGATCAACTTGTAATAAATCTTTTTTAAAAAACTAAAAGTGGCTTATTGATATTAACTTATACCATAAATTGACAGTCGTTGCCATCGGATATGGCAGGGTAAATTGCCAGTCGAGCCCCGGTGTTTGGACCGTCTACACGCTCGGGCTCGCAGGCTTTCACCTGGGTTCGGCCAAAATGTATTTGCTACTTTACGTGTAACGATTATACAGCGATTAAAATTCGCGAAGTCGTCATAGCAGTGCAAATGTTGTGTAGCTATCCAGATCTAAATAATCCCATAAAAATGGTGGTTAGCATTGAAGATTGTTTAGATATCGAGTTCGATAACAGCAAATCAATGTATCCTTTACAAAGATGTCATTCACATGGAAAATGACATTATTGACCGATGCTTTTGTTTGGTGGATCTGGCAGCGGTATTTCTTCAATGAAACCAACTAGTCAAGCAGCAGCCAGCTAGTCAATTTTCAGATGTGGTCACGTCTGCGCGGATGTATCGACGACCAAAATCCCGCAATCAACTGCAAATGGTAAATAAAATTTTCAATTGAAATAAAAAAAATAGAATTTTTTTTTCAATTTTAATCATCCCGCAAAATCAATTCCAATTTGATTCGGCTTCGGAGGCTTATTCCGCAAAACGATCTAGTATCCCGTATCAATATTCTCTGCTGTGATAAGCTTTAGAGACGATATAAGGTGTCTATGCTGATTTATAGACAAGAAGGGAATCATGATCACAATTAAATAACCTTTACAAGTAAATTATATCGATGGATATAAGTCGGAGATGTTAAAATTTGTCGCAACTAGCGTAAATAAAAATTAATGATGTCCAACTGCAAGTGGTCACATCAGTCAAGTATGCACTGTGTGCTGGTGTCTGATGAGAATCAGCGCATACTTTCGAAACCACTTTGTCAAATAAAATTTTCAATTTAAATAAAAATAAAAAAAAATAGAATTTTTTTTTAAATTTTAATCATCCTGCAAAATCAATTCCAACATGATGTTGGCCTATTCGTTCGTGACAACTCGCAACCAGATGATCCGATCTCCAGAACCGTATCGAACAACCCACTATCAATGCCCAGCAATACCGACAATTTCCATCACGATGTTAAGGATGATCCATGTTGACAGCAACCAAAAGCTACCGCAAAACCAACATGAGGTAAAAACTCTAAAAATTATGGTCAGCAATCAAAATATAGAAATTTTTTCAGCTATTCACAATACTACTAATCAAACAATCCATATCAAACGTACTTCAGTTAAGTTCTAAAACTGAAAGATCCAAAATTTATTTTGCTCTTCAATTTGAAAGTGTATCCTTCGAAAATTCTTTCTCTAATAAAACGAAAGTATAAACTGGAAGACCGATTATAAAGTGTATCACCAGCATATATATATATATATATATATATATATATATATATATATATATATATATATATATATATATATATATATATATATATATATATATATATATATATATATATATATATATATATATATATATATACCATCATCTCTACATATAAACCGGTCTAACTACTCGCATGAGTTTGTTCATGCTAACGGACAAGTGTGCCAAAAGTTAGGACCGAGGAAAAATCATAATTCGATATGTATTTTTCACTGGCGTAGAAACTGTTTCCGCACCAATGTCAGGCTGCTTATTGCCGATATTAACCTGCTTTATCAGTCTACATACTCAGCAGCAGCTCAGTATACATTAGAATGTGAAATCAACAGAAAATTAAAGAATACGGACTTCTTCATACCAAATTAAGTCATGAACCGAGCAATATAGATATTCACGCCAGGGCAATTGCTATTGCGGATTTTTGTGTTGAATTGCTTGAAGGTGTGGAATAAACACAGATGGAGGGGAATGCAGCATACAAGGAAATGAAGTAGTGAGTAGAATGAAGTAATCTTGATTCATAGACATTAATGCTGTGAAGTATCCCAACGGAAATCGCTGTAATGTAACCTGACTGAGTTCATGAAGCAAACATTCTAAGCAATGTACATGATATCTGCTTGTAAGGAGCTTTCTAATAGTCCAGGACTGGCCAATTTATTTATTATTACTAAATCATTTCAAATCATCACGGGTAAGCAAAATTCATGATAATCATACAAGCCAATTTCCCCTAGTATATGCGAGAATGCGCTATATGAATTTCAAATGGGCATCACAATCAGTCAGCATGCAATATTCACACATTCCGGTTCATCCAGAGGTACGATCGACCGCCGGCCAAAGCTTCAATTTGCATTCCTTCTATATAATACGATGTCGGGCTTTCGAAAAGATCTTTTTAAAAAGCTATAAGGGTGAAAGTTCAAAGTTCCTTTGTTTATGCCTTACCAGCCTAGGACATTCAATGTTAAAAACAAATCAATAGACTATGGATCGGTAATGCTTCTTTACATTACGCGAAAAATTTACCGAATATATGCCGACGCATTACTTTTCCCGTAGGGACGTAATGCAAAGATTTGTGCCCCAAAAGGCAATCGTGGGTGTGTTCAATATGCATGCTATAGCTGCTTCAAAAGCATAGCATAGCATCACTTTAGCAAGTGTCAAAATTTGAAGCCAATAGCTGCTACGAAGGTCAGCAAATTCAAAATTACCTTTTCAACATTTTTTTTTTAATTTTAATATTTGTGTTTTCGTGGATTAGTTCAATACTTCCATTGCACTTTGGAAATTGTATAAAATTTAGGAGTTTTCAACATACAGCTGCAGAAACCATTAAAATTTTCCTAACATATTTAAAACGTATCACCTATTTCTGACTTTTGACGCCATATATGTGAAAAAGAGCAAAAATAATCGTTGAAAATTTGATGGCACATGAATCAGTGGACCCGGTCTTTTGCGCTTCATGCTCGCCTGCTAAAAACTCAAGATGGGCTGCACTGTGTGAAAGCCGACTTAACTCGAGTTGAGTTGAAGTGTTTAAAAGCCCGTATTTAATTTATGCTGTCACTATTTCCAAATTTATTCCTCATCTTCTGTGTCACAAAAGCGCAAAAGCCTCTTTTCATTTCAATTTCCAATTGAAAATGACGTTTGAACTGCATGTCAGCTGTGTACGCACGGCCATTTTGCCTTAGCTACTTTCTTGCTATCCTCCAGACTGCGAGCAGCAAATAGCTGCTACCTTAGCAGCTATGCCGGAATCATGAACAGTCCGACTGTCAAATAGCAAGCATCAGAATGTAGCTATTTCGTGACATTGGACAGCCAGAGCTTTTAAAATAGCAGATAATAGCTGCTATAGCATGCACATTGAACACACCCCGTGTTTGTGAATATTGCTGTTGTAAGGCAAGTGAATTTTATATGCGAATAGGGCTGCTTGGAAATTTAAAACACAAAACGACTTGTGAGAACAAAGTTTGCATTGAAGAAAATATAAAACTAATGAGATTATAAGCTGCCAATTGAATAGAATGAACTTTGAATATTAGTGTATTTCGATATGTTTGTTATTATGAACTTATGATCGAAATATTTGCACCTCTTTTCAAATACGCCTGGCGCAGCTGCTCCATTGGCTCCAGAGGAAGATCCGGCCCTGAGAACAAATAACTCTCTCTAGCTTGTTCGCTGCAATATACTCGAAATAATGTTATTTCCAGTTCCAGTCTAATGTTATCCTGCTTTTCAATTTACTTCTTCGGATTGTTAATTCACATTATGCAACAAATTACATATTTCATTTCCTGTTTTTACCCATTCATTATTAAAATCAAACAAGTAATGTTTTCTTTAATATGTACAATATTTTTTATAAAATATGTTTAAAATAAGCACTAAACATAATTTATCATGGCTCCCTTCCACTGAATTCTCATCAATGTCGGCAACATCGTTTTCTCCCAATTTAGGTTTTTCAGTTTTTTTGTTCTTTTTGCCTGGTAAAAAAAATCAAGTGCAGCTAATGAGACAGACCCTTAGCCTTTTAATTTATTCATAATTTTGTTTTATTTTGCAATATTAATTTCTAAATTGTAATTTTTTGTAATTTTTTTAATATTTTTTTAAAATATTTTTAAATTAATTTTTGTAATTTTTTTTATGTAAACACTTTGTTTGGTTTGAAATAAATTAATAAATAAATAATGTTTTTCAAGTATTAAATTAAATGTGATAAATATTATTTTCTAATTAACTTAAACGATCTTAAGTTAACTACTGAAGTTTACTATAACACAATTAATTTTAGTAACACCAAATTAATTATGTGTACACTTCATATTATATATTTTTTCAGCTTCGGAAGCTCATCGAAAGCCTAATCAGATAAATTGTTTGCAAAATGATTTTCCGAGATAATCTCTGGAGTGGCCGATCCGATTGAGCTGAAATTTTCGGAGGACGTAGATGTATATAGTAGCTATGTCCACGATTTGTAAAATTCAGATATCCTAAACCTTTTGGCGGCGGCGAGCGTTTTAGTGAATTTTCAGGTACTCCTATATTTTCAAGCAGTGTATATTTTTGGTAAAATAAATGTTTGATAATGAAAAATTATTATGTTTTAAGCTTGTTTATTATAAAATGTTGGAAATTTTGAGCCGTGTGTGGGTGCAGCATGCCTAAAGGTATGCAAGGACTTTTTTTCAAATTTTGCTTTGTCATTACTTCTAAGCAAAACAATGGATCATCGTGAAATTTGCAGAGCGTATTTATGTTGACCAAGATTTAGCACATGTGGATTTTCAAAACAGGCAGGCTACTCACAAAAAACCTTCAAATCATTGTCTCTCCTGAAAAATTTTTGATATTTGACAAAAAAGTCAAATCATTGATAAATTTTAACCTCTGTCCATCGTGTCACATTGAAATTTTGAAAATTCCGGCAACCCATCACCAAATTACCTCTATTTTCAGCACTAGAAACTTCTGTTCACGAGAACTGACGACCGGATTATCCGATCATAATGAGATTTCCAAAACATGTTGGTATTAGCTAGGACCAGGTCTGTTGAAGCGATTTTGAAATGCGGGCAACCCTGTGGTAGTGGTACCATCTTGAAAAATCACTGAGAAAAAAAACAGGTTTTTGGCCTATAACTTCCGATTCAGCCATCAAATTTAAACAAAATTCAGACAATTTTCGGATCTTACTAAAAGTAACATTTGGTTAAAATTTGGTTTGAAAAATTAGAATAGAGTTGCCAGCTATGGTGATTTTTGTCTCCTAAATCTTGCAAATTTGCTCAACAAAATAAAGCTTTTTTCCCTATAACTGCCTGTGCAGTCATGATATCAAAATGAAGTTTATGCAATAAATAGATTTTGATGTGAGCCAAATGTCATAGGAATTTCGTACAAAAATCATGAAAGGGCTGCCAGCTATGACTATTTTTGTAATTTTTTGGAATTTCTTTACTGCGCGATTATGTCATTAGATTTGCAAATGGAAATTATCCTGCAATGAAAATTAGCAAAAAATATCAACGTTTTAAAAATATGAACAGTTTTGAGGGTGGTAGCCCTAAAAAATTTTTCACCCTTATAACTTCCAGCGCAGTGATTCAATCGAAACGAAATTTATTGGTTGGGTTTAGTTTAACGTGAAGCAGATTTGGTATTTATTTTGCTTTGCTGCTGACACAGGGTAACCAGCTTTAGCCATTTTCGTAACTATTGCATCAACCGATGCTTCAAATTACATACTCATATGCAAAACATTTGCAATAAAACTAAGAAACCAATTTTGAAATTATCCGAGTTTTGAACATTTTTTGGATGGCAGCCTCAAACAACGTTAACCGCTAAAGCTTTCGACGAAATCCTCCGATGAGAACGAAATTCAAAGGATAAGCACATTTAAGTATAAGCTTTTGAAGGTAAACTTATTGCTGCTTCGTTGGGAAAATGTTGCCAGCACTGAACATTTTGATCATTTGTGTTATATTTGAGTTCTGTTGCTTTGAACAAGGAATGGTTGATATGATTTTACAAAAAAGTGTATTACGTCTTTCCACATTTTTTGTCACTCAAAGACAATTTCTTCGAAAATTAGTTTTCTAACGGTTCAGGTGCGCTAGAGTTTTTCCAATTCGGATGGTTTACTTAGCTCAAAGAAAAAAATGCTCTCTCATCAGAGTCAAATAAATCTTATGTCTTTCATTTCTGCAAGAGAAATCAAATTAATTCAAGCCAAGTACGGTTTCATTTAAAACGTTTTTTTGAATATGCATTAAAATATATGTAAAATTTTGGTGGATACCACAGGAATTAAAACAGCTTTAAATTGAGCTTCCATCTTTTTCAAACAATTCCATTTGTTTTCAAACCTGTTTGAAGCAAAAATTTGATATCGACAATCAAAAATTCTGCAGTATCTGTTTACAGGTAACATCTTTAAATAAGCCTCTATGTACTTAATCATTCGAAAATACCTTCGAAAATCGAGTACAAAGCACTGCTCGGATAATTTATTAGCCCCATGTCAAGTCATAGGAATCCATAATTCCTGAATAGTGTACCTAAATCAGAAAAACGGATGCCGTTTGTCTTACTCTTCGAATCTCCTGCTTTATTATCCTTCTCGGAGAAGGAGCTTTGGCATAAGCCCTCTTACCGATGAGCTCCTACACATAGTATCTACTTTCTTAGCATCTGCAATCCAAGGATGCTTTTGCTTTCGTCGGAAAGTCTAATATGTGCTGCACAGTATTTTTGTCTCGATGGTATTTTGGACAGAGGTAAGCATTAATTTGCCAGTAGCCGACGGATCCCTAGTATCTGTTTGACACCGGTGATTGTATATTAAATCAAACATTTCCACGAAATTTTAAGAAATGTGATTTTTGCGACATTATAATCTGATTTTCAATTTGAATGCTTCAGGCAAAAACAAAACGAATAATTGATAAAACAATCTCTTTGATGTAAAGATTGTTATACGCAAGATTTGTCGAAAAAAAATTGATAATAAAACATACTCCATAATGACAGAAGACATTCATTTGTAATTGTTGAAATAGAGAAAATGTTAAAGCATGTATGAGCTATAACTAACAGATGTTACCTGAAAACCATTGCAGCCCTATTTTCACTGATAAGTGACAAATTTTTATTCATGCTTGTGTAGCTATTTGAAAGCTAATTGTTTATAAAAACTGAAAAAACTACATATAAAACTAGTTTTCACCAACAAAAAACATACTGAAAGTAAAACTGACATTAATAATATAAAATACTGTAGTGCGAGGGCTGTTCTACAAGTAAAGAGAATGACAAAGTCTCCTCTCAACAATATACTTTGTTCAAAGGCATTCCATTTGTTTACTACAGTCCATAATATATGATTTTTCAGATCTGCAAAATAAGCATTCGTTTCAGCAATCATTGGGCATTAATTTTTTATTCAGCAAGCAATTTTTCCAAATTCGGGAACAAGGAAAAGTCGGTTATGAATAAACCTGTTGAATCGGTACGTTTTTTTTTGTTAAACAGGTGTCGAAAAACCTTCATAGGTATCCTGCGAAAGATGCAAGATTGTGGGAGATTCGTACTCACTAAAAAACATCACCCGCTGACCACTAAAATCCGAGCCGATACCGCTTTCCCATTATTTCAACTTGACTGTGCCATTAGCACCTATCAGGTGCCCGCACGACTACTTTCATTTGTCAGAAAGAATCTGTTTGACAACCTTCTTTTTTTTCAGCCGCAAAACCGTTCAACATATAATGATTAATGATGTCAAGTACTCAACCGTCTTCTGAATGCTGCATCGCCTGGACAATCATTTTCGGCGCTACAGAGCCGACTGCAGACCAGAGCACTTCCTGTTTTTTTATGAAGCTCAGACTCTTGAAGGAAGTATGAAATGCATCATCGATTTCTTTAATGCAGTATTAGCTGCATTCCAACTTGACTTGCCCCATTTTATGAAAGCGCTCGTTTGCCAACAAATCAACTGAGATTACCACTGCTATGACCAACAGGGCGTTACCTGAAACCTTACGGTGGCTGCTTGCAATTCGTAACGCTCCTCTGCATTGAACACTTGCCATATTAGCTGGATACTTTGTAAATTTTAAGCCCATATCTCCTCACCATACAGTGACGTTGAGTGATCCACTTTTACCGAAATGTATATCTATGTATATACCACCCGTGATACACAATCCTTGATCCCCAAAATGAGTCCAAGGGTGGAAATTCCGGGTGGCCTTTGCTCACGAGGAACGGGGTGGGTAAGCGCCACTCGTTTCTTTGCCGGAATTTACCGTGTGACCATCGCTGCGAAGCGAGAAGTCGGTGACGGCTTACCACAATTCAAGCAATGGTAAAAGAAAATTCATACGAAACCTTCGCGATCCCGCTGTTAAATTTATGTTTCACTCACTGAAATTGTCTTTTAACAGATTAAATATATTTTAATATCACTCGGATATTGCACACTTGGTTAACTTGCTCTACCACTGTTGATAGGATGACTTAACTTAAAACATACGATACATTAAACTCGTGATCCATGCTTATTTTTGGTTGAAGCCAAAAGAAAAGACCCCTTAAAACAAACTAGTCTGGTCTTATTTCTATGCGGCGATGATTTACTCCCGATCAGATGTAATCCCACGCTTGGGCCCTTTACGTCTGCTGCCACCTTTCTTCTTCGCTGCAGTCTTCGGATTTCAAACAAATAAAACTCCCGCCTCCGAAATAATTCGTTATCGTTCACTTATTCAGTTCACCAGCGCCTCAAACTGGTATTTTTTCCTTCATTTGGTCTCACTTTCCGTACTTCCAATCGTCTTCAGTCTGACCATGTACATGAAGATCAAATATTAAAGATCCTGGGTTATCTTTGAGTCTTGTCTCGCTGCGTCCGACCTCTTACCAGTTCAAAACCAAAAAGACACCTTCCCACAAATTTTCGCAGCCCGTAAAACCATTTTCCGTTAAAGCGGCTTCCATCGGACCGTTGGGGGGCATTTGAACTCAAAACTGATTTGGAAATTTATTCCTTGGAAATTATTCCACACCATCCAGTCATGTACTTTGGTACCACTGTTGTACCACACTTTAGTACCACCCCTGATCGACCCGTCATTTTACAATATATTGTTGATATCAGTCGTGGTCAGTTTGACGTGTTTACTTGGAATCAACAAGTCCACGGTTCGTAAGGCTATCTATTCTTATCGTGTAATTTTGTTGGTTAGAAAAATTACTATTGACTTATTCTCCGCAATTGCAGGTGATCTGATGCTCGTGATACGAGGCGGTTTTCTGTAGAGAGCTATATAATTTTGGGGCATAAATATACTTTCACTAGAGTGGCTCTGCAAACGACGACACGTACCCGGACATTTCGACATTGCTATCAACCAGCCCAGGACGAAAATCTGGAATTCACACTAAGTATATCCTATATTGTACTTCGTATCTGCGTTTGCTTCCCACAGTAGGCCAGATGCTGACCTCGATTAAGTTGGCTCTGCCTGACGTGAGCTTTCTGTCCGCGAGCCCCCTTTCTAACACTTGCGGCCGTCGGGTGTGTTTCCGTGGCTGTCGGCCTGTTTAAATCGCGCTGCATTCGTAGGTTTTGCGTCGGGAAACCATCTACGCAAGCAGCATTTTTCTCCCTAGAGCTATGGCCCTAGCAGCTACTCTAATTTTCGATAAACAGTGAACTGCTTTTCGGCGCTTAAATACTTTTTCCTTTTTTTTGTAAACTCTCAGTCCACGTATACTCACATTTACCACGACCGTGACACCGCCGTCATAGAAAGTTTGCGTTTACTTGCACTAGGATCACGAACGTTTGCCATGAGTCTGCTCAACGAGATTACAGTCCTCAATGCCCTATTGCTGCTTTCCGGATGTGTTCCCCATAAGTCAACTTGGAGTCAAGAGTCACTTCAAGATACTTCACAGGTGTTTTGGTCTTGACTACTTCGGAGCAAACTGTCATGGGTATGACGGTTGGTATCCTTATTTTCGTACGCATGACAATTTCAGTTTTCGAGATCACCAGCTGGAGACCATGGTTTTCTATCCAGCCTTATTACTTAATTTGATTTGAGCTGAGCAAGGTAGAGGTTTCCGGAAGTAATGACTGCTTACATCATCACCGTTACCTTTCATTTCAAGGTGCAGGCGCATTTCAGAGATCTGGCCCGAGAAAAGACCCTTATACTGTTTCAGGGGCATTATTTTTCCTGGTATTTCCCTGCTTCGACTCATATATAAGGTGACGGTTCTTCAGGTAGTCTCAAACAATAGCTGATAGGTAGTCCTCTACCTGAAAATTCCACTCAAGTGCCTCTAAAATATCTGCCCTTCTGGCTATATCATAGGCGATCCCGACATCCAGCGTCGCTAGAAACACGATCGGCCTGGCCTTATGGTTTGCAGCCTAAGCGCGTTCTACCGAGTATTTCGTAGATTGCACTTGTTGTTGAGTGGCCACTACGGAACCAATGCTAGTTTTTCGAAAGACCACCGACCCTTCGTTTTACTGCCTGTAGTTTTGGCTCTAGGCGTGCCAAGAGTTTCCTCGTCATATCAAGCATACAGAGAGGTTTTTTCGTAATTGGTGTGCTAGAGTTTTCTTTTCCCTTCGAAATCAAAGCAAGCCATCCCTCATTGCAGCGTAATAGGAAGACACCCGCCAACGAACATGCATTATACATTCGCAGCAGCGCTGAAAACTGGTCTTCTACCACAGCTTTCAGTACTTCCGCTGGAATGCTATCGGGGCCAGGTGCCTTTCGTTTTTTTATTTTGAGAGCTGCACTACAAAGCTCCTGCAGATCTAACAAAGGAATATTTTTCTGACGGACCATGAGAGCGTTTTCTACTTTCATGTGATGCGCTGGATACAGAGAGTTGACAATGTATTTCAGCGTACCCGCCTCCAATAGTGGGCCAGCTAGTAAGTTAATCACAATACAGCGATTTGCAGCAGTGCGTTGCGGCAAACCGCAGTCAAAAGATTAGAATGCAGTGTTTTGTATGGTAATACCCACAATGCCTGCGGCCAAATTAGCGGCAGCGGCAGAATTTGCCAAATTTCTAATTTTGCCGCACCGCTAGCGGTGATACCAACCGTAGGTTTTAAGTCTACTTGAATTAGGTTGAATGGTCTGGTGGAATAGACAAGCGATGGCTGATATGTATTGTGATAAGCCAAACTAATCCTCGTACAACAGGATTTAGCAATACAAAAGAAATAAAATATGAATTTGGTTGGTGCCTTGGTTGCATTGACAGCGACATTTTCGTTGCATTGTGTTTCACCAAATTCAACTGCGGCATTCACGCGTCCCCCTGCGGCGCCGATGCGACAATGCCGCTGTTTTCTGTTGACAGCATAGTTTGTAGTCTTGCCGCCAAGGATCCCCTTTTTTTCATCGCAATGCTCTTGCCAAATTTGGTAGCTTCGATAGCTTTTCCCAGCATTTTTTTTAACACTTT
Organism: Nemotelus nigrinus; assembly: GCA_947369275.1. Lineage (NCBI taxonomy): Eukaryota > Metazoa > Arthropoda > Insecta > Diptera > Stratiomyidae > Nemotelus > Nemotelus nigrinus. Next base: position 87,132,929 of record OX376373.1, on the reverse strand, counting down.
TGTTTTCTGTGGATAAATTATTTTCTATCGATAGATGGTTGCGCCCTACGCCTGCACGCTAGAGCTTTTCGCCGCAATTCCACTATAGTATTGGTCCACCAATAAGCCAGTTGCTTCAAAGTATATTGTCTCCGATATGGCATCGAGATGTCGCACGTTCGCTTGATTTCCCACATTCTAAAGTTACCTGATCTGTCACTAGCCCTACTTGATCTGCGCTGATAAAGGGTGCCCACTCAAAGTCGCTATTTCAAGTTTGAATGTGTAGTTTCCTTAATGATCCCATGGTTATCTAATGCAGGCAGGAAGGCCATGCTAGAATTGCTACAAGTCCTTATGGGGACCAGTAGTCAGAGCCAGATCGGTGTTAATCAGGAGTCTACTTCAAGTGAACCTACACCACCAACTTAATGGCAAAGAGACTGAGAACGTACTATGAGGCCTGCAAGGATTTTAGTAAGATGTTAACAGCGTACTTTAAGTAGCTATTGATTGTAGTATCCATATATCACTGGTAGATTATTGAATCACATAATCAGGAAACATAAATTTTCATACATCTGCGTACATTGCAAACAATGCATTCAAGTGGTGTAGCTCTTTATCGGGTTCGACTAAAACTAAATTAGTGGGTCAAATCCATGATGCTGCATTTACTGGTGCTTGAATCACGACTAAAACATTCGGTTGTGTCGTTTGTGACATGCTCAGCTCTTATTACATGCATGTCAAGGTACTTTCGTAAAATCAAGAGTCTTTGTTGAATTGAAGTGTCATTCATACTAGCGTTTGTAATTAAAAAATTTCGTTTGAGGTTTGAGCAATTGCACACAGACGTACAAATGTTCATATGCAACAATAATTTCGCTTGTTAGTAACAGTCATCTAGGGCACCAATGTGAAACATTTTAATTAGTCGCGCATCAAACAAAACCAGACACTCATGTTTGCCTCCGTTGCCGTTTTCATATTCGTATGAAAAAAAACGCCCCGAGTCCCTGGAAAAGTTTCAGTTGCCAACACATTCTCATTACTTTCGGGTGAGAACACTTGCTTTGTTTCAGTAAAAACTGGAAATTCTAATTTTCTCTTCGTGTCATATCCGATGAAGAAACATTATAAATTTACATTTACGATTACCCTTTTTTCCCAACGAAATGCAATCTGCATTTTTTCGCTCAGCTTATTAACTTAGAGAGTTGAGATCGGAATAAAAGTTTAAGGGCAATAAGAAAAATCAAAGTTTTTTGAATGTTTGAACGAATCAAAAGTTTTGATTTGAGTCAAACAACAAAAGTTCAATTGTAGTCTTCGTGGAAATTTTTTCAACAGACTTTTATTGAAATTCTACGGACGACCTTGCAGCTAAGTGAAAATGTCTTAATCATAAACTTTTATAATGAACCTAGAAGGGATATATTTTCTTTCTGGACTGAGTAGAAAATCCGTGTTGGGGAAGATTTTGTTCTCTTATTTCTTAGAAAGCAATAAGCCTTGAGCATTTTCCAACTGAAATCCGACGAAAGAACAATAAGTGAGTGAGTTGAAAATTTTAGAAAAAAATGAGAGAGCGAAAAATTTATTCTAGCTGCCCTCGTCCACGTCCCTTAATCCCCTTATCTTGTCACAGCTATTCTCATCTTGAACACAATCAGGTTTATGATTCCGAGCAGTCGTTAGGTTTCGGGATACTTTTTTCTCTTAAATTGAACTCCACAACGAAAAGCTCCGTCAGATCGTGGTGATAATATAAAAACAGGTAGATAATATTTTGCGAAACAATTTTGAAGAAAAAATGACTAGGGTTGTACTGGCGGACGAAATCATATCGGCCCAAATGACGGACATTGAGACCAGAAATTTCCAAGGCGCTCTGAGGACAAACGAAATGGAATTACTTTTTATGACAATGGAAGATTAAAAGTAATCTTAGGCGGTTAAGTGTTGAAAGGTATCTTCTGTCGTCGGGGATGAACGAGATCACAAATTATGGCTATGAGTTGGTAATATGACTTGAAAGGGAACTGAAAAAAAGATTTTAAAAAGGTACAGAAAAAAAAATTTTAAAAAGGTGGATATTAAAGAAATGTTTGGCCATATTCCCAGAGTAATGAGAAGACGCTTCATAATTATAAGTTGAATGAGTTAAATTCGGAGGAGGGAGATGTCTCAATGAAAAAAATCTTACTTGGGGCTTTAAATAGAGCTTTGCTTTGAACTTTGAAGAAGACGAATTAGTATATATTTTTATACTTTTGTGTAACTCCTGATTCTGTGAAATGTATAATTAAGTTGATCGATACAATTTTTACTTCAATTATTCTATTTTATGACCGAAAAAAGATACTTTCACGTTCTTTTTCACAGTAAAACCATCAACTACAGAAGTAACATCAATGTCAACTAAAAATTTTTGAGATAATTTTTCAGGCAGCTTTTATTTGCAAGCTAATTGAGCAAAATCACCAACAACAACGACAGCGAACCCGAATTAGGATAAATTTTAGCACATGTGGCACTTTTAGTAATGGTACGAACGCGAATATTAAATTTAAGTTTAAGATCGTAGGTGATCCCATGATCAATAAACAGTTCCACAGAGACAAAGACGGTTTTACACATCATATAAGGAAAGGCTTTAGTCAAGAACTTCAGAGAAAATTATAAGGCAAAATAGTTAGAGACATGCTATAAAAGAATTCAAATCTTCTTGAGGAAGTAAATGACCAGCTGAACTTTCGATTGCCCGAAATATTTTCAAGTCGACTGCGTAGAGTTAACAAAAAGCCCATAAAACTTTTCGAAGATCGTTGAAAAAGAAATTGAGTTACAGTGGTCCTAATAAGGATCCTTGGGAAACACCAGATGAGGGTGAAAAGTGTGAAAACGATACGCTAGAGAGAGACAAAGAGAATGGGAGAGAGTGTAATGGGTAAATTACTCAAATGTACATAGACGTAAGACAAAACAAAAATTAATTGACTTTCAATACGATTAATCTTGATTAGCATAGACTACATGCATATTCCACTATAGCATTGATGTGTGGAAGACATTTTGTCTTGGTTTGGATATGTTCTATGTGCTTATGTATGTGATGTATCTCTTGGTTTGATGTGTGTTGTCTTGACTTAGAGCATGGATGATGTATGTGATGAGAGCATGTAGGTAGTTGATCACGTGTAATTCAGTAATGAACTAGATAACTTAATGTGGGAAAAACAAAGTAAGCAGCTCACATGAATTAGGTCATGAGCTTATGCATGAGAACTAATTGAATAATGATTACGCATTATCGATAGGTAAGAATAGAGTAAGCAGTATTTTAGCATAAATAGAATGTGAAAATGATATGAAAAGAAGTTGTACGGAAGTCTTGGACTAATAAACATTATTTAAGATTACAACATTTGGTTTTGTTTTTTGGAAACTAAATTATTGCCTTTCATCGGCAAGTCTTAGTCTAGCCTTATATTGGCTAATTAATAATTAGTAATATTGGCTCAGCGCCAAACATGCGGCAATCCACGGGTTATCTTAGGTATAATTGAGATATTAACAAAGAAATAAAATATCTCACATTTAATAAATTAACTATAATAAGCGCATATCTCTCGAAGATTATCGGATGAGGATAATCCTTCCTAATGTAAATCGAGCACCTTTACAGAGAGACAAATAGGTTTGAACAGCTAAGAGCGAAGATATCCAAGAAAATAAAATCTCACAGATGCCGTAGTGATTTAATTTGAGTAGAAATAGCCGAAGAATAACAGAGTCAAATGCTTTAGAGAAATCTTTATACAAAGAGCCAACTGGCAGTTTCAATCTAAAGACCAAGCTACTGCATGAGAAAATTCAATGAGAGTTTTAGATGCAGACCTACTTTTAGCAAAGCCATGTTGCAAAGATACGAAAACATAGCTAAGAGAATTATGAATTTTATTGAACAAGAAACGTTCAATGATTTTGAAAAACCAGGGAAGTATGGAAAAACGGCGATAATTTTTTTTTATTACCTTTATTAAACTGCAAACTTCATATAAGAAGCTTCAGTTAGTTTTAAAATCTTACATGCTAAGACAAGTGGTGTGCACCACTCACAGTTGAAGGCGTGAATATTTTGGACCCAAATTACTTTATTTACTTAAGGTCAGAGAGCAAAGAGCAAGGCTATGTATGATCCTAGAATTACGATGTTACGATAGAATTACGATGATCTTAGAATTACGAAGCTATGTATGTCCTAGAATTACGATGTTCAATGTTCATGCAAAAGAGTTTGAAAAGCAATGAAAGTTGCTACGCAAGCTGTTTTTTCTACGTAAGAGATGGAAGGTCCAATGGTTCAGTTTTTTTCCATCGCTGAAATTTAAGATGAGTTAGAGATATGAGAGAGAGAGATGAGATTAAGCGAAAATTAAGATGAGTTTTTGCCAGCTTGTTGGAGTGATGAGCGAGGGCTGCAATATCTTTTTCACTACGGTTCTTAATTTTTTCTGAAATCGTCTCGATTCGCAGGTCTTTATAGAGACTGTCGTTGCGGAAGTACCACGGGACTCCGGTGATAGATCGAAGTACTCTTGATTGGGTCCTCTTGATGATGTTGATGTTTGATGGGCGAGCTGCACCCCATATTTGTAAGCCATGTGTCCAGATTGGTTTTGGGACAGACTTGTACACGAGCACTTTAGATTCACGAGAAAGTTTTGATATGCTATTGAGCATTCATTTGAGCTTCAGTTGTTGATTTTAGCTTCAGTGTGCCGTTTCCAGCTGAGCCTCCTGTCAAGGTGCATTCCGAGATACTTTATTTCGTTACTTTGAGATAAAGGTACATTTTTTAGATATACTTGAAGACAAGTCAGTTTTATCAATGTGAAGGTAACGTGGATGCATTTGGTTTCGCTTATTCTGATTCTCCATTTTGCTAGCCATTCTTCAAGAATTTAGATGTGGGCTTGTAGTGTGCTAGTAACTGGATCTGAATCAGTGCTTAGTATGAGAACGTCATCCGCAAAGGTAGCTGTCGTTGTATTGTCGCATATTGGGAGATTAGATGTGAATATAATGTAAAGTACCGGTCCAAAAACACTTCCTTGAGGAACACCACCATGCACACGATGTTAAGCGGAAGAATAGCTTTTGTATCTCACCTGGAACGTGCGGTCAGTTAGGTAGGAGAAGAGTGTTTTGTAGAAGCTTTTCGGAAGCATTGATTCAATTTTGAAGATCAACCCTTCATGCCAGACTTTATCGAAAGCTTGAGTAATGTCTAAAAAGACAGTTGAGCAGTACTTCTTGTCTTCGAATGCTATGTTAATGTCTGACGCAATTCGATGGACCTGTTGAAAGGTGCTGTGATGTCTTCAAAACCCAAATTGATGTTATGGAATTTTTTTTTGTATCTTCTAGTATCGGTAGTCAATTTTTCAACAGATCTTTCTCGAAAGCTTTGGAGACGCATGACAAAAGACTAATAGGTTGGTATGACTTAACTTGAGAAGAGTCCTAACCAGGCTTAGGGATCATTATGATATCGTCAGTTTTCCAAGCTTCAGGCAAATATCCGATTCGAAAGGTAGCATTAAATCGATCAGAGAGCCAAGAGAATGCGATCGGTGGCAACTATTTTAGCATAGTATTGGTGATTAGATCAATTCCCGGAGATTTTTTTGAACGTGTTTACTGAATAATGATATCTTGCACTTCCTTAGTCGAAGTTTTGATTGGTTTTGAGTCCTGAGCATTGATATTAGGTGGAAAGTCACATGTCACCGTGGTAAAAGGTGTGAAAACCTGTTCTAGGTGAACTACGAAGGCGGTGGCTTTCTCTGCGTCACTTCTGGCCCACTGCCTGTTGACAGTTCTTAGTGGGGCTTCCCTTATGGTAGCTTGGTTACTTGTTTTAAATAATAATATGATAATTTGAGGTGACGTTGCGTTCACCATATTTGAAATTAGAGAAAAAACTCCAGGTAAAAGAAAATTTGCAAACCCAAAGACTAAGACTCAGGATGGATAGATGAAAAGTGGATAGGCTTTAAGAATACTTAAGAATACCATTTTAGGTAGTAGTCGCAAAGATCGAAGTGACTGGTTTGATGATGAATGCAAACTAACGTCTGAAAGTACGAATGTTGCTTATCGGGAAATGCTGCAATCTCAATGCTGCAATCGCATACAATTACATGCAATTGATTCTCACAGAACTTTGTTGTGTCAGGACGTATTATGTTGAAATAGTGTGCGACAAGCTTTACGGATACTTGATCGATGCGGTTGAATCCGTCCAACGCCGATTCATCCGCTCGTTATTTTATAAGCTCAGTATTCCGTATTGTGACCTTCAGTAGACGCCTCTCTATTATTCAGATTGCTTTCTTTGAGTCACGTAGAGTGTTCCTCCACGCGCGCTTCCTTTTTAAACTTTCTAACGGCTGTATATTAATTTACCCCAGCATTCATCTTTCTGTTGAGAACATCATTCAATTTTAATGTTACATTTGCTAGCACTGACACCTATTTCTTTTCTCCGCTTTTGTGTTTGCCTCGTCAGCAAAATAGCCTCAACCTTGAAGTTATTCCTCGAACGTTATCTGTCTTCAAAAATACTTTCAAAAATAGCTTTCTGTCATATACTCTGATAAACACAATTGTTTGTTTCATTTTTTCGGTCGATTAAGCTTTTAATTTTTACTAATTTTCGAAGTATTAGAATCAGTTTGCCGAAAATTCGTATCTCTTTATATATACAAATATATGTATACATATATATATATATATATATATATATATATATATATATATATATATATATATATATATATATATATATATATATGTATATATATATATATATATATATATATATATATATATATATATATATATATATATATATATATTCCAGTTCATACGTCCAACCAGACATTTCCTTCCGCACCTTCAAAGGACCGATATATTCGGGAGCTTGTTTGGCCGAAAAATATAGCGCCGCATTCGAAAGGACAAAATTGCGTCGCCACACCAAGTCTTCTTCTCGTCCCGCCGAAGAAGGTCGTACCTTGACTTCGCTTCTACCGCCGCTTCCCTCAATCACTCTCGCACGTCCTTCAGGATCACCTGCAGCCTTTCTGCCTTTTGAGCCCCATCTTCGTGCCCCATCCTGCCTCCGGGCTGTTTCTGGGTCACGGTTGATTGTGTGCTGTGTGGAGTTTCAATTACGCACCCTCATCGTGGCTTATATATATATATATATATATATATATATATATATATATATATATATATATATATATATATATATATATATATATATATATATATATATATATATATATATATATATATATATTTCCTCTTTTCAAATTCCATCGTATTTTTATTTGTATTTTTATTTCTATATTATATTTACATTTTACTCCATCTTTTCTTGTTTTTCTCTTTTAGAACTGAAGATATCGTGAGAAACCCTTTGGCGGCGGTGGGCATTTTAGTGTATGTAGAATGCATTTTTGTTAAAAAAAAAAACTACTGTAAATGAGAACTTCTTATGTTTTATGTTTGTTTATGATAAAGAATGCCTTAAGGTAGGCAAGGATTTGTTTTCGAATTTGGATTGGTCATAGCTTCAGAGAGAAGCGTTGAGAGCGTATTGCTGCTAAATAAAGCTAAACAACAGTTTTAAGACTGTGCAGGAATCTCTGTAGCTACGGCAAGCTTCCGAAAAAAAATCTTTAAAATTATCAACACTCCTGAAAAGTTTTTGTTTGTTGACAAAAAATTCGAATTGTTGATAAATTTTAGCATTCCAAATTCCAATTGCAAATTAACACTATTTCCAGCACTCAAAATTTATGTTCACGAGAACTGACAACCGGATAATCCGATCAATATGAAATTTACAAGACAGGTTGGTGTTAACTTGAACCAGGTCTGATAGAAGTGATCTGAAAAGCAGGCAAAATCACTGAAAAAAAACTGATTTTTGGCTCACAGCTTCGGATTCAGCGGTAAGATTTTAGCACAATTTGCACAGTACTTAAACCTTAAACTCATGTTGAAATTTTCCGAGATCTGACAATTTTTCGGACTGCAGCCTCAAACAACTTTTAATTTCTGAAACTTTCGATGAAATCCTCGGGTGACAACGAAATTGATTTTACCACGAGCTTGTTATGGTAGACTAATTGCTGTTTTCATGAAAAAGTGCTGCCAGCACTGAACATTTTCATAATTTATGTTATAGTCATAGGCGTGCCGTGGCCTAAAGTCTGGCAGGAGCCAGGGATCAAACGGTTCAAGACATGCGATGATTTTGTCTTCCGTAAGGTACACATACTGTTCATGCAACTTATATAATTTACTAATACATTATATATTTGTTAATTTATTTTTATTCTTATGCATAATGCACTATCAAATAAACTTCATGTCTGTGAATACGTATGAGCTACTGCCACATGCATATAATGTGAACGGTAGGTATGAACTACACACGAATTATCTATGACCGCAAAGAAATGGACGCTTGTACGAATTATACGTGAATAGATTGGAAATAATTAGAAATATAAGACTATTTTTTCGTTTAGAAGCTAAATATATTTCAACTTATACTTGAAGAAGAGGATAGCTAAGTTTCAAAATTTCTTTGAAGAAATTGGAATATATTAAGCTTAGAATGAAGAAATTGACCTCTTACTTCAAACTTTTGTTACCTAGAAAACTTAGAAAAAGCATAAATAATTTGGCAAGATAGAAGAATGCTGTAACTTACTCTTTTCGAGCCATTTGGTTTGCAGGGATATCTTCGTAGCCCTAACTGCGTGTCCAAGGCAAAATGAATCAGCAAAATCTTTGAAACTAGTGCGCTTTGCTGTTTTCCGTTTTTGCGATCCTCTGGAAAATGTGAGATGAATAATTTAATTTTTTTCTCGCTCATTTAGTAGTGTTTTAACTGTTCCATTCACAAGATCTATCCCATCCCTAAGATTTGCATTTTAGTTTAGAAATATGTGCTTATGTTGTGTTCGTTATAAAAAGAACATAGTGAAAGATGAAAAGATTTACTATAAACTTTGGATTACTGATTGAATGAAAGATCCCCAATGAACAAACTGAGTCGTTGTATTTTTCCTCATTCTTTTCATCAAAGCCTCTTTCATAGTCCCATAGCTATCGACCACATATTTGCAATTGTGAAATCTCATTGAATAACGAGTCGGGCTTAAACTTCTCATTCCATTCCTTGAATTTAGATCAACTGCCTCTTCAAGCTGCTTCAACAATTCGTGTTGTGATGGCTTCGAAAAGTGTAGGTAAAGGGATTCGATGGCATAGAAAAAGGATGTACACGTTTCCATTGTGAAAAATGTGTTCATCACAACAAGAATAATTTTATGAGCTAGACAGTGTACAAATGTGGCTGTCAGGTGTTTCATCTTAATTTAGATTTGTACACCACTTTTTTGTCCTGACATGACCCTAGCATCATAAAACTGTCCAACAACAGGCAATTTGCTAAGTCCATAGCTGTCTAATAGGCTGAAAATTATATCTGCTAAATACGAGGCATTTCTAGCTCCTGAACAGTTTACAAAGCTTAAGAACCTTTCTTCGACTGCTAGCTCTTTAGTAAATCTGACAACCAGGGAGAGTTGTTCCTCTTTGTGGACCCTTGCTTCGTCTACCATAATGGATATGAGTCCGCACTTTTTTATTTCAGCTGTATTGTCCTCGCGAACGATTTCAGCAATAATTTTTATTGATTCATTTTGTGCTTTGCCACTAAAGTAGTTCGCAACCTTGTTTTTAAAATCATTTTCAAAAGTTGAATCATGCTTCACGAATAATGCACAAAATCCCAACAAAATTCACGGCTATCACTGGCACCACTTTCATCATGTCCTCTGAAAGCACGTCCTTGGCGACTGAGACACGTCGTTAGGTCGATAACGTTTTCCAAATAATTTCGGTTCATCTTGTCAATATTCCAAGACTGTTCAAATACCATATCACTTACTGTCTTCCAAGCACTATTCGAGTTTTCAAATTGTGCATGAATTTTACCATCCGGATAATTTATCCGTACCGCGAAGTTTGCTCCAGCTGAAATTTTGGTGTATTTTTGGCGACAACGGAAATTCTATGGAAAATTTCGCATTGTGATAGCCTCACACCGAGTCATCAGACCATCACGAAATTTACAAGACTCATCAATGGGCATAATAAATAAGTTTATGTAGTTTTTAAATAAACGCAAATCTTTCACACGGCTTTTAGAATAAAATGCAAATATTCCAATCAAATATCCACACAGCACTATACAGTACACCAAATTTCATTTATATAGTAGGCTAAGAAAAATGTAAATAAAAATTTTGAAAAATAAAAATCAATAATATACTTTGTAAAAAGCTGTCAAGACGTGTTTCTCTTGATAACATTAAAATTAAATTTTCAGTGGAAGTATTTACTTTCAAATTAGAATTTACTTCTAAAATAGCATAAGAGTAGCAGGGATGCCATTTTTATTCTCCAAATGACTTCGAAAATTGTATTATACGTTAATACCATTTTAATACTCAGACTATGTTTTGTGAAAAACATAATTGCATAAAACGCCAGTTTATAACAGTATTCGTATCTAAATACCTGTATATTGCCTAGTAGGAATGAACAGATAATCTTAATAAAAAAAGGATGATTGGTGAGGCCCTTTTCGTCTTTTTCTTAACGTATAACTTGTCGACATTAAATATTGCCGTACATATCTTGAAATAAGTCCCATAACATCGTAATTAATACCGCAAATAACACAGTCTCTATGTTATAAGTAGTGTAAGTTGGTATAGGCTTACAGGTACAATACTGCACTACACAACTCTTGCTATAACCACGAAAACCTAAGAGGCGAAAACTTAAGTGTCTGCTGTTGGAAATATTAATTTTTCTGGGAGGGGCCAACCTAGGGTCTGGGGGGGTCCCAGCCCCCCCTACGGCGCGCCTATGGTTATAGTCCAGAAATGGTTTTGGTTGCTTTGGGTAATAAATGGTTGATATGTGCAAATACGTAATAAATGGTTGATTGTGTAACAAATAAGTGAATAACGTCTTTCCACATTTTCTGGTCACTCAAAGTCAATTTCTTCGAAAATTTGTTTTCTAGCGGTTCTGATACGCTAGAATTTTTTTTTCGTTGTGCTAGTTTTTTTTTTCATTTTATTATTTTTTATTATCTGCAGATGAAGACAAAAATAAATTAATAAATACTTAAATAAATAAAACTATTTTACAAAACTCTGTAGCAAGAGTTTTTTAATGCGACAAAATACCCGTTTTAATGATTCTTCTATCTCTGTTTATAATATCTAACTACCCTACTTGCACGAATGAAAGTAAAACCAATGCACAAATTGAAAAAAACGAATTTTTCTTATTCCTTATCTTAACAAAATAGATTGAAATCTCTTGCACGTTCTCAAAATATCGCATTAATTAGATGTAGGTTTCTCGTTCTAGGACTAGAAACCTCAATTTTACTTCCATCAACGGTAACAAGGGTTCTTTCTACATATTTTTTCACAAAAGTGTCTCTCTCATCCTTATTCTCAAACCTAACTTATTTAATTCTAGTGACCGAATTAGAGAAAGAAATTTGATTTATTACTCTGTGAAGTGAAGAACATGTCAGACAACAAGTTGCCGCTCGAGCCACTTTGCCCTTCGCAAAGAAATATATTTTCTGCAAGCACTTCTTTGTGACATTAATCCCGAAACAATCGAGAATATAATTAGCGCCAGGGAAATTAACAAAAAAGGTGTGGTGGAAGAAAAATAAGCAGTTAAAAAAGCTATAGTCATTGCTGAAGAATGCCTGTCTGGTTGTTGTAATTAATGATTGACTCATTTGTTGAGCGCTCGGAACAAGAGTAATTAACCATAGCGAGATTGTTTTGACCACAACCGCCTGTTGTGTTTTTTTCCATTGTAGCTGTCAAATGAAATTCTTTAAAAGCTCATTACGTGAATGACAAATGATGATAATTTGGCTTGAATATTGATCAAAAGAAGTGAATGGAGAGGGAGACTGGAAGAGGGCGAGTTTAATAGATTAGTTTGTGGAAACTGAGGATCATATTTGGAGTTAATCATGTTTTCAGTAAATCTATTTTTCAGCCATTGCTCCCAAATTACTTCCGAAATTTCTCAAGTAAAGTCCAAAAAATTTAAAGCTTACAAAAGTTCACATTCTTTTTATTTTACTATTTATTTTAAGTTCAGTCTTATTTTTTCTCTGGGCTAATAGAGCATGATATCACTGTGGGATACAATTGTGCGATTTATCTAAGCAAGAGGCGCCAGCTATTCACATCTCTGTGGCCTACATCTTTCTGTTACACTACTCAGCATCAAGTAAATGTGACTACCCTCTTAAGACTCCCTCTCGAGAACTTTTTTATTTACATTCCTGTAGAGCTCGTAGTTACAATTTGCTACTGGCCCATTACTTGCCATTCGAAACAGAACATCCCATTCCCCATTCCGGTGCTGCTGCTGTGACGAAAGATTGCAATTCATCGAAAATGTTTTATTCCTGTTTTTCCGTGACATTAACTTAACGAGGTCATTTCATAAAATACAACGGGTCGTATAGTATCTATGTACTTCAATTTATTCATGTATGCACGTGGAAGTTGGTATATGTAGGTTCGTACCTACACAGAATCGAAGCAAAAAAGTTTCTGACCTTTGTTGAGTGCAAAACGAATGGCTATCCGGAAAGTAAGGATTTAGTTTCGAAACTACAAATTGAGGTGATGAAGCGACTCTGTTCATTTCAATGTATGTAGCAGTGTTTTGGAGATTTGTAAATGTTAATGACAGATAATGGGACTTTTTCTACACGGTTGAAAAATATGGTGTTATTTTGATAAAAAAATATATACATAGAAATCCAGCTAAAAAAAATATCAAATAGATAAATGCAAACAATATCAAACACAAACTTTTAAGTTATAGTTTTTATAAACCGTTTATATCAATATTTTCGATAAAGCTAAATATAAACATGATATAAAATGATTATAAATTTATTTACTATGGCAAATATCATATTGATATAAAATTTACTATGCCATTTAATAATGAAATATATCAAATCGATTCACATGTTTTATACATGATGTTTATATCTGGGAAAAGTTGAAATAAGAAAAACTGGGTTAATTTGTAAATGAATATTGAAAAGAAGCATATAATTTACACTGACATAGCAAACATAGCTTTCCAATTATATTTAAGTGTTTGTTTGTTTTCATGTTTGTAAATCCATTTCCAAACATAGCCTGAACGCAGAAATTTCTTCAAAGGTTTTCACGTAAAAAAGTAAAGTCAATCTTAAGTAACAAAGAATTAAACAGTGCTTAATTTGGCAATTATATTTTATTCAAGATCTCAGTACATTTCTTTTACATACACATATATAGCTAATTTAACAGTATTAAAAATCTTTATAAAATGAAAAAAAAATGAAATGGTATAGTAGTAAGGTACAAGTAACGAGAAGCATTGTTTTTTTCTAAAATATCTATTTTACGGGAAAAGATTTAAGCTTATATTTTATTGTACGTTTTTTAATTCTACGTTATGCTTATTTAATTATTATGTAGTACTTATCCGTTTTTTGAGAGTAGGCAGCCTCGTGCGTCGAGTAATTTACTAGATCTTCTTCGTCAATAAATATTGGCTGAATTTGCTGCGCTTCTTGGATTTGGTGCTTTTGATGAAAATCATCACATAAGAAGTTATTAGTTTTATTACGATTCTTCGTTCTTTTTCTGTCAGAAAGCCCTTATTATTATAAATATTCAAAACGTCAAGACCGAATTTTTTTGTTTTTAAATAAGTCAGATGTTGCTATTAAATTTGGACCGATTTCTGCATTTGAACGTTTCACAGGCACTGCACAATCATCACTCTCACTTTCTACGCTTTTTTTAAAATGAACTTTAAGAATAAAGTCTGGATGGCTATAAAATTGACACAGATACTGCATAAATATGTCTTCTTTTATCTCCACTCCAACTTTGTTTGTAAAACACAAAAAATCGCTAAATAGAAAATTAGTACCATCTAAAACCGAAAAAACGAAATCTTTATACGACAAGCGATCAACGCCATCCGACGTACACTTTCTAAAACGCACAATTTTTCTAGTTTCGGGATATTCAACCGTAAGAAACAGCCCTTCGAAAAACATTTTACTTGATACCAATGCTGCAGTTTATGCGTGCTACTTTTTTTACACCAAGTTGGTGTCAATTTGATGCTCAATATGTTATAAATATGCGTTTTTCAAACGAAACGAAACGAATTATATGCGTTGAAGCTAATTGATATTACTGATAGATCAAATCAATAAGCAAAAGATATACGTTTTAACAAACGTAATATCAACTTTATAAATATATGGTGTAAAAGTGAAATTGATTTTCAGAGATGCATAAGAAATATATATTTTTCGTATAGAAATGAACTATAAAAGCTAGTTTTATCATAAATATGCGAAATTAGGTATAGATCAATGTTATAAAGCCGCATTTATAGAAAAATAATGGATTTTACCCCAAAATTTTCAACCGTGTAGGTGAGATTTTCGGAAATATTGCATGAATGTACAGAAAATACTGATTTGCCTCGGATGTAGTTAAAATTGGTTTTGTGCGAAAATAATTGGTGGATCAAATATGTCGAAATGTTTTAATGTTGATATCTGTGTAGATCTCTTTTAATGATTTAAGACCACTTGAGTTTTTTTAAGCTTAATTATTCTTTATTTTAAGACACTGTTAAAGAGGGAAATATGATGTAAGCTATATGTTTCTGTGAAGATCCTTTATTCGCTTCATTATAATTAACGCCGCAGCAACCAGAAGTCCAGTCTAGGCGGACTACAGTTTAAAGTTCCGGACCCCACAGTTTTGCATTTTTGTCATCCGGTTTCAATCCTGAGCATTTTTGACATTAGCAAACGCTCTTATTCCACCAAAGACAGGGTCTACCTTCGCATGTTTTCGCAGTAATTCTGCCCCTAGACAGATCACTCATTCTTCTACCGGTGATCTCTTCCTAAGAGGTGGGCAAAGACCCACGGGGCATGGCTGTAAAGTAGTATCCAGTAAACTTCACTGCATGAGTCCGATCCACCCTTGGACATAGATATCCTGAGGAATATTATAGATACGCTGTCTACAGTGGTATGCGTTAACTGAAAAAAAGTCTAGCGCATCAAGACCGCTAGAAAACTGATATTTGAAGAAATTGTTTTTGAGTGACACAAAAATGTGGAAAGACGTTTTTTTTTGTAGTATCATATCAACCATTCCTTATCAAAAGCAGTAAAATCGAACTATAACTTTAATGATGAAAAAGTTCAGTGCTGGCAGCACTTTTCCAACGAAGCAGCAATAAGTTTATCATAAAAAGCTCATACTTCATTCAACTGAACCTTTGAATTTCGTTTTCAGCGCAGGATTTCATCGAAAGTGTCTGCGGATAAACGTTGTTTGAGGTTACAAAAAATTTTTTCAAAACTCGGAAAATTTAAAAATTGGCTCCCTATTTTTATTGCAAAGGTTTTGCGCATGACACAAACCAAATATATTTGTAAATATAATCGGACCCTGCACCAGACCTTTTTTCAACCCGTAAAACCGACAGCGTACGTTACGTAAAACCGTCAGCATTTCGAGCGGCCGCAAACTAGGGCGACACTCATAAACTGTCGGATACTCTCATAAAATCCTCATTAAACCCCAATTAAAAACAGGTGAGAGCGGACGAGGAAGCCATTTACACTCTCGTGCTTTCCATGAAAAAAAAAAACATGCGAGAATAGACGTGGAGACCATTTACACTCTCGCCCCGTCAACATTTGTCATATCTCGGGGAGAGTGTAATTCCACCTAAGTATGAAAGAGGGCAAATCAAGATCCTTTTCTGAAGTAGATAGGTAGATTAGTTTGAAGGCGAAATGCTCCACAGTGCATACTTTTCTTATTCTGCAAAAGGCAGTAAGTGATAACGTTCAACTGTATAACTCATTAGCCGCGTATATTAGCAGGACTGACTTTTCTTGGAACGGGTTGAAATGAAACTTCAAAGTAGGCTTTTTGATGCGACTGGATTAAGGTGGATTAACCGGATAAAATTCAGCTACTTCTACGTAATTGAAGTATATTTATTTATTTATTTCAACCAAACAAGGCGTACAAAAAAACACTTACAATTAATATTTAACAATTTATATAAATTTGTACAATAAACAATGATGAACGAATTTTAAAAATATAACCATCTTTGGTAGGGAATTGGATAGGGCATTCATGACGTGAGCACCTTAATCAGAGCAGTTTTAAACCTAGGTTGGGAAATGGTTGGGGAATAGTGTTTTGAGAAGCTATTGAATATTTTGCAACATCTATTGATTGTTGGCGTAAACTGTGTGGTGTCGGTATTCATTCAGTAAACGTGTGTGCCTCGTCTGCCTTACTGATTCGTTGAAGGTGATCTTATTGGACAGGGACACAACATTGATCAAGCCCCTTATAACATCAAAAGTAAAGCAGGAGCATATGACTATCCTCCGCGAAGATAGACCTGTTAGATTTAAGAGGTTTAGCCTGTATCTGTATGAAGGTAGATTATCAAATTCGTAAGGATTATACAGATCTCTCAACGCAAATAGCAAGAACTGCTTCTGCACCGATTCGAGCCTATCGCTATGGATATCAAAGGTAGGGTGCCAAACAATACATGCATATTCGAGCAATGGCCGAACTAAAGCTATGTATAAAAACTTCGTGACCCATAGGTTTTTGAATTCCTTCGCACGTCTTTTGATGAATCCAAGCTGCTTACTAGCCTTGCTTAAGACTGTCATAGTGTAAATTAAAACGCAGCTTTTTATCCAAAGTAACCCCGAGGTCGCTGACATTGTCAACATTATTGATTGTAACATTATTGAGGCGGTAATCAAAATTTATGTTACTGGTTTTGCGGGAAAAACTAATTAATTGACATTTACTGACATTGATGTCGAGATTATTTTGCTTGCACCACTGCTCAAGAGAAAGCAGTTTCGATTGAAGGAAAACTGAGTCTGATTTCGATTTAATTGTGTGGTACATTTTCAGATCATCTGCATAAAAAAAGGTGAGGGATGTCTGCTAAATCTTCAGAAAGATCCGATACGAAAATATTGAATAAAAGAGGCCCCAAGTGACTACCTTGTGGTACACCTGATAAAACTTCAATTTTTTTTGGATAGAATACCCTGAAACTTAACATACTGCGTCCTATTTCAAAGATAAGAGTCTAACTAGTTTAATAAGAGACCCAAGATACCAAATTTCTGTAGTTTGATTCGAAGAATATCATGATCAACACGATCAAAGGCCTTGCTGAAGTCTGTGTAGATGGTATTAATTTGATGCCCTTTTTCCATGCCACAGAGAACATCTGAGACGAGCATCACGAGGTTGGTAGAAGTTGACCTGCCTTTTCTAAAACCATGTTGTTGTTCATTTTGAAGAGGTTCTATTAGAGTAGTGAGCTTATCACAGATAATTTTTCAAATAGTTTAAGCAATGCTGATAGTATTGCAATAACTCTGTAATTATTCATTGACCGCCTATCACCACATTTAAAAATCGGGGTCAGATGGGATGATATCCAGAAGGAAGGGAAAACCCCACAAGAAACTGATTTGTTGAAAATTAAATACACGGGTAAGATAAGCGACTCCATGCATTCGAGTATGAAACAAGGAGGCAGCAAATCAGGGCCAGGACCCTTGTTGACATTAAGATCTTTGATGGCCTTTGCGAACTCCTCTCTAGTTAGATACATTTCACAGATGATATTTGGTGGGAATGTTTGAGAGAAAAAAATGTTAGACATGCTTGTACATGAACAAAATACTTCCTGGAAATGCTCAACGAACAGGTCACAAACTTCGTGAGACAAACATGACACACAAAAGTTGTTTTTGTACATCGAAGTAGGGTAGCCCGATTTTTTCTGTTTGGTATTCACGAAATCAAAACAATTTTAGGATCATGAATTATATTTTCGCCCATGATATTAACATAGCGCTCATACGCTTCACGGGATTTCGTCAGGAGTTCTTGAGCTAATTCATTATGTTTATCCTTGATATCATCTCTGACGTCAGTGCTGGTTGTAATTACTTTGTAAAGTTTATTTCTTTGATTCCCCAAATACCTTTGATTGCTATCAAGCCATGGTTCAGATATTTTGTCTTTTCTCTGGAACTTTGGGGTGAACTTTTCAACGGCGTCAAAAACTAACTCATAGAATAATGATACAGCGTCATCTAATTCTAGCTTAGCATCGGAACGTCACATTTATGAATAGAACTCAAGTGGGCTCCGAATTTTTAAATCGTCAATCTCTCAATCCGGGTCTTTTAGCGCCCAAGTCGATCTGATCCAGTGAAATTTCGTGATCGGATCGACTTATCTCAAATCAATCCACTGCGGGTATACAACGCGGCTTGACTAATCCTAATCCACTTTGAAACCACGTTATAAATGCGCCTATTGAAACTGAGAAAAAAACAAAAGGTAAAGCCGCAACGTTCAAACAGAGTTCTAGCTATATTACAGCGTTTTAGTGTTGCAATTTCCACCAGCGCCTGCAACACGCTTAAGACAAGTTTAACTAAAGTCATATAATATTATTTGCTCTAATTTAATGAAAGAATACGCCTGATCTCATAACTGTGAAGCTGGAAATTGAATCTTAGAAAATATAATAAATGTCCTTGGCACTTTCCTCGACAATATCTCGTTCATCTTCAGTCGGAAAATACTCAATTTTCACTTCAAGGTACATTCATCTCAGTTGAATGTGTACAATCCTGCATAAGACTCGTACTCTTAGTCAGAAAAATGCTATGCATGCTTTTACATGATAATACGAAATTTCATTGAATGTCATGCCACACATGTCTGTGTCAAAAATTATGGCAGAATTTCAGATTGTAGAAAAATAGCAAGATATTCTGCTATTGATTCTCGACGTTAGAAAAAATGTACATCCATAAAAGAAGTGAAACGATTGAATGTCGAGCGCCAGTCACCAGACCCAACACAAAGTGCGTTTCAACTCGTTATATTGTAACGTGAAAACTCTTTTTTATCAAATCAGTCTATTCAATTTTGTTGGATTAAATTCGGAAAAACTTTCGAACAATAGATGAAAGACAGCATGATGTATTGATGGATTGTATCAATTTCATGTTAAATGATCACATCGATAAACGTTTCCATGTCGATTGAATCGATATATCAACGTTTGGATGTTTCAAAGTGATATATGTATGTATGTGAGCTCGCAAAGATCACAAATTGACTGATTGTGATTGATGGTGAAATTTAATAAGCTTTAGATGTTACAAAACATTCACAAATCGTTGTGGATAGTAATCTTAAATGTCAGTGTTTGATGTTAAAATTGTATCCTACCAATTCCCATCTCTAGACAAAATAACTAATGTTCGTGTTGGAGTACGATTTTCATTTGCAATATGCTCTAAAAAGTTAGCTCTAAAACTCTCTTTTTTTCATTCTTTATTCAGCTTATTGAGCAAATATTATCCTCGGACTGTTCATTTCAAGAGCTTTCGTCAAAAAGATAATAAAAACTTGTAAAAGAACATTTTACTAGCAGCAGAAACAACAGATTCCATCCGCTTTAAAACGTTTATACTTCGAAGGAGTATAAAACTTACAGTTGAAGAGCAACACGGCGGACGAAAGATAAAGAAAAGATGAAAATTCAATATTCTCTCAAGTTGAAACTATTTTGCTTCATTTTTCATAAGAATTTTCGGTATGCCCGGAGATATTTGTTCTTTCAAATGACACACATTCACTCATGACTACGAATTGATTTGAAGAAGCTTTTTGTGTTGGTAAAGCGAAAAATTCAGTAATTTGTTTGTGTTGGCTATTTGGTGTCAGTACTCAGCGTGCCAAATTCGGAATTGGGAATTGGTTACAACTATTCTGAAAGTGAGGAAAAGAGATAGAAATATGAAAAGCTCTTGAAATAAGTAAAACTATTGACTGGGGTAAGATCATAGATACATGGATGTGCCTTTTTTAATACACGGACAACATTGCTCTCTCACAAAAATTCCACTCAGTGCACCCCTTTCTACCGCACTCACAATCGAAAAGCCTTAATGCTGTGTCAGGGCGGTGTAAAAGCGTGCAACGGGCAACATGGAAAGAAACGTCAATGTCAGTTTGATTTGTGTCGGGGACTGAGAGCATTGACTTTCAGTCAAAATTTTTCAAATAAAATTTGAAACTTTTTCAGTGAATACGATGGAAACGTACATTTACGTTTGTGCGCAATCATTTGTGTCGGTTTCGCGAGTAAATTAGCGGTGAAAAATAATAAAATAGTGCGATAATGAAGTGCCGCGTTCCAGGCTGCAAAGGTAGCTACCGAAGTGCTTCGCAGGGGATATCATATTTCGGGTGAGTGAAAATAACCTTTGGCATTAATTTCTGTTGGTTTTTGTGTGAAATCATAATTAATTTCACTCACAAAAAGCATTTTAATCACCACTCGCCGGTTCGGGGAAAGAAATGTCAAACGACGTTCAAAATGGCGATCTCTCGTGCTTTTTGTTACCATATGAACTGTGTAGGGCACACACTAGTACCTCATTCTCACACCAGTAAGCAAAAAGTCGAAAATTAGCACATTTCTCTCGGTCGATTTCTAATCCATTCTCTCTTATTTCTGTGGGTAAGATTGTTCATTATTTGTTTGAACGAATCTACGATAGGTAAATCGTTAAGAGTTTGTTGTGAAATAAGTTAGAATTCATAACAAATTCCGAACTTATCGCGATCAGCGTTTAATTTAGTAAATTATGTATTAAAACGGTACATTTGTCGTTGTCATTCGTTATTTTCCGAAAATCCGCTTCGGCATCGCACAAAGTGAGGGTGTTGATATACACCACGATCATCCGACCAATCATTTTATATGGAGCCCCGCTATGCAAAACCGCCCCAACATCAAGATTAAATACCATCGGACTTTTCGAGCGTCGTTTTCTCCGCCAATGTACAGGACTGTTTAGAAAAGAGCCCTGGAGATTTTTCTCGAACAAAGCCTTGTACGCTGCAGCCGGTGTCGATGAAATAGACAAAATAATAATTCGCTACACCCGTAAAGCAAGAGAACGTGGCATTAGCCATGAGTCCCAGCTTACACTTAGTGCAGCACTAAACTCTACCAATCGAAGCTCTGAAACAGCAGCCCCAACGAAGCAGACATAAGTTTATGTATATAAATCATCTATCCTGTTAGTTTTAAGTACAACCCTAGGAAAAATAAGAAAGTTAATTTTATTATAGTATTTTACGATAGTCATGAATTATGCATGTACGCTTCTTTGCAAAATCCGTTAGCTTAAATTAATGATTTTAGCTTGTAGGTTAGCTGTAGTATTTAAAAAACTTATTGTAAAAATTATTTATTGGAATAAACCTACTTAAAACTTGTCATTCGTCATTTAGTCGTTGTCATTGTCATTCGTGCATAGACTCGTGCCTGCAAAGTTTCTAAACTATGTTGTTTGTGGTTCTTTTTTCAAATTGTTTTCAAAATATTTACAAAATATTGCCTTAAACTAAAGGCATTTTTATGATGCCTGGTGAAGCTGATCACATTTTAAATAACGCTACCTATTAAATAGAAAGCTCGTGTTGTGTAGTAGACGTAGCATTTGGTTTCCAGCGTGTAGGGTACGTGGTTTTTAATTTATTTTTAAAAATTAACCAGAGAGAATTTTCTGCTACTATCGTTAAACCAGATGTTCATTCTTTTGCAAAAAATTGTTTCCGAGCAATAATGATGGATGAGGTTGCTGTTCAATTTACATGGATGGGTTTTGGGACCCACATTAAAATTAAAAATTTGACAATAATGTCTACTTTTAAAGGTTAGAAATGTTACTCAAATTTTTTGTTCTCTAGTAGGTTAGGTTAGTGAAAAGTGCTGCCGGGACCCCGGCCAGCATTAGGCCACCAGTTTGGGCCCATTTGCTACCCTCATAGACAATCACACGCATTCACACTTACAGCTATGGCACTGGCGGGATTCGAACTCGCAGGCCCCGTAGCACGCCGCTTTTCGGCCTGACGCCTTAGCGAGCAGAGCTACCGGGCCCCCTTTGTTCTCTAGTAACTTGTCCCTTTTGTATTCAGAAGCTGCATTGGGAAAATTTTCGTCAATTAGACCAGACGAGCTGGAATGCTTTTTGAAAAAGATTTTCTATAACACCAAAGACCAGCTTAAAAAGAGTCTGAACAAAAGTGCTATCTAATAGCAACAAATAATATATGTTTATAAAATAAACAATATATATCCAATAGAAATAAAAATATTAAGTGTTTTAATGAGTTTTTGTTATATGTATATATTAAAAAGGTGTTGGAAGTATTCTCAAAGAACAAGAAAGACAAGAAAATCCAGAAAAGATTCTACAAAAAAATTTGCAAACGGTTCGCAAAGAATTTACAAATAATTCTGAAAAAATTCGCAAAGAATTCGTTCAGAATTCGCAAAGAATCACAAAAAATGCACAAGGAACTCCCAAAAAATTCGCAATGAATCCTGAAAAAATTGATCAATATACAAAAGCTTTTTAAGAGCTAAAGAGGGGAAAACTTGAGCACTTTCGGCGTTTTTGTAACGTTTTTCATATACCAGTCTTAAAGAATTCGTAACGAATAAGTAAGAGAATCCAAAACTTTTTTCTGAATTCGCTTCAATTTTCTGAAAGAATTCTCAACGAAATGCCGAATTTGGCACACTGAGTATTAACAAGATTCACGAGGTTGATTGTTAGCTCATAGACAATTTTTCCAAATAGTTGAGCAATGCATTTAGTTTTGCAATACTTCAGTCATTTTATGTTGACATAACATCACAATATCACAAAATTTAAAAATTTTACAGACGGGAAAATTTCCAGAACTAGCTAAAACTTAGAAAGAAAGTGATTTATTAAAGCTACGAGTATATGCACGGCTAAGATAAGGGACTGCATTTGAATATGAAACTAGGAGGTAGCAAGTCAAGACCAAAACTCTTGTTGACGTAAGATATTTGATGGCCTTTGCGATCTTCGCTCTATTTTAATACATTTCAGAAACGATGTTTGGCAAGAATGTTTGAGTGTTAGTATTACAGTTTTTTGTTTGGTGTCTACAAAGTAAAAAAAGAACTTTTAAAATCATGAACTTTAGTTTCGGCGATGATTTTTTTTCAAACGGGTGTCAAAAAACCATCACATGCACCCTACAAAAAATGCAGAATTATGTGAGATTCTACTTACTTAAAAACATCACCCACTGACCACAGGAAACCGAGCCGGGACCGTCTTCGTATTATTTCGACTCGACTATGCCACTAGCACCTATCAAGTGTCCTCACGACTACTTCCGTTTATTAGGAAGAGTCTTCTCTTTTCAGCCACAATACCGTCCCTACATATACTGAAACACATACCCAAGCATCTTTTGAATGCAACAAGGCCTCGATACTCATCTCTGGAGCCGTAGGGTCGATTGCAGACCAGAGCGCTTCCCATTCTTTTCTGAAGTCCAGGCGCATGAAAAAACTAGGCAATGCATCATCAATTTCTTTGATGTAGTATTTGCAGCATTGACTTAAACCATTCGATGAAGGTATTTTCTAAAGAAGCCTTGGTATGTTAGATATTGGCAATGGTAGAAGTTTATTTCACCGTGGTTACGACTAAGCCAAATTTTTATGGCGTGAACCAGTCTAGTTGTCTACGTTCAAGTCGTGCTTATAGCCCAGCGTTCATGCTAAACTTTAAGCATTTGCACTCGTGCTTAAGTTGCTGCTACCTCTCTTCCCACTTCTGAGCTATTCAGAAAAATCTCCCTATACTCGTTCACCAATAAATCGACTGTGATTACCCCTGCTATGGCCAACACGGCGTTACCTGATGCCGTACGGTATCTGCTGGCAATGCGTGCTAGCCCTCTGCGTTGATCGCTTGCCATCATAGTTCGATATTTTTTCAATTTCTAAGCGTCGTCCCATATCTCCGCACCATACATCAGCGTTAAATGAGCCGCCGTCATAAGCAGTCCAGAAATATTTGTTGCCCACGCTGGGCGCTGTTTTAAAACCGTTCAATTATTGTTATATTATATTTTTCGAAATCTGTTAGATACATTAGTCTGACATGCACTTTCAGTTCATCAATTTTGTTCGACTAATGACGTGTTGCTCTGCACGCAAAGCAATAACCCTGTAACATATGAAAATTATTAAGCCGTGTTCGCTTGAATTAAAAACTCATTTACATACTTGTACCCCGAGTTCAATTTAATTTTTTCCAGAAAACCTACTTACACCACTTGGGAACGTTTTTCAAGGGTACCTCACAAACTCCGTAATCCCATTTCCGTCCTATTCAAAACATATTTTGCAAAGATCGTATGCGCATATATTTACAGGTGGCTTAAGTCGAGAAGGTAATTCACACGCAATTCTTTACATGAAATGATGACTACGAGTATCTCTCTACAGAGCTTCAACCGAATCCTAGTAGATAAGAAAGAAAACGAATGACTTCCACACTTTCCATACACAAGTCAAGAGACCAAGTGGAGGATAAGGATTTGAATGCGAACAAAAATCTAAGAAAAGAAATGCTTGATTTCAGTTCGAGCAAAGAGCATGGAAGAAGTAAGTATAAAGCTGGAAGTTGCGATGGCATAAGGACTGCGGTGAATGAGAATGGTCTCAGGCTGTAAATATTCAACCTACGTGCATAATACTCTCATTTCGACTTGAAAGCGACCTTTTCAGTACTCGATAATGAGTTTTCATTCAAAAATGAAATATGATTTGCTTATGGGTGTGACAAAAATTAATCCGCATGATATTGTAATGTTGATATAGTGATATTATTGTTAAAACAAGTTATTTTATGGAAAATCTTTCACAAATATGTATTGAGCATAATGTGAGTAAATTTTCAGCCAAAGCGGAAGACTATGACTAACTCAACCGTATATACCATCAACTAACTTATCATATGGGTAGAAAATGCTGACAAGCCAACAAATAAAGTCACTTTATTTATTCATATATTCATCAATTTGTCTATTACTATCTATTTTTTTATAACAGAACAGAAAAAAATTTGTTGAATAATTTCATTATTAACAATTTACATACATATCAAACTTATTTGTTGAGTTTGACTCTAAGCCATTGAAAATATGATAGCAAATGACCGAGCTGTTGAAAACTAACGAGCCTCACGAGAAACTGTTAAAATATTTTTTGAGTTGCGTGTTTAATGGAAAAGAACAATAAGTGACATCGGAAGTATTAAAAAACTTGTTCACTCGATATCAGTTTTGAATTATTATTGCACTGAATTGAAAATCCTTGCATTCTTTAAGGAGGAGCTCATGTAGTGCAGTTGGTAGAGCTTCGGATCTTTATGTGTGAAGTCCCAGGTTCTAGTTTAGGTTTGAGCGATGGATTGCGCTTATAATATATATTCGAGTTAATCAGGGGTCAAGTGAGTCGGGGAACTAATCACTCTGAACTCCTATTCACATTGGTAGTAAATTTGTGAAGAAAACTCTTTTTCCACTTCGATCCCTCAACTCGCAAAGACCTGTCGTGAGGTTACTGTACATTACGTTTTACAATTTTAAGGAAAAGCTGAAAACGATCTATAAGAACCTTAAAAAAAAAAAGAAAATTGAAAGAACATGTTTGACACTTAATGGAAGGATGAGACAAGCCAAATTAGAGCATTGTGTAGTACTTGTTTCGACTTTATACGATGGGCAGCATTTTTCATATACTGGGTGTATTTCGATAGTATTTTATTTTTATTGCTAAAAGTGTTTATATCCTTTATTATTGCGGACAACTTTGAAAATACTGTTTGGGAGACAAACTTTATCTGTTTTCAAACTGCCTTCTCTGTGTGTAAATTTGTCGCAATAACCATCTCGACAAATTCTTAATGAAATTAAGGCCGGAAGTTACTGCTGTCTAGTCCAGAATTTTTTATGTTTTGATCTGATAACCATTGCACAAAACATTGCCAGGGAAGGAAATTGTAGCCCATGCCATCATGGCACCAACAACGGTATGATAGCGAGAGAAAAACAGGTCAGACTTCCTCAAATCATGAAAGTAATGAGGAAAGTCATAGTTTTCATCCAAATTTTCAAAAATATATCAACTTCGTTAGAAAAGATCACACGACAGTGCTCTAACTGAGCAAGTTTATGACGCGGAAGTAACTGTGTTTTTTTCATAATTTTCTTCCGCTTAAAATTCGGACATTTTTTAATTACTCTTTTTACTGGGCGTATACTGACAGAAATTGCAACATTTACAGCAGCTGCAGCAGAATTCGACACTTTGCGTAAAATTAATAACATAAAAGCTAACGACGCTGACGATATAAACATTACGATATATGTGAAAGTTTGAAAGAAGGTACACTCACTTGACTCCAGCTTTCCAGCCAAAGCTTTCCAGCTTTCTGGAGGCCAACAATGCACCATGCCCGTGATATGAACTGGGAGCACCCGCGCTGGCAAAGCCCGACTCAAAATCTACGAGTTTACAACCTTTTCTGAAATCGCGACTCTAATTCTAGACAGCGTTTACCTTCGGGGTAAACATTCACACGACAGCACCTTGAGAACTGTCATTATGTGGAACGATCAACAATGGCCCATATAAATACATGACAGGACAAAGACCGTGAAACGTACCCCGATTGTATCAGCCACTGTAGGTTGGGATATGAGGAGGGCACGCGACTAACGTTAGACCTGAGAAACGTAGGTTTGAGAGCAACCGGTAGCCAGAGGTTTCATGGAGAAGAAACTGCCACACGCGAGTTCTTTTTGAAATTGGTGACGGAATGTGAATGACAGATATTTCTGTTTCTCAAGTGTATTGAAGAAATTTGCTTCTTAGTGAAATTGGTGGCCAAACATGAACGTGAAGAGAATGTGAAGACTACAAACCAAGCTCAGTCTGAGTTTTGGCAGCGTCAGAACCTATAATTTGACAGGTTAGTGTAATACTACGTTTTGCCTTCTGATTTATTTAAAGGTAGAAATCAGATAGTTTGATAGATCTTAGATCATGATACATATCAGTTTGCAATTGATTTTCTTTCTTTTATTTTAATATTTTTGCAAAGAAATTGGGTGATGGGCGTCGTTAGATCAGAGTGAAATTATCGTTAGTAGAAGAAGAAAAAATTAAAACCGATGATTCCACCGGCCCATAAACCACACCAAATTATGCATTTCTGTGACTGTAGTGGTTGCTGTTGAGGCTCTTCAGGTTATTCATCAGCCCAAGTACGGAAATTCTGCTTATTGACGTATCCATTGAGCCAAAAATGTGCCTTATCACTGAACAGAATTTCGCGATAAATCAGCGAATTTTCATTGGCTGATTCGGAGACAATTTACACGAGTTGAACATTATGTGCCTTAAAACCAAGATAGTTACGTAAAATACGCCAAATTGTTGTGTACGACAAATGAAGCTGTTGAGAACGACGTCGAATCGATTCGTCATGGTTTTCAGCCACACTCTCAGCTACAGCCGCTATTTTCTCTTCACTTCGTGCTGAATGTATTATAATCGGTCGAGTATCATACAATAATGTAAGCTGGGTTTCAATTTTGCGGATGGAATTGGCTATAGTGACTTCGGTAGGTCGACGATGCACACCATAAGTTGCTCTTATGTAGCAAATACACTTTGGCCGAGGCCATGCGAGCCGAAATCAGACGAGATGGCCAACATGTGAATGGCAGCAAATGCTGCCATCCAGACATTGGTTGCGACTCGCAACTTTGCCAGCTGTCAATAGTCAGCTGATAATCAGCTGTTATGGGCGGTTACAAAATTCAAAATTGCAAATCTGGTCGCGTACCTCAGCCGTAGTGGAAACTAACAGCTTCATTCGTTGTGCGGCAAAAGAAAAAAGTAAAAAAGGCCTCTGCTGCAAAAAAAAGAAAAAGACATCGTAAATGGCAGATTTTTGCTTTCTAAAAGTAGCTAATTAGTAACGAATAGCATTCACCTTTCGTAGAAATTGAAATTAAGCACAATATTGTCGTAAATACCTTTAAATTAGTCACAGTTGGTGTGAAGTTAGCATTCACTTCCGCTTCCGTCCGAAAACGAAAATTCCATTGAACCTCAATCTCACTTTCACCCATCGAAATCAAAAAGTAGTTACAGAGTAATATTTGTAGCAACTTTCAACATATTATTCAATACCAGCTAATTATAGAATTATAAGAAACCCTGTTGCTTCGTAGTCGGCACAAAGTTTGCAAGCACAAAATAAGAAGTAAAAAATCACTTTCCCCTCTCAATTATAGTCAAATAAAAGCATCCGTATTTATTAAAAAGTTATAATATAGCTGCCTGATTACATCAATGATATCGAAATTACAGCCATTGTTGCATGCATAAGATTTAAACAATTGAATTTTTACACCACGCCTTTAAAAAGTTTTTGGAGAAATTAAATCGCTGCTTCCATGGAAAATATTTTCCTTCGCGCGCTTATTCAAAACCTTGAGCAGACTGAGCTTGTGGCCAGCGATGCCAATTTGGCTTAGCTACAAAATAACCGGTTTTACTATGTGTTTTCTCAAATCTAGCTACAAAAGCTTCAAAAGCTTTAAAAAAGTTGGCATCGCTGCTTGTGATCCAACATGTGGTCGGCATTTGCCGGGTCGTAGCGAAATCCTTTTGATTCGACTCCCAAACAGAAGTCGCAAACCAACTCTGATCAGAAGTCGCACGAGCCCCGGCGAGACCTGTCAATGTCGCTTGCCTGGACCGTCCACACACTCGGGCTCGCCAGCTTTCACCTGAGCTCTGCGAATATGTATTTGCTACTTAAGAGCATGAAAAGCATTTATTACGGAACGCTGATTTTCGGAACACAGCTGAACAATTTGGATACGTTTTGCGGTGTAAGTCTTTCCATGATGATTCGTCAAACAATACTGAATAAATTAAAAATTACATTACAGTTTGGCAAGAGTCACCCGTGATCTGTCAAAAACAGCCTATTGAAAATCAAACCTCACCACCTGTATATATATATATATATATATATATATATATATGTATATATATATATATATATATATATATATATATATATATATATATACACCACCTGTATATATATATATATATATATATATATATATATATATATATATTAATTTTGCGCCACCCTGTATATATATATACAGGGTGGCGCAAAATTAAACACCCTATCGGAAGATGCTATAATTTTTGCTAATGGCGTCGTACATGAACCATATTTGATATTTGTGAACTAGACAGCTGCAGTATACAAACAGACAAGCTATGGACCGCTATACTCCGCAAGAACGTGGAATAATTGTGTCAATGTTTTTGACCAATAATCGGTCGGTAGTGTTAGCGCAAGCGTGAATTTCGACGGTGATATCTGAATCGTGTCGCGCCAGCTGGGACAACAATGCGACGCTTAGCTGCTCGACTCGAACAAACTGGAACCACACAAGACCTTGCAAGGTGTGGCTGCCCCCCGACTGGTCGTTCAACTGAGAATATCGCGGCTGTGGCTGCCAATATCGCTGAGAACGATGAAACATCAACCAGACGACGAGCCACGCAATTGGGAATCACTAGACCCTACAGCGAATTTTAGTGAAACTGCAAAGTGCAAACAGTACATCAGTTAATGCCTGTCACGAGTAAATTACTGTCAAGCCATCCTAAATCTCAACAACGAAGAGGACGATTTTGTGTCAAAAATCATCATGAGCGACGAGGCACATTTCCACTTAAGCGGTTACGTCAACAAGCAAAATCTTCATTCCTGGGGTACTGAAAACCCGCGTGTGATGTGCGAACAACCATTACATCCTATCAAAGCCACTGTTTGGTGCGGCGTTCATGTGCGAGGAGTGATTGGGCCATATTTTTTTGAGGATGCCATTGGTAATACGGTCACTGTTACTGGCAAACGCTACAGGGCCATGATAAACGACTTCTTACTGCCGGAATTGCGGAAACGTGGCTTGACAAACATGTGGTTTCAACAGGACGGTGCAACTGCACACACAGCAAGAGCCACTATGGATATTGTGAAGGAAGTGTTTCATGGTCGCGTTATCTCCCGTTTTGGCAATTTGCCATGGCCAGCAAGATCGCCAGATTGAACCAGCCCAGACATCTTTCTTTGGGGTTACTTGAAGTCACGGCCTACTTGAAGCGTAATCTGTCAACAAGCCTCAGACAATCGCAGACCTTAAGGAGAATATTCGACAGGAATGCGAACATTTATCACCAGAAATCTTGCGGAAAGTCATGGAAAATGCGATACAACGGGCACAAATGTGTATCAACACTGGCGGCAGCCACTTGAAGGATATAATCTTTTCCTCCTAACAGAAAAAATTGTAAAGGTCCAAATAAAGGTTTCCATCAGTCAAAAGCATTTTTTTTATTTTATAAAAAAAGTTATTGAAAAACAAAATTGGGTTATTAATTGTGCGCCACCCAGTATATATATATATATATATATATATATATATATTTATATAAATATATAAATACATATATATATATATATATATATATATATATATATATATATATATATATATATATATATATATATATATATATATATATATATATATATATATATATATATATATATATATGTATATATATATATATATATATATATATATATATATATATATATATATATATATATATATATATATATATATATATATATATATATATATGTGTATGTGTGTGTATGAAGAAATTAGAATTTTCGGTAAAACGGTTTTGATTCGAACTTCAGTAATAACTCTAATATTATAGCTCAGCCATAAATTCTTTTATAATTTTTCAACTAAAATTCTGCCTTACTAAGCAATACTATGGTCAATATCACAAAAATATAATGACTGTATCAAAAGTTGCATATCGAAAAGCTTTTATTTTTTGTAAAAATTTTTCATAATGGCAACATATCCAAAAAAAGATTCTCACATATTCCAATAACTTTCAACAGAACTGGTCCTCTAAAAAGCAAATATCGGCTACTAAAAATATTGTTAATTTTGTGAGCCTTTAACGATGTTTTGCGATGGGGAATTTCAAAAATTTTTGGCTCGATGGCTCAAACAACGCATCAAATTTACCAATCCTTGGCCGTTTTTCATTAAAAGGCAAAAATTATCAGAAGGTTTATCGCTTCCAAAGTTTCCTGCTTACGTATCTGCCATAGCTAAAGGGTTGACGCAACATTCATTAAGCATCAAACATTTTTCTAAGGCTTATCAGTTTTTCATGGTTTCCAAGTTTTCTTTACCAATGGGCTCAATAGTGTTTAAAACATGATCAAAAGTAAACCAAAAATATTACCAATTTTCATATTTCATTCCAAATTTTTCTAAATATTTTGTTTCCACAGAAATATAGATGTACCTATAAAATCACACTCTCTATTTTACCAAAGTTTAAAGATAGTTTCTTGTCTCTCTATTAATCAAAAAAGTTTTGGAAATTTGATCGTATTATATTTTTATTTTAGAATGTCGTACGGAAGAGAAAATTATAAAGAACATCGTTTTTGAGGAAGCGTTATGAGAAAAAAAGGAAAATGAGACCCGCAAAACATGATCATCCATTTTTTTTGTTAAACGACGTTGAAATATTTGTCGAGGTTTGGATGAAACATTTTCTACAGATCTAAGTAAACAAAAAAATTGATCTCTGCGACTGTGAACTTTTATTGATTTTCGCACGACTTTAGTACATACGTCCAGTAAAATGTACAATTTAAAATCGTAAATGGTCTGGGGGTTGGTGAGCAAAGTAAAATTCAAAATAAAACTTACTGAAATAGAATTCTTTTTGTGGTATGATTAAAATTGAAAATTTGTTGTCTAAGTGTTTTTGATAGTATGCATTGATTTTCATCAGATGGCAGCTCTTAGTGCAAACCTGACTAATGTGAACACTTGCCGTAAAGCCATCCCACGACAACCCTCGTACAGGTTTAGGGGTTGAAGCTGGTAGAGAGCTTCATTACAATTTTTTAATCATTGTGGATACGAGTGTGGAGTGATTAGTTCCACAACACCCCTGATTTAAATCAAGTACCTAATCAGAGCTAGGTGAACTCAAAGCTTGGTGCGCGGACCCTCGTCCGAACCTGGATTCGAACCAGGGACCGCACACGCAAGAAGCCAGTGCTCTACCCACTAGGCTACACTCGCAGTGGGAGACCATTAATTTTTATTGGGTTGAGTCATAAGTAATTGCCGATTTTGTGCTATAAATTTATTTCATTATAAAAATTACATATTCATAAACAAATCCATAATATATTCACCATTATTATTTATTACTTGTTACCATCTTCAGGCATTGTGTCAATCCCCTCCTCGTAGAATGTTCTTGGCTTCGTTGAAAAAAATGAGTCGACGTGCTGAAGTACGTTGGTAAAAGTTTTTCCGTTAAAGGAATTCTGAAGCGACCGGAAAAGAGGAAAATCGATTGGAGCAAGGTCGGGTGAATATGGCGGGTGAGGTAAAACGAACCAGTCTAGCTCCAATATTTTGTCCTGGATGATCCTAGTGGTGTGGGGCCTGGCATTGTCATGGAGTAACGCTACCTGCCGTCGATTAATCAACGCTATACGCTTGTTAATAAGTTTTTGTTGCACATGTTGCAGCTGTTGAACATTCACGTTTGCTGTAACTGTTTCGTTGCGATTCATCAGCTCATAGTGAATACCATACATACAATACACAATAAAATTTGGCTACCGTGAATACTAGCTTTAGGATCAGGTTCCGGTGCCGTGTCTTTATAAGAAAGATTCGAAAGGCTCATTTCTTTAGCGTGAGAGGAGACTTGGGGGAATCGACATTCTGTTCGCCTTGTTGTTTGCGTGAGAATGTGTGGCACCCAGACTCGAAGATTAGAAACTTTTCCTAGCTTTTCAAGGTGACGGCGCACAGTTGATTGAGATGTACCCAGCTTCTCTGCTAATTCTCGCGTTATTTGGCGAGGGTTTTGTTCTCCCAAAATTTTCAATTGCTTATCGTCAAAATCAGAAGACCGACCCGGCCTTGGATCATCCTGAAGCGTCATATCTCTGGAACAGAATTTAGTGAACCAATTCCTCACTGTTCTTTCACTTATTACTACACTACCATAAACACTACATATTTTTTTAGCTATTGCCCTAGCGTTGTTTCCAAGTTTAAACTCCCACAACATAATATGTAGAAAATGCACTTTCAAATTTTCCATTTCTAACACCTGTATTTTTCACAAAATTTTATGTGCGCACTGTCAAACTTCTAAATCAAGAATGACTAACCCATGCCTGCCATTTAAAAGCAAAACGATCACCCCACTACAATTAATAAGGAATTCGGAGAAATTTCCATTGTCCTCTATCTGGATCGAAAAGTATTTATGACTCAACCCAATATTCACGTTAGTTGTGATAAATTTTAGCATCTTCGGCTTATTTCCAACGGTATCATTTACTCATAAAGGTTTTTAGTTTGTGATCACGGTTTCCTTCTTCACTATAAATTAGCATAGACAACGTATACCGACTCTCACCCTTATCCAACCACCACTCAGTTAGAAAAAATTTCAATTTGAGAATCATCCCACAAAAACCATTCCATTTGATTCTGCTTTCGTAGGCTCATACCGCAAAACGATCCAGTTTTCCGTCTCAATTATTCTCTGCTTTGATAAGCATTAGAGCCGATATACGTTGTCTATGGTAATTTAAAGACAAGAAGGAACCGTGATCGAAAATTAATAAAACTTATTATTTACTTACAAAGTGACTTTAATACAAATTTTCCCGGAAAAAATTTTCATTCAAAAGCTCAATCAAATCGTTCCAAGGCACAAATTTACATTCGAATTGGATTTTAACATGAATATAAAATAAGAAGATTTATTTATATTATTAATAGCTATTATATAAAAATTCAAAAGCTGCTATCGATACAAAGTCATGACTCGTATCCTTCGATTTTTTACCGAAATTCTCGACAAAATTCAAATGTATTCAAACTAGGAGTGTTCAATATATATCGATATTTAAGAAATATCGATATTTGACTCACGATATATCGAGTCAACTCGATATATCCGAATCATCAGATATCGATTTATAATATCGATATATTTTATTCGATACAAGAATATCGTATTGTGCCCAAGCAAACGAGTTGGTCAACAATATCTCGTTTTTCTTGTCGCTTTACAAGCTTAAGGCCAATGACAAACACGGCGGTTCCAGCGAAACGTTTCCCGAGAGGAGAACCAAGTTGGTTTAGTTTTGCATTACAAAAGCGAGAGGCGGTCAAACTGCGGTGTGTGTCATCACAATGCTAAATGAATGCTCGGCTGAACCTGTAGCACCCAGTAATTTCAATCGAAATTATTGGACCAACTATTGCGACGCACACTGTACCGTGCTCGAAATTGCTACATATTTTTTTCAGTCAGACTAACTGTAACTTGTTGTTCGATTTGGAAAATAACAAGGTATAGTTGGTCCGATACGACTTTGGCTGACTTGATGCTCGAGTCGAAGGCAAAAAACGATAACGGGATTTTGTTTTCGCCTCGAGTATCAAATCAGAATTCGAGACAGTCGTCTTGAGACGGTGGCGAGGCTTGCCATTGATCGTGTCGTGAACGGGCAGCGTAGAGTAATCGTATGTAAGACAACATAAGAGGAAATATAAATCAGCGAAAGGCAATTGTTATAGCAGATTTTCCACGAATGCGAAGTGAAACCGAGTGATGCTGAGCAAAGTGCTAATTTCGGGAAACGGAGTGGAATTATCAATAGTCTATGCGACGATGCCGAAGATGGGCAACCTGGATTAAAGAATTGGGAAATGGAAAGGGGGACGATTAAGGAGCGGCTCTTTGAGCACAACTTAAGTTCGAAAAATTCTACTAGTTCAGCTCAAGTATTTGGGCGACGTCGTGAAGGGAATCACAATTGTTCGATTAAGGCAATCCGCACACGGGTCGTTGAGCTATCGTCGTAGATGCGATATTTCTACGCTTGGTCGTCACAACCTATGTAAATCAATGGGTGACCGCTAACGGAGCGTTAGCCTATCGTGAAGAGTGAGCAGCGTAGTCGGTTCACGTTGAGTGCGTCTCAAGCGTTGTGCATTGCAAGCCTCAAGTCGAATGACTAGTCGTTTTTGCAAGCGCGATGGATGACGGCAACGTATAATTCGTGGGGGAGGTGGGAAAATACCCCGAATTGTATGATTTTACGACGCATATTGACGTTTTCTTGACGACCCGTGTGTGGACATGATACGAGGATGACGACACTCGTTTTCTCGCGAGCTCCACAAGTGTCAAACGCATCTCTCACGTATCGCATGGCTAACGACCCGTGTGCGGAGTGCCTTAGGCAAAGAAGAAATTGAGGTGCCATATTATAATGCCTACACGTACGCCACTCACTTACCGATGTTCGAGAACTCGTACGCGGATATTATTCCAGCTGAGAGGTGATTTGTGACTAAACCCATGATGAAGAATGGTAGATTAGATGTCAGTATGACCTAATTAAGTGTTTTGATCTGTGCAATTATGCACATTGACAATTTATTATTTGCTTAACAATTTGATAGAACTAATTCCAATTCAATTAAAACCAGAATGTTTTCTTACCACAGTTCATATGTATCGTGATATACTTGACTCCAAACCACATTCAAGATTAAACGAAAATTGAATTACAATGTAAATACTTAGTGACTTCAAGTCATTTATTTGCGTTATTTGTCACAAGATGAAATGAATGTCGTCAATTTGTTTCTTACTGTCAGCACTGGGTTGTTAGTTGTTATTCTGAGTTGCTGACAGCTTCTGTTTTTGGTTTCTTTTAGCTTTTCTTAGGTTAAGCTGTAAGCTAGCTGTTGCATAATATTTCTTATTTATTCTATTCCTTATCTATTTCTTATCATAAACTTAATTGAAAAAAGAAGGCAGGTTTTAAGGAAGAAGAGCGTTAGTTTTATTGTGAGTGGAAGCCCATAAAGTTGTCTGAAGTATGTGTTAATGCGGAAGGTTCTAATACATTCTATAAATCATATCATATCCGGTTTATAGGAACTAGCATAATTTCTTTGTGAAGACACTATTCCCAGTATATGAGTGGTATTACAACTTCGGTTTCATGTGAATGTAATGGCTAGCCACTTTATGGACTTGCATATATCGAACGCCATGATTAGAACGAAATGTATGAAATGTTTGAGTTCAAAAGCATATTACAAATAAATATAGATATAAATAACCAACAAAACAAAAAAAAAACATTATGTGTATACAATGTTTTGCCCTCGGACAATACGTAGAGATTTCAGTTCAAAGGAAAGTAATCAAGAATTAACCAGATTCAAAGGATATTTTTAGGAAAAAAATTAATAATTTCACCTTTATTTTTCAATTATATGATAAATTTCATATCACTTATATAGTGTCTCTGTTACGTTCCGAACTTTGTTTTTAGAAAACAAGAATCTATTACTTTTTTTTTGGAATATATGTTGAACAGATTGACGGAAGGGTGAATATTTTCTTTGGTATATTAGGCTATGATTCCCATATACCGTCTAGATTATAAAGATATATATGATATTTTTGTTCAATAACGTCAACTTCGAGCTTTTAGAATTGCCATTGTATATTTTTTTTGCTTGGATTCGTAGTAATAATGATGAATTGGTAAATTTTTGAAACCAAGGCCTTCTTATTGGGCGGAAGCCCGGGAAGTTCTTTTCTCAATTTCAGGGTCCGCGTAAGGCCTGGCTGGCCAATGACTGATTAAATAGTCTTGTTTTTGGATTTTCAGCATACTCTAAAGGGAGGGATATTGGCCAAACATGTTAGTTTTTGGTTTTTGGATTTTGATAATGCCCAACATCAGTGGGTGGAGGACTTCAGACTATCGGGGTCAAGGCTACCCCAGCATCCGTCGGGGTTGGTTAAAGGGTGCTCCACCAATGTGGACGACGGGCCTTCACGGCCATTTCTAGGGCACCCTGCTCTCGGGGCAATTCTTTTTTTTTTTTTAATTTGCCTCTCGAATGGCAGTAACCATTCACTTTTGTTGGACCTTAGCCATCTTGGTTCCGGACTTCGGTCTGGTTCTGAGTTGTGTTAAGGCCCGACACTGCCGAATCACACACATTCGCTACAAACCGACTCGGTTTTCCTCTCGGGAAACGCTTCGCTGGAACCGCCGTGTTTGTCATTGGCCTAAAGCTGATTGAGCAAGAGAAAAGAGCGAAAAGAAGCAAACCGTTATATAATTGATTTGTGTTATATTTCTTCTTTTAGTTATATACTTTTAATGAAGTCTTGTATTTCCTTATCAATTGCGCTATTTTAAGCTAAAGTTTTTGCATTAATTTTCTACAGACAATGGTTTCGAGGCCGAAATGGTCAACTCTTCACTGTGGGTGGAGGTTAGGAAACGTTAAGATCAGAAATGAAAACATTCATTATGAGTTTAAGACTAAATACAATTTTTACTACATGTAAAGATATTGCAAAACAGTAACTATGACATTATCCTTGTCCTAAAATATTTGAAATGTTCCTCTAAAATATTTTGCTATGTCATAAAATCTGTTTACTTTCTTTAGTCCTCTTCGCTCATAATTTGAGATGAGCCAGTCCGTCATAAAATAAATATCTTTATATTCATTCAAGAGCAGTCAAAGCAATGAAAGATGACGTGTACAAATATTTTCCTTTGTTCTCTTTGTTGCAAACCAGAGGTCAAAGCAAATTTCACATTTAATTAATAATGTTTGGCACTTCGCACTGTTTTCTCCCAGCTAGATGCTTAATCTGCGGTGGGAATCACAGCAAGAACAACTGTGCTGTAAGCGATCCGAGTCTCCTCAGCTGTGCTCTTTGTAAAGCTCCGCACTTAGCAAATGACTCTAGTTGCCCCAAAGGCGCAGAATATATTCGAATCAAAGGGCGAACGATCCGTCGCACACGTTCTATGCCAAGCGCAAATTCAAAACAGGCTCCGAGCATGCTGTCTTGAGATGAATCCCCACAACTACGTTATAAACGTCAGCCTGCTCCACAAGTAACTCACAGCAACGAGCAACCAACTGTCACTCATCCATACACTACATCGGCTCCTTGGGCTAGCTTATTCAGCACTGGAGCGGTCGCTTCTCGTGGCGATACGAACTTCCACGCCGGCCTTTCATCATCGCATGCCTCACCAAGCCCTCTCTTTAGAACTACAGATATGCTTTCCATGTCAAGATAGCTCATCACCAAAATCTCTTCCTGCAATTCTCAAGAAGACCAGTCTATGGTAGTGGTAGAAGTGGCTCTTAAGTTTGTTTATGTTTAAGCATAATATTAATTGTGTTATGTGGAACGCGCAAAGCGTAAGAAACAAGATAACTGAAATTTTCAACTTTATTATCGACCGGGATGTTGAAATTATGTTCTTGTGTGAATCCTGGCTTAAAGAAGGAGACAAGTTTGCGCATACCAACTACAATGTTGTGAGAAAGGACAACAGGTGGAGGAGTTGCAATTTCAATCAAAAAAGGTATTGCATTTAATAAAATTAGTAGTCTTAATACACATGTCATAGAAACTATAGCAGTTAAGCTGGTAGTTCCTGACATCACAATTATTGCAGCATATTTTAGTGGCACGAAAGTCGACTTGCGGAAAACCCGCTTATTTTATGAGGATATGGCACTACTCACTTCTTTTACTCCAAGGTACACTCTCTGCGGAGATTTCAATGCAAGACATCCCCACTGGAATTGCTTAAGCTCCAACAAAGTGGGGCGAAAATTGTACGATCTCTGCACACAAAGAAGCTTAGTTAATCATTACCCCGATGCTCCCACATGTTATCCTCTTAGAGGTAACCCATCTACAATTGATCTTGTACTTAGCAATGGTCTCATTTCTCTCTCGCAACTTTCAGTTGTGAATGATTTATCGTCCAACCACTTGCCTGTTCAGTTTACCATAAACTCCAGCATAACACTAAAGCCTAACACTTTTTTCCTGTACTCCAAAACATCCTGGAGATATTTTCGTCGTAGGCTTCAAGAAGATATAAATCTATTAGGCTTGGATCTATCTCAAATCACCTCTAAAGAACAAATAGATGTGCTAATTTCTGACCTTCTCACTAAAATTCAACAAACCCGAGACGCATGTACACCACAATACACGCCCCAGCCCTTGGTCACTATAGCCCAAATAAGGGCGCTCATTACCCATCGAAACACGATACGTCGTCAATGGCAACGTACCCATGATCCGAATATTAAAAGCCATGTGAGTGAACTAAATTCGTTTATACGCACAGCGTTAAAAAACTTGAAAAACGAACGCTGGAACAGCATCCTGGGCTCACAAGAAAAAGGATCTAAAAAGCTATGGAAACTACGCATAGCCCTCAAGTATAAATCTCGTCACATTCCTCCTCTCCAAGTCGAAGTGGGTTCGTTGGCATTCGCGGAAAGCGAAAAGACTGATATTCTGGCCAAAAGTTTCCACAAAGCGCACTTGATCACTCAGAGCTTAGGTGACTCCAAAACTGAGACCGTTGTCAAAAACACTGTCAAGAGTTTACCCGAGTCCTCTTCCGACTTTAAACCTTGTGATTTTTGCACTCCCGCCGAAATTAAGAAGCAACTCAAGTCCTTAAAGCCTAAGTCATCGCCCGGTGAAGGTAAAATGCCCAACATATTGTTGAAAAACCTCCCTAACTGCGCAATCATAGCACTATGTTTCATCTTCAATTCCTGCTTGAAATTAGGCTATTTTCCAGACAATTGGAAAAACGCAATTGTAATTCCTATTTGGAAACCAGAGAAGAGTCCCAACCATTCTCAGAACTATCGCCCTATTAGCTTGCTGTCGTCCGTAAGCAAATTATTCGAAAAAATAATTCTTACGAGGCTATTAAAAACAGTAAACGCACACAAGGTGTTGCCTGACTAGCAATTCGGCTTCAGGCCACGCTTTTCCACTAATCACCAGCTTTTTAGAGTAGTCAATCATATCCGTAGGGGATTTTTGTCTAAGCACTCAACTGGCTTAGTTCTATTAGACATTCAAAAGGCTTTCGATTCAGTATGGCACGAAGGGCTAATATTCAAACTTATATAATACTCCTTTCCTGTTTAATTCACTAAAATAGTTGGTTCCTTCCTCGAATCTAGAACTTTCGTTGTAAAAACACGTGCTATGTCCACCAAATATAGCGTGCCTGCAGGCGTCCCTCAGGGGTCAGTACTTAGCCCCACACTTTTTAATATATGCATTGCTGATATACAGCGCTGTTCTGATTGTGAAATTGCTATGTATGCGGACGATTCGGCCTTTTTTTGCAGCTCAAGCAACCCCGATGAAATTGTCAACATACTGCAGCAGTAGCTTGCTCTTATTAGCGAATACTGCAATAAATGGAAAATTTTGATAAATCCGGCCAAAACACAGGCCATATTCTTTAGCAAAAAACGAGCATCAAAAAATCTTCCCAATCCCCATATGAACATTTTATAAGCAAACGTGTCTTGGACGCATGCAGTTAAATACCTGGACGTTCTCCTGGATGCGAAACTAAACTTCAAAGAGCACACCGATGCAGTGGTGGCCAAAGTAAACAAAAGTATTCGAGCCAATTACGCCTGCATTTGCCGAAATTCTAAACTTTCGATTGATAATAAAATACTGTTTTTCAAATCAATAATGCATCCAATAATTCTTTATGCAGCTCCCGTCTGGAGTAGTTGTGCTTCGTGTCATAAAAAGAAACTGCAAATAATTCAAAACCAATGCCTTAAAATCATCCTTAGCAAACCTTTTTATTTTTCAACTCGACTCCTCCACATGCTGGCCGGCATTAAGCCTGTTTCGCAGATAGTCGAAAACAGAAAAATTAAATTTTATCTCAAAATGTAGCGTCTCCACCAACCAACTCATCTCATCAATAACAAACGCTAATGTTAAAAAAATGAAAAAAAAAACACAATAATCTTTTGCATAAGCCAGATAAAAGTTAGCTTAAGTTAAGCTTTTAATATATAATAAATGTGTTGGTAAGCTTTTACTATATACAAAAAAACAACCACCCACAAGGTTTTGTTAGCTTTTTTCCTTAATCTCAAAAACACGCACTAGACATTTCGTTTTACAATACTTAGGCTTCCTTATAGATGTAGTAACATAGATGTAAGGACATGCTATTCGATCTCTAGACAGTATATTGGTGTACACAAAATTTCACTTAATATTGAATAAAGCCATTATTATTATTATTAAGTTAAAGAATGTGGAATTTATCCCAAGGATATTTTCTGCTTTTTTATGTAGTAGTTGAAGTAAGCTCCATATTTTGTACTTTTCGTAGATTTTCCATAAATTTTATAACTTATGTCCTCATTCTTTGGAATAACGAGATTATTTACCTGAACGAGTATTTAAATTTTATTCTGGCACATAAAAGCAATATTAACCCCCTATATTCAGCGAGTAATACTACCCAACTAAACCCCATAAAGAAAAAAAAATTGTGTAATATATATTACTTTCGATTCAATTTCGATATACTGAAAAAATCTTTATTTACATTTCAATATATCCCAAAGTTATAGAGTTTCGATATATCATATCGGAAAAAATATGGATAAATTTTTTATATGAACATCTCTAATTCAAACCTTTACGGCCCTCCGAAAACTATTGTCTTTCGTATTCAATAAAATCAATACTACAAATACCATTGGATCATGTCAATGTAAATTGTGGGTCGAACTTTAACTTATGGCTATTTGTAATAAAAACAAGCTATTGTTACAATCTGCGACCATATTTTTCTGCTGATAACATAATACACAAAACGCATTTCTCCCGGAATTCTTACAGATCACATCTTAATACGATAAGAAATGTTCAGTACAAAGCTATCATTGTTGTATATTTGGCTTCATAATTTCGGGTTTTTTGCCTGACTCACTTATCAGTGAGTGTATTCCATGATTTACCATGAAATACATAAAATTTGCAGTCAATCTTGAATTTTAGTACTGTTAACGTGCTGGCAAATATTGTGGTTGAAAGTGAAACAAAGTCCGACGTTTTGGATTTCAAACAAATTTGAAGCAACGAAAATGTGTCATATAAAAAAGTTCTGTGTAGTTTTCTTAATATCTGTTTTATTCAAAGCTACCAGCTGTAGAATATCAGTACCTTTATGTAAACTAGCAGCATGCCAAGAATTCGTAACGGATGCAATGGACTGTGAACATTATTTCCCTATTGACTTACTGAACAATAGCAGTGACGCAAACCACAGTGTTTTTATTCAATTGTATGTTTTCTCTTATCGTGATGCGATTTTTACTTTGTCGAGCGATAAGTCAAAAGCAGATGTTAAAATTAGTAAGTTGATTGCTATTTTTACCGCAGATTTAAATATGAAACTGTAGCCTAAAGAAAGGGAATGATGTTTTGATATTTCAGTCATCGGTGGATGGAATAATTCTTTATCTGTTTTGCGTCATAATGAACAAGATTTGGACAAAAGTAAAATTAGGAATATTCTTTCACCAATGTGGCCCATACCAATTGAAATACGCTACACAACATGTAAGTTGATGTTTTGATTTCCTTTCCGACTGTATTCAAACAAATATAATAAAAACAAATTTACTTGGCAGGCGATTGGCTAGACATATCAATTCCTGGAGCAGTTTCACCACTTTTTGCAGCGCACATACCTGGTTTAAAAATAAATTATTTTTGTCTCGGCGCATATGGCTCAGAAAATCGTTGGTTTTATAATTGTTATGAGGATAATGGTACTCAAATATTCAAGCCAACAATTTTAAGATCAACTTT
This sequence comes from Nemotelus nigrinus, assembly GCA_947369275.1. NCBI lineage: Eukaryota > Metazoa > Arthropoda > Insecta > Diptera > Stratiomyidae > Nemotelus > Nemotelus nigrinus. The sequence continues at coordinate 87,089,747 of OX376373.1, read as the reverse complement.
TTTCAACAGCAAATTTTGTTTACATTTCAGACAAACAGCATAAAAACAGTACGAAAAACTGCACAATGTCTTCAGAGACTCGGACAAGAAGCTCGCAATAGCATGAAATAAATTAAAATTACCACTAACTGCGTTCTACATGTATTAATGAAATATATATGACTATATGTTTAACCTAACCTAACCTAACCTAAATGTTTTTATTTTTTTATTATTTGTTTTTGAAACAACCAAAGCAATTTATCTCGTATTTCTTGCCTTAGGATTCGATGAGGTAGATACTTCACTAGCATCATAATCTAAATTTGTATTAGTATAAGTTAATTAGTTTCACTCCTCACATTTTTACACGACGTCCTAAGTTTGGATTTGCATTATGCCCGATTCGTTCAGCTTTCGCTAAATATCATTGCATTTGTGTGTACACGATCCCTATAGCTTCAGTAAGTCATTCAGCATACGATTCGTAACTACTTCTAGGTAATGGCAACTAATTACCAAGGTAAGCACTTCCAATATAATTTCTGCATTTTATCTAACTCATTATGTCATAGAAGGTAATGTGTTGTGATTGTATTCTGTACTAGTTACGGAAACAGTTACATTGGAGTGCTTTCAGAAGTGATGATAAAAAATCAGTTCATGTAATACATTACAGAAGTGGTGATATGGTACGTTGATATATGGTGAAAACTACGAAAATTGTAAATAATATTATAAGCAAATAATATTATAATTCGAGATGATATCACCTCGAAAACGTACGAGTATGCGTGATGGAAATCAAAGTTTAATTCGGAGTGTAGCACACCAATGACGAAAATTCGTTTAGTTGAAAAATAAATAAGTACAAAGTGTTTACAAAATATATAGACACAGATTTCATGGATGAAAAAAGACAAATAAAACAGCAAATATCACTTTAAAGTTAATAAATTTTATTTATCAAAACAAGGATATAAAATCAAAGTATTCCAGCATTATTCAAAATACACTATTTTAAACCTATATTTCAATACAAAAATCGAACACGCGTTTACATTACTTGCACAATATAACTCGCACTGTTGAAAAATACAATTTTTTCGGAACTGCGTGCATAAGAATTAGGCAGTACTTTAATAAAAATTGTGGCTACGCAGCCTCACTTGCTTTTAGAAATAAGCAACAAGTTACCTACTGCATTACTTTTTAAGAACTGTAATGCAGTATGTAGGTTGTTACTTGATCGCTTACTCGACAAACTCGATTACATTGTTAGTAATGGAGCTTCGTGAATAATGTAGTACTTGCAGAATCAATTCTCAAGCAACGCCTTGCCATTTCTCCTACAGGGATAGTTCTGTGTACGCACACGGAGATTTTCAATATAGCGGTTTCTGACTACTGCTGTTCACTTTGTGTCAGCAGTGACATGCAAGGAAGTTTCCGATATGGCGGCCTCTGACGAACGCTGATCGCTTCGTGTCAGCACGTACGTGTAGTCCAATTTCCAATATGGCGGGTTCTGGCGGGCGCTGTTCAAATCGTGCGAGCATCTACAAGCAGGAAGATTTCCCCTAGTGGTTTCTGATGATTGGTGTTCATTTTGTATGGGCGTTCTCATGCAAGGAAATTTCTAACATGGCGTCTTCTGAAGAACGCTGTTTATTTTGCAGGAGCGTGTACAAACAAGGAAATTTCCAATGTGGTGGCTTCTGGCGAATGCTGTTCACTTTGTTGGTGGGTGTCTCGTGAACAGTGACGTCGCCACTTAATGCATGAACTTTACATGAACTATTTGCGATTATGGTCATGTGATGCAGGCATATGGTGGCAGCAGGTGTTTGATTCAATTTCTGCTTGATTTTTGTAAGAAAAAATATATAAGGAAGATTCAAGCAAGCACGTTCGGCTAATTTAAAATTATATGCTTCAAAGTGATCGCAGAATGTGAGCAATCTCAAATTGTAGTATGTTTGCAGACATACATTAGATCACTTAGCAATTAAGGCGGCGACTTCACCAGACAGAAAATCTAGCAAAGCATAAATTGTGATAACAGAAATTCCGTAGTGGGAATTTTATGGTATGATATTTTATTTCGAAGTGAAACTCCAGCTTGTCAAGAAGCAATGACACAAAATGATATCCCTTAGATTTATGATAGATTTTAACTACAAATTGAATTGTTATAGAGAAAACAAGGCTGTCATTCCATTATTTAGAACGTTCCATATATTTGAAAGTTGAACATTTGTGAATTTGATCTAATTCTCACACCTAAGCTTAGTTGGTCCCATTTTGAAAATCAATGTATCAAAGCCATAGATATGAAAGAATATGGATACAAAATGGCTATAGGTGTACCCATAAGTGAATGTGCCTTTTTTAATAGACGCTCAACATTGCTCTCTTACAAAAACTCCGCTGAGTGCGCTCCTTTCTACCGCACTCAGCACCGAAAAGCCCTAATTCTCCCCTTTTTTACGAGAAATGCTACCAGAATACGAACGCAAGCGCCGCATGTTAAAAAGAAAAGCCAATTTCCACGCGGTGAATAAAGTCTTGTCAAAATTCACACGTGTTTTTTCTGATTGTAGGGTAAGATCGGATACAAGGCGTTTGTTTTATATATTTTGTATGCACACACAAAAAGCATTTAATGCACGTTAATATTGCGTTTATATGTTGTATCAAGTATTTTTGTACATATAAACCTCACAGCAGTTTGATTATTCCAATTTTAACCAAATTTTTATGTAATTGTTTGCAGCTATCTGAGAACAACAATTGCATAAGCGAGTTTAAGCATTAGGAAAATATTAATTTATGATAGAAATGCTCTTGCATTAAGCATTCATGTACATGCACATACATTAAATGAAAGCAAGATGCAAGAAGTTCATACAATTGTTTAATGTTTTCCCATGCTGCCATGCTCCCCTATCGCCGGTTTGGCTTGTCTCACACACTCGTATCTCATTCTCACACCAATAGACAGTAGGTCGAAAATTGGATCATTTCTCAGCTGCGATTTCTAATCCATTCTCTCCTATATCTGTGGTCAAAGCTATGTCTTAACAGTTCTGTTTTGACACAAATTTCGACAGAAATAGCCAGACATAAAATGTATCATAATATTTTGTGTCTTTACCAGACATTTCGCAGACTCAGATTTGTGATCAGGTGAATATAAAATTCACAAAATGTAAAGGCCCTGAGTAGGAGAATGTATAGGCCTTGATGAATGTGGCAATGGTGCGATCTTGAAAAATGCTCAGTGAAATTAATGTATACTGACATACAAATAGCAAATAATAATGATTTTGTAGTAAAAATAAAGCGAAAAAATTTGAATTTAAAATAATTTACCAGTTCTTTAGGGTAGCAGGTAACATTTTCACTTTAACTTCCAACACAGTCATTGGACGGAAACAAAAGTCATCGGATATGTTAGCCCTAACTTGAAGTTTTGTCATGAATGTCGATATCATGAAATAGCTAATTTCTTATCCTTGCTATTTGACAGTCGGGTTGTCCAAGATTCCGGAATAGCTGCTATGGGAGCAGCTATTTGCTGCTCGCAGTCTGGAGGATAGCAAGAAAGTAGCTAAGCGTCACTTTGAATTAGAAACGAAAATGAGAAGAAGTTTTTGTAGTTTGGTAGCAAAGGAGATGAACAATAAACTTAAGTATAGTACTATCATAAAATTAATACGGAGTTTTGAATACTTCAACTCAACTCGAGTTTTAAGAGAATAAGTGAAAAGTTTTGAATATGTTAGGAACATTTTAATAGTTTCTGCAGTTGTAGGGTGAACACTCAGAAGCTTCAACAATTTGCAAAGTGCAATGCAAATGGTGAGCTGATCCACGTAAATACAAAGACTAAAGTTGAAAAAACTGGCCAAAAATTTGTTATTGAGTTATGCTGTGTCAAAACCGACCTACGTATCAACTCTTGGCTGTCCAATATCCATAGCTGCTTCTCCTAGCTACTGCGAATTTTGACACTTGCTAAAAGAATGCTATGCTATGCTTTTAGAGCAGCTATATCATGCACATTGACCACACCCCTGATCGAATGTGTGACCAAAAAACAACAAAGTTTGTGACCAATATATTGCAAAATAACAATTTCTCTAATTGTGAATCACCTAGATCAAAACCATCGTCCACAAATAAAAAAAGTCTAGCGCATCAGAACCGCTAGAAAACTAATTTTCGAATTATCTTTGAGGGATTTACAAATATGTGAAGACGTTATACCTTTCTTTGTAGTATCATATCAACCATTTCTTACTCAAAGGAACAAATATCATTTTCGGACAGCATTTCTTATAACACAAATGATGAAAATGTTCAGTGCTGGCAACATTTGTCCAACACAGCAGCAATAAATCTACCATAACATGCTCGTGCTTAATGAACCTATCCTTTGAATTTAGTTTTCAGCCAAGGATATCATCGAAAGATTAAACTATGTCTGGGGTTGCCATCCGAAAAATTTCCAAAACTCGGAACATTTAAATACCGGTTGCTTATTTTATTGCAAATGCTTTGCTTATGAATACAAAATGGAAACATCTGTTGGTGCGATATTTACGAAATTGTCTGGTGCTGGCAATCATGTGCTAGCACCATAGCTGCTTCACGTTGTGTAAAAACCAGCTTATGAATTTCGTTTCGATTGAATGGCTGCGCTCTAAGTTATAGAAGTGAATATAATTTTAGGGTTACCACCGTCCAAACTTTTTAAATTCTCGAGACGTAAATATTTGTTGTTGATTGTCATTGCAGGATCATTCCCATTTGGAAATTTTATGACAACATCGCTCGATGAAGCAATGTCAATAAATTACGAAATTCATCATAACTGGCAACCCTTTCACGATTTTTCAACAAAATTCCTACAGATATATAAATGCAACAAGATCCACTTATCGCGAAAATTTCATTTTGATTTCGTTACTGCATCGGAAGTTATAGGGGGAAAACCTTTATTTTCCTGAGCAAATTTACAATATTTAGGAGACAAAGTTGTCATAGTTGCCGACCCTATACTAATTTTTCAACAAAATTTCTACGAAATCTATCCTGGAAAAAGGTTCACCTACTGCGTAAATTTTGTTAAAATCTGGTGGCTAAATCGGAAGCTACAGGCCAAAAACCAGTTTTTTTTCTCAACGACTTTTCCAAATAGCACCACTGTCACAGTGTTGCTTGTCTTTAAAAATCACTTCTATCAGACCTGGTCCTAGTTAATACCAACATGTCCTGTAAATTTCATATTGATCGCATTATCCGATTGTCAGTTCTCGTGAACAGAACTTTCGAGTGCTGAAAATAGAGGTAATTTGGTGATGGGTTGCCGTTCTTGTGCAAATCGGAATTTTGAAAATTTCAATTTAACACGATGGACAAAGGTTAAAATTTATCAATGATTTGATTTGATTTGATGAAAAACCAAAAAATTTTCAGGCAGGTCGATGATTTGAAGGATTTTTTTTCAGGAGCCTGCTATAGCTAATGAGTTGCCCGCACAGTCTTGAAAGGCTTTATGTGTTAAATCTTAAATGACATTAAAAAATTTCACAATGATCCGTTGTTTTACTTAGAAGCTATGACAAATCAAAATTTGAAACAAATCCTTGCCTACGTTCAGGCACTCAGCGCCTACACAAGGCTCAAAATTTCCAATTCTTTATCGTAAGCAAACTAAAAACATAATAAGTTTTGATTCTCAATACTTTTTTTAACAAAAATGTACACTGTTTGGAAATATAGGAGTACCTGAAAATTCACTAAAATGCCCGCCGCCGCCAAACGGTTGAAGATATCTGAATTCCAGCAAGTCATGGACCTATCTGTTGTACGCGTCTATGTCGTCCGAAAATTTCAGCTCCAGAGATTATCTCCCTTAATCATTTTGCTGATATATATATAAATATATATATATATATATATATATATATATATATATATATATATATATATATATATATATATATATATATATATATATATATATATATATATATATATATATATATATATATATATATGTGTATATATATATATATATATATATATATATATATATATATATATATATATATATATATATATATATATATATATATATATACAGTGGCTCACAAAAGTCAACATACAGCATGTGAAAACACGAATATGGTACAGTGTAAAAAAAGAGAGAATGCAATGAAAACGTAAAAGTAGCTTTATTAGCATTAAAAATAAGTTTCATAACATAAAAATAAAGAAAATCTGAACACAGAAAGAAATAAGCCATGAAAACTAAGAAAATTTATCCATCGAAAGTCAGCATACACCACGAGCCATTTGTCGAAAACAACAAGAATGAAAAAAAACGTGAGCTCAATACTTTGTAGGCCCTCCACCAGCCTTAATAAGAGCTTCTAAACGGCTTCGCATCGAACGAACGAGATATCCGGTAATTTCGGATGGAATATTCATCCAGGTACACAGCAGAGCAGATTTCAGGGTCTCTTTCCTAGTAATAGTTGCTCTTACGGCTGACTCACGAATTCTGCGATCCAATTGCTCTCATAAATGCTCTATAGGGTTTAAATCGGGAGACTGAGGTGGACTGTGAAGCTGATGAAGGACGTTATACAGCAACCATTCCTTGACACTTCTAGCTGTATGTTTTGGATCATTGTCCTGCTGAAAGATCCAACCTGGCTGTAGGCCTAATTTCTGCACAGAAGGTATCAAATCGCCTCGCAATATGTTCAAATACATGTATTGATCCATAGTACCATCAATAAAATGTGATTGCCCCACACCAGCGGCCGACATACAGCCCCATACGAGGGCTGACCCTCCATCGTGCTTCACTGTAGGACGCAGATTCTTCTTTGCGAATGCTTAGTTCCGCTTCTTCCACACGTATCCGCGCCCGCCAGAGCCATAAATATTATACTTGCTCTCATCACTAAACAGAACTTGATTCCAAAGATTTTCGTCCTTATTAAGATGCAGGCGAGCGAAGTCAAGCCTTTTCTTTTCATTAACTGGAGAAATGAAAAGATTTCTGCGCGGAACTCTACCGTTATAACCCTGATTACGCAAAACTCTTCGTATTGTTTCTGGACTCACTTGCTTCCCTGTTGCCTTTGCAAGTGCAGTGGCCATTGCCGGAGCACTTTTTTGTGGCTCCTTACTTATTTTCCGTAACAAGACTCTCTCATATCTCTTACGTAAGGACTTTGGTCTACCTGTTCGTTGTTTATGTTGTATTCTCCCTTCCGTTTCCGCTTTCCGTATGATCGTTTGCACCGTTGCCCAACTTCTTCCAACTATTTTAGCAATTTCGCCACCCGCATAACACATCGGTACTGCTACGGAACAAAATCGGAATTCCGAATGTATTGAGCAGTACTGATGCATGCAGAACTCTAACGGAACATTTCGTATACTGAATAAGTGAATTGAAACTGTACTTATACAGTATTGGATAAGGAACTAAATAGATACTGCTCCAATACAGGTACAGTACCGAATGTCGTAATTGAGTTATGATTTAATTCAGTTTGACGATACTGTCACAGTATTCATTCACCAAATAATTAATACAAAAAATTGAGTGAAAGTACTTTATTTTTCGCTAATTTGATGTGTTTTTGAGATCTATACGGTTTTCTTCTGTTTACATGTTTCTATAACTATACAAATCTGTGTAAATTGCATGGGATATATGACTAATTTATATTACCTTCTAATGCAATTCAGCTGGATTTGAACTCAGGGCCTCTGGATCTGTATCGTTTGGGAATGAGCACGCATCGCTCTGAGCTACTGTGATTGATTAGTAACCTAGAAAAATGTTCGGCTCCTATCATCACAAAAGTGACACACGGTTTTTGGTAAAACTACCTTTTAGTTTTTTAAATGCCTAGAAAAATTAAATTTGGCAGTTAAGTGATGGTGAACCCCGGCGAGAGTTGTTCTGATCACTCTTATTGCAAAAGTCTGATCACGGATTCAGAAGGAAGCGTTCCCCATGGTAAATTGATGACGTTTTGAGAGATATTGATATACGTATATTATTCTTAAATATTCAAATATAGCTAAATATGTGAACAAAGATGACTTGCAAAGTATTGATCACGTAGAGCAAATTTCGGATGCCGAAGTAGTGCCAATTGTACGGAATTCTATCTCATTTGCAGACAAGATCAGAAACTGGGCATGTCTCGTAGGAATTTATCACACCGATATCAATAAGTTGTTAAAGATACTATCAGAAGAATGTAGTTTTCCTCATCGAGACGTAAGATCTTTCCTTCAAACAACAAAAAACACTGAACAGCATTATATTGAAAACATAGATATAGGTCAATATATTCACTTTGCAATAAAGGATTCGTTAGTTGCATACATTCGAGCCAACAGGCAAACATTTACAAAAAATAATATCACCCATTTTGATATATCTTTCAACATTGATGGAACACCTTCTTCAAAAAGTGGTGGACATAGTTTTTGGATAATTGCGGGATGTGTAAATAATCTAGACAACTTTGTTTTTCCAATAGGAATATTTAAGTCCTCTGGTAAACCTGAGAACTTTAACGTGGTAATGAAGCGATTGGTTGATGATGTATTGCAGCTCGTTACTGAAGGTCTTGACTTTCCATCAAACTCATACAAAGTTAGGATACACTCATTTATTTGTGATGCTCCAGCTATGGCCGGTATAAAGCAAGTAAAAGCCCATGGTGGTTACTTTTGCTGCCAAAAATGTTTCACAAGAGGTCAGCGATTCATGACAGCTAGAGGAGCAAGCAAAATAGTATATCCAGAAGTAACAGCACCATTGAGAGATGATGAAAGTTTCAGAAAGAGGTCAACTTGTGACGGCAATACCGATGCAAGTCATCATAAAGATTCTCGTTACATTTTAGAAACACTGCCAATTGATATGATCGAACAATTTTCAATCGACAAAATGCATTTAGTTGATGAGGGTGTATGTAAAAAGATTGTCTCTATACTACTAGGAAAACCGCATAAGCAAAAATTAGCAAGTTATGAAGTTCTGAAAGTGAACAAGCAGTTAGAAATCTTCAAAAAGTACTCTTGTTCACAGTTTCAAAGGAAAATAAGAACCTGGAAATATGTACCACAATTCAAAGCATCCGAATTTAGAATTTTCTTATTATATTCAGGACCTATTGTGCTGAGAGGGCGCTTAAACTCTGATACTTACAAGCACTTCTTATGCCTTAGCCTTGCGATTCAAATTTTAACATCCAAAGTTTATTATGATGAGTTCAATGAATATGCCAATGATTTACTTTTATGCTTCGTAAATCAATTTTCAAAAGTCTACGGATTGGAACATATGACGTACAACGCTCACAATTTGGTTCATATAGCACAGGACGCATACAATCTAGGTCCCTTAGATGAGAATTCTTGTTATATATTTGAAGCATTCATTAAAGCTGTCAAAAGACACGTTCATTCACCAAACAGGCAGCTAGAGCAAATAGTGAATAGAATTATGGAAGGGCGACGCAACAATCAACAGTGTAATGGTAATCATATTTCACTTTTTGATAAACCAATTTTTTCTAAAGAATTTCATATCAACAAGTATAGAATTTGCAAATTAAAACATTTCATTGTAAGAGCAGATACTTTAAACGATAATTGCATAATGCTCAAGCATAATCAAGAGATATTAAGAGTGAAATGGTTTGAAAAACATTATAATATAAGAATTTATGGCCAGAAATTTTGTAACATGAAACCTTTGAATGATGGCCCTTATGATTTAGCAGAATTTGCAATGCTTATTGGGGAATTCGAATCAAAAGTTTCAATGCACGAAGTATCAAATACAGATGAAATATTATGCAAAATGTGCTGTTTTCCATACAAAAATAATCTTTATTTCCTCTCTCCTTTAGCTCACACTATTAACGAAAGATTTGTTTACAGTAGAATAAATAACTAACATAACATGTAACATATTCCTGTACTCTTATAAAACAAACATTACAAAAATAAAGATTGATGATGTTGATGTGAATTTATTTTGTAATTAGTTGATGATGAGTTCATTTCCTTTGATGAATTACTTCTACACTTTCCTGCACTACGAATCCTGTCACAAGTTTGAAAATAAAAAGCAAGCTTTTAACTTGTTCAAATATTATTACCATATTTTCTGTGGCCGATAGCCGACACTTTATATGTTTTCCAGCTTATTGGTGGCATTTTATTTCCTATTATATAGCTTCTCATCAAAGTTGGATGAAACTGAACCTGAATTTTTAAATGTTATCACGGTAATTGTATAGTATATGTATATCTTACTTGTCCATTTACTACCCATAATATGGGTAATGCTAATATACTGCTATCGCATTCAAATTTGAACACTTGATACATGATGCTAACACTTGATCTAAATACGCGAACGAAAAACACCAAATGGAATTTTGACAGTTACCTATTTTCAGTACCGCTTGAGTTCCGGTTAAGTCACGAGTTTCAGTGTTGCTTACTAGTTTAATGTACTTTGAATTTCAGTACCGTTTAAATTCCGATTGAGCAAAGAATTTTAGTATTACTTTATTTCGAGTTTTCAGTACCGCTTAAATTCTAATTTACTAATGAATTTCAGTACCGTATTTAGTTTCTGAATCAGAACTGATAATGAACTCGCAGTTCATAATAAATTCCGATTTCCAGTACTGCACTTACAATACTTAAAAATGCTATACGGGCATACGGATTCCCTTCCACTCATTCACTAAGGACGATTTTTCGCACTTTCAAACTTGTTTCCTTCCGTGTACTCATTTTTAAGCATTAAAGGCACCCAAATCACTTTAGTTTAATCGACTTGCAATGTACTAATGTTTATAGTTGTATATTAACACGGTAGCAATCTTTATCACAGTATGACTCATCGCTTAGACTGAGTCTTTCGAATTTTCTGTGGTGTATCCTGACTTTTGTTTCCTCACTTTCAGCGGAATTTCTTGTTATTTACTATGTATATGTGTATATATATGTATATTCGCATTAATTCTTTGTAAAATAGATTACAATGTCTCTGATATTCCTTTTAAGTTCGTTTTTCACCCGTCTTTTCATTTTTTTTCTACCTATATGTTGCCAATTCCGCGTTTTTAAGCGGTGTATGCTGACTTTTGTGAGCAACTGTATATATACATATATATATATATATATATATATATATATATATATATATATATATATATATATATATATATATATATATATAAATATATATATATATATATATATATATATATATATATATATATATATATATATATATATATATATATATATATATATATATATATATATATATATATATATATATATATATATATATATATATATATATATATATATATGACGAATTTTCGGCAAAGCGACAAACCGCAGTACCTATATGATTCTCCTTTTTTCTGCAACCTTTTCCACATATGTAGTACGTGTCACGCAGTTTTCCCATTTAAACCCGTATGAGTACGATCCGTTTTCCATTAAAGCAACAACATCTAACTACATCCTGGCGTTTCTCATCTCAATTCTTCCGGTATTCGCATAAATGTATGGCTTGTCTTGCGAAAAAAAAACTTTCGAAAAATATGTACGCGTCTACATATCCTCGTTACTTGATAAATTCAAAAGGAATCCACATTGCACGCAAATAAAAATTCTACACTCGATCTTTTTCAAAAACCGTATGCATGTAAATTCGATGCTGTTATTGTTTTCATTTCCATCTTCATCGTTTTCTCTGATTTCTCCGAAACGAAAGCATAAACGTGTACCTCTATACGTACATAGGTAAATTTGGCAGTCGATATCACAAAATAGTCGAAATAACAAAATATTCTACATGATGGAAGGCAGATTCTTTTACGAAGGGTTAAAAAGAAAAGTCCGAGAAAACATTGAGATCTACAGGCATATTTTTGCTCGTTTTTTGTGAACAGGAAAAACCAAGCGCTAACAAAGTCACGTACGCTGTAAAACTGGAGGTTGTTTGCGTTGTGAATAGATGTGTAGCGTTCACGATTAGGTACGTGCTTCAGCAACATTTATCGTATAAAATCGTTGAATTTGCTTACTGTTGTTTAAAATGCTTGTATGGATCAAAAGGAAAAAAATGTCTTGGATAGGAATAACGATCTACATATGTGCTTACATACATACATATGTATGTACGGGTAAATATCGAATGCTGAGAACATTTTGAAAAGCCTAGGCTAACGGTTTCAGGACATCTGCAGACATATTACCAGAATCTGTTTGAGTAGCACTAAATTTTCGGCTTTTCTGACAGACGTTTTGCACTAGACTAAACGGTTGTCTGAAGGCCAAGAGTTTGTCGAATTGGATAAATTTAAAGTCAACTCTTTTCAACATAAACCACAAACTGAAAGGGTTCAAAAATTACTGAACTTCGTTCAAGAGCAATTCAATATGTGCTCTCGAAAATGATTGCATGCGATACGAATACGAGTCAATTGCTGAAAATATTCCCTGAAAGTTAACCAAACGCACTCAAATGGAAAAGTTTGTTACAAAAGTCTACAGGTGACATGTCAATCGACTTTAATAAGAACTTTAATAAGAACTTTCTTTTTAAATAACAAGATACTGTTCTCCCAACACCTCGGGAAATTCGTCACGATTGCGTAAATATAGTGTTCAAGTCTTGGAAATTCAAATTTCTTTCATGACAATTCCACTGCTCACAGAGCAATCCTGTTTGTATCAGAGAGTAAGTCTCTGAATAGGCAGGCAGTCAGTCAGGACGAGTAGTAATCGAAATAAAATTGAAGTGAATTACATTCATGACACTTGACCCGAAACTTTTGTATGAAAGGTAGTCCGTCGTTCAACTGCAGGGTACAGTTAGGTTATTTCATTCAACTAGAGTAGATCCCCAAGAGTCGTTTAAAAACTCAATGGATACTCACTAAGTTCACGGCAACTTTAACAATCGAATGAAGATAATGAAGTAATTTCTTTGAAAAGTAGGGAAATTTAACAAGGATGATGGTTTGGGCACCGAAACATACACTCAGAAAAAAACGCTGTAAAATCAAATATATTCATGGTTTGCATCAAATATTTTGACTCTTATTTTTTACCCAAAAACGAAGGGTTGTTGAATTAAAAGTGTAAAAGTATTCATTTTCTCAAAATTGTTTCACCGTTAATGTAACAGTTTCACTGTTGCTTCAAAAGTAAAAATCAGTTGTTCCTTTAAATATAAGTCTTTCGATTAAATACGCTTTGCTGTTAGCATATCAAATACGACGTTATTAAATTAAAAGCGGGATGCTTGTGTCAAAAGTGAGAATCTTTTGTGCCTTTAAAAAGTAATATATTTAATGCAAATGCATATCGCTGTTAAAATTTCAAAGGTGGTAGTTTTTGCTGCAAAAGTGCAAGCTGAATATCACGTTTGCTTACTACTTCCTCTATACTTGAAAGCCAAAATCGATTTAAATCTATTCTGGAAAACCGCAAGACTTTCCCTGAAAATATCATCATCATGTCGATTAAAGTTTTATTTTCAGCTGAACACAATTTTATGCAACCGAAGTAGGTAAAGCAGAAAAAAATGAAAAGACTCTGATTAGAAATTTATTTTTATTACATTGCTGAACAGTAAGTAAAATATTTTATATAACATGTCCGTATAGTAGTAAACTAAGTGCGAAACAGTAAGCGAAGTACACATCGTGAGAGACGTTTTTAGCTTAAGAATTTTCAATACAAAAAGCTTCATTTTATTTGAAACCGAAGAAATTCTTCTTTGGTATTTAAGGTATAAAGTTTTGAATAAAAACAAACATTTTCTATTCTTTTCAAATAATATGCAGATGACATTTCAAGTATTTTATACGATTGAAATTTTTCAACAAAAACATTTTTGACACTTTGTCCAACTATAAAAACATCTTCCGAGTTATAAAATAGTAAACGAATTTTACTTATAGTAGTATCCCACATAACGAAGTCATTAGTTTTGAAAGTATGCCCTTTATAAAGTAAAATTTTTACTGTATATCCAACTGTAAGAGATGTACATAAGTTCGCGTAGTAAGGTAGTTGCGATAGATTGAAATCAGTGACATCACATAACTTAGAAATATGAGGTTGAAAAAATGAATTATTTACTGCCGCTTGTGAGAATTGGAGACTACTTTTGGTAGCTAAGGAGTACGGTAAATTGATTCTTGAGGAAATCACGTGAGAATATTGCTTAAAAATCTGGTGTTTGCTCTCAAATCTAAAACACCATAGAAATTTGAGCGGACCTATTGCTTTTATGGCTGAAACGTAATGCAACATAAAATGATATTTTGGCTTCAATGGCTCGTCAAATAGTGTAATATACGATTCATTATGCGCTTTTATTAAAATTTCTAATTTATTTAAAATATGAGCATCAAATTTATCTAGCAACAAAATATCTGTGATTTTAATGAAAGTAACTAAAAATTTGTAAACAGGATCTTCAAAATCTACTAAATCACCAATGATAAGTAAAAAGAAATGTAAGAATAATTTCATTTCAGCCGCATTCATCTTTATATGGTTGTGTTTGATTTGATTTTTTTCTATTGCCGAACTTATATTCCCCATATGATCTACGTCATAGTTGAACATTTGTTTTCTGTAATTAAATGTGTCCAATGTAAAGTACTTTTTTTTGTAAATGAAGTAGTTAAGTATTTGAGCGACATTATATCTAGCTACTCCTAGAAATATATCATGCATTATATCACAAACTTTGTTATCCGTTACGTGATAGTTTGATAGAGAATTCCAAACCGAGTTTTCTTTAATAGATGTAGCTCGGAACTGCGTGGAAGAAAATTGATTTACTTCATTCAAATATTTACTTTTGTTCCTTATACTTTCATTTACTTCACAACAGTCTGTTTGGCACTCACTTTTACAACGTGAACATATTCGACAGTAATATTCGCCATTAAAACTAGTCTTAAAGCCTAGCACTTCATTTAGTCCTAAGTTATCGCCTAAAATTTGTCCTAAACAAAAATAGACTGTTCTACTTGTGTTACCAACAACAATATCCACACCATTAATGTACAGATCTTCCAAAATGTTTAATAATTTTTGAAATGCCGCAATATTTCCAAAATTCTTTATATCGCTACCGTTTAAAAATCCTGCAACGAATATGTTATTTAGATGTGATAGGTGATATTGGGGTATAATTGGAATAGTGTAATAAATCCCACAAATAGAAGATTTGTGAGGCCCAAGTGTATCATTGACTTCAAATGAATCAAAATAGAGAAATATTGGCAAAACTGTTTTATCTCCAAATGAGTTTGCTTTTGAAGTCCATATATTCCCCATTATAAAATGATTTAATTTATTTTCAGATTTTATATTATTCATATTCCTTAAAGTATATTCTAAAACATGTGGCGATTCAAAATATTTTTTCAATTGGTATTTTATGTCGCAAAGGCAGCCTTCAATAATGTTATCTTTTAAAGTTGGATTACCACGAACAAAGACTTCATCCAATTGCGTACTGATCGTGAAAAGTGTGGGTGGACTGTATATGTGAAGTGATTGGATTTGTTTAAAAAACTTATACTCAGACGATATGTCTTCAAAAGGATTTTGTAAAAATAATATTAAATTTTCAAATGCTGCCTTTTGATCTGTTTGCATATGCGGTAAAAATTGTGTTAAAAGTTGTGAAAGAGGTTTCATTATACAAGCAGTAATATTGTTTTGAATTTCTAGAATATTTTTCCTTGCAATATTGGATTTATTATGTAACTCTAGCGCAAAATTGATTAAAGCTAAATTCATTGATTTTTTCAATTCATATGTAGAATCAATTTTTGAGGTTGTATTTGGTAATATTGTTCCATTATGCGAAACTTCAATTGATTTTTCGTTATTTTGAGCATAAACCAAGTTTTTGTGTTGAATTGGAGCGAATTCATTTTCATTTGATGTGTTAATTGTAACATGTTTTTTAATGTGAGTTTTAAACTTGTATATACTTTGAAAAAGTTTATTACAACTATTAAATCTGCATGTATATTGGTAATAGCTTGGAGTCTTATGAAAAACTTGCAAATGTTGAATTAAAATTTCAGCGGAATGAAATTTATTTTGGCGAATTGAGCAAATATGTAAATACGTGGATATTTGACTTGCATTGAAGTCACATTTAATTACATTGCAGTTACTCTGCATTATTTATTTTTGCTATAATATTTTGAATCTTGGGAATTTTTTCCAAACAATTTATTTCATATATATATTCCTGTAGAAACATCCACACATATTTGCTCTTTGCCGAATATTCAAGATTAAATATGAAACTTATTTTAATTACAAGATCTATTGCCCGCAGCAAAGTTGGAGTTTTATATTTTAACCCGTTTAGTAGTACATAAAATTCTTTTAGGGTCTCTATGGACTCACCAACCACAATAACTTTTGGTTGAACCGATAAGTGTTCTTTAAGCGCCATGCTAATAAGCTCTTCTTCTTTCCTTTTGAAATCGTTTATGTTTACTATGTGGACAATCATATCGTGTTGCGAGTCCGAAATGGATGGTTTAGTCATTTTATTAATTCTTGGTGGCAATATGATTGTTTGCAGCAAATTAAAAAAATGCATATAGTGAGAATCTACAAAAATATACAAAAAGAACATAAAATTAAATGAGGTTATTCCAAAAATAAATAGGTTTTACCTGATGAAAGTTCTTTGTTTTTAAGCTTAAGATAATAGTCTTGATTCAGTTTATCTTTTATTCCATTCGCGAAAAATGTTTTATCAATTTTTTTCTCCACATCCTGAATTTTGTTCAGCAAGTGATTTTCCTTGCCTGGATGCAAAGTTTTAAAATCAATTTCGATTAACTCAGGACCAGTAGGATCAGTATATCGCGGCCAAGCTTGCATTATTTCTGTCAAACTATTTTTCTGTTCCAGCATTCTTAAATCCGATGTTTCTCTCCATATTTCAGTAATATTCGACGGGACGTTGTGTTGAAGCCACTTTTTTTTTGATTGAAAATCACTGTTATCGGATGCATTTTCGTTTTGAAAGTCTTGAAAAGACTCCGAACTTTTCTTGGATTTTTTCCCAGATGAATGGTCCTCGATATTTTTCCTTTTTTTACTTAATGTATTAAAGTACCTATCGTAAATTTTTCCAGCAGGATTCTTTTTATTATTTCGCGCTGTATAATAGGTAGCTTCTGTCTCTGTTGGAAACAGCTGGACAATGCCTTTGGCAATTTCTGACATTGTTTTTGGAGTCATTCGTTGATCTTTTAATATAAAAGAGTCAACTATAATTCTAGTTATCAGATTTTGATCTGTTTCGTTTAGTCTTTTATTTATTTTATAGTCATTGATAGCAATTTGTCCCGATATGCTTTGGTGAATAATATCACTGACATTCATATATGAATCTGGATGAACAGTAGAGCCGGAAGAAGTTGATAAAGTTGAATGCGCCGATGCTGACCAACTTAACATAGCGCTTGACATTGTTCGATCGCTTCCACAGCAGGTCAATAATTCAAACTATGATCAAAAATATTTAACTAATATAAATATAATATACTAATATAAATGAATAAATTATGCGAAAATATACATCATCGTAGTTTCTGAATTAATGAGAAAAGTTGCGATTCGGGACAATTATTTTACGAGACCTATGAAGCTTTTTATATCCGTTTGCATGCATTAATTGCACCTTATAGAAGTTAATCTCAATCCAGTTTGTGAAAAGTACTACTATGGGCAGCAAAACAAGCTAAAATCAATCTGTTGTATTCATATTTTTTAAACAACATATGATTTTATTGAATTGGATGAAAAAAGATCGGTTCCGTGTTGACCTCAATCCTAAATAGTTTTTTTAATTTTAGTATTGAAAAGACCTATCAAAATGTGGCGCATATCAGAATCTGCCATGATGATTAACTTCGAACGATTATAATCGTTAAGATTACTATAGCGTTTTTTGCGTCTCTATTGAGAGCTGGTTAGGATAGTAGCATTGAAAAATACAAGAACCCTGTCTCAGTTTTGGTTGTTTTCAAGTAAAGTACTCAAATTACTTACGTTGTTTTCTTTTCTCCATCGGTTCAGGAAGTATCGAAAGTTAACTTTCTGCCCAATGTGCTCTCTTTTCCAAAAAATTCCATCTATATCGTGACTGTGCAGCCTTTTCAGCACTTCTTCTGAATCCACTCCACATTCCGTTAACAACGTTATGGCTATGTCGCTCAATCCCCATTCCTGGTATAAGGTCGTCAATTGAGGTGACAACTCAAAAATAAACTCTGCGATTGTTTCGAATTCGTCCATTTCCATAGCCTAATAAAAGGTTTTTTTACACCAGCCAACGTTTATTGGATTAATTTTTACCAATATTACACAAATTTGACACTGATTTTGCACTTATTTTCAAGACAACACAAATTACATTTTACCGACGCGCTGATACGACGTGTTGATACATGAATGCAAATAACTGCTTAAGTGTACGATAAAACTAAACGTCTGTATGCTTTGACGACTGAGAAAACTATGCCCATATGTCCACGCTTCAACAAAGTACGCTTTTACGTTGAATATTTAGTAGTGAAACCAACAGTGGAAATTGTTGAACATTCAAAAAGATATAGTTGAAGCAATAACTTAACTTTTGAAGTGTAAAGTTGAGTATTTATATAGTTATTTTAACTACTAAAAAATTTGTAATGAAATTTTTCGTATTTGGATTTCATTAACAGTTTTCAAACTTTTGTTTTAAATAAATCACTTTTGAAATAACATTCAAAAGTTTTTGGAAATCAAATATGTTCTTTTGAATCAACAATTTTGTATTCAAAGCAACAACTATTTTGATACAATTGTTCAAATACAAAAAGTAGTTGGTTCAACTGTGTTTTTTTTTCTCAGTGTAAGAAGCTTAATTTAAGAAAAACTTTGTTACGCATAAAATGCTTGAGGTATTATGGTTTCATAGCTTGGACTTAAGAGTTTTGTTTTCAAGAAGCGCTGCGTATTGTTAAGTCTGAAAAATTCTTACACCATAACAATCATACAAAAAAAATGGGTATTGATGCTCAAAGCTTAAATATAATACGAGGATTACAGAAGAAGCTTTTAAAGCGCTCAAAGTGAGAAACTTTTGAATTAATTTAATCTGATATAACTTTTCCTAGCTATAAAAACTATCAGATTTCGATATTTGGAGAGTCATTTCGGTCTACGATCTTTGTAAGCACATAATAAACATTATATGAAGTTTTTCAAAATTCACCAAATTTTCCTCCAAAATCCCACAGAATGGTACACTTTTGTTTTAAGATTTAAATGTATGTGTAATTTGGTACTTAAGTGTGTATACCTTGGCTCAAACCTCTCAAAATGTAGCATAGTGACAGAGAACAACAGCTGAACTTCTTAATTAACCCGTTTTCATTGTAATAATTTGATTATTTGCCACTATATTCTAACTCTTTATCATTACCTAGGGCACACCGCGTAGAGGTGAGTTAGAGAAGTTCCCCAAAAAATTTACCTAAAAAAAGAAAACAACAACATTTTTCAAATCCTTTTACGAGTATAATAAATGTTCAAAGTACCTTCCGTCCTCTTCAATGCACAATCCAATCCTCCGAATGAAATTTTCTCAAACTCTCGCACAAGTCCACCTGTTCGTACGAAGTTCATCACAAGCCCTTTGAATTCAAGTCCATAACTCTACTTTCGTTTCGATAGGTCTGTTGTCTACAGAATTTTTCACGTAGCTCCATAAGTAAAACTCAAGGGGATTTAAGTCAGGTGGTCTTGTAGTTCAAAAAACAGGTCCTCCAAGTACAATCCATCTTTCTCTGAAATTTTCGTTTAAATAGTCCTGCACACCTCTAAAAAAGTGTGATTGAGCACCGTCATACACAAACCACAGATTTGCTTTGATTACCAATGGAATATTTTTATCCAATAAATCTTCTGAGTCATTCATTATAAATAACACAGGTCTGCAAATTTAAAATCTTATTTTTCCCTGTTGGTTTTGAATGCCGATCTTGGGGTATTTTGGTGCGTAGATTACGAATTTTCCTATCACCCTCAGTTTTTTTAAATATCACTTTGCGTGAATTCGAAAAAAATCACCTTTACTTAAGTATTTTTTATTTATTACGAATAAGAAACAATTACATGACTGTAAAACATTAGAAATACATTTGAGAGACAGTAATAAATAAATTTAAAATATGTCTTAAATGCTTTTGTGGTATCTTGCTTTTTTTCACCGAAGCTCCGACTGTGAGATTTTCGCTTGAAATTCCGATTTAGATAATTCTAGTTTTAACAGCCAACAATGGTCTGTTATCATTTTTTTATTCCACTTTCCCTGATAGCAACGAAAGCTGCATCTTTCATCAATTTTCTTATGTCCGGACGAACGAAAATACCTTCTTTCAAAATACCTTCTTTCAGTTTATCTTCAGACAGAGATGCAAAAATTTTGTGTAAATATTTCAAATCTTCTCCTTCTTTGTTCAACGCCTTCACAAATTGTTACATCATCCCAAGTTTTATGTGGTAGCAAAACTTTTTCTCGAGGAGCTAAATTGCCTCTCACAGCACTTTTTGTTCCAGGCACCAGGGGTGGCTCGTCGATGTACGCAAAGGAAGCAGTGCTTCCCTTGCTAAACCACAAAATTGATTAAATAATCAATATGTAACAATCAAAAGATTAACAATCAATATTTAACAATCAATGTAATAACAGTTATTTTCTTACAAAAGTCAAAACTCCATAGCTACTATGAATCCAATGGTTTTTTTAAAACAGTCTAACTACAGAGCCTCCACGTTAAATTTACAGCGACGCAACGAAAACTCAAACGTTTTACTACAAACTACAAGCACTGCATACCATTCTATTCTAAACATACAGTTCATTGAGATATATACTACACAGAACACTGAAGTTATCTTGTTTCAACGCTGAAACTCGTGGTTTTTGCATAGACTACTTAGACGCTTTGCCTAAAAGATGCCCACAAATATTTTACAATTTGGGTACTCAAATAGTATCGTGGACGCTGGCTCAGTTTGCAGCGTCTTGGTGGATACAGGAATTCAAAAAACCCTTGCCCGATCCACCCGCTGAACGACCCAAAAATCTTTGTTAATGACTGAACTTAATACGCTGCAAAGTTATCCGCGTCTCCTGTTATGTTACTGTTTCCCCTCATGATTCTGTAGATTCTCTTCTGCTCCTCTTCTTACGAGTTGTTCTTCTTGGGAATTGATGCATTTTCTGCTTTGTTCACATGTACACATGTACGGTGCAAGCTATTGTGAGGTTCATGTGGGGAATAGAATAGTAGGAGTTACATTTGTTTATGTGCAATTTTCCCCAGATCGGGTTTTGTGTTTGCTTTGGGTTTGCTTTCCCAAAAAAACGTAGTTTTTCGGTTCTGGTACTTTGGTGAAATTACCACTTGATTGCTTTGGACGACTATTTTGATGCTGAAAATTCATCCGCATCTCTATTATGTTTCTGTTTCCCGTCATGATCTACGTTACAGGATTTGTGGATTCTCTTCCGCTTCTTTTCTTACGAGTTGTTCCCCTTCTGATTTGATGCCTTTTATGTTTTGTTCGCATGGTGTATCTATGGTGCAAGTTGTAGGAGTTAAATTGTTTCGAGTGTAATTTTCTCCAGATCGGTTTTTTTTGTATCTGCTTTGGGTTTACTTTCGCGAAATGGGTTTCTCGGTTCAAGTGCTTGGGGTGATATGACTACTTGATTACTTTAGACGCTTATGTTGACGTTATTTCTATGTTAAATTTCTGGAGTGCTTTCTTAAGCATTTATAGTTTACATTAGGTGCATTTTTTTATGTTTTCTCGTAAAAAAACGCACCTGTTATAATTCTTTTGACTTGATTTTTTTGTACTGTCAGTATTAATACGGTCAGTTAAAGATGGATATAAGAATAGTTTTTAAAGTAAAATATAACATAAAGCTCGTTAAAGTGAGAGCGTATTGAATAGATTATGTTTCGAAAAATTAATATTTATCCTATTAATATGGATTTTAATGTGAAATGTTGATGTGATTGTGCCATAGAGTATTTACTGCGGTAGTCTTTTTCATCGAGAATCTTATTGAGTCTTGGCAACCAAGATCACTAATTTCGCTCAGTCAACTGTTTGCAAAAGGTAACTATATTAGGCACTTTTATTGAAAATTATATGAGGAATTTAATTTTATTGTGGCATTGTCTCTCTAATTTAATTTGCTAAAAGATGCATTTTACCCTCTACTCTGAGCTATTGAAAAAAAATCACCATTTATTTAGCCGGTAATATGTTTTCAATTTAACTTTTTTTATAATTTAAAACAAAATCAAAGAAATTAGTATTTTTTTTGCTTTCAAATACTACACATAATTTGAACTTTTGTAAGATATTAGTGAGTAGGAATATCACTGAAATAAACTTTGCTAATCACTAGCTTTTAATGCAGATATGGCTAGCATTGAAATATCCAATTGATATTTTACACGATATTTAAAAAAAATCGCATGTATAGTTTACTACGCGCTTCATAAGTATGCTTATCTATATTATACCATATGCTTATATATTTTCTTGTGCTTCGCTTAGTCTCAAAATCACGAGCCGCCACTGCCAGAGACCAGTTCAGTCCTCGGTGGGCCACTCTTTCTTCATCAAATGTTGTCCTCTGTTTCGACTATCCCACTCGCAGAGAAAGCAAGGGTACTTCGTACTTTATTTTATCTATCACATTTTTCAAGTTGTCGTAGCATTCCTTCAAAAGTACAGAATGGGCAAATGGCAGTGAAGCATACTTATTGCCATTATGCAAAAAGACTGCTTTCAAACTTCGTTTTGATGAGTCTATGAACAATCTCCATTCGTTCGCATCATATTTGATGCTAAACATTTTCACTAAGCCATGAATGTCTTCACAATACATTAGATGACGATCTTCAGCAAAATGTAGTACAAAGTCTTTTCTCTGTTGCGACACCAAGAAAATTAAGTGCCAGGAGCAAACATATTCTTTTCAGATAGTCTTGATCCGAGGAGCTCAGCTACATCTTTTGGCAGTTTTAGATCACTCGTTAAGTCGTTCAGTTCTGATAGTGAAAATAATTGTGTTCCACTTGTACTTGGTTCAAATTCAGCATCAAGTTGAAATACCTCTTCGACATCATTGTCACTTTCTTCAGCTTGCAATGATTCCAAGTATGGCGGTGCAACGTTCTGGTTGCGATGCACAGCAGGTGTTACTGATTGCAATGTTGGATATTCCAAGTCCTTTTTTGTTTTTGAATTGTAGCCTATAGTCCTGCAGCAGCAAAAATAATAGTCTTCAGTGTGATTTTGAGGTTCTCTCCGTAACACAGGCGATATGGAATCAAAAGAATTGTTCTTCCTTTTTGACCACTTTCGAAGTTCACGAGCCCACGCCGTACAAACTTTATACGGGACCCACTGTTTATCTTGATTGGCGATTGTTAGGCTGAAATACATATTTTAAACGTTACTTATGAATTCAATAATGTTATGCTGCTGTTTTCTCAGCGTAAACTGCCCGCAAAAATAGCAATAATTGTCCGGAGAGTTTAAACACTTTCGCGATGACATTTTTCAAGCGAGCGTTCCGCTTTGCACGGAAGTACTGATTTTGTTAAAACAATGACAGTGCTATTTATACAAAAAAAATCATCTACCTTCATTAACTCTCTTGTAACGATATAAGTTAATTTCTATAAAAAAGAAACATTAAGTCTACTAGAAATGAAGTCTTTAGCAAATGACCCAAAAATCCACTTTTTTTTATAATAAGGATAAGTCACACCTAGAGTCTACATTGGCCATGAGCTCTGCCATATGCGATGGCAACGAATGTCAGTTTATGGCATGTCATCTGATGCCTGGGCAACGGCATGTCATGCCATATCATTTTGAAAATATCATTCAGCAGTGAACATATGCCCGCTATCCGGTGTTTGAGAGCACTGCGAAGGTTAGAGGAAGCAGAATGTCAGGAAAGGCGCAACTTGAGGAAGAGGCGAACATATAATTCCAGAAGCAATCTTTTTTACTAATGTTCGAAGAAAATTAGTATTAAAATCGATTCGGCCAAAAATTCATATTTCCATATATATATATATATATATATATATATATATATCATCAAAAAATTTCAGTGAGATAATCTCGGGAACGCGCCATCCGATTGCGCTGAAACTTTCAGGATACATTGATGTATATGCAGAATAGGTCCAGGTTTCACTAAATGTCAGTTATTGTTAACCTTTTGGCGCCGGCGACCATTTAGGTGATATTTTTAATATACCTATTATTTCGTACACAAATAATTTTCGCAAAAATAAAGTTGACGAAATAAATTTCGAACGTGTTTTACATGTGAATCGGAAAATTTTTTGGAATTTTTTAACCCCATGTGTGCGCTGGGTGCCTAAAAAGAGAACGGGAAAATTTGAAAATTTTTAAATTGCGATAACTTTTGACAGACCTATTCAATCATTACAAAATTTTCAGGACATATTAATATTATTTAGTTGAAGATTTGTGTAGCTTTTAATGAGCGTGCTGGCAACCCTGTAGCTAGGGCAGGCACTGAAAGTGAAAGCCTCCAAATCATCGTCTCTCAAAAAAAAGCCACTCATTTGTAAATCTTGTGCTTTGTTTACATAGAAAATAAAAAAAATTTGATATGGTATAACGGGCACGCTTGGTAACCCTTGCCCAATTTACCTATATTTTTAGCATCAAAAACTTCTTTTCACAGAAACTCACGATCCGATGAGCAGATATAATTGAAATTTGCAGAATGTATTGGTCTTAAATAGGACCAGGTCTGATAGAAGTGATTTTGAAATGCAGGCGATTCTGTGCCAGTGGTGCCATCTTGAAAAATCGCTAAAAAAGATAAATGCTTTTAGCCCTATAAATTCTGATTGAATCGTTCGATTTTGACGAAATTCACAAAGTAAGTGGACCTTACTTCGAACCACGTTTGATAGAAATCTGGTTGAAAAATTCGGTTGGAGCTGCCAGCTATGATAATTTTGGTGTCTTAAATTTGAAATAAATAGAAATTTGGAAGTGAAAACATTCAAACCATCGAATATCGTAAAAATGTCCGTTTCTTACAATAAAACCAATCTGTATACAAATCTTATGTTTTGTCTACACGTTCAAGGTAAAACTTTGAAAATTTAATGTCGGGCAAGAACGGTAACCCTCTGCCAGTTAACCTATATTTTTAGCATCAAAAATTTCTGTTCACGGGAACTCACGAACCAATAATTAGATACAACTGAAATTTACAGAATGCATTGGACTTAAATAGGACCAGATTTGATAGAAGCGATTTTGAATTGTGGGCAAGTCTGTGCCAGTGGTAACATCTTGAAAAATTACAAAGAACAAAAACTGCTTTTTGCCCTATGAAATGTGAATAAGTTACCAGATTTTCATGAAATTGACACAGTAGCTGAACCTTACTCTAATCTCTGTTCGATGGAAATTTTGTTGAAAAATTTGATTGGTGCTCCCAGCTATGGTAATTTTTGTGTCTTTGGTTTCGAAAATTCGCTCAGGAAAATAAAACTTTTTGCCCTATAACTTCCAGTGGAGTCATGAAATCATTACGAATTTCATACAATTAATGGAACCTATCATAAACATTATTCAGGCCAAATTTGGTTGAAAACCCACTATAAGGTTGCCAGCTATTGTTGGTTTTGTGTTTAATTGCAATATCTTTATTAAGCGGTTTTATCGTAGAATTTTCAAATGGTAATGATATTGTAGTGACAATAAACAGCAAATATTAAGTTTTCGATTATTTGAAAAAACTCGCTGCAGGTAACCCTTAATTTCTTTATACTCCTATAACTTTGAATGTAATATAACAACGTGAAGCAGATGCGATATATTCTTGGCTTTGATACTGGCAGAAGGTTGCCAGCACGAGTCGGTTTTGCTACTTTTGTATCAATAAATGCTTACAGTTAGTATTCATACCGGAAACATTTACAATGAAAATAAATAACCAATGTTTCAATTCCCAAAGCTCTGCAAATTTTTCGGATCGCAGCCCCAAAATCCAACTTCAGTTACAGGGCTGCAGGCACTGAGCATTTTCTTCATTGATGTTATATGAGATGCTGCTTTCAAAATTATGTGAAATAAGCAACTGATAACGCATATAATTAACAAGTGTTTTGCTCTCATAAACCTAGAAACTCATGCCAGTGGTAATATCTGAAACCTTCCACCATATGAGTTACAATACATTCTTGAGACCAAAGTAAAACGTGGCATTTGAAACAGTTTGGCCGTAATAAGCAGCACATGTGGTGGAATATGCACTCAAAACCTGCACGATTCTTCTACTGTTCTTTGAACATTAGTGTTTCTAGCGGTTCAGGTGCGCTAGAGTTTTGTTTTCTTTCAAGTGAATAGTAAGCAAATTTACAAGCAAGAGATATTGCGGAAAGGATGGAACTACCGTGGATTTGGAATTAGCAAACGTTCGTTCACCGAACAGATTAAAATTACCAAGCAAATGAACTATTCCCGGTTCAGCAAATAAAGTTTCACATGCACCTCACATCTTAAATACTTGTTATTTTCAGCAAAATAGTAACAACCAGTTGATAAATGTATTCAATAAGTTTTAATATTTTCTTTGATTAATGTCCATGAATCTTTACAAAGATTTATCAAAAATGCAAAGGCTTACAGAACACAAAACTTACAGAACAGAAAACACATCGAATTTCCTTTTTGGCTCTAAACCTCGAAAAATATTCCTTCTTCTAAGCCTAATGGGGTGCACAGTATATCACCTTTCAATTAATTCATACAAGTTCGTTTTCCAATAAATTAATCCTCCGACGTCTTCATCTGCAGGTTGAATAGCTTAAATCAGATAGCTTGAAGATCCACTCACTTATTTTTGCGACGTTTATTATTTTTTCAGCTCTTATACTAGTCTCAGTAAAATATTAAGGGAGAGAATTCAGACTGAGTCTCCACTGAATTTATAGCTATTGCAGTTTTTACACTTCGAACTCAGAGTCCATAAAGTGAAATATTTTACGCCTATACATTTTTTCCAACTCATCCTTTACTTTCAGCTATCCTTATTAAAATTCTTCATCCATAACATGCCATAAATCTGATACATCAAGTACAAAATCTATCAAAATTCCAATCTGGCATAACTTAAGGGTTGAACTCTTCAACTTGTTGCTGGAATTCATAAGGAATTCTTCGCTATTGTCATAGTCTGACCCAATGCACCCATCGAACACTGGTAATTCCCTTTCAACGAGTATGCATTCATCAGAACCCTATAAACTTGTTGCCATTCCACTTACCATCACTCTGCCAAAGGATGATTCGATATTATCGAGACGCTTTATGATGATTTCGTCCTACGTCGGGTCGGTCCGGTCTTTGAACCTATGTAATTCCCGGTTATTACACCGCACACAGGAGCTTTTCAAACTTTACCGTAATGTTGTCGAACGGCACAAAAGACACGAATAGTTTTCGAGTTATACGACAATCTACATGATATGTTATGGAGACTTTGGGTAGGATTATATTGTTTTGGGAGATGTTCAAGTTGTTTGTTTGGTTTATAAAATGGAACTAATTAGTGTCAGCTTTAAAACGGAAATTGTAACGATGGGATATGGACTATCGAATAGCGGATGTAGTATACATATAAAATTTAGGCCAAAAATCTCCTTATAAGGAAAGAAGTTGGGAATTTAATTTGAAAAAAACTCTAGCGCACCTGAACCGCTAGAAACACTAATGTTCGAAGAACAGTAGAAGAATCGTGCAGGTTTTGAGTGCATTTTCCACCACATGTGCTGCTTATTACGGCCAAACTGTTTCAAATGCCACGTTTAAGAATGCATTATAACTCATATGGTGGAAGGTTTCAGATATTACCACTGGCATGAATTTCAACGTTTATGAGAGCAAAACACGGGTTAATTATATTCGTTATCAGTTGCTTATTTCACAAAATTTTGAAAGCAGCATCTCATATATGAAGAAAATGAAGAAAATGCTCAGTGCCTGCAGCACTGTAACTGAAGTTGCTGTTTGGGGCTGCGATCCGAAAAATTTGCAGAACTTTGGGAATTGAAACATCGGTTATTTATTTTCATTGTAAATGTTTCCGGTATGAATACTAACTGTAAGCATTTATTGATACAAAAGTAATACAACCGACTCGTGCTGGCAACATTTCGCCAGTATCAAAGCCAAGAATATATCACATCTGCTTCACCTTGTTATATTACATTCGAAGTTATAGGAGTATAAAAAAATTTAGGGTTACCTGCAGTGAGGTTTTTCAAATAATCGAAAGCTTAATATTTGCTGTTTATTGTCACTACAATATCATTACCAATTGAAAATTCTACGATAAAACTGCTTAAGAAAGATATTGCAAACAAACACAAAACCAACAATAGCTGGCAACCCTATCGTTGCTTATCAACCAAATTTGGCCTGAATAATGTTTCTAATAAGTTCCATTAATCTTATGAAATTCGTATTGATTTCATAACTGCACTGGAAGTTATAGGGCAAAAAGTTTTATTTTCCTGAGCGAATTTTCAAAACCAAAGATTCAAAAATTACCATAGCTTGCATTACCAATGGATTTTTTCAACCGAATTTCTATCAAACAGAATTTAGAGTAAGGTTCAGGTACTGCGTCGATTTCATGAAAATCTGGTAGCTTGTTCACATTTCATAGGGCAAAAAGCAGTTTTTTTTCTTTGTAATTTTTCGAGATGGCACCACTGGTACAGAGTTGCCTACAATTCCAAATCGCTTCTATTAGACGTGGTCCCACTTAAGTCCAATGCATTCTGTTAATTTCAGTTGTATCTGATTATTGATTCGTGAGTTCCCGTGAACAGAAGTTTTTGATGCTAAAAATATAGGTCAACTGGAAAAGGGTTACCGTTCTTGTCCGACATGAAATTTGCAAAGTTTTACTTTGAACGTGTAGATAAAGCATAAGATTTGTATACAGATTGGTTTTATTGTGAGAAACGGACATTTTTTAGGATACTCGATGGTTTGAATGTTTTCACTTCCAAATTTTTATTTTTTCAAATTTAAGACACCAAAATTATCATAGCTGGCGTCTCCAACCGAATTTTTCAACCGAATTTCTACCAAACGTGCCTTAAGGGGGTCTTCTACCTTGTGGCCTCGTTTTTGATACTGTTTTTTGACAATAGATTGTAGGGGAACCAATAATGCAATCAAGGTTCGGTTTTTTGCATTGAATTCGTTTATTTCTATACTTTCAACATTAATTTTTCTGAAATTTTACTGTCTCTAGTTTGACCGTGATTTGACCTTGAAATGTCCCTTACGAAAAATTTATACTAAAACGGTTGTCACGATTCAGCCCATGAAAGTCGTCTGAAACAAAAAAACCAAAATGATTTAGTTTTTTTATGACTTTGGCTATCGTTTGACACGAGGTTTTTGAAAAATTCCAAAATTTCACGAAACAGGCAACAAACAAACAAAAATGTCTACGTTTTCAAGGTCAAGAATAGCTGTAAAAATCGTTAAAATGAAAAAAATCTAAAAAGCTCGTGTCAAACGATAGCCACATGTTTTCCGCAAATTTTGATATATCACCTTGGTTAATTGATCAATTAGTTCTCGAGATATCTTGCCAACCAGTTGCAAAAACACAACTTTTGGGAAATTGCATTTAAAGATAACTGAATTTTCGATGGATACAGTTTCGTTAAAAGCGAGATGTTTCCGACGTTAAACTTTCTTTGAAACTGAATGGACCGGGAAATTGTGAATGCACTACAGAGATAACATGCATACAGATAAACCAATAATACAATAGACCGCTAGGATTACTTTGGAAAAACGCGATAAGCAAGTTTCTGCGCGGTGGCGATGAGCGCTGCGATAACAGTATGCGGAGCTATATTCGATGGCTCTAAAAACCCCGAAATAATAAGATTTCGGTTATACCCTTTGAATATTATATTTCTAGTACCTTCTAGGCCACAAAACTGCAAAAAAAATAAAATCGATTTTTTTGAACCAACAAGGTAGAAGACCCCCTTAAAGCAAAGTCCACCTATTGTGTGTATTTCGTTAAAATCGAACGATTTATTAGGCTTAAAGCAGTTATCTTTTTTAGTGATTTTTCAAGATGGCAGCATTGGCACCGAATCGCCTGCATTTCAAAATTACTTCAAGCAAACCTGGTTCTATTTAAGGCCAATACATTCTGCAAATTTCAATTAACTCTGCTGATCGGATCGCGAGTTTCCGTGAGCACAAGTTTTTGATGTTACAAATATAGGTTAATTGGGCAAGGGTTACCAGGCGTGCCCGTTATACCATATCAAATTTTTTTTTGTCTATGTAAACAAAGCACAAAATTTACATATGATTGACTTTTTTTTGAAGAAGCTGCATTTTTTCAAGAGAGACGATGATCTGGAGGCTTTCACTTTCAGTGCCTGCCCTAGCTACAGGGTTGCCAGCACGCTCATTGAAAGCTACACAAATCTGCAACTAAATAATATTAATATGTCCTGAAAATTTCGTAATGATTGAGCTCTGTCAAAAGTTATCGCAATTTAAAAATTTTCAAGTTTTCCCGTTCTCTTTTTAGGCGCCCAGCGCACACATGCGGTTAACAAATTCCAAAACATTATCCGATTCACATGTAAAACACGTTCGAAATTTATTTCGTTACCTTTATTTTCGCAAAAATTGTTTGTGTACGGAATAAAAGGTATATTAAAAATATCACTAAAATGGCCGCCGGCGCCAAAGGATTAAAGATTATTAACTTTTTTTGAGACCTGGCACTATTTTGCATATACACCAATGTGTCCTGAAAATTTCAGTTCAATCGGATGGCGCGTTCCTGAGATTTTTTCACTGAAATTTTTTGATGATATATATACAAACTCATACAGCGGGTGAAGCATTATAATATAATATATATATATATATATATATATGAGTTAATATAATATATATATAAATAATATATATACATATATATATATATATATATATATATATATATATATATATATATATATATATATATATATATATATAATATATATATATATATATATATATATATATATATATATATATATATATATATATATATATATATATATATATATGAGTTAATGAAAAAAAAATACATATATTTTTATGTAAAATGAAAACCTTAGATGGACTGTAATGATAATTATGGGGTTAAAGCATTATATGGCAATAAATTATTAAAAGCTAGAAATAGCGATAAATGTTTTTATATGAAGCCGATGTACTTTTTAACGAGGTCATTATGAGTTAAATATCATAGCACTTGTATATACCTGTTATTAAGTAAATCATTATAATATATGAAGCTATAACCTTGAATCAATTGTATAGAATATATATAGAAATATGAATTTTTGGCCAAAGTGATTTTAATACTAATGTTCTTCTTCGAACATTAGTAAAAACATAAAGCGGAGACTATATTTTCAAATGAGCACATACCACCAAACATTTGCCAAGTTTACTTCAATAATTTGATACGCTAAGACCCCCATTCACGAACAGTCCATCAGTCCAAATGGCTCGAGGCCAGGCCAAAATCTCACCGTGTGTGGGAGAACTCGGGAGGACTCATGGACTTAAGGAATCAAATTAGACTTCCAATCAATCCAAAGTCCATTGACTCAGGCTTTCGAGCCATTTTTCGGCTCGACTGTGTGTGGGGAAATAGTAGGCCGAGTTTGGACAATCCAAAAAAATGGACTATTCGTGTGTGTGTTGAAGCCGCAGTCCAAACAACGTGGCAATCTTGCTTCATACGCTGACCTGTGACAAGTTCATTGACTGTTTCTGTGATTATTTGATAGTGGTGGCCATAATTTTATTTTGGAAGTTATCGAAAAATATAGGTCACATGAATGTATATTATATTACTTGGCCCAAAGCCTATAACTGCTTGATAAGAAATGCAAAGTAGCGGTTAATCTTTTGTGAGGAGTGATAATGTGCCTCATATTTAATAATGATAAATGGGATGACCAACTGTGGCAACGTATTATATGTCGTTTCATCCATTCTTAAATAATTTTGCCAATCAGAAGACTCAAGTGTGAGTTCTTTTACCAAATTTACGTGACTCATTTATTTCCGTTTGGCAAGCAATCCTTTTGCCACTTCCTTCTTGGTTTTCGTTTCTTTACGTAGATGCAAGTTGCAATTGCAAACAACTCCTCCATAAGCTTCGGTCCATTAATATATTGAAAATATTTGTTTCTCCAAGTTTATCTTTATATTTTGTAAATTTATGATGGAAATTTCTAAATTAATGATTAATAATGGAATGAACTGACCGGGTCAAGGCTCTATCGTGAGTGGCAAGCTAAATTGGACTTAAACCAAACGGACTCATGCCAAATGGACTCAAGCTATTTTGACTGGTCGTGAATGGGGGCATTAAGATACTTACCTTTCGGATAATTCGACTACTTAAAATGTATATATTTATTTATATCAGGCGTTTTATTAGAGGTATAGAACTTTGAAATGAAATTAAATACGGATGAAGTTTTTCGATTGCCATGAAATTGGTTTTATTAAAAACGTATTTCTCTGCCATTTTTACATATGAGCACCACGACTGGCGCGGAAGAGGTCCAAACGAGGCGTCCAATTTTCAACTACTCTAACCAATAATTGGGACCGTATCCCGCCAATAACGCTGTAAATGTTGTCTTCCAAATGGTCAAGCTTTTCGGGCTTGTCGGCGTAGATGAATGATTTGACGTTGTCCAGCGGTAATAAATCATAAGATCTTGCAGGCTAGTTCACAGGTCCAAAACGAGAAATTAAGCGCTCATCAAATGCTTCTTTCTTAAGTCGATGGTTGCACGAGCTGTATGGTATGTCATGCCATCTTGTTGTAACCAAAGGTCCCCTGCATTACGGTGAGTCAATTTCGGAACGAAAAAGTCATTGACCATTGCTCTATAGTGGTCGCCATTGGCTGCAATGTTAATCCCAGCAGTAATTTTGAAGACATATGGACCAATTATTCCACTGGCCCATAAAGCACACCAAACAGTGATTTTCTCCGGATGTAATGTTTTGACAACCGCTTGTGATTGCTCATCACTCAAAATGAGGCAGATTTTTTTATTGACGTAGCCATTCAACCAGAATGAGCCTCATCGCTAAACAAAACTTTCTTATAAGATTTGGGAGCTGCAGCAATATGTTCTTGGGTCTATACACAAAATTTACGTGGTGCCCGGTGGTCCTTCGGTTTCAATTCCTGCACGAGTTAAATTTCATAAGCCTGCAAACCAAGATCGTTCCGTAAAATCTTCCATGATGTGGATGGGTGCAGGTTTAATTGTTGAACACGATGTCGAATGGATTCACTTGGTTCTTCATCGATACTACGCTCTACAGCTGCTGCATTACGCACTGTACGACATCTGGATGGATGCGAATTATCAGTTAAAGTAAACGTGGTGCGAAAACAGTCCATGGTTAATCGAATTACTTATTCTGATGGACGATTATGTCGGCCATAAAATTGATATAGTACGCGATGAGTTTCTTGAACAGAACCATTTTTTTTCGAAATAAACCTGCACTATTTGCAGACGTTGCTCTTGTGTCAAGCTATTCATGATAAAATGGCGAAGAAACTTACCATAAAACGCATGACAGCTGTCACAACATATACAGCATTAAAAAGTGTTGCCGACTGAAAGTTCTATAACTGTAAAAAAACACCCTTTGCAAAACTCAATGAAGAGCTGTTTAAAAAATAAATGCAATTAGAACCCTGCTGAAAATTTTAAAGTAGTAGTAGCTAAATATGAGCTAAAATACATTCCACAAACAAATTTGAATTTCGGCTTAAAAGCAAGATACTTATTTTCTCATCATTAATTTATTTAATTTATTCTTCTCTTAATTTTCCACGTAGGGAACTATTATGAGAGATATGGGCGTACTTATGATGTTTTTAATCTCATGTGGTTTTAATAATTTCACTTTCAATAGCAGCACATTAAAACAGAAATTCCACATAACCTGAGTAAGTATTCACAAATTTCAAGTCATTTCGGTTACAGAAGTGGAGGTGAGTGAGACCAGGTTTCCTGTTTTTTCAATCTTACTGTAAACAGAAAAAGTCATTACCACTATCACGTTTTCATCATTTCATGGTAGTTAAGATAAAAACTGAAAAAAGAGTAACATGAAAATGAAAACTGTATTGTATAATAAATGCAACTGGATTGTAAGAATCGTGTTAGCAAGAGGTCTGAACGTGAATGTAATCTGAAAAGGAAAGAAAAAGAATTCATAGAGTGGATTCCACACCGTAGAAATTATAGCCTTCGTGAAATTATGTTGCGTTTTTCAAGCTTGTAGTAGTTATATTCAATGAACGGTATTTTACTTTGCATTATTTTTGTAATGCTATATGCATCTGTTTTCAGTTGATATCTTGTAAGACATTCCAAAATAGTTTAAAACATTATTTAAAATGTATTTTCAAATACTTTTCAGCAGACGATGCGTGGGACTGTTTTTATTCAGCCTTTGTCTGATTACAGGCCAAGCTAACATCGTAGCTATGTATTTCAAATTAAAACCATTTTTTTGCTTTTGAAGCTAGATATACATATTTGAATGTTTTGATAGATATCGATATTTTGAAAGTAATCTACCCTCTTCTTCAGTGTCTATCGGTTTACTCTTAATATAACTTAGGTATCTAATTTACAGTGGCTAATACTAATTACCAACTAATTATACACTAATTACTTCCTTAAATACATTCAACTATCTAAATACAAATTAAATTATTCTCCTCACTATAAAATGTCTGCTTAAATTAACCTGAACAATGGTGATGCACAGTTTCCTTGATCTATCTTTCCTTAGTCGTCTATTCATCGGTACTTGCTGTACTTGCTGTACCTCCTTAATCACCTGCACAGTGTCCCATTTTATATTGTGCTCTTCTTCCAGGATGTGTTTCGCTACTGCTGATCATACTAACGTTGTGTTCCTTCTCCTCGTTGAAGCAGCTTCCCACTCATGCTCCGTCAGTCTAACACCAACTAACCGTTTCGTTTGACCAATATATGTTTTGTCGCATTTTGGGCAAATTATTTTATCTTTTTTGTCCTTCACGTAAAATAATTTAGTACCTAATTTTTTAACCCTACTGGTTGGAACTGCTTTTATATCAAAGCGTTCAAAAAGCTCCCGAACTTTTTAGAAAATTGACAAAAAAATAATTAGAACTCTCATGGCTGTTTTAGTTTTTCTTGTTGCTAACGGATTTACATCCGATTGAAGGAAGGACAAGAAAAAGATCAACATTTACAAATAAAAAAATATTAAAGCTACAAAATAAAAGATTTAAATTCAAAACATTAAATAGCATAATAAAAAGAAAGGCCATTCTAAGACGAAATTGGACATATTTAAGGAAGTATTTTAGTATTCAGCTTGTATGACAAAACACTATCTTTTGAATGGTTTACAAAATGATCCGATTCAGGTAAAAGGATATTTAGATGATTATGTTGCCTTTGCAGCCCTAATAAAACTCTAGCGTACCTGAATCGCTAGAAATACTTACGTTCGACGAACAATAGAAAAATCGTGCCAATTTTGAGTGCATATTTAATTAGGGTTAATTTAAAGTTACCAGTCGCAAAAGTTTTAGGGCTACCAGTCGCAAAACTGTTTTTAAATTTTCTAAAACTTCATATTTGTTGTTTTTTTCATTATAATTTTTCAAGATGGCACCACTGGCACAGAGCTGAATGCATTCCCAAATTGCTTTTATCAGACCTGTTCCTACTAAATACCAATACATTCTGTGAATTTCAACTGTATCTATGATTGGGTCGTGAGTTCTCGTGAACAGAAGTTTTTGATGCTTAAAATATAGGTTAATTGACCATTGGTCAATAGGAAAATCAGAAAGCCACGCACGAATCGGGCTTTGTGAAACACCAGAAGTGGCGTAATATGGAGATGAAGAACAAGACTCAATAGCACAGATATAAGAGGAAATGGATTAAAAATTGCAGGTGGGAAATGGTCCAATTTTCGACCTTCTGTTTATTGGCGTGACAATCAGATACGAATGTGTGAGACAAGCAAAACTAATGTCAGGGGAGCATCATCGACAAGGGAAAACATTGGGCAATTATATGAGTTTCTTACATGTTGCTTTCGTTTCATTTATGTGCATGTACATGAACGTTGAATGGAAGAACATTTCTATCACAATTGAATCATTTGCAAATGCTTAAACTCGCTTATGCAATTAATGATCTCAGATATCTGTCAACAATCTAATAAAAATGTGGTTACCAAAGGAATAATCAAATTACTGTAATGTTTGTATGCATATATTTACTAGATACAACCTATCAACGCAATATTGACATGCATTGCACACGTTTTTCCGATCTTATTCTATGATCAGAAAAGTTACATGTGAATTTGACAATACCTTCTTGACCAATCGAAAATTTAGCTTTACTTTTTTGCATGTGTCCCTAGCGTTCCTACTCCGGTTGCACATCATCGCATTTCTCGTAAATAAGGGGGAAAATTTGAGCTTTTCAGTGCTGAGTGCGGTAGAGAGGGGTGCATTGAGCAAATTTTTTGTGAGAGAGCACCGTTGTATGTATTAAATAAGGCTTACTCACATAAGTGCCATTTCAGCCATTTCATATCCATTTTCTCTTCTATCTGTGCTTATTAGTTACAAAGTAAGGACGGTTGCATAGTTAGGCGAAATTAGGAGCTCAGAGGAGTCCAGACCCAAACCAATTTCCTTTTTAGAAGAAAACTTTACAGTTCATTAAATTGAAAGCCTTGACAAAGCATGTATATATTACATCCAGGAGCCTTGCAGGTCGATAGCGAAAGCAAAAGTACCAATGAACGATATTGAATTGAGTACAGCTGATTTGTATCTTGTGAATCCATGCTGTCCAGAAACTTTAATGTAAACCACCCTTGCTGAAAAAGCTAAAATAGATATAGGTAAATAATTAGAAATGCAAGACGTATTTCCGTCTTCAAGGATGGAAAGAATATCAGCGGATTTCTAAATAGAAGGGAGTATATTGGCTGAAGTACTGAGGCAAAAAAAAATTGATTAAGGAACACACAGGAGTATGGGGAATGATTTCGCAAAGCTATTTGATATATCCTAACTGGTGGCCAACAGACTAGAAAAATTATACATTTAATTTTACATATTCATTGCAGCGAAAAGGCAAGAAATAGCATATAAAACTAGAGCTGAAACTTAATTACTAAATGTGCTGACTGGATTAAACGAGCAGCGAATTTCTATAAATGCAATAGATGGCAATAAAATGCAATGTTGCAAAAAATTTCATCAAATTACAATTGTTATATTGCAATTGCTTTAAAACAACAGCACTGGTCTAATCAGCATATATTTGTTTTCATAAATTTTTTTGTAAGTAATAATAATAAATTTATAATTTTTTATATTTCCGGCGACGTAATATTTCATAATTTTCCGGCGATTGTGCTGGCTAATCGAAAAGTTAACTTTATTTACGCTGTATCCAAACTTTTCTTATACTCGCAGCACGCTTCGGATCGTTATCGTGCTTAAATGCTCATTGGGGTGGCATACTCTCTTCTGCAAAAGGTAACATGACGGTCTTCACGGTGTACAAGTATCAATCATTGGTCATAATGCCCTCAATCAAATGTATTGGGCCTACGCCGTGCATTGGAACATTGGAACACTAAATGCTGAAAAAGACCATCTCATTTTGAAAAATCAAGCTCAGGCTAGAGCAAATGACGATATTCTGGCAGACATTTCGCAACATTTTGATGTAATTTCATCTGCTCTTTCGAAGACTAACCACAACAATAATGGCGTCGAAAAATCTCTTGTCTCACTGGAAGAGAGAATAGATTCTCTGAATGGAAAATTAGATACATTATCTTCAATTATCTCAGCCACTTCTGTCCCAAGTAGCTCTCGCCAAGTAAACTTTACAAATATGCTCGAGAATGCTGAACAAAAACTTTCTTCAATGATCGACAATCAAAATACGTTGCTAACTAATGCCTTTTTGGAACAAGCACTAAAATTAAATAATATAAATAATAAGCTTGAACACTTTGAGCACCAGCGCGAAAACCCACTGGAAGATATGAATAATCGGCCATCTGCTTTCGAGCATTCGCTTCTCCATGAGCTATCAATGGCCGAAATTAACAGCAACATGCCGAAATTGATCACAAAAGACAAGGCTACGTCTCCTTTCAAAGAACTGACTTCTACTGCAGCCAAGCCAATATATAAATTTGGTACATACTGGTCGAAAAATGAGTGGGACAGTCGCATTAAAAAAATAAAAAAAAAAACATAATAAAAATTGCCAATACGAAGGATCACGCTTCCATTTACCAGTTGATACCGACAAAGTAGCGTTCTTCGTGAAAGGAATTCCTCCCACTGCTGATCAAGGATGGCTGAATACGTTTCTCGAAACTGGATTCCACATCAATGATTATTTTATCACAAAACTACCACAACGGAAACACAGCTCACAGAAGCGTTACAAGGTTTTCATTCCAACAAAATATGCCTAGATGTTCATGAGTTTGGACGGAGGTAGCAGCAAATTCAACTCGAATGGCGTTACATTTTCTCCCTGGAAGAATCGAATGACCAACAATAGCCGTAAGAAAGTACCTAATTCTGTAAGAAAAAATTGTATTTCAAATAATGTTCCTAATACCCGTAAATCTCCATCCATTCAAAATCCTCAAATTACTAATACTCGTTACATCCCATTAATACCACGTTCTACTGTTGCTTCCGTTTCTTCCCTACAAAATACAAACACCAACGTAGCCAATATTAGCTCCTCTTTATCCTCTAGCCAGCTGGCTACCTATTTCGCCTCTACAGAGGCAACTACGAATACTACCTCTTTTGGCAATTTGATGACAACTGCTTCTCGTCGAAAAGCAGTTAACTCTGTTAGGCATTGATCCTAACATAACACCTTCTTTAAATGGACTCAGACTCTTTTATCACAATTGTAGTGGTATATAAAATAAGTATATAAAATAAAGTATATTAGATCCTGCCACTTTAATTTACTCGCCTTCACAGAAACATGGCTAAATGATTCCCATAAGAATGAAGAGATCCTGGATAGCAGTTGGACAATTTACAGAAGCGATCGTGACTATTGTTCCTCAGGTCAAACGCGAGGCGATGGGGTTTTGCTGGCGGTAAGCAACACACTTTCAAGTGAGATTATTGACACCACCCCCAATGTATTGTTCCAACACCTTGTTATTCGTGTTTCTTTGAATCACAATTTCCTTTATATTAGTTTGGCCTATATTCCACCTAGATCGGACGAGTCAGTTTACAATCATCTCTGTGAACTAGTATCTTCCATTACAACGTCTCTAAATGAAAAAGACAAAATAATATTCTTATGGGATTTCAATCGTCCCAACTTATGTTTTATCCCCGATGAAAATGACGCATTTCTTCTTGCTGTTAACCTTTCAGATTCCAATGACTTCAACCTTGCGAGTACTTTTTACGGAAACGATTTGCAGCAAGTCTCTCCAACTCCCAATCAAAACGGTAATTGGCTGGATCTTGCTTTTACTAATGCCAACGACGAAGTAGTGGTAAGTCCAACTGATGACGCAGAGCATCTTTTTTCAAATAGTTTACACCACACTGCACTATCAGTTGAACTTCCCACTCCTGATTCTATTTACTTAAAAACGTACAATAATTCAATTGTATTTGACTTTCTTAATGCTGACTACGAAAGTATGCACCATGTACTTGACTCTATAGATTGGATGAATACTCTTTCAACGTTAGATCTTGAGGAAGCCATTTCCACTTTTTATGATAAAATATTTGACGCCGTTGAAAAATATGTACCTAAGATTAAAAAAAAAAAAATTGTCTGAACCATGGCTTGATAGTGAACTTAGGCATTTGCGAAATCTCAGGAACAAACTTTATAAGCGAATAAAGGAAAATATTGATGTTAATCCTACTATTCAGGAAGCTTATAATGAAGTTGCTAAGGAATTCTCGACAAAGTCCCGCGATGCTTATGCCAATTATATTAAGAAAACCGGTGAAAGTATAATCCACGGCCCAAAAAAATTCTTTGATTTTGTAAATATGAAGCGGAAAGTCACCGGTTATCCATTGTCAATGTCCTATAATAATATCACCTCTGCTTCCCCTAAAGATATCTGCTATAGTTTCCAGAGAATTTTCAATGTATCAGACCCATCTAACTCAAATGTTTCTCCTTCTAATTCAGCACCAACCACTTTTCTCAGCCAAATTAAAATTTCACGCGAAGAAATACGTAAAGCTATCTTGGAGCTCAATTGCAACAAAGACCTTGGTCCTGATCTCCTTCCACCGTCCTTCCTGCGTAGGTGTGTAAAGCAGCTAATAACACCCCTGCATATTTTCTTTGACAGGTCACTTTCATCCGCGGTTTTCGCATCCTGTTGGAAACTTTCATATGTGACACCAATTTTCGTCGAAAATTACAGGGGCATTGCCATTTTATCATCCATTCCAAAACTGTTTGAAAAAGTTGTATACAATAAACTTTCCCCACTAGTTGACTCCCGTCTGAATGAGCAACAGCATGGCTTTAGAAAAGGTCGCTCAACTATCACAAACTTGACAATCCTAGTTTCGGACGTTTTGTGTAAAATGGAGAAAGAATATCAAATTGACGCAGTCTACACTGACTTTAGCAAAGCTTTTGACAGAGTTGACCATTCTATATTGATCCTTAAGTTGCACAAATTCGGACTTGCTGGATCTTTACTAAGCTGGCTCAGTTCCTACCTCCACAACCGAATCCAACTCGTTAAATTTCAAGGAATTTTATCAAAAAATATATTTGCTACCTCTGGTGTTCCACAAGGTAGTCATCTTGGCCCACTTCTCTTTAACATATTCATCTCGGATCTATCTGACGTCCTGTCAAACATACCTCACCTACTTTATGCAGACGACCTCAAACTGTACCACACCATTGAATCTAAATCTGATGCACTTTTCCTTCAATCCAAGCTTGATTCTCTTGTTCAATGGTGCAATATAAACAAGCTCTCGCTAAATATTGATGAGTGCCAAATTACAAGTTTTAGCCGTAAATGCACGGTTACGCAGAACACTTACTTTCTCGGCAACAACTTATTAACTCGCGTTGATAGCGTTGTTGATCTCGGTGTTGTGATGGATGTGAAACTTCGTTTCACCTTGTACTACGATAAAATTCTTTCCCGTGCAAATAAGCAGCTCGGCTTTATTAAACGACGTGCCAAGGAGTTTAAAAACTTGTGGGCCAAAAGATCATTATACACTGCACTTGTACGCCCTCTTCTTGAATACGCCTGTATTATTTGGAACCCAGCCTTCGAAATTCACAATAACAGACTCGAGTCCATTCAAAAACAATTTTTACTTTTCGCC
This sequence comes from Nemotelus nigrinus, assembly GCA_947369275.1. NCBI lineage: Eukaryota > Metazoa > Arthropoda > Insecta > Diptera > Stratiomyidae > Nemotelus > Nemotelus nigrinus. The sequence continues at coordinate 87,047,944 of OX376373.1, read as the reverse complement.
CTAAGAGATCTGTACAACCCTTACGATTTCGAAAATTTACCCCCATATGAGTTTAGATTGGGTCATTTAAACTTAACTTCACTTGCATCCAGAAGAATGATGATATCGGCCTGCTTCACATTTGACGTAATTAGATGCTTTATTAGAGTTGAGTTCCTCAATAGTAAATTTGTGATAAATATCTCCTTAAGGAACACCAGGTCCAATCGTTTACTAAAGGAATATCCACATTCTACCATATATGCAGCTAATGAGCCGGTGAATAGATGCTGCAGGGTCTTCAATGGCTTTAGCAACCTTTATTCCCCAACAATTTCCAAACTATCCTTCAAGTCTTCCCTTATCCAAGCCATTTGTACACCATAATTTTTGAGCTCTTGTTTAATTATCGTTTTTAATTGTTTTTCTTTTATTTCATTGTTATTTTACTTATTGTCTATTTCCAACTTATTTGTTTATTCAATTAGTTATTTATTTATGTGTTATTTATTTGTACCGTACACTTGTTTTTTTTAAATAATTTATTTGTATGTATTTTATTTGTAATTTATTTTGTATGTATTTGTATGTATTTATGCCTTGTTTGGCTAATAAATAAATAAAATGAAAATGAAGATCATACCATAATGCTTCCTCCTCCATGCTAAATGGTGTTTTTAGTGTATTGCGAATCATAGGTTTTGTTAGGAGGACACCTAACTTACTCCTTTCCGTCTGATCTGATGATATTAAATTAAAATTTGTCAATTCATAGGATATTACGCCATATCTGCCCATTTTCTCCGCGCTAGTGTAAATGTGTCTTTACAATATCTAGTCGGACCCGTATATTTTTTTTACTGTGCAGAGGTAGTTTTCTATGTGATCGAGAGGGAAGATGACCCTCGGCTGATCTTCGATAAATTGTTCTTGCGCTAATACCAGAGTTTGTTTCTCACAAAATCATAGAAGAAGTCGCACGATTCTCGGAACCAATGCTGGGCCCGTTTTCTGTAGGCGTTCTCAATTTTCTGGATTATCCTTCTTCTTTACAATATTCAGCGCCATTTCCAAGGAGCAGTGAGCAATAGCGCTATTTGACGAAGAGAGTAACAGCCATCCCTAAGACGTTGAATCTCAATCCTCTCCTCTGGAGAACAATGCTTATTTCGCACCATGCTTAAACTCGATTGTGATTACTTCAACTTACCTCAACAATTCAGTTTGACAAAAATTCAAACAATTTAGCCAAAATATACTTATTGAAAAACTGAATTTATTATATTTTCTAACTCAAAGTTAACCCTTGAACAACCTTAACCCAACAGACTGAAACCGATTTGTGTACACGGTAAAAATATTGAGTTCGAAAATGCAACTTTGTCAACTTTTTCTAGGATTGATTTACAATTATGTGATTTTTTTATACTAACATTTTGAAAAATTTTCCTTGGTGAAGTTGGTAAGCTAATATGCAGCCATTTTTTATGTAGAAAGTCAACCAAAATATAGATTATAAATATTATCGAGAGTCAACCAAAATCAAACATTAACGATCTATGTATATCACATTTCTACTTTTTTGGTTTTAAATTCTGACAAAACTAACAAGCAAGGATGAAATTTTTCCGGAGTCATAAAAAAATCTAGGAATTTATCAGAAACAACGGTATTTTATATATATACCAAAGTAAACTGATTATCGTTCGTTGAATGCCTTATACTTTTCAGTTTGTTTACTCAAGTGGTCTATATGTAACCATCCAAATGATTTTGCGTATTAACGAAGCGCATCATTTTAGTTCGGTATTTCAAGTAAATTAGTGCTTTCAGTGATTCAAGTGCTCCAAATGCAACTAAATTCCAAGAACCCAATTAAAAATTGAGTTGAATTAAGTTGAAATTTCAACCAGATCCGTTCGAAAAGGTAAATAATACTTCAACAAAAAATGACGAAATTTCATCATTTTAGTTGAATTTTATACATACCAATTTTTTTATATTTTATTGATGAAAAACCCAACAAAATTTTTATGGACCTATATATCAACCCATGTTGTTGAAAATTTTAGCTCAGAATTTTTACCGTGTAGAAATACCTTAGGATTTTGTTCCTTGCTTCGAGAATCCTTTCCGAATTTTAGCGCATCATTCCTATAGGTGGCACTACATGCAGCGTGTTGAAAGTTGTCAAAAACAGCTGCTTACCGGAAAATGCAGATATGTATATTTTTTTGTTATTTTTGTTATTATATTGAACACCAGTGTATATACATAAATGCACATATATATATATATATATATATATATATATATATATATATATATATATATATATATATATATATATATATATATATATATATATATATATATATATATATACATATATATATATATATATATATATATATATATATATATATATATATATATATTTATATATCTATTTATATCGTCACGGCGTTATAGATTGAGAGCATTAGTATTGAAGAAAAAAAAAATCTCCACCGCCATCCTAAAAAGAGGGCGATGGAGATTTACGAACACAAATATCTACTAGAGATCCGCGTCTGGATTAGCCTAGGTTAGTTACATGTTAAAGATAATTAGGGTTATGTAAACAAACCAGCCATCACAATTAATTAGTTGTCAATTTAGTGAGTAATTAGTAGATAGTAGCAGTGAGTTGTCAATTTAGTATGTAATTAGTAGATATGTTAATATCAACGTCGAATCAACGTGAAAACAACACAAAAAAATACCACAACAAGAAACAAATCGAGCACCAAACATCACCATCAAAGACAATCACGACATAAATAAAACGCCAATATTCCGGCAGCAAACCAGCCTAAACTCACAACACACGCAGAAAAACACGACACAGAAAGGACGCACGGTCCACGGTCATCGAAATGAGCCACAAAATCACTAAATAACTTAACTTTAACAACTTACTAGTAGTCCACTAGTATTTCGGACTTACCGATTGCGATGACAGTTCTGATTGTCAAACGGCGGGTGGAACAGATGTCCCACGGATGAAGTTGACACGGAACTAGCGGAAATGGGCCAAGGTGAAGTTCAGCTGTGGATCGCCCGAGCTCACAGCTGAGTTTAGTGAACTCAACGGGTTCGAAAAAATTCCGTTGCCGCCAAAAGCTTTCGTGCGCGCCAACAAGGGAAAATAGCTTTCTTTTCGATTTTGTCTGGGCGAGTGGACGGATGTCCGTGGCGAAAATTAGCAGAAAAATTGACTTTGGCTTTTCTTTTTCGATTTTGACTGGATCTGGACGGAGATGTTTTCGACGATCAAGCTAGACGACGGCATCGAATCGGGACGATTCGCAGTGTATAGTTAGCAGAGAAGTTTGAATCGAGCGGCAAGTCAGCGAACCAAGGAAGAATCCGAGGAATCGGATAAGGAAGCAGAGCGGCTGGTTTGAAATCAACGACAGGGGGGCCCCAGCAAGGCATTAGTCGACGTCGTAGGAATTTAGTCAGGTAGTGTGCACACTATTTTTAGTCGATAGGTTTTTTTGTCGATCAGATATCATAATTGATAGTTTGAAGTTTGAATTTTTGAAAAGTTTGAAAAATTGAAGTTTAGAATTGATAAGTAGGTCAAAAATTATCGTAAATGTTTCAGCGACTAGGATACAATATAGTCAATAAAGCGTGAAGTAATGTCAGATTGCCAAGTGATCGGTTTTTAATATTGTGGCGTGGATTAATTCAGACATATATTGCTGCGCGTTTACGGTTTGCGGCCACCGACTTTGTATCTCTACAAAAAAAAAACACAAAAATAGAATAAAATAATTTATTAGTTTTATTGATCCGAATTACATGCGACCTCTCCTGTCATTTTAAATTCTCCATCTGCTTCTTTTGCGGCCTTCGTAAATGCATCATGCAATTTTCCTTGTTCTGAATTTTGCTGAACGAATTGGCACAAACATCGAACAATTCATGTAGCATGTGATTTATATGTATACATATACATCTATTTATATATATATATATATATATATATATATATATATATATATATATATATATATATATATATATATATATATACACGGGAAAATAAGTATTTTTGCACACAGTGACTTTAATATTAATGTACTTCGAACATCAGTACAAATGCTGTTTAACATTGTAGCGGTAAATGAAAGCTTTGAGAGTGCAAAGCTTATTCTGTAACATCAATTCCACCAACGAGCTCACTCGGATAACTTTACCACTGACAAAAAACACACTGTTTTAAAAAGGAGATGCATAGGTCAAGCCTGCATTGCTTACCTCATATACGACATCAAATATCTAACATGTAAGAAAAGCAGGCAAATAGGGAAGGATAAAGAATGCCAACTGCAACAGCTTGCACGAGTATACCAATGATAATCAAGAACGAAGCATTTAGCTAGCAGCACCTAAGGAAATGCCTTTTCGTGAAAATACATTCAAGTTCCGTAAGTTGTATTAGTATATTGAAATGTGAACGCTTTTAGCCAAATTAATGCAGCACTCGGCAAGTACGAGAATTTCGATAGAGAACCATTTTCTTACCGGTGGTATTCATATTTAGATCTGTGACTTGCGTACTTAACAAAAGGCTTTCTGAAATCTTTGTCACGTTCTTCCTGTGGATAGATCTTGGCGCCATATGTAAAGTAAAGCGGTTCCGGAGATGCTACAATCATGAACAGTCTGCACAGGCTACTAATTTGTAACAATATCCTCTATGCCTCTAATTCTAATATTTTCCCTAACACCAAGCTTTATAAATTAACTCTTACGATTTCTACCAAATTATAAATGCAAACAAATGCATATCATGTGTGACATTTGGAACAAAACTAATCCATCCGTCAAGTTTCTAGAACGAATCTAATAAAAACTCAGTCTGCAAGATCCTATGGAAAAACTCACGATATTACGAAACTCCTGCTTAAAGAAACGATGAAATGCAGAGTTTGCAACAACTTTATTTCACAGATGGCGATGTTTTTCATCAGGATCCATACCCATGCATCTGCAGAAGCATATGCAATTTCATGTAGTAAAGCGCAGGAAGTATTTAATTATACATGAGCAGCATACAGTTTGCTGTACTTCACGAGCTGCGAGAAACACTCTTGCAGTGATGTAAATGAAATTTCACCCAAAAGTTACCAGTACGACCAGTTACATCCTGCAAATATTGAGTTTTAGTTGAAAAACCCGAACTGATTTTTTGCTTAATAATTATGTATGTAGCAGCTTGAACGGGATAGGGGAGTGGTAAAGTCATTTTCATATTTTGCTCATTAATTACTTTATAACGGCTGCTGCTCGCTAGTAGGAGCGACCGAAAAGCTAAAATGCTTCGCGTGCCGGATATCATATGATAATTATGCAGAGAAATTGTAGGAAGAAATTTTCGATACAAAGATTAATTGACTTGAATAAATGTACGTTGCTAACTTTTATAATCTCTTATCCAAACATCAGAATTGAAACTTTTAGCTAAGTAAAATCATCGTGAAGAGACATCAAGAACAAACATTTGAATGCAAATGTTGTTTAATAAATAAAGCGTAAAGTTTCATCCATATGGCAGCCGTCACTTAAAAAGATAGTATATTTGAAAGTAAGGGGGTATCCAATATTTGCCTTGCGTGACATAACTAATAGCCCAGTCATTTTAGCAATCAACCTCGGAATGAGAGATAATAAGCTGAATTTTTGTATATACCTTCCTTTTGAGGTCCTCAAAGTTGCCTCAAAAGTCTCATAAAATCTCGTGTCTGCGTCAAAAGTTATTCAAGGTCAAAGGTGAGAAAAACAGTTTTTTGCGATTTTCTTGGTTTCTATTGCTCCAAAATTGTTAATATATCTAATCGAAATTTTAGAGCATAAAATTTGCAAAATATTTTATTTGGAAAATTTTTTCATGCGCTCTTCCGTTTTGCCGATAGAGGGCGGTAAGCGCGAAGCACTCAGCCATATGTACTGTAATGCAAGGTCAACCGTGAAATCTTCAGTTTTGAATTATTTGTATTATTTTTCAGTAAATGCGTTGGATTTAATAACATTTTATATATATTTAATCTATTTTAATATATATTTTACATATTTTTAATCTATAAATCTTTAATAATTTAAATAACAGAAGTATTACTTCTCTTCTTCCTCATCGTCACCTTCTGGACGTTCGGGAATATCTGTATCATTGTCATCATCTTCTTTGCCTTGAATTGGTGTTTCCAGACCTTCCTGAATTTCATGGTCAAAAGCACTCTCTTGCTCACAGTCACTTTGCAATGAAACAGCATTGAGGCAACCTTGCCCATTACACTGGCCACAAGCTAAAGTGCATTGGAGCCCCGATTTTCTACATCGGCACCGTGCACCACATCCATTCTTATAATTACAAATAGAGTATTCAGTAATTCATCGGAAGCTGGTGGTAATATTGTTGTCATTGGCTCCAGGAACTCATTTTGGAGCACCCAACCCCATTCCTGGGGTTCTAAATCATGCCCTAACCGTTTTTGAGCTTATTAATAGACGGTTTATATGCTGATGGGCCGCTTCACGTGTCTATTATTATGTTTTGTAGATTTAATGAACTGAGTATATCGAAGATGTTCGATACTATCCTCAGATTTTGGAGCATTGTATATCGCTAGTAAGATCCGAATGCCATTATCGTATAATTGTTGGGCAGGACAGTATTCTTCTAGAAAAACTTGAGCTAGTTCGTCGAAATCGGCAAGTTGTTCTAGTGCTTTCATGAAAGTTTTTTTTTTTAAACAGCGCAGAAGTTGTATCACATCCACTGAAAGAAAATGTCTTCTTGATGTAATTGGGTGCGTCCAATTAAAATAACTAGTAAATCAATGTCTTCTCCTATAATGATGGCAGTCCTTTCATGTTTGGATTCTTCGATAGCTGTTTCTATAATTAGAACATAAGCATCATATCTCCCTTGTTTTGTTGTGATGTTTACACTCTCAAACTTTCCAATGAGCATACCAATAAGTTTCTTTTTATCACATCGGTTTGACAAAAACTTTTCTTGGCTAATTGGCACAATCATTGTTTTGTCGAAACAAACTTCATAAGATTTCGAAAAAGCAGCATTTCTTCTATGTTGTTCCATTGCTTTTATATTCTTAGTGTAGTCTGAGTATCCGTCAAATACAACAACAGTTTTTGATGCATAATATGTTTCTAAATACTTCACTCAAGGTAGTATTCACAGGTATTCACGGTTGACCTTGCGTTATAGTACATATGGCTGAGTGCTGCGCGTTTACCGCCCTCTATCGGAAAAACGGTTGAGCGCATGAAAAAATGTTTCAAATAAAATATATCGCAAATTTTATGCTCTACCATTGCTCTAACATTTTTGGGGCAACAGAAACCAAGATAATAGCAAAAAACTGTTTTTTCTCACCTTTAACCTTGAGTAGCTTTTGACGCAGACACGAGATTTTATGAGAATTTTGAGGCAACTTTAAGGACCCCAAAATGAAGGTATATACAAAAATTCAGCTTATTATCTCCCATTACGAGGTTGACTCCTTTTTTATGCTAAAATGACTGGGCCATAAACCGACTAGCACAATCTTATTGGATGGTTCACAAAGCTTATCACGAACACAAACGGAAAGTGAAATGAAGATTCCATGTGGGGATAATTATCAAAAATAAATTGTATTCGGAATTCAGGTCTTGTAAACATGTATTCAAATTTCAATTACAACTAAAAGTAAAGTTACTTACATCGATCATAACATTCGAGATCGAAAAATCGTGCCAAACGACCTGTTTGTATTCATAAAATATTAGTGAAATAGGTATGTACATATGTATGTATTGTAGGATTCTACAAGGAAGTTATATTGGTGGATTTTATAGTAATTTTATCTATTCTAATCGTTTATTTTGTTTTGCACTTATATATATATATATATATATATATATATATACAACGATGTCGATGACGGCAACGACGACGACAACGTCAAAGATGCCAATTCACACTTCAATCGTAAAGTTCTTGTCTGTTTATGTGTTCGTACTGACAGAACTCTCATAACGGAATTATTGTGTAGCGACGTAGGAATGTTGAGAAATGACGACGGATTAAATGGATATAAAAAATGAGGATTGAAATTGAAACGTGATTTTGACGCCGAAATGAGTTTACTTCAAGGCTATCAAGGAGTATAGGGTGAGTAGACTGCAGTTGTTTGAAACCGTAGTGTCAGTCATGTTCATTAAATTTCAATAACCTTTGTAAGTGCTAAATGCTGACTTATAACGCTTTATTTTCATGTTCTTGTTCATTTCGTATTGTGATTTAAGACATTATTTCTGAACAACGTTTAGGGTGCTGTTTTTTTGTGCACAGATATTTCCATTTCTATTTAACCATAACAAGCAAATATTTTTATATCGAACCACATATATAGTAAATGGTATGTAGGTTTTAACTTAGTTACTAATGTTCGAAGAAGATTAGTATTAAAATGACTTTGACCTAAAAATCATGTTTCTATATCTATACATATATATATATATATATATATATATATATATATATATATATATATATATATATATATATATATATATATATATATATATATATATATATATATATATATATATATATATATATATGTATATATATATATATATATATATATATATATATATATATATATATATATATATATATATATATATATATATATGTATATATATATATATATATATCATCATCAAAAAATTTCAGTGAAAAAATCTCAGGAACGCGCCATCCGATTGAACTAAAATTTTCAGAACACATTGATGTATATGCAGAATAGTGCCAGGTTTCACAAAAAGCTAATAATGTTTAATCTTTTGGCGCCGGTGGCCATTTTAGTGATATTTTGAATATACCTATTTTTCTGTCAACAAATAACTTTCGCAAAAAAAAGTTTACAAATTGAATTTTGAACGTGTTCTAAATTTTAATATGATAAATATTTTTAAAATGTGTAACTCTATGTGTGCGCTAGGCGCCTAAAATGAGATTGAGAAAATTTGAAAATTTTTGAATTGCGATAGCTTTTGACTAGATTATTAGATCATTATGTAACTTACAAAACGTATTGTTCTTATTAATTTGTAGACTTGTGTAGTTTATTATGAACGCGCTGGCAACCTGGCAGATACGGCAAGCATTGAAAGTGCAAACCTTCAAACCACCTCATATAAAAATCTAATGATTTGTCTCTACAACCAATGGAAAACATTTGAAATTTCATATCGGACAAGAACGGTAACACTCCTCCAATTTACCTATATTTAAGCATCAAAAGCCTATTTTCACGAAAAATCACGACCCAATTATCAGATACAAATGAAACTCACAGAATGTATTGGTATTGAGTAGGACCAGGTCTGAAAGAAGCGGCTTGGAAATGCACGCAACTTTGAAAAATTATAGAGATAAAAAACTGCTCTTTGCCCTATGAATTCTGATTCAGTTATTAGATTTTCATGAAATTGTACAGTAGCTGAACCTTAATCTTAGACGGGTTTGGTAAAAATTTGGTTGGAAAATTCAGTTGGTGCTGCCAGCTATAGTAATTTTGGTGTCTTGGGTTTCGAAAATTCGCTCAGGAAAATAAAGCTTTGTGCCCTATAACTTCCAGTGCAGCTATGAAATCAAATCGAATTTGGTATGATTAATGGAACTTATTATAGGCATTATTCAGAAGGAATCTGGCAAAAAAATCATTATAGGATTACCAGCTATTGTTGGTTTTGTATTTATTTGCAATGCTTTTATTTTGCGATATTATCCTAAAAGTGAATAACAAATATTAAAGTGGAATTATTTTAGCAGGATGATAAAAATTTGAAAATTTAATTGAAAAAGTTTTTTGATTTCGATCGAGTTTCCCGGATCTGTCTTGATAAGCCTTAGAGACGATATACGTTGTCTATGCTGATTTATAGACAAGAAGGGAAACATGATCACAAATCAATAACCTTTATGAACAAATATTAAGTTTTCGAAAATTCGAAGACTTTTGCGACTGGTAACCCTAAATTTCTTTGTACTCCTACAACTTCCAATGCAGCCATCGGATCAAAACGAAATGTGCAGAGTAGGTTGATTCTAATGTGAGGCAGATGTGGTAAATTTGATGCTAGCAAAAGGTTGCCAGTGCGATGCGTTTTTTGCTTTTTTCGTATCAATAAATGTTTACATGAGGTATTCATATCGCGAACATATACAATGAAAATAAGTTACCAATTGCTTAAATTTTCTAAGTTCTAGACATTTTTGGTTCCAAATATCTTTCATTTGTTGAATCTAAATATCTTTCTATCCGTGTAACTTTAGACGAAATATTGACTTGAAGCAATTGTGGGAGACTTTTAGTTGCAGTGCTGGTAAAGTATTGCAAGCACTAAGCATTTTCTTTGTTTATGTTTTGTTATGCTTCTTTCAAAGTTTTGCAGCATTTGGCTTTTCTAAATCTTGAAACTCCTGAAATACTTTCTACCCTAGGAGTTTTAATGCATTGTGAAGATCAAAGTGACACTCGAAACAGGTAGGAGCACATGTGGTAGAATATGCACTCGAAATCTGCACGATTCTTCTATTGTGCATCGAACATTTGTATTTCTAGCGGTTCAGGTGCGCTATAGTTTTTTTTTTAATTTGTTTATACATTCAATTTTACTCTCGAAACTCGTACCAAACGCCTCACCTAATTGGCATTAAATTTCGGCCGATCTATTTGCAACATGCCCTCGATGTTTTCTTTGGTGCCGTCTATATCACAAATGAAATCAAACTTAACAAAATTACCCGGACTATCTACATACATATGCCTATAGTAGCATTTTGACAATTTTCTAAATTAAAGTTTGAAAGAGAAAGAGCCAGCACGCAGCTGGTTCGTGTTTTTATATCAACTGGAAAATTGAGTAGTGTAACGTTTTCTTAGAAACATTACATATCAAAAAACAATATTAACATTCTACTTATCAGCTGACTGGAATATTCGTGAAATCTGCGACAGCTGATGGACGATGGCATTATGTCACATGACAGTAGTGACAGGTTCAGGCGATTAGCAACGAAAACAATAAAAACTTTAATGAAAGGCCAAGATTCAATCAACGCGAATGCGAAATGCGAATCGCATTTTTTGACAGGAGCACGCAAACGAATCGCATTTGAAGAACTAATCGGTGCGATTCGCATTCGCGTCAAAGCTGCCAACTGGAAAATATGTAAAGTGAGTGAGGTATTTGAATTCGTTAGTGGTTGTAGGATACGGTGCCATTTCCGAATACTGTGCAATTAATTGAACTTACTTTGTTTCAAACCTGAAAATACTCTGTTTGTTGCGAATTAAAAATACATTACATCCAAGAAAAATACATGACCAAAATGTTGACTGGCGTATTGTTGCTATTAGCAGATGCAACACTACCGAACTCTGAGGGAAGCTCTCCAAATTACTTATTAATAAATCAAAAAGTAATTGAATAGTATTCGGTAAACAAAGTCACAAAATATTAAAGTTATTACATAACATAAAATTATTCAAACTCCCTGATCTGTAAAGCAGACTGCGAAAACTATATGTACTGTAATGTTTCCATGTTGATTGACGTGGGTATGAACTATCAGACAACAAACTAATTTTTTTCTCTTCCTTAATGAATGTGTCACGGAAATTTCAAAACCACAAATTTGAGATTATAGACATATTTTAATAAATATATTTTGACAACTACCTAACACAAACATAGTCATCAACAATTTTTCCCACCCACTACTTTTTACGAACAAAATGAAACCATCTCCTGCCAGCTGAAACAGTTTTTTATTCAAATCTTTCTGCGAAATTAAATGGCATTACTTAACTAAGTTACTGCGCTACAAAACCTATTGTGAACAATATCCAATCGTGAAATCTACTTATTTTCACATGAAAACTAATAATCCCTATTTTCTTTCAAACCAACCGCCACTATAAATTTTTTTACCCAAGACCCAACTAACTATTATATGACATACATGATGTACATTTTCTTTTCGTGCAATTGGCCATTCTGACAATTCGTGCGACTATTTTGCTCTTTGCTCAAACTAGTCGCATTCGCAAGTTCGTGCGAATTCGCATTCGTCGTGAATGATTCTATTCGCTGCGTCTTGCATATGTTTTCCTTATGCTCAAACCGTTCGCATTCGCATTCGCGTTGATTGAATCTTGGCCTGAATTTATATGTTTGGTTTGCTTTGAACCAGCTACCGATCAAAATTTACTGCCCAGTGAAAGTAAAATTAAATTTTTCCATCACCATTAAGTAAATGTAGCAGAAATTCAACAAAATTGGGTAAAACAAAAATTTATCCTCTAACGCCTCTTTGATAACTTCGTTATGCCCTTCAAAACTAACTATTTCAATATTAATATCCTCAAGTCACGCATCACTCACGCATCAATCAACTTTTTAGGTACAAATTTAATAGCGCGCTGAGATACTGGCGGCCGAAACCATTAGTCAGAAAAGGTGGATAAAATGTAGTATGACGTGGCTGCAGGCAATCTACTTTAAAAAAAAGTCTAGCGCATCAGAACCGCTAGAACACTAATTTTTAAAGAAATTGTCTCTAAGTGACAAAAAAATGTGGAAAGACGTAATACACTTTTCTGTAGAATCATATCAACCATTCCTTATCCAAAGCAACAAAACTCAACTATAACACAAATGATGAAAATGTTCAGTACTGGCAACACTTTCCCAACGAAGCAGCAATAAGTTTATCATGACAAGCTCATACTTAAATCAACGTATCCTTTGAATTTCGTTCTCATCGCAGTTTCAGCGGTTAAACCTTGTTTGAGGCTGCCATCCGAAAAATGTTCAAAACTCGGAAAATTTACAAATTGGTTTCTTATTTATATCGCAAATGCTTTGCATATGAATACGTAATTCGAAGCATCTGTTGGTGCAATATTTATGAAAATGGCTAATGCTGGTTAGCCTGTGTCAGCAGCAGAGCAAAATGTATACCGAATCTGCTTCACGTAAAGTTAAACCCAACCAGTAAATTTCGTTTCGATTGAATCACTGCCCTGGAGGGTATACGGGTGAAAAGAATTTCAGGGTTACCACCCTCAAAACTTTTCAAATTTTTAAACCGTTAATATTGGTTGTTAATTTTCATTGCAGGATCATTCTCATTTGCAAGTCTAATGACATAATCGCTCAGTAAAGAAATTCCACACAATTACAAAAATGGTCATAGTTGGCAGCTCTTTCATGATTTTTGTACGAAATTCCTACGACGTTTACTTCACGTTAACTGCATGAACTTCGTTTCGATTTCAATACTGGACCGGAAGTTATAGGGAAAAAAGCTTTATTTTGCTGAGTAAATTTGCAAGATTTATGAGATAAAAATCACCATAGCTGGCAGCTCTATTCTAATTTTTCAACCAAATTTTTAGTAAATGTTCCATAGTGTAAGGTCCAATTATTGTGTGAATTTCGTTTAAATTTAATGGCTGAATCGGAAGCTATAGGCCAAAGAGCTGTTTATTTTCTCAGTGATTTTGCGAGATGGTACCGCTGCCACAGTGTATTTCAAAATCACTTCTATCAGATCTGGTCCAAGCTAATGCCAACATGTTCTATACATTTCATTATGATCAGATAATCTGGTCGTCAGTTCTCGTGAACAGAAGTTTCGAGTGTTGTGCAAATCGGAATTTAAAAAATTTCAATTTGACATGATGGACAAAAGTTAAAATTTATCAATGATTTGAATTTTTTTCAAAAATCAAAAATTTTTGAGGAGGGTCAGTGATTTGAAAGATTTTTTTTCAGGAGCCTGCCATAGCTACAGGGCTACCTGCACCGTCTGAAAAATCCATGTGTGTTAAACCTAAGCTAATTTCAATACGCTCTGCGAATTTCACGATGATCCAATGTTTTTGTCAGAAGTAATGATAAATCAAAATTTGAAAAAAAATCTTTGCCTACTTTTAGGCACGCTGCACCCACATGCGGCTCAAAATTTCCACCTTTCTAACATAGACAAGCTGAAAACATAATAAATTTTCATTCCCAAACATTTATTTAAAAATTAACACTGCTTGATTAAAAATTAACACTGCTTGAAAATATCAAAATTCACTAAAACGCTCGCCATCGCCAAAAGGTGTAGGATATCTGAATTTTAGCAATTCATGGACCTACTTACTATATACATCTACATCCTCCGAAAATTTCAGCTCAATCGGATCGGCCACTCCAGAGATTATCTCCATTAATCATTTTGCTGATATATATATATATATATATATATATATATATATATATATACCCTATATATATATATATATATATATATATATATATATATATATATATATATATATATATATATATATATATATATATATATATATATACCCTATATATATATATATATATATATATATATATATATATATATATATATATATATATATATATATATATATATATATATATATATATATATATATATATATATATACCTAGTCTAGCCATAATTACTGTTACAAACTTTTTGAAGCACTGTTCAATAAGAGAGGTGTTATATGTTAAGAAATCATTGTTTATTTATGAAATGCATTGTCAACAACGGAAATTGCAACAAGTTATCCGAAGTGATTGCCTTTTGCCTTTACACAAGCCTTTAATCAAGCTGGCCACTTATCTATGGAAGCACGCACGACTTTAATCGGAAAGTTGGCGACTGCATGTGTAAGAGGCTTCTTTAAGGATTCGATATTAGAATGTCTTTTAGAGCACGTCATTTGCTCTAAGACAGACCATAATTCGTAATCCAGCGGATTCAGGTCTGGGCTAGAGGAAGGCCAATCTTCAGCTTTAATAAAAGCTGTAACATTTTCTTCAAGCCATTGTTGGGTTGACTTGGCCTTATGACCTGGTGCAGAATCTTGCTGGAAACTCCGAGGCTGATTTTTGAATAATGACGTGTTGAGAGGTTTCACTACACTTTCAAGGACACTTTCTTGATAGATTTTGGCAGACGTTTTGACGCCCTTTTCACAAAAATGCAACTTTGTCACCCCGTTGTAGATAACACCCCACCAAACCATTACTGAGGCTGGATGATGACCTCTTTGAACCTTTTGGGCAACTTGAGAAGCTTCTCTGGCACTGCGAGCATAAACCCTATTGTTTTTTTATTAAATGTTTCTTCGACAGTAAAAATTTTTTCGTCCGCAAATAAAATTTTACGGTGTTCTTGGTTTGCGTACCGGCAAAGTAATCGTTTTGATTTTTCCACTCTATTTTTTTTTAACGAATCTGTTAGTACATGCCCGGTAGATCTACGATAAGCACCCAACCCCAAGTCACTTTTGATGATACGTGAAATTGTTCTTTGGGGTATTTTCATCTCACGCGATAAAATTTTTTGTTTCCGAAGAGGATTACGGCGAATTCTCTCGCGCACGGCTTTAACCGCTTGAGGTGTTCGAGTAGTTCGCGGACGGCCACTTCTTTCACGGTCACTTACTCCAGACGTATCATTAAATCTTTCAATAGCCCGATATACAAACATTCGGCTTATACCAAGGGTATGCAGAGGCTTAAAAATATCACTTGGTTGCATTCCTACTTTATGAAGTGCAATCACAGCAATTCTATTTTCTTTGTCGCCCCAATCTATGTTCACTACACTAAAAATTAAACTCAAATGATGATAAATGCATCAAGCACAAGCGTACTATAGCGATTAGCTTAATTTTTAAGATATGCAATATAACGGTTCCTTTCTGCAGGGTTGCCAAGCCTTGTAACAATATTTATGGCTAGACTAGGTATATATATATATATATATATATATATATATATATATATATATATATATATATATATATATATATATATATATATATATATATATATATATATATATATATATATATATATATTATTTATTTTATTTTGTATGTGCAAATAATTTTATAATATTATACATATATTCACAATTTAATTGCACAACTCCCCCTTGTAAGGTAAAGCACCTTGAATTAAGTGTGAGGAGCCTTCAAATGTGCTATATGTGTTGACATATAATTAATTTATTATGTAGATATTAGTGTTACCATTAAATTATTGTTTTTTTTAGTTTAAGGGGACATTCGCCTTTGAAATTGAAAAAAAAAACACTTTTTAAAAATGTTGTTATGAAAAAACTATTATATTTATTGACAAAAATTCTTTTGGACATTGTTGAACAGTCTCTAGAGAATATCAAATTAAATATCAAATTCATTTTTAGTTTCCCTTGGCTGCTGTAGAGGGCGTCATCCAAAAGTTACTTTTCAAACGGTAGGACATATTGTGGACCTCCTGTAACAGATTTTTGAAAAATTCAAAATGGATTCTATTTTTGAGACTCAAAACTATACAATAAGCTTATAAAACTCATAGTTTTTCATATTTTGAAGTTTTTGTATGTATATTTCTGAAAAATGCGAAAAAACGGCATTTTTTGGGGGTAAGTCAACACCGTAAAAAAAGGGGGGGAGTATTTTTCTTAATTTTTAGAGGCTTATTGTTTACTATTTGTAATGATTAATCGAATGCTTCTTGGTTTTTTAAAATCGGTCGAATAGATTCGGAGAAAAATGTCCTACCAGTTTGAAAAAGGTAGTTTCGAGAAAAACGCGTTTAAAGTTTTTTTTTACCATAATTTTATTGAATAAAAAGTCGAAAACTTTTTTTTACCTTAGGTGTAACTTTTTTTCTATTAGAAATTTCTTGATGAAATTTTAGGAGACAACTTTTGATCATATATAGAATCGAAATATGTAAAAATCTCAAAATCGATTTTTCGAAAATTTCAAAGGCGATTGTCCCCTTAAATACAGAATCTGTTTCATCAATGAGTGAACTTATATGATGTTAATTTATAGATAATTTTCATCAACTAAAAATAATACAAAAAGCCAATAAGAATTCAATACGAACAACAGAAGAGTACAGGAAGAAAGTAAAAATTTGATCTTAAGTTTAATAATTTTTGAAGTTTGCATATATGTACATTACTTCAAATCACTTGTCAATAAAATCATAATACATCATGCTTCAAATATGTAAATCCATCCTTATAAAAATTTAGCTGTAGTATAATTGTCTCAATTTTTTCTTGAAATCATTTGTATTCACGAGTCTTCTGATTGCTTGCGGTAGAGCATTGAATAAATTGGTCCCTGCATATGAATAGTGACTTTGTCATAATTGTCTAGTACGATTTGATAGCAGAAGTACCCTTTCTCTACCGCTTCTTGTAAAATTTGTATTGGTTTGTATTTTATTAGCTACAAGATCGTTGAAAATTTGGATTGTCGTATGAAATTTGTATATTTCGTCAAGTGGTATTACTTTCAAACAACGAAATAGTTGTTGAGTATCGTATAGTCTAGGTTTCTTAAGCAGGATTTTTAGTAGTGATCTATGCATAACATTTAGCGGGTTTAAGGCTGTCTGTGATGCACAGCCCCACGTTATTATTCCATACTGTATTATATTATGTATTAATGCGAAGTAAAAAGTTCTGATTGTATGTACCGGCAGAAAAAACCGAATTTCAAAACAAGCAGGTATAATTTTTCTTAATTTACTGGTGACATTTTGAACTTAAATCTTAAATGTTGGTCAAATATCATCCCTAGATATTTAGTTTGAGTGACTCTCATAAGTGGATCACAGAGGCAGTCGGTATTACAGTCATTGGAGTGGATGGTAATGTTCAGGCTCTCAGGTAGTCCCCGCTGGTTGGCTGCGAAGGTCATACATTTCGTTTTCTGATAGTTGAGTGTAAGTGGATTAACATCAAGCCATTCTTTTAGAATACCAAGACTGTATTCTGTTTTTACTTTTGCTCCACTCCATTCGCTATTTTCAACATAAAGTACAGTATCATCTGCAAATGATATCAATTTGCCTTTGATTTGCTGTGCGAAAATATCATAAATTTTTTTTTTTTTTTTTCTATGATGATGCCAAGGCTCAGGGGATGCCCTATTATGCTATAGCACAGCCTTGGCGGAAGGAAATTTAAGGAAAGGAAGAAGGGAAGGGTTGCATTTGCAGGAGATAGCGATGCACGATTCGCTTGAACAATTGTGGTTCATAGTTGGCGGGGAAAACAGTAGATGGTAGACTGTTCCATAATCGTATTGACCTAGATAAGAAAGAATCGTGAAATTTGACGGTACGACTGGCACTGATCGAAAGGGTATGCGAGTGAGCTCGTTGGGAGGCTCGGGTGTTGCGCGTAGGAGGTGCTCTACAAGGAAGCAGACTTGATATTTCATTAGAGCAAAGACCATAATAATAGCGATAAAGAAGAGAAAGGCAACCTACATTACGTCGGTGCTCAAGCGATTCGATACGTGAAGTAATAGTTTCATCGCCAATAAGCTTAAAAGCTTTGCGTTGGACTTTGTCTAGTTCCGCTAAAGCAGTGCGGCCTGCCCCAGCCCAAATATGGGAGTTATACTCAAGTCTTGGTCTTACGAGAGTCTTGTAGATGTGCGCTATGTCTGATGGTGTAAAGTATTTCTTGCCTCTCTGAAGAAATCCTAAGCATTGCATGGCATTTTTCGCAATTTGAAAAATATGGCTGGTCCAGCTTAGTTTGCTGGAGATGTTAAATCCTAATAGGTTCAGCGAAGGTGATTCGGAAATACTCACACCATCAACGGAAATAGTGTGGCTAGTAGGAGGAGGGTAAGGCTTGAGCGAGAGACGACAACATTGGGTTTTGGACGCATTAAACACAACACGGTTCGCGGAGCCCCAAGCGATAATGTTTAATAGGTCCCTGTTTAGCGATGCAAACATGCGATCTCTACTAACAGAAGTAGCATTGCCACGAGAGTCGGCTACTCTGTCAAAAGAGTATGCGAAGTCAAGGGTGCTGTCATCGGCAAAACTATGAATCGGATTGAAAGTGGAGGAAAGGAGGTCATTTATAAATAAAAGAAAGAGAGTTGGTGAAAGAACAGTACCTTGCGGAACCCCGGCATTGGTGGTGTGGACACAGGATTTGTGTCCATCCAGAACAACTTGAAAGGAACGATCTACGAGGAAACTTTCAATCCATTTGACAAGAACGGGGTGAAGGCCAAATGCACGAAGCTTGGCTAATAGGGCAGGGTGCCAGACTCTGTCAAAGGCCTTAGAAATATCAAGAGAAACGACCATTGCTTCACCAAAATTATGGAGACAACGGTTCCATCTCTCAGTGAGAAATGTAAGTAAGTCCCCAGTGGAGCGCCCAGAACGGAAACCATACTGGCGGTCGCTGATAAGTTGGTTCAACTCAAGATATTTCATTAATTTTGAATTCACGAGAGATTCAAATACCTTAGACAGAACCGAAACGATTGCAATAGGTCGATAGTTAGAGGGATCACAGGCCTCCCCTTTTTTAGGTATGGGCTGAACGTGTGCAAGCTTCCATGCGGAAGGAAATATTCCAGTCGAGTATGACAGGTAAAATAGTTTGCGCAGAGGTTTAGCCAAGGCGGAGGCGCAGCACTTTAGTACGAGGGGCGAAATACCATCAGGACCGCAGATTTGGAAACGTCAAGCTTGGCGAGAATTTTCAATACCTCCCTTGTGCGGAAAAATAGAGGCCCTTGCTTGAAAGCGCACATTGGAGGAATAGGAGGACTCAATGATGAAGGTGGCAAGTAAGAGTTTGTAGCAAAAATCTCAGCAAAAAGATTAGCTTTATCCAGTGACCCAGAAAGTACGTTACCACATGAAGAAGAGGTGGCACGGAAGAACTGGAGAAGTTGTTCTTAATCCTTTTTACAAGCGACCAGAAGCCTTTGCTTCCTTTCTGGCTTGCAAGGACCTTCTGCTTGATATTTTGGTCAAACTGGAATTTAACTCTTCTGATAGTAGATGTACAGGTATTGCGAGCAGTCTTGTAAAGGATTTTTGATTCCTCAGACGGAGATAGCTTGTAATTTCGGAATGCCGCCTCCTTAGTGCGAATAGCCTCTTGGCATTCGTAACTAAACCATGAGGTGGTGGTTGTTTAGTATTCTTGAAGGCATGCGGAATAAAAGTGTACATTCCATACCATATGATGTCGGTTATGGTGGAAGCTATATATTCGACGTTCTTTGTTGCAAAGCAATCGGACCAGTCGATCTCTCTGATATATTTTTTAAACGCAGTCCAGTCAGCCTTGCCATAATGCCAGACTAGTCGTTTGGTAGAAAACTGATTAGTGTTAATCAGAGAAGAGATGTTAAATTGGGCCGAAATCAAATTGTGGTCCGAGTTGCCAAGAGGCGCAGAAACTGAGATCGAATATTTATCTGGGTGTGAGGTTAGAAATAAATCTAAAAGATTTGCATTGTGCCCAGATATGTCGGGAATTCTTGTTGCACAATCTACTAACTGCTCCAAATTGAACGACTCACTAAAAAGCTCAACGTGCCTGCCCGCCGGACTTGTGGTGGAAGAGTGTCTGAGGCACTGGACGTTATGCACATTGAAATCACCGGCGAGGATGATTTCAGATGAAGGGGATGTCTCAAGCAATTTATCAATGTCAGAAGACAGTGCATCAAAGGAACGAACAGTATCTGCATCAGACATGACAGGGCTGCGGTATAAAAAACAAAAGAAGATGATGTGCTTGGAAAATTTGAATCTAATCCAGAGATAATTAAACTCTGGATTAGCAGAAGTATATTGGCTAAGTGTGGTAAACGGCACATCATTACGCACATAAATTGCAATCCCTCTTTGGGGGAGAAGCGGGGCACTAACTGATAACCAGGTACGTGATACTGATTGATATCAGTATCAGAAACGACCTTAGTTTCACTTAGTGCCAAAATTGCCGGTTTGTGTATGGATAAGTGACAGTAGACCGAAAAAAAATTCTTCCTTATCCCGCGAATATTGCAAAAATTTAGTTTAATATTTTGCATGATTATAGCGCCGAAAAGAAAAAAAAAAATTAATAAAAAACAAAATCAAAAACAAAGCACAATTGAAAAACAAAACGTGCAACACACAACGGAAATTCACAGTTATACGCGATCAAAACAAGTCACGGTGATCCGAACAAAGTCAATAGCAGTGTTATGCCTGCAATATTGACCTTGAGCGAATCAAGCGTTACTATAGTTTTGATCGCGGACAACCATCAGTTAGAAGATGTTGAGAAGGAACGGGCTCACCAGGTTGTTGGTTATAGGGCATAAAAGCCCTTTACCGTGGCACCAATGAAAATTAAGGAAACAACTGGACCTAATACTGTTCCCTGAGGAATACCGTATTCAAAAGTAAGTTCCATACTTAGCTTTCCATAAATTTTACCGATTGCTTTCGTGTTTGTAAATAGTTTTGTATCCATGCAATCCACCTTGGGCTAAAGTTAATTTTTTCTCAATTTATCCACAATCAATCTGTGCGGAACAGAGTCGAACGCTTTCGCTAAGTCTAGAAAAACAGCCAATGGTTTATGTCTTATTTCTAGTGATTCAATAATCAACGTAGTTAATTTTGCTATGGCATCTTGGGTGCTATGTCCAGCTCTGAATCCGAATCGGCTCTCATTTAGGAATTTATGCGCATCTAAATATGCCACTATGCGTTT
Source organism: Nemotelus nigrinus (assembly GCA_947369275.1). Lineage (NCBI taxonomy): Eukaryota > Metazoa > Arthropoda > Insecta > Diptera > Stratiomyidae > Nemotelus > Nemotelus nigrinus. Next base: position 87,026,223 of record OX376373.1, on the reverse strand, counting down.
TTTTGCTAGTTTCTCTATGACTTTTGCAATATTGGAAATTAACGAGATGGGACGGTAGTTATTAACATCTAATTTATTTTTATTTTTGTGTTTTGGAGTTATAATACAAGTTTTGTAAATTTGTGGAAATACTCCTGTTTGAAAACTAAGATTACATAAATAAGTTACGGGTTTGCTAACATAAGCTTTTATTTTTTTTAAGCAATCCACTGAAATACTATCAAATCCTGGGATTGAACCGTCTTTCAAATTTTCTCTTATTTTAATAACTTCCCCTTCCGTAACGTTTTCAATATCGTTGAAAATATCTCTATCATTTATTTGTGAGCCAATAGTAGTAGAGTTGGTATGGACGTTGATCTGAGCAGCCACATTTTTTCCAACGTTGCAAAAATGTTGATTAAAAGTGTTGGCAATTTGTTCTGCATTCTCTTCGACTGTCAGTATCGTAGTGCCAACTTCTAGGACTTTTATAGCTTCAAAAATGCAATTTCTTCCTGTCGCCAGATTTATCGCCTTCCAAACTTTCATTCCATCATTGTTGGCGTCGTGTACCATTCTTTTAAAGTAGTTAGCCTTTGTCGGGAATATTAGTTGGTTTAATTTGTTACGATATTTTTGATAGTATTTTCTCAATTCTTCATTGCCCGGGTTGTTTTTAAGCGCTTTAGATAATTTATGTTTCTTTCTAACTGAGTTCACTAGTCCTATGATAATCGAAGGTTTCGGCTTTCGATTTTTACTACCGATATTATTAGAGACACTGCATTCTCTTACGAAATTATAAGTGTAAAATGAAAGGCTCTAGCACATTCATCAACATTATTATTGTATAGAACCTGGTCCCAAGTTTCATTGGTTAACTTGCTAATTAGATGTTCATAATTAATTTTTTGTAACAATTTCAGGCTTAGTATGTATCCGGCCACTGGTTTCTGTTTGTTTCTCCACCAGTAGCATTACAGTACTTTTGTGGTCTGAGATATCTGAATCTAATGCAGCTGAAACAATTT
>OX376373.1:86823252-87025010 GCA_947369275.1 Nemotelus nigrinus | reverse complement strand
GACATTCCGTCGGAGCCAAAAACGTTAAACTTGGACTCGTACGCAAAAATAACCGTATTCCAGAACGCGGATGGCTTTCCCACATGCTCTTTGGCAAAAGTAAATCGGCTTATTGTATTTTTTTGGAAATGAATGGCTTCCTACGAGATACTCGGCCTTTGAAATCATGGTCACGAAGCACTCGTCGGACGGTTTCAGCACTACATGAGTTTCTTAATTCACGATGAACCTCAGTAACCAATTTTGGAGCGGAAATCTTTGTGTTCGCTTTCACTTTCCTTACAATATATCATTCGTGGGATACTATGGAAATAATACTTGGCGCATTTCTCCTCTTATTTTCTACCCGATTTTCGTGTACGAAGCGCTAAATTATGCGCTGCACTGTAGAGACATTCAAATTCACACTTTCAGCAATTTTTGGAACGCTTTGTCCTTTTTTAAAGTGGTTTAATACCAATTCGCGCTGTTCAATTATGGTGCGATGACCCATTTTACGATTTTGGCTCATTTTTGCACTTGAGCTTACAAGATCTTGCTAAAAATTACTTAAGCCAATGTCTAAACACAATCAAAAATTCAAGAAACAAAATCAAGACAGATTAACGGCGCGACAAATAGAAGTTTATTCGCATTGAAGTGTCTGTATCAAATAAGCTGTGAGCTGCAAATTTTCTGCGCCAGTGGTATTTCTCTTTTACCGGACGCCGAGGAATATTGCTGGATAATTTTTTGTTTGCATTGTATTCGTTGAACATGCATCTAGTCAAATGTGTTTAAATTTTTTGGCTAGGGTTCTTTATTTCAAAGTAACAGTGATTTGCATTTTTAAATAGTCACTGTATCAAATAAGCTGTGAGCCACTGTATATATCACCAAAAAATTTCAGTGAAAAAATCTCAGGAACGCGCCATCCGATTGAACTAAAATTTTCAGAATACATTGATGTATATGCAGAATAGTGCCAGGTTTCACAAAAAGCTAATAATGTTTAATCTTTTGGCGCCGGTGGCCATTTTAGTGATATTTTGAATATACCTATTTTTCTGTCAACAAATAACTTTCGCAAAAAAAAGTTTACAAATTGAATTTTGAACGTGTTCTAAATTTTAATATGATAAATATTTTTAAAATGTGTAACTCTATGTGTGCGCTAGGCGCCTAAAATGAGATTGAGAAAATTTGAAAATTTTTGAATTGCGATAGCTTTTGACTAGATTATTAGATCATTATGTAACTTACAAAACGTATTGTTCTTATTAATTTGTAGACTTGTGTAGTTTATTATGAACGTGCTGGCAACCTGGCAGATACGGCAAGCATTGAAAGTGCAAACCTTCAAACCACCTCATATAAAAATCTAATGATTTGTCTCTACAACCAATGGAAAACATTTGAAATTTCATATCGGACAAGAACGGTAACACTCCTCCAATTTACCTATATTTAAGCATCAAAAGCCTATTTTCACGAAAAATCACGACCCAATTATCAGATACAAATGAAACTCACAGAATGTATTGGTATTGAGTAGGACCAGGTCTGAAAGAAGCGGCTTGGAAATGCACGCAACTTTGAAAAATTATAGAGATAAAAAACTGCTCTTTGCCCTATGAATTCTGATTCAGTTATTAGATTTTCATGAAATTGTACAGTAGCTGAACCTTAATCTTAGACGGGTTTGGTAAAAATTTGGTTGGAAAATTCAGTTGGTGCTGCCAGCTATAGTAATTTTGGTGTCTTGGGTTTCGAAAATTCGCTCAGGAAAATAAAGCTTTGTGCCCTATAACTTCCAGTGCAGCTATGAAATCAAATCGAATTTGGTATGATTAATGGAACTTATTATAGGCATTATTCAGAAGGAATCTGGCAAAAAAATCATTATAGGATTACCAGCTATTGTTGGTTTTGTATTTATTTGCAATGCTTTTATTTTGCGATATTATCCTAAAAGTGAATAACAAATATTAAAGTGGAATTATTTTAGCAGGATGATAAAAATTTGAAAATTTAATTGAAAAAGTTTTTTGATTTCGATCGAGTTTCCCGGATCTGTCTTGATAAGCCTTAGAGACGATATACGTTGTCTATGCTGATTTATAGACAAGAAGGGAAACATGATCACAAATCAATAACCTTTATGAACAAATATTAAGTTTTCGAAAATTTGAAGACTTTTGCGACTGGTAACCCTAAATTTCTTTGTACTCCTACAACTTCCAATGCAGCCATCGGATCAAAACGAAATGTGCAGAGTAGGTTGATTCTAATGTGAGGCAGATGTGGTAAATTTGATGCTAGCAAAAGGTTGCCAGTGCGATGCGTTTTTTGCTTTTTTCGTATCAATAAATGTTTACATGAGGTATTCATATCGCGAACATATACAATGAAAATAAGTTACCAATTGCTTAAATTTTCTAAGTTCTAGACATTTTTGGTTCCAAATATCTTTCATTTGTTGAATCTAAATATCTTTCTATCCGTGTAACTTTAGACGAAATATTGACTTGAAGCAATTGTGGGAGACTTTTAGTTGCAGTGCTGGTAAAGTATTGCAAGCACTAAGCATTTTCTTTGTTTATGTTTTGTTATGCTTCTTTCAAAGTTTTGCAGCATTTGGCTTTTCTAAATCTTGAAACTCCTGAAATACTTTCTACCCTAGGAGTTTTAATGCATTGTGAAGATCAAAGTGACACTCGAAACAGGTAGGAGCACATGTGGTAGAATATGCACTCGAAATCTGCACGATTCTTCTACTGTGCATCGAACATTTGTATTTCTAGCGGTTCAGGTGCGCTATAGTTTTTTTTTAATTTGTTTATACATTCAATTTTACTCTCGAAACTCGTACCAAACGCCTCACCTAATTGGCATTAAATTTCGGCCGATCAATTTGCAACATGCCCTCGATGTTTTCTTTGGTGCCGTCTATATCACAAATGAAATCAAACTTAACAAAATTACCCGGACTATCTACATACATATGCCTATAGTAGCATTTTGACAATTTTCTAAATTAAAGTTTGAAAGAGAAAGAGCCAGCACGCAGCTGGTTCGTGTTTTTATATCAACTGGAAAATTGAGTAGTGTAACGTTTTCTTAGAAACATTACATATCAAAAAACAATATTAACATTCTACTTATCAGCTGACTGGAATATTCGTGAAATCTGCGACAGCTGATGGACGATGGCATTATGTCACATGACAGTAGTGACAGGTTCAGGCGATTAGCAACGAAAACAATAAAAACTTTAATGAAAGGCCAAGATTCAATCAACGCGAATGCGAAATGCGAATCGCATTTTTTGACAGGAGCACGCAAACGAATCGCATTTGAAGAACTAATCGGTGCGATTCGCATTCGCGTCAAAGCTGCCAACTGGAAAATATGTAAAGTGAGTGAGGTATTTGAATTCGTTAGTGGTTGTAGGATACGGTGCCATTTCCGAATACTGTGCAATTAATTGAACTTACTTTGTTTCAAACCTGAAAATACTCTGTTTATTGCGAATTAAAAATACATTACATCCAAGAAAAATACATGACCAAAATGTTGACTGGCGTATTGTTGCTATTAGCAGATGCAACACTACCGAACTCTGAGGGAAGCTCTCCAAATTACTTATTAATAAATCAAAAAGTAATTGAATAGTATTCGGTAAACAAAGTCACAAAATATTAAAGTTATTACATAACATAAAATTATTCAAACTCCCTGATCTGTAAAGCAGACTGCGAAAACTATATGTACTGTAATGTTTCCATGTTGATTGACGTGGGTATGAACTATCAGACAACAAACTAATTTTTTTCTCTTGCTTAATGAATGTGTCACGGAAATTTCAAAACCACAAATTTGAGATTATAGACATATTTTAATAAATATATTTTGACAACTACCTAACACAAACATAGTCATCAACAATTTTTCCCACCCACTACTTTTTACGAACAAAATGAAACCATCTCCTGCCAGCTGAAACAGTTTTTTATTCAAATCTTTCTGCGAAATTAAATGGCATTACTTAACTAAGTTACTGCGCTACAAAACCTATTGTGAACAATATCCAATCGTGAAATCTACTTATTTTCACATGAAAACTAATAATCCCTATTTTCTTTCAAACCAACCGCCACTATAAATTTTTTTACCCAAGACCCAACTAACTATTATATGACATACATGATGTACATTTTCTTTTCGTGCAATTGGCCATTCTGACAATTCGTGCGACTATTTTGCTCTTTGCTCAAACTAGTCGCATTCGCAAGTTCGTGCGAATTCGCATTCGTCGTGAATGATTCTATTCGCTGCGTCTTGCATATGTTTTCCTTATGCTCAAACCGTTCGCATTCGCATTCGCGTTGATTGAATCTTGGCCTGAATTTATATGTTTGGTTTGCTTTGAACCAGCTACCGATCAAAATTTACTGCCCAGTGAAAGTAAAATTAAATTTTTCCATCACCATTAAGTAAATGTAGCAGAAATTCAACAAAATTGGGTAAAACAAAAATTTATCCTCTAACGCCTCTGTGATAACTTCGTTATGCCCTTCAAAACTAACTATTTCAATATTAATATCCTCAAGTCACGCATCACTCACGCATCACTCACGCATCAATCAACTTTTTAGGTACAAATTTAATAGCGCGCTGAGATACTGGCGGCCGAAACCATTAGTCAGAAAAGGTGGATAAAATGTAGTATGACGTGGCTGCAGGCAATCTACTTTAAAAAAAAGTCTAGCGCATCAGAACCGCTAGAACACTAATTTTTAAAGAAATTGTCTCTAAGTGACAAAAAAATGTGGAAAGACGTAATACACTTTTCTGTAGAATCATATCAACCATTCCTTATCCAAAGCAACAAAACTCAACTATAACACAAATGATGAAAATGTTCAGTACTGGCAACACTTTCCCAACGAAGCAGCAATAAGTTTATCATGACAAGCTCATACTTAAATCAACGTATCCTTTGAATTTCGTTCTCATCGCAGTTTCAGCGGTTAAACCTTGTTTGAGGCTGCCATCCGAAAAATGTTCAAAACTCGGAAAATTTACAAATTGGTTTCTTATTTATATCGCAAATGCTTTGCATATGAATACGTAATTCGAAGCATCTGTTGGTGCAATATTTATGAAAATGGCTAATGCTGGTTAGCCTGTGTCAGCAGCAGAGCAAAATGTATACCGAATCTGCTTCACGTAAAGTTAAACCCCAACCAATAAATTTCGTTTCGATTGAATCACTGCCCTGGAGGGTATACGGGTGAAAAGAATTTCAGGGTTACCACCCTCAAAACTTTTCAAATTTTTAAACCGTTAATATTGGTTGTTAATTTTCATTGCAGGATCATTCTCGTTTGCAAGTCTAATGACATAATCGCTCAGTAAAGAAATTCCACACAATTACAAAAATGGTCATAGTTGGCAGCTCTTTCATGATTTTTGTACGAAATTCCTACGACGTTTACTTCACGTTAACTGCATGAACTTCGTTTCGATTTCAATACTGGACCGGAAGTTATAGGGAAAAAAGCTTTATTTTGCTGAGTAAATTTGCAAGATTTATGAGATAAAAATCACCATAGCTGGCAGCTCTATTCTAATTTTTCAACCAAATTTTTAGTAAATGTTCCATAGTGTAAGGTCCAATTATTGTGTGAATTTCGTTTAAATTTGATGGCTGAATCGGAAGTTATAGGCCAAAGAGCTGTTTATTTTCTCAGTGATTTTGCGAGATGGTACCGCTGCCACAGTGTTGCCCGTATTTCAAAATCACTTCTATCAGATCTGGTCCAAGCTAATGCCAACATGTTCTATACATTTCATTATGATCAGATAATCTGGTCGTCAGTTCTCGTGAACAGAAGTTTCGAGTGTTGTGCAAATCGGAATTTAAAAAATTTTAATTTGACATGATGGACAAAAGTTAAAATTTATCAATGATTTGAATTTTTTTTCAAAAATCAAAAATTTTTGAGGAGGGTCAGTGATTTGAAAGATTTTTTTTCAGGAGCCTGCCATAGCTACAGGGCTACCTGCACCGTCTGAAAAATCCATGTGTGTTAAACCTAAGCTAATTTCAATACGCTCTGCGAATTTCACGATGATCCAATGTTTTTGTCAGAAGTAATGATAAATCAAAATTTGAAAAAAAATCTTTGCCTACTTTTAGGCACGCTGCACCCACATGCGGCTCAAAATTTCCACCTTTCTAACATAGACAAGCTGAAAACATAATAAATTTTCATTCCCAAACATTTATTTAAAAATTAACACTGCTTGATTAAAAATTAACACTGCTTGAAAATATCAAAATTCACTAAAACGCTCGCCATCGCCAAAAGGTGTAGGATATCTGAATTTTAGCAATTCATGGACCTACTTACTATATACATCTACATCCTTCAGCTCAATCGGATCGGCCACTCCAGAGATTATCTCCATTAATCATTTTGCTGATATATATATATATATATATATATATATATATATATATATATATATATATATATATATATATATATATATATATATATATATATATATATATATATATATATATACCCTATATATATATATATATATATATATATATATATATATATATATATATATATATATATATATATATATATATATATATATATATATATATATATATATATATATATATATATATACCTAGTCTAGCCATAATTACTGTTACAAACTTTTTGAAGCACTGTTCAATAAGAGAGGTGTTATATGTTAAGAAATCATTGTTTATTTATGAAATGCATTGTCAACAACGGAAATTGCAACAAGTTATCCGAAGTGATTGCCTTTTGCCTTTACACAAGCCTTTAATCAAGCTGGCCAATTATCTATGGAAGCACGCACGACTTTAATCGGAAAGTTGGCGACTGCATGTGTAAGAGGCTTCTTTAAGGATTCGATATTAGAATGTCTTTTAGAGCACGTCATTTGCTCTAAGACAGACCATAATTCGTAATCCAGCGGATTCAGGTCTGGGCTAGAGGAAGGCCAATCTTCAGCTTTAATAAAAGCTGTAACATTTTCTTCAAGCCATTGTTGGGTTGACTTCGCCTTATGACCTGGTGCAGAATCTTGCTGGAAACTCCGAGGCTGATTTTTGAATAATGACGTGTTGAGAGGTTTCACTACACTTTCAAGGACACTTTCTTGATAGATTTTGGCAGACGTTTTGACGCCCTTTTCACAAAAATGCAACTTTGTCACCCCGTTGTAGATAACACCCCACCAAACCATTACTGAGGCTGGATGATGACCTCTTTGAACCTTTTGGGCAACTTGAGAAGCTTCTCTGGCACTGCGAGCATAAACCCTATTGTTTTTTTATTAAATGTTTCTTCGACAGTAAAAATTTTTTCGTCCGCAAATAAAATTTTACGGTGTTCTTGGTTTGCGTACCGGCAAAGTAATCGTTTTGATTTTTCCACTCTATTTTTTTTTAACGAATCTGTTAGTACATGCCCGGTAGATCTACGATAAGCACCCAACCCCAAGTCACTTTTGATGATACGTGAAATTGTTCTTTGGGGTATTTTCATCTCACGCGATAAAATTTTTTGTTTCCGAAGAGGATTACGGCGAATTCTCTCGCGCACGGCTTTAACCGCTTGAGGTGTTCGAGTAGTTCGCGGACGGCCACTTCTTTCACGGTCACTTACTCCAGACGTATCATTAAATCTTTCAATAGCCCGATATACAAACATTCGGCTTATACCAAGGGTATGCAGAGGCTTAAAAATATCACTTGGTTGCATTCCTACTTTATGAAGTGCAATCACAGCAATTCTATTTTCTTTGTCGCCCCAATCTATGTTCACTACACTAAAAATTAAACTCAAATGATGATAAATGCATCAAGCACAAGCGTACTATAGCGATTAGCTCAATTTTTAAGATATGCAATATAACGGTTCCTTTCTGCAGGGTTGCCAAGCCTTGTAACAATATTTATGGCTAGACTAGGTATATATATATATATATATATATATATATATATATATATATATATATATATATATATATATATATATATATATATATTATTTATTTTATTTATTTTGTATGTGCAAATAATTTTATAATATTATACATATATTCACAATTTAATTGCACAACTCCCCCTTGTAAGGTAAAGCACCTTGAATTAAGTGTGAGGAGCCTTCAAATGTGCTATATGTGTTGACATATAATTAATTTATTATGTAGATATTAGTGTTACCATTAAATTATTGTTTTTTTTAGTTTAAGGGGACATTCGCCTTTGAAATTGAAAAAAAAAACACTTTTTAAAAATGTTGTTATGAAAAAACTATTATATTTATTGACAAAAATTCTTTTGGACATTGTTGAACAGTCTCTAGAGAATATCAAATTAAATATCAAATTCATTTTTAGTTTCCCTTGGCTGCTGTAGAGGGCGTCATCCAAAAGTTACTTTTCAAACGGTAGGACATATTGTGGACCTCCTGTAACAGATTTTTGAAAAATTCAAAATGGATTCTATTTTTGAGACTCAAAACTATACAATAAGCTTATAAAACTCATACTTTTTCATATTTTGAAGTTTTTGTATGTATATTTCTGAAAAATGCGAAAAAACGGCATTTTTTGGGGGTAAGTCAACACCGTAAAAAAAGGGGGGGAGTATTTTTCTTAATTTTTAGAGGCTTATTGTTTACTATTTGTAATGATTAATCGAATGCTTCTTGGTTTTTTAAAATCGGTCGAATAGATTCGGAGAAAAATGTCCTACCAGTTTGAAAAAGGTAGTTTCGAGAAAAACGCGTTTAAAGTTTTTTTTTACCATAATTTTATTGAATAAAAAGTCGAAAACTTTTTTTTACCTTAGGTGTAACTTTTTTTCTATTAGGAATTTCTTGATGAAATTTTAGGAGACAACTTTTGATCATATATAGAATCGAAATATGTAAAAATCTCAAAATCGATTTTTCGAAAATTTCAAAGGCGATTGTCCCCTTAAATACAGAATCTGTTTCATCAATGAGTGAACTTATATGATGTTAATTTATAGATAATTTTCATCAACTAAAAATAATACAAAAAGCCAATAAGAATTCAATACGAACAACAGAAGAGTACAGGAAGAAAGTAAAAATTTGATCTTAAGTTTAATAATTTTTGAAGTTTGCATATATGTACATTACTTCAAATCACTTGTCAATAAAATCATAATACATCATGCTTCAAATATGTAAATCCATCCTTATAAAAATTTAGCTGTAGTATAATTGTCTCAATTTTTTCTTGAAATCATTTGTATTCACGAGTCTTCTGATTGCTTGCGGTAGAGCATTGAATAAATTGGTCCCTGCATATGAATAGTGACTTTGTCCTAATTGTCTAGTACGATTTGATAGCAGAAGTACCCTTTCTCTACCGCTTCTTGTAAAATTTGTATTGGTTTGTATTTTATTAGCTACAAGATCGTTGAAAATTTGGATTGTCGTATGAAATTTGTATATTTCGTCAAGTGGTATTACTTTCAAACAACGAAATAGTTGTTGAGTATCGTATAGTCTAGGTTTCTTAAGCAGGATTTTTAGTAGTGATCTATGCATAACATTTAGCGGGTTTAAGGCTGTCTGTGATGCACAGCCCCACGTTATTATTCCATACTGTATTATATTATGTATTAATGCGAAGTAAAAAGTTCTGATTGTATGTACCGGCAGAAAAAACCGAATTTCAAAACAAGCAGGTATAATTTTTCTTAATTTACTGGTGACATTTTGAACTTAAATCTTAAATGTTGGTCAAATATCATCCCTAGATATTTAGTTTGAGTGACTCTCATAAGTGGATCACAGAGGCAGTCGGTATTACAGTCATTGGAGTGGATGGTAATGTTCAGGCTCTCAGGTAGTCCCCGCTGGTTGGCTGCGAAGGTCATACATTTCGTTTTCTGATAGTTGAGTGTAAGTGGATTAACATCAAGCCATTCTTTTAGAATACCAAGACTGTATTCTGTTTTTACTTTTGCTCCACTCCATTCGCTATTTTCAACATAAAGTACAGTATCATCTGCAAATGATATCAATTTGCCTTTGATTTGCTGTGCGAAAATATCATTAATGAAAATTAAGGAAACAACTGGACCTAATACTGTTCCCTGAGGAATACCGTATTCAAAAGTAAGTTCCATACTTAGCTTTCCATAAATTTTTACCGATTGCTTTCGTGTTTGTAAATAGTTTTGTATCCATGCAATCCACCTTGGGCTAAAGTTAATTTTTCTCAATTTATCCACAATCAATCTGTGCGGAACAGAGTCGAACGCTTTCGCTAAGTCTAGAAAAACAGCCAATGGTTTATGTCTTATTTCTAGTGATTCAATAATCAACGTAGTTAATTTTGCTATGGCATCTTGGGTGCTATGTCCAGCTCTGAATCCGAATCGGCTCTCATTTAGGAATTTATGCGCATCTAAATATGCCACTATGCGTTTTTTTGCTAGTTTCTCTATGACTTTTGCAATATTGGAAATTAACGAGATGGGACGGTAGTTATTAACATCTAATTTATTTTTATTTTTGTGTTTTGGAGTTATAATACAAGTTTTGTAAATTTGTGGAAATACTCCTGTTTGAAAACTAAGATTACATAAATAAGTTAGGGGTTTGCTAACATAAGCTTTTATTTTTTTTAAGCAATCCACTGAAATACTATCAAATCCTGGGTTTGAACCGTCTTTCAAATTTTCTATTATTTTAATAACTTCCCCTTCCGTAACGGTTTCAATATTGTTGAAAATATCTCTATCATTTATTTGTGAGCCAATAGTAGTAGAGTTGGTATGGACGTTGATCTGAGCAGCCATATTTTTTCCAACGTTGCAAAAATGTTGGTTAAAGTGTTGGCAATTTGTTCTGCATTCTCTTCGACTGTCAGTATCGTAGTGCCAACTTCTAGGACTTGTAAAGCTTCAAAAATGCGATTTCTTCCTGTCGCTAGATTTATCGCCTTCCAAACTTTCATTCCATCATTGTTGGCGTCGTGTATCATTCGTTTAAAGTAGTTAACCTTTGTCAGGAATATTAGTTGGTTTAATTTCTTACGATATTTTTGATAGTATTTTCTCAATTTTTCATTGCTTGGGTTGTTTTTAAGCGCTTTAGATAATTTATGTTTCTTTCTAACTGAGTTCACTAGTCCTATGATAATCCAAGGTTTCGGCTTTCGATTTTTACTACCGATGTTATTAGAGACACTGCATTCTCTTACGAAATTATAAAGTGTAAAATGAAAGGCTCTAGCACATTCATCAACATTATTATTGTATAGAACCTGGTCCCAAGTTTCATTGGTTAACTTGCTAATTAGATGTTCATAATTAATTTTTTTTAACAATTTCAGGCTTAGTATGTATCCGGCCACTGGTTTCTGTTTGTTTCTCCACCAGTAGCATTACAGTACTTTTCTGGTCTGAGATATCTGAATCTAATACAGCTGAAACAATTTTATTGCAAAATGATGATCTTATGTTAGAAAATATATGGTCTAAACAACTATCTCCTCTCGTACATTGGTTGATGTAAGAACTAAAACCTAGTTCGTTTAATAGGCTCAGGTAGTCCTGCTGGATATCAATCAAGATATTCACATTAAAATCTCCCATTAGCACTACATTCTCATTTTTAATTTCTTTTAAAACTGCTTCTAATTCTACGCAGAAAGTGTCTATGCTAAAATTCGGCGATCTATATACAGCCAAAATTTTTAATGGAGTTTAGTTTTTTCAGTTGCGCCTGTGAAAGTGTGTTCCTCTACTCTAGTTACATTGAAAGTATTTTTTACGTACACGACAACTCCGCTGTTTTGATTGATAGTATTCTCACTTCTGTAGCCTGAATAACCGGTAATCTCAAAACATTGGAGATTTGGAATGTTCCAACATTCGCTTAAAATCAAAACATCAAATTGATATTTGATTGTTGATTGTGTAAGAATTCGGCTATTAAAATTTTTATTGATGCTGCGAATGTTCGTGTGGGGTATGCTGAAACGGCAAGTATTTGGATCGATTTGTCTAATGAGGTCGTTGAGACTAGTGCATGAAAGCTCGTTACAAGCGGACGAGTAATTTAAATATTCCATTAGATCATCACTACCCATTGCAGCGAGCGGTGAATTTGATCGAAATATTTGACTTATGAGTTATAGTTCTGTGCCGAGCTCCCTCCGCATACATCTAGTATGTAGGACAGTGATTTCTATTATAACCTGAACAATGTTATCATTATTCAGAACCTCTTTATTGGTGTACGAGATATTGTTTCTATAATTCTGTACCGCTTAGTGTTTTGGAAGGATTTATGTGTTTCTTTAAGCATGATAAACAAAATATAAGTGATTTCGTTGATGATGTGATAAATAGAGCTCTGAATGTGAATGTTCTTTGATTTTTTGATGAAGTATATGCATATATAGTAATTAGTAGACTGCGGATGTTTATGCATTTGCATATTTTTAATAAAGAAAGCCAGAGTAGTGGGACTGAAATAGGAATTTGTTTTGTCATTAGGAGATTCTAAAAATGTATTATTTATTTTGCATATTGCATACAATTTGCATATTGCATATTTTTTGCTTATTTTGCATATTTTGCATATATTTTGCATATATTTGGCATATTTTGCATATATTTTGCATATTTTGCATATATTTTGCATATATTTTGCATAAATTACATATGCACAAACTCTGTGTTCCCCTGCATTATATGTATTGCTTTAGAGCCATCTTAAAGCCAGTTAAACGAAACTGGCGGTGCTGTTTGCCGGGACAAGACAAATTTCTGTATTTATTCACTTATCAAAAGTTCCATAGCAACTCGATTGCACGGTTACTTTCAAGCGAATTGGATTTCACGATCAGTGTAGATTTTTAGTTCTCTCAAATTATTTACAAGTTGTTGCATAACCGTGTATAAAATAGTTAGTGAAGTAATCATTATTAATTCAAAGTCAAGACAATGCCGAAAACAACCAAATCGAGAAGTGCAAGAGTGAAAAATGGGCTTGACCAACTGAAGGAAAAATATTTCACAGGGGATCGGGATGCACAAACTGTTTATTGTCAAGCTTGTAATAAAGAGGCGGATATATTTTTAATACTGATTTTCAGTTAATTATAATTACGTATTAGGTAAAATACTTATTTAACGTACTGTGTATTTCGTTACTTACAATTAAATTCGATGTAAAAGAAAATCACAATTGACAAAATTTAGATACTGTTGGGCACAAAAATAATGTTGAAGACAAAGATGATGCTATGAACGCTACAAATATAAATCCAGAAGATGAAATAAATCCATTCAAGAAGAATTCATGTTATAGTGACATGTGTCGAGCAATGGTCGCTGTTAATATTCCCTGGAGAAGCCTTGATAATGAAGTGTAGAGAAGGTTTCTTCAAAAATAATCAAAGCAGAATATTCCACATGAATCGACGTTAGGAAAAATTCTTTGCAAGATTGCAATAATTTTGCGATTCAGGAGATTCGAAATGACGAGACTACAGATAAAATCGGTCGTCATGTAGCGAATTTAATAGTTGGGAAACTGTGTGAGAATGAAATAGCAAAACCCTTACTTACTTGCTTCTGGACAACTCGAGCAATCAAATCATGCTACTATTTCTCGATTTGTGAATTTGGTGGTGAAAGGATAGTGAAGAAAAAGTGTTACTACTTGTAACAGATGTAGCAGCATACATGTTGAAAGCTGGTAGCAACTTGAAAATTTTTACTCGAATATGTTGCATCTAACTTGCTAAGCTCACAGATTGCATAGGGTAGCAGAAGAAGTGAGTCTTCACTTTCCTATAGTTGATAAATTGACATCATCTGTCAAAAAAGTGTTTTTGAAAGCTCCGTTTCGTGTAGAACGTTACCGAGTACCATTGGTAAATGCTCCATTACCACCAGAACCCATCTTAACAAGATGGGGAACATAGATAGAGGCCGCTGTGTCCTATGCAACGCATTTGGAGGGTATTTATTATTAATAAAAATTTGACTTTATTAAATAAGTATTTTTGTATATCCCTGTGCTCAAAACAGGTAATTGAATATTTCGATTAAAGGATGTAATGTCAAATAAAACAGGACAGGAAATATTGCAAAGTAGGCAACTTCCTCAAGATTTGGCATTTATCGAAGCACATTTTGGTACTTTGCCAATCAGTATGAAGAAACTGGAAACAGTGGGATCATCTACAACAGAATATATAAGATATGTGGTCGATATCATTAAAAATATGGAAAACATACGCGAAACTTTCGGAGAAAAAGTTGCTGCAAAAGTCGATGCAGTTTTGAAAAGAAATCTAGGATTTTACGATATAAGTCAACAGCATTTTGAAGAACCTTGAAGAGCCAAAGGAGATCCAGGCATGCCATTTGAGCAAATTTAAATATGCTCCAAGTAATTCGTCGAACGATCGTTCTCTACTTACAAAATAGTATTATCAGGCAAACGTCACAAATTTACATTTCCTAATCTGAATCTAAAACATAATGCAATGCAAATTATAATAAAATAGCTTAATATCTGGCAGACTTTTCAAATTGCATATATTTTGCATACCTTGCATATATTTTGCATATCTTGCATATGTTTTGCATATTTTGCATATATTTTGCATATCTTGCATATACTTTGCATAATATTTTGCATAATATTTTGCATAAAATATGCATTTTTAATATGTTACAAGAAAACAATTAAGAAACAAATATCTGATTTACATCTCTATTTCTTACCTCCCTTATTTACAAAATACGTAAGTGCATAAACATCCGCAGTCTAGTAATTAGTGTAAGAGTAGTAATACTTATTTTTTAAGCTAAAAAATGAAGATCGTCCTCTGATTTTATG
Organism: Nemotelus nigrinus; assembly: GCA_947369275.1. NCBI lineage: Eukaryota > Metazoa > Arthropoda > Insecta > Diptera > Stratiomyidae > Nemotelus > Nemotelus nigrinus. The sequence goes on along the minus strand of OX376373.1, from coordinate 87,010,065 downwards.
CTAAAAATGCGTTCTCCATCTGCTTTCCTGTACAAGATTTTACCACCACGGTACCAAACATATTTATGATTCATCTCCTTTGCTTTGGTTTTAGCCATGCAGAAGAGTTTGCGAAAGTTTGGGCTTAGATATTCATTTATGTAGTATTTTTCATTTCCGAAGATATTTTTACCACGATGTTTGTTTAATAGAAGCGCAGCATGTTCAGATGATTTGAATTTTATATTAATTTTCTGGACTTCATCCCCGTTACTTCGTCGCAAGTAGACATTAGTTATAGTTTCCTCATTTAATCAGTGATGCTCTTTACAAAATTGCTGCACGTTCTTTAAGATGCTTGGCTGTTGGTTCATTTGTAAGCCGGATATTTCAACCTTGTCCTTGTTCGATTCCTGTTCAATTTAGTTGATTTTTGCTTCCAACTGGTTTATTCTCTTTGTTTTTTTGCGCAGATTCCAATTCTAAATCATGGATATTTGTGTGTAGTGATTTGATTTATTGCGTCATCTCTTTGAGTTGGGTCATTGCAGTTAGTTGTTGGTTTGCTAAAAAGTTTTTACTTTCTATTAAGTTGTCTATTTTTCTCATTAGCTGCTGAAATTCTGTTGCACGTTCAATTAACTGTACAGATGAATAACCCTTTACGGGTGTATCGTATGATCTAGACATTTGTCCCTGTTTTGTAGAGCACTTTTTACATCTCCATTGTTTTATCTTGTTTTATTCTTTAAGATAGGCAAGATCAGGTGGAGTGAGACCCGCACATTTGATATGCATAACCGTGTTGCAGCCACAACAGGTGATGTTGTCTTTGTTTCCTCGCTGGGCAGGTTCGTGACAAACACCGCATGATGCCATTTTCAATGATTCGAAAAATTCGGAACTCCCTTTCTAGCAATGTGATTCGAAAGAGTGAACCGTAAACGACCTGCCAACACTTGATATAACTTGATGTAACTTTTCGACGCTTGCAGTAGTTCAACTGAGTAAATTTAATTGTGTATACGCTTATTGTGTTTTGAAGCCAGATCACTTTGGAAAACACGTCAAACTAGTAGTAGGGCAAGTGCACCTAGAGATCACCTTACACGTCTAACTAGTACAAGAGCACAATGACGACTATATATATCTATATATATATATATATATATATATATATATATATATATATATATATATATATATATATATATATATATATATATATATATATATATATATATATATATATATATATATAGATATATATATATATAAATATATATATATATATATATATATATATATATATATATATATAATATATATATATATATATATATATAAATATATATATATTATATATATATATATATATATATATATATATATATATATATATATATATATATATATATATATATAATATATATATATATATATATATATATATATATATATATATATATATATATATATATATATATATATATATATAAAGAAATATGAATTTTCGGCGAAACGAGTTTGATACTAATTTTCTTGGAAAATTAGTAAAAATATTGGCTTATATTTCAAGCTAGTTCCTTCCATGCAAGGTTAGAAAGTAATAGAAACCGATTATCTCTGCCGTTAAAAGCTTTCTAAACCGCTTATACCAAACCTATCAACCATCCTCGGAACCGATTGATAACACAACTTCGACCACGCAAACGAAAACGAATAAACGATTTTTAAATTTTTTTATGGAATGTTAGATAAAACCACACAGCTCGAATTGTTTAACAGCTAGCCAATGTCATGTCTGCCAGCTGATACCATCTCAATATAAGGCTTATGTAATAGTAGTAAAAGACATCAGATGGACAGGGTACGGTGCTCTACAAAATAAAGAATATAATTTATGCTACAGTTGCTATCCAAAACAACTCAGCCAAAAAATCAATTCTTCCACCATTGACTTTAGCGCTGCTAACGAAAATCTATGCACTCTTCACGTGCAATTAAAATCTACAAGCATCAGTCTCAAAAACGTTCACGGGCCTATGAAGGATTCCATTGATAACGAAAAAGAAGCATACTTTAAATAAATCGAGCGGATTCTCAATGCTTGCCCTAGGAATGATGTAAAAATCATCATTGGAGATCTGTGGCGTTCAATAGATCCGGAGACATTATTAAGAAATTTTACAGGCCCTCATAGTTTGCATGAGAGCACTAATGATATGGGCTTCGAGTTATATGTAGAACTAGCAGCATTGAAGAACTTGTTCATGGTGAGTACCAGGGCTCGAGCGTAAAGATATCCATAACCGTTGATGAAGCCACTCGTAATGAGAGATAGTACAAGTTGATAGATCACCACCACAACTCGAACCTTTTTTTTCGTCATTGCACTGAAAAAAATCAACATGGCGCCCAGAGCCATGTAACATAGCGCATTATTTATGGTTCCATACGCCATGTACATAGTACTCTGAGCCATGCAATATGGCTCCCAGCGCCATAGTGGCAGAATCTACATAGCGCGTGGTCCCATGTAACATGGCGCAGCATTTATGGTTGCACACGTTATGTACATAGTGCGCTGAGCCATGCAGTATGGCTCCCAGCTCCATAATTACATGGCGCAGAAATTATGGCCCCACACGCCATATTACATAGTGCCATGAGCCATGTAATATGGCTCATGGCACGCCAATTATAACTCGCAGCCATACTGTGTGAGGAGGTGTATAAATGTCAGCAAGCTTATTGAGTATAGTATAGGAGAGATTTTATTGTAGTAGATTAGTTGACTATAATAAGATTGTTTATCTAATAACTGCGAAAATTTCGATAATCAATCGAAAAAACTGAGACTGGGTGTCAAATAATTTTTGCAAATGAGTTTTAATCGAATAAAACTTCAATTCGAAAATAAACTGCAAATCAATTGTAATCAAAAAAACACATAGCGCCAGACGCCATAATCAATAGACTTCTGGCGCCATGTGCATAGTCGATTTCGGTCGATTTGTGATAAAATATAGCACCACACGCCATAGTACATAGGAGCATACGCTATGCTTATAGCCCTCCACGCCATATACTCTAGTTCTCCTCGCCATTTATTATAGTCCTCCACGCCATGTGCTAAAGCCCTCCACGCCATCTGCATGGCGTGGATGACTATGTTACATGGCGTGGAGGGCTATAAGCATAGCGCCAGCTCCTATGTACTTTTCGCCATGTATTATGACGTGTGGCGCTATATTTTATCACAATCCCCAAATCGACCATGCCAGAAATCTATAAATTATGGCGTCTGCCGCGATGTGTTTTTTCAGTGTGGATGGTGGAAACCTTCTAGAATATGCTTCAAAGCTCCTGCCCTGGAACATGCTGGATTTTTACTGACTAAAACCAGCTCGTTCTTCTTCAACACTCCCCACGGGACTACTTATTCAGCATTACTTCGTGGGGGTGGATCAACCATTGGCTGCTTCTACGCATCCTTTCTTATTTCTTCTTTCTGTCCCTTTCCGCGTCGCGCAGTTTGCGGTGAATATTTTTAAGTGTTTTTTTGACGGCATTTCACGCAGTTTGAGATTTCAGCATGCAGTTTACGATATTTACCGCTGATATCTTTGTGCCTAGTATTGTTTCTAGGCTACTTCTACATAGATCAAAGCGTGGACAGCTGAACATAACGTGTTCTGCATCCTCGGGTACTTTTTTGCAGATTGGACAGTTCAGTGAAATGTCGAGTCCAAAACAATGCAGATAATACCGATAACCGCCATGTCCGCTGAAAAATTGAGTTAGGTCATAGCTTGTTTCTCCGTGGCTTTTTGTCCAACGCCCGTTTTGTGCGTCTTCCCAGTTACTCTGTCATGAGCGCATTGACACTAGCCTTTGAATCTCCCGCATGCTTGCTGTCCGTGCTTCGTTTTATAGAATCGAAGCACTTCATTCGCAAAGATTTCGATGGGCAACATACTGGCTATAACACACGTTGCCTCATACAACGTTGTTCTATCACGATGCCAATATCGTTGGCGAAGCCTAACACCACCACATTTGTGGGTGCTCGTAGCCTTAGTATGCCGTCGTACATTACTTTCCAAAGTAGGGGGCCAAGAACTGTAGTACTTCCACCGTTACTAGGTAGAGTTTTGGTCCTTCGTCATAGTCGTAGCATAAGGTTATTTCCTGGAAGTAGTCGACGATTATAGATGCTAGATAGCGTGACACTCCATTATCGACCAGAGCGCTTATAATATGGCTCCACCTTACGGAGTTAAAAACGTTCTTTACGTCTAACGTGAAAACGGCGTAGCAGCCTCCTTTATCTCTCGCGTTCATTGCCATGTCCGACACTATTCTGATAACGTCCACAATTGATCGTCTTTTTTGAAAACCGAATTGCCGGTCCAATAGTCCGTTTTCGCTTTCGATTTCGGACAGCAGTAGTTCGTATATCACCCGCTCGAAAATCTTCTCCAGCGTATTCAGCAGGCATATTGGCCTATAAGATGATGCCTCCTTAAGAGGTTTATCACGCTTGGGCAGGAGCACCAGTTTCTGTTGCTTCCATTGCTTGGAAAAAAACGCTTTCCCCTAGGCTTGCTGTGAAAGTATCAGTGAAGACATTTGGTATCCCCTATATCGCCAGCTTAAGTGCTTTGTTCGGTATCGCATCCAATCCGCGCGGTTTTTCGTCATTGATTTTGCGTATGGCTGCCAATACTTCTTCTCTGCTTATCGCCGGCACGTTTTGAGTATCTCCCTGTATTACCGGTAAGCTGTCGCCTCGATTCTGTGGGGAATAGCGTTGAACTAATTGAAACTAATGATGGTACGAGTGCACTGAGGTGTCAGCTTAGACTCGAATCACTATTTTTTTGTTATGGTTTTCCGAACGCGAATTGCTTTGCATAGAATCATCGCATCCGCTGCGGAAAAGGTGTGAGTTGCGAAATAGAAAAACCGCTGAGAAACGAAATTTAATCGTAAAAGTTTTTATTTTGAAGCCATTGGCTACATATAGCACAAAGTCAGACGGTTGAACTTTTTTTTCAACATGCAGATAATTGAAATGTCCGCACCCGTATCAAGTTTGATGTTTTATCCTACAATAATCAGCAGTGTTTACGATATTTGCTATCGACCGCCATGTTTCATAGCGAAACATTTAATTTTGCGGAATGTTTTGTGCGGAAAAACATGGTTTGGGCAATTTTCACACTGCCACACCAAATTTATTGCTAAATCAACAAAATTTTCTGCGATTTGAGACGCAATCTAAATGACGAACGGTGGCACGATCAACTAACGTGGCGGTGGTTCGGACGATGCCCGATTTGCATGTCATTAAGTCTTACGTTTATGTTAGATATTTGTTGGCTAGGATTTTCATTTCCACTATTTGGAGTACTTACTTGGGCGGGATACATCATGGAGTTCAAAAATCTTGTCTGCCATATCGGCTCATTGTTCAAAATAAGACGCACCTGCTTTGCTTAAAATCGCTTGAACGTTTGTTCGCAAGCTTTGAAGCCATTTTGATCTTAGGAATGAGTCTGCAACTTTGTTTTTAGCTGTGAACCTCATCGCACGCGACAGCTGTGACGGTTTTGGGTCTCCTAACTCTAGCCCAGTTAGTAGTTGTTGAAGTTGTCCAAGGTTAATTCGATTGAATCCGCGATTTGAACTAGTATTTGGGTATCGAGTTCGCTCACGGCTTTGTCAAGTGGTCAAGGCAAATTTTATAAATCGCGAAATGCGCTTGCACACGTGAAAACCATAGCGCAGGCCTCGTAGTCCAAAATTGTGCCGATTTGAAAGTGACAACACAATTAACACGTATTTGTTCGGCTTGTCCTTCGTCATCATTGGGGATTGAACTACCCGTCACGACGGCAATGTATTGATGCGGAGTCACCATTTGTAGATTAGTAGATAATTGAAAACTCAATGCTACAATACAATAAAAAAACATGAATATAAATGTTTAACAGATTTTCGCATTCAGATCCTGCGGATGCGACCGGACGCTGGTGGTAGTCAGATGAAGAAGGACGAGGGAGCGTTGCTACTTTCCAGCAGGGCTTTCTGTAGACGTTGTTAACTCTGCATGCTGACGCTAGCGCTAAAGTCAAGATAGTGGTCAAGTACATGCAACAGGTTGAACCGCTGCACATAAAGTTATTTACTCGTCAGACATCTATCGGTAAAATCGTCTAGCGGATATGGGGCACAATTAGTCCAAATTGGCCAGTTAAGTAATCACACGACAAACTTTAAGCTAATAGAGTGCTTCATTCACAAATAATAATCAATGTATGCTAATATAGAGTGGTTAGTTCCACGACTCATCATACTGGTTCATTGACTCAGATACATATTCAGACCAAGGAGAGCTCAATCCTCGGTGCGCGATCACTCGTCCAAACCTAGATTCGAGCCGTGGACTCCACGCAATCTAAGCCTGTGCCCTATCCACTACATTACATGTACATAAGTATTATTTTACATATTAATCAACGAATGTCATGGAACTCAATGCTATATCACACTCAAAAGTAAACCTTATAATAAAAGTTCAGAGTCTGCAAGCTATCATGCATACGATTTTTCATCATCACCGACACTTCACCCTGTCCGGGCTTAACCTCTCCCAAATAAGTCTCACTTCCCAAACTCACTACCTGTGAGTCTATCTCATTTAAGGTAAGGTTTCCCTCTCGACTTTTATTAATGTTTATATTTGCAAAAGTTTCTTACTATAAACCTCTGCGTATTTGATACAACCATCATCATAAACAGCCAATATAATAAGAATCTTAGCTCAACAAACTTCACATACAGTTTACTCAATCTTCTAGCAGACGGACATTTTACAACCTGTTGTATTTACAACTACGGGAAATAAAGTGCTTTTTAACACACCATCGTCTTCTTATCTCGTTCATTCCAAGCTTCCGTCGGCTGGTAAGAAACTAAAAACTATAATGCCACAACTCAACTGGATTATATATGACCCGTTATCACGCACGCGATGAATATTCACATGCAACAGGGCTTAATTAAATGCACAATAAACAGGCCCTTCACGTTTACACTTGATCAGACATAGCGAGACCACTTCCTTCGCACCGTAAGCAAAAAGAACCTTTTATCCTTTCTTATCGTTCCAGCACGGAGAAATGTTGAGAAAGAACAACCGTCTCAATTGAATATTCATAAGATGGTTAGAATCAGTAAGGTGCGAAGTATGTACGGATGTCTAGTTATATGCTGGCATGCCTAAAGCTAAAACGAAAGCCATATACATATGTATGTATGTTGTATATGAAATTCCCGCTACGGGTTTTTTCCTGCTCCTTTTGGGAATAAAGTGAAAATAACGGTTGAGATGGGAATCACAAGGAACATTGAAAGTTCGGTGAGGTTAGTTAGAGACAAAGTATTCCTTTCGGGGATTTATTTGGCATTATGGTCTTCGGACGGTGATGCTTCGTTATGCGAAGGAAGGATCCATTTATTGGTGTCATTCGGAAAAACATGCAGGCTTCTAGCTGGAAGCTACTCGAATTTATTAAGAAAGTGAAAAGGACAATTTAGTAGATTCGTAGATGTCAATATCCTGATGTAGTTCGTTAGCCTAGCTTACGTGAATTCGGTGGAAAAGGTCAATAGATTTGAAGCAAAGGAGGAAATCTAAAGTTAGAAAATTTTAGTAAAGTTGCTTCAAACACAAATGATTATAATACGTATGTATACGTAATTGGATTAAGATACATTAATATGAAGCGGAAAAAATAATATAAAGTCTACACAGCTGTAAAATACTGACTCCATTTCCAATCGGCAGACAACCATAAAAATGCCAATTCATCACTGATCACATCGATTCAATCTAACTGCCATTCTTTCACTACAGCATTATACATATTTCCGAATCACTTTTCGACGAGCTATTCAAAGCTTTATTTCTCCAGTATGGACTGGACATAAAACTTCCCTCAGAGAATATTTATGAGGTTGAATTAATAAGGATTACACTCAAGAATTTCATTTCGGTTTTTCGTTTTATTTCTGGGATCGTCCTGTACTCGTAGTCTTTTTCTCTCTTGCTCGATTGTCTGGGGTAGTTTTGTGGAATTCCAAAAAGAGAGTAAAAAGGTAAAAAAAATATTCAAGTGTAAAATTTTTCTTCAGGAAGCTGTGAGTAAAGCGCAGCGAAGAATATGAAACAAATTTCGATGAAACATTTTTGTGGACCTATGAAGGATTCCATGGATAACGAGAAAGAAGCATACTTTAAATAAATTGAGCGAATCTTCAATGCTTGCCCTAGGAATGATGTAAAAATCATCATTGGAGATCTGTGGCGTTCAATACATCCGGAGACATTGTTAAAAAATTTAACAGGACCTCATAGTTTGCATGAGAGCACTAATGATATGGGCTTCGAGTTATATGTAGAACTAGAAGCAACTTGTTCATTGTGAGTACCAGGCTCGAGCGTAAAGATATCCATAACCCTTGATGAAGCCACTCGTAATGAGATAGTAGGAGTTGAACGATCACCGCCACTACTCGAACCTTTTTAGTAATTTTTGAAGAAAATTAGTATTAAACTCGCTTCGCGAATATATATATATATATATATATATATATATATATATATATATATATATATATATATATATATATATATATATATATATATATATATATATATATATATATATATATATATATATATATATATATATATATATATATATATATATATATATATATATATATATATATATATATATATATATATATATATATATATATATATATATATATTTATATATATAATCAAAATGATTAAGGGAGATAATCTCTGGAATGGCCAATCCAATTGAGCTGAAATTTTCGGAGAGCATAGATGTATACTACAGGTAGGTCCATGATTTGCTAAAATTCAGATGTCTTAAACCTTTTTGCGGCGGCGGGCATTTTAGTGAATATTCAGGTACTCATATATATCCAAGCAGTGTAAATTTTTGTTAGAAAAAAGTATTAGAAATGAAAACTTATTATGTTTGTAGTTTGCTAAGCATAAATAATTGAAAATTTTGAGCCTGGTTTAGGCGCTGAGTGCCTAAAAGTAGGAAAAGATTTTTTTTCAAATTTCGATTAGTCATAACTAAAAACAATGGATCATTGTGAAATTTTTAGAGCGTGTTGCTGTAGACAAGAATTTATTACACATGGACTTTCAAGATTGTGCGGGCAACTCTGTAGCTACAGCAGGCTCCTGAAAAAAAATCCTTTAAATCATCGAGTCTCCTGAAAAATTTTTGAGTTTTGAAAATAAATTCAAATTATTGATAGATTTAGACTTTTGTCCACCAAGTCAAATAAAAATTTTCAAAATTCCGCGGTAAACGAGAATGGCAGGAATGGGTCAAACTACCTCTATTTTCAGCACTCAAAGCCCCTGTTCACGAGAACTGACGATCGGATAATGCGATCAATACAAAATTTACAGGACATGTTGGAATTAGCTAGAACCAGGTCAGATAGAAGTAATTTTGAAATACGACCAATACTGTGGCAGTGGTGCCGTTTGGAAAAATCACTGAGAAGAAAGACTGGTTTTTGGCCTATACCTTCCGATTCAGCCACCAGATTTTAAGAAAATTCACGCAGTAGGTGAACCTTACTCTAAGATAGACTCCACAGAAATTTGATTGAAAAATTTGTATAAGATCGCCAGCTATGGCAATTTTTGAAAAAGTATTGTAAATTTGCTCAGGAAAATTAAGGTTTTTTCCCTCTAACTTCCGATGCAGTGACGGAATCAAAACGAAATTCATGTGATTATTAGATCTTGTTGCATTCCCAGTTCTGTAGAAATTTCGTTGAAAAATTGTGAAAGGGTTGTCAGCTGTGATGAATTTCGTAATTTATTGACATTTCTTTATCGAGCGATGTTGTCATAAAATTTCCAAATGGGAATGATCTTGCAATGACAATTCACAACAAATATTTACGTTTCAAAAATTTAAAAAGTTTGGTCGGTGGTTGCCTTAATAGCCCGTTCACACTTGGCTCTAAATCAGGCGATTTCGATCAGCTGATCGCTTTAGAGCTAAATCAACTTAAATCTACCTGATTACCCATACATTTTTTTCGGTTTCCGACCGAGTTAATCAAGTAGATTTAGAGTTAATCAAGTACAAATCAGGTACTATTGTGAATTTTCCCGGGCTGAATTGTTCTCAGAGCGTGCTTAATTCCATCCGTGAGAGGGAGAGTAGATTTCAACGAAATGTCATTCGAATTTCGTTCAAATATAGCAAAAATTGGACAAAAAAGGAAAATGTGAGTTGTACAAAATGAAAAGAAAATGCTCTTGCATATTTCTGCACCATTTTGAACAACTTTCATGCAAAAAAAATTGTACACACAAATTCGAATGACAGTTCGCTCTCTAAATCTCCTCATTCTAAATCACTTCGGGTAGTGTGAACGCTTACCTGATTAACTTTGACAGCTTCTAAATCTACTTGATTTAGAGTCGAGTGTGAACGGCTTATAAAATTATATTCACTTCTATAACTTACAGCGCAGCCATTCAATCGAAACGAAATTCATAGGGTGGGTTAAATACAACGTGAAGCAGCTATGGTGCTAGCACATGATTGCCAGCACCAGACAATTTCGTAAATATTCCAACAGATGCTTCCATTTTGTATTCATAAGCAGCGCATTTGCAATAAAATAAGCAACCGATATTTAAATTTTCCGAGTTTTGGAAATTTTTTCGGATGACAACACCAGACATAGTTTAATCGCTGAGACTTTCGATAATATCCTCGGATGAAAACGAAATTCAAAGGATAGAATGATGAAGCATGAGCATGTTATGGTAGATTTATTGCTGCTGCGTTGGACAAATGTTGCCAGCACTGAACATTTTCATCATTTGTGTTATAGGAAATGCTGTCACAAAATGATATTTGATCCTTTGGTTAAGAAATGGTTGATATGATATTCAAAGAAGTGTATAACGTCTTCACACATTTTTAAATTTCTCAAAGACAATTTCTTCGAAAATTAGTTTTCTAGCGGTTCTGATGCGCTAGACTTTTTTTTCCGTCGTCGGAAGGTGGAAATCTTCTAGAAGAAATTTTTGTGGACACTTAAATATGGCACTTAAAGCGCGTATAGCCTAGCGGGCAGAGTATTAACTGCTGGCGTATAAAGTCCCTAGTTCGAGTTCAGATACGGACGATAGATCACATGCCGAGCTTTGCGTTAACGTAGGCCTGATTACGTACCTAAGGCGTGAAACTAATCACTTCACACTCTTAGCAATTTCGAGCATGAAAATGGAGTCTCTACTGCCTTCACTCCCCAAGGCACCGAATGGATTGTAACGAGACTACTTTTTTCCTTAAATAGATGAAAGTGAAATTAATACTTTTTTATTGTTTCCGTTATATTTTTAAAAAAACTGCACATGAAGCTGGAAAGCTTATCTTACAATCAGCCGAACATTATTCCATTTTCAAGGACTTTCAATATTTCAACATGAAATTGATTAAAAATTTTATTGTTCAAATTTTTCCAAGGCTTTAAGTTATTACGTCAAGCTATCACGTTAAAAAATAGAATCAATGTATTTAGAAGACTAGCAGATATATATTTTATCGTCTGAGACTTACTCGAAATCATTTACTACTCTCTTTTAGCTACTTTCCTTCGTAGAGCTTATCTATCAACGAGACCTTTGAAAAGTATTTTCTTCATATAGTTTACTAACTACCCGAAATCTACTTTTCTCCTAGATATAACTTTCCGTAGTATCTTCTCGCTCGACACCCGCACACTAAACTAGATCTTAAAAAACTTCACCTTCCAATAACAATAAATCATAAAGAGTATCAAAGTATCGTAAAACGAAGAACAATTTATATCGGTTATTTGATTGCAACAAACTTTCCAAGCGCTGCAGGCCTAGCATCTTTCAAATGGCAGACGTTACATTTTTTCCGATAAATTTTTCCCTCCTTCGTTTTACGTCCCTCGTGGGAAGATTGGATACATATGTTCCCCGTGTGTGCAAGTTTCTATCTTCTGGCAGTGAAAAATATAATACCTCCAACATACATAAGCTTGAATGTGAGAAAAAATCAAAGATACGAATACATCGTTTATATTGCCGTAAAGATTGATGAGGCAGTGTGTTTGTTGTTATTGTTGCCAGTTAGGATTTATGACTATATTCGCAACGAGCGAATTGAATCGAAAGGTGAAGTGCTCCTATGGCAGTGGGTGGATTTTTATTTAATTTCAAGGAACGGGATTCAATGCATGGTATGTACATAGATTGATCATAAAATGGTTTTATGTAGGAGTACGATGACGTTAATGTCAGATGGTCTTAGCTATTTTTGCATATGTAATGCAAATAGAATGTAAAAGCGACATTAAACAACATATGAGAAAAACAAGACGGTTAAATACTACCACGAGCAAACTGCGGGCCTTGAATCCATAGGCAGTAGCCTAGCGGTAGTGATCTGATGTGTTAGTGGACGAAGGTACCACCCAAGAGTTTATTGAACTGAAATTTTCAAGATACATTGATGCATAAAATCAGCGACAAAAAACCTACGAATTTGGAATTTTCCATGTAATCATAAAAATGGCTGGAGTGGCTTATCCAGAAACAAAAAAATTTTCAGGTAGAAATTAGGGATAGCCAAGGGGCTATTAAGTTCCTTGCAGGCCCTTGTACAGGCATGATTGTTGCTGAAGGCCGTACATCTCTTAGGGAGATGTCAAGACATTCGGCTGTACAATTGATTTGGATACCTAGACATAAGGGTTTTGAGGGCAACTGTGAGGCCGATGAATTAGGTAAGCTTGGTACCTATTAGGCTTAATTTGAAGCGCTCTGCGTTGTAATATGAGCGTTTCACTGCTTCATAGGACGGCATGCGAACCGATTGGACACAGGGGTCAGAGATTTCAGTCGGAGCTCTGGGTCTGAAGACGAGGAGGAGTTTGCCCTTCATCTCATGTGAAAATGCCTGGCTTTGCCAAGAAGAAACGTGGCGGCACTTAGTGCATTTTTCCTCTCAAATCTGACCTAACTGTCTTTGATCGATTTAAAGTAGATAGTGCGAATCATCAAAGGAAGCAGATGGTTTTCTGATTTCAGTAAATAGGAGAGAGTAATAAATTACTGTGGCATCACAACGGGCCTCTCTTGTGTCCGGCGGAAGAGCTCTTTCGATCGACAGTCACTTCAACCTACCTAACGATCCTACACAAACTAAGAAAAGTAGAATCCTCGCATACGTTTGATTATGCAAGCAAATAGGAAAGCTTTAATCTTATGGATGCCCAAATATGTCTGGTTGAGCATGAAACAAAAGCCGAGATTTGGGCTTCTTTACTATTTGGTGAGTCCAAATTGGAAATTGCTCGGCAAGTAAGATGCAATGAGGGGATAGTTCATAATTCAATTGAAAAAAGCATGAAACTGGCAGCTTCGAACAAAAAAAGGACAGTGGAAGGAAACGAAGTACCACGCAAAGAGATCAAGTCCACTTGAAGTTCCTAGCTCTGACAAATCGATTCGAATCAATTTCCGATCAGCACTAGGACAATTCAAAGGAGGCTTAATGAAATGGGTTTACTTTTTTGACGTCCTGAAAGAAAAACCGATTTTGAACAAGCGGACAAGGCATGTTTGTCTCGAATGATGCAACACATGAGAAAGGAGGACCTTAGAGGATTAGAAATAAATCATATTCTTGCATGAATTGAAATTCAATTTTATTGAACCTTATGCAACATCGCGAGTATTCTTTTGTTTCACATTAATCTTACGCATCGAAAAAAAAGCCTCCGAAAGGATTATCGACCAGAATTGTTTTTCTTATTGCAAAACGATCGCAAATTGAATTTTAACGAAGTGGTTACATTACATTTAGTGCTACATACTTTCGAAACTACTTATAGTAGGGGAGCCCAAGCGGGGATTTCTCGCGTTACTCGAGCGCGTCAGAAAATCATATGGGGAGAAGCCCTGCACCCTGCAATGTACCCTACCATATATGAGCCCTTAATATAGTGGGGTGCGTTGAGGGAAGCCCGTCAGATTAGTAAAAAAAAATTGATCCTCAGAAATACTCGAGCGCGTCAGATTAAGATAAGGTAAGTTAAGTACATCCAGAAAAGAGTATATTTCAATAATCTGACAATTTGAGCGTGGCTTAAGGAAATGGGAGAGTCACAAAGTTGTAAAAACAAAACCTCACCTCGAAATACTCGAGCGCGATTAATTTTTTTTTTAATTTGAAGGAAATCCTATCAGGATTACGAAAAACATATAATCTGACGGTTTTCATGGGGCGATGTAGCTAAAATCATCAATAAATGAAAAAAATTACAGGATAAAAACTGATCTTATCTTGTTTAACAGTGGGCAAAAAGCAGGTAACGAGCTCATTTCAGATGGAAGCTGAGGGATACCATTTTATGGAAAGGGGGGGATAACTTTTCGGTGCACACTTTTCCATCTACCCTGGAGTGTGGTAGATAAGTTTGTTTGCATGTTTTTCTTTTGCGCCTCTTACAAACTCACAAACATTCCAAGTCGTAGTCAAAATCGGATATCAACATTTCGTTGAGAAAGAAGATGCTGTTAGTAGCAAATGTTTAGATCAAAATATCTCCAAAACGGTTATAGTTACAAGAAATAGTCAGCAGATATTTTGTGTTGGAAATTTGTTAAGCTACAAATTCGTCATACATTGTTTTCTGAAGACGTGACCGTTACTCAGATATTTAGGAAAGGTCACTTTTGGTGACCTTTGACCCCGTATAAAAAGTAACGCAGCACTCGGATCGATGGGCACTTTTGACATTTTATTCAATACACCAGTGCCAAGGTTCACACCAAAATTCAGCTTTCCCCTAATTTTGCCGAAGTTTGGCCTTTTTTATGTCGGATTTCACTGGACCAGACGCTTTGGTTTGTTTGTTGGTTTTTTTTAAATAATTTTGTGAATTAATAATGAGTGGTGTAAGTGTGAAATGTGTATTTTGTGAAAAAACTAAAAAGTTTACACATGAAACATTAAAAAAATGTATGAATATCTTGCAATATCGTAAAGTGAAACGTGTTCGAAGAAAATCTAGCAACGCTTATGCTACGGTCGTAATTTCGGATGTAACATCTTTAAACGATATATATATATATAAATATATATATATATATATATATATATATATATATATATATATATATATATATATATATATATATATATATATATATATATATATATATATATATATATATATATATTTCATCCAGTTATTTCATCCAGTAATAAAAAGAAGTAACGATTTTTTTTTTCAAATTGTCAGATTAACAATATCCCTCCATATAATTGTCAGATTATCATTTAGGACAACTAAGACATCAAGTTGAACCCTCTGTATAAAACTCTGACGCGCTCGAGTATTTCAAGGTAACATTTTTTTTTTACATTTTCAAAAATCAGTCATGACTCTTGGTCACGTCCAAATCGTCAGTCATTTAAATAGGACACTTTTTTGAGTTCACTTAACATTCCCTCTGAATATCTGACACGCTCGAATAACTTTTTTTGTTTGTGTTTTTTTACCTCTTTTTACGGCCACCCCCCACCAGTTAATCGTCAGATAAATATCTATCAGCTATCAGAAAGACAAAGCGCGTATACACTATGAATGTCTGACGCGCTCGAGTATTTCCATGTTACTGTTTTTTTTACGTTTTTGAACATTTTTACACGCTCTCCCCCCCACTAAAATGGAAAACTTGACATAATTTTTTTTTCATTTTAGAACCTAATCTTCACAATCCAATAGGTCCCCATGACGCTTTAGTAACTGCAAATTTAGCATCCCGGGCTCCCCTACTATTAGTTAAATTTCAATTTTTGATCGTCTCGCAATCAAACAGCAATTCTATTTTATCCTGTTTTCGGATGCTTTATCCACAAAATGATCCATATTCCCACATGAAATATTCTCTGCTTGGAAAACCTTTATAATCACTATACTTTGTCTATGATTTTACAGACATTATTGTAAGTGCAATAACATGCAATATATAATAAAAGAGCCTTCAAATACCTGCCAAATCCCTGAGTCAATATTCTGCGGTCTATTGTTTCCTGAAAAAAACGATATTAAGTCTACTGGTATGCACGTTGAAAAGAAAATAGCCTTTCTTTCTCACACCGAGGCAACTAAATGTAAGACTCTGAAAATTATTTTGTAAATCCACCCTCTTATTAATAGGAAATTCAGGCTGCCAACAGCTAATAAATTGTTAATAAGAACGTAATGAGCTGCATTTATAAAAGCATGTCATCCTCTATGTTTGCTCTATGTAGAACGGAATCGCTAGTTCGCACAAAAAATTACAAGTTTTGCAATATAGATGCTCGAAAATAATTCTTAATAAAACCTTTAATTACTACGCGGCGGAACTTAAAAAAAAATCCAGGAGCAGCACAATAGGTTAGGCAAGGTCGGAAAGAGCGGTTAGCATTAGGTGGCCAATTTGGACCCATTTGTCACCCTTCGCTGGCTTGCTTGAGCTGCAAAGTGACCGCTTTGTCAAACTGAACCAGCTGACTCAGCCTGACGGTACTATTAACTTCTGCAAACACTTGAACGCGGTAAGAGCTAAAAATCTTGAGGCGTTTATTATTTAGAGCCGGACAATTGTAGAGAGTGTGCTCGATAGTGTGTCATCTCGCACCTCTTGAATAAGTTTCTGGATTTCAGTTCCATTTTTCTCGCATGATATGCGGTAAGACAATGCCCTGTGAGCAAGCCGAGCAAGCAAGCAAGTCTCTCAAGCAGTTGCTGCTGAGCTTGAGCAGTTTCCTTCTTTTTTTAGATCAGGTGATGGCCATCATGACCTGGCTACCCTGCTGTCCATCCTGTTTCCCCTGTTAATTGACCGTGATGCAGTTATGCAGGGTCTATTAGTAGCTTCTGAACCTTTTCTCACCAATTCATCGATTTTTTTGTTGCCTATGACTTCACTAAACCCTGGCACCCACATAATCCGGATAAAAATATGCCTTGCCTTTTCATCGAGAGCCACTCTACAAGCGTAAACAGTTTTAAAGAACATATGTAAAACGTTTTGAAAAACATCTGTAACATTCCGCTAATGAACTCAACTGCGTTGTGTTAAGCATATACTTCAGACTGAAAGCCAGGAGCAGGGTCAAAGAGTCTACATCACAGGCTAAGACTCAAATCCGTAGAAAAAACGTCCGAGCCAACTCGACGTGTCCGTGTAAATCCAGACTACACCATCGGCGGTAGCTCCTTTTTTCTTCCAGTCTGTTATTGTGCGTATCTTGAGCTGGGAATCAATGCCAAGATGTATTATTTTGTTCATGTCCATGTGTATTATTTTGCTCATGTCATGTGTTTGCTCCGTGTTTTCCATAACGATCCCAAATTTTCTGCGGCATTCTGTAAGAATACCCATGTGGTCCCACTGATTTCAAGCATTCGACATGCCGGAACTTTTAGCGTGTATTGCCGCTAAACTTGCGCTTTTAAAGACGGATCGATCCAATGGCATAAGTCCCAGAACCATTTTCAACCCGGCCGCTGTGGCGGTTCTTAAAGCTCCCGTAATACATATGCAAACCAATCTTTGCAGTCTTGTTAGCTGTTGATGTTGGTTTTTCCATACAGTGAAATTGGCCTCACTACATATATGTAGCAGGCAGCTCTAGGTTTAAGCCCCTAGTTATTGGAGTAGGCAGATTGGCACGGAAAAAGTGCTACGTGGGTCTCACCCATACGGTGCTTCACATTCGACCCCTAGTTCAGTTTTGGGTCTAGTATAAATAATATTAATACGGCAATACCACACTGGAATAACTGATTCTCGTCCAATCACCGAAATGAAGCAGTGTTGGGTCAGTTAGTACTTAGATGGTGGACCACTTGGGAACACCGCATGTCGTTGGGACATAAAAAAAAACTTTGTGCTATCTCTTATACCACCAAACCAGTTGTCTGGGAAGCACTATGAAAACAAAACAACTAGCGCATCAGAACCGCAAGAAAACCAATTTTCGAAGAAATTGCCTTTGAGTGACAAAAAAATGTGGAAAGACGTAATACGCTTTTTTGTAAATCATATCAACCATTCCTTATTCAAAGCAACAAAACTCAACCATAACGCATATGATGAAAATGTTCAGGGCTGGCAACACTTTCCCAACGAAGCAGCAATAAGCTTACCATAATAAGCTCATACTTAAATGAACATATCCTTTGAATTTCGTTCTCATCGGAGGATTTCATCGAAAGCATCAGCGGTTAAACGTTGTTTGAGGCTGCCATCCGAAAAATAATCAAAACTCGGAAAATTTCAAAATTGGTTTCTTATTGATTATTCAAATGCTTTGAAATGAGTACGAAATTTGAAGCATCGGTTGGGGCAATATTTACGAAAATGGCCAATGCTGGTTACCCTGTGTTAGCAGCAAAGCAAAATATTTACTAAATCTGCTTCATGTTAAGTTAAACCCAACCAGTAAATTTCGTTTCGATTGAATCACTGCGCTGGAAGTTATACGGGTGAAAAGAATTTTAGGGCTACCACCCTCAAAACTTTTCAAATTTTTAGAGCGTTAATATTTGTTGTTAATTTTCATTGCAGGATCATTCCCATTAGCAAATCTAATAGCATAATCGCTCAGTAAAGAAATTAAACAAAATTACAAAAATGATCATAGATGGCAACCCTTTCATGATTTTTCTACGAAATTTCTATGACATTTGGTTCACATAAAGGTCCACTTATTGCGTGAACTTCGTTTTGATTTCAACACTGGGCCGGAAGTTATATGGAAAAAAAACTTTATTTTGCTGAGCAAATTTGCAAGATTCAGGAGACAAAAATCACCATAGCTGGCAATTCTATTCTAATTTTTCAGCCAAATTTTCACCAAATATTACCTAAAATAAGGTGTGAATTTTGTGGAAATCGGATGGCTGAATCGGAAGTTATAGGCAAAAAAGCTGCTTTTTTTCTCAGTGATTATTCAAGACGATACCACTGGCACAGGGATACCCGCATTTCAAAATCACTTCTATCACACTTGGTCCTAGTTAATGCCAACATGTCCTCTAAATTTCATCATGATCGAATAATCCGGTCGTCAGTTCTCGTGAACAGAACTTTCGAGTGCTGAAAATAGAAGTAATTTGGTGATGGGTTGCCGTTCTTGTGCAAACCGGAATTTTCAAAATTTTAGTTTGACATGATGGACGAAGGTTAAGATATATCAATGATTTAAACTTTTTGTCAAAAATCAAAAAAAAAATTTAGGAGGGTCAATGATTTGAAGGATTTTTTTCAGGAGCCTGCCGTAGCTACAGGGCTACCCGCACTATCTTAAAATTCCATGTGTGCTATACCTAATTCAACATCAATATGCTTTGCAAATTTAACGATGATCGAATGTTTCTGTCAGAAGTAATGACAATTCAAAATTTCAAAATTTGGAAAAAAATCTTTGCCTACTTTTAGGCACGCTGAACTCACACGTGGCTCAAAGTTTCCAACTTTTTAACATAGACGAGTTTAAAACATTACAAGTTTTCATTCGCAGACATTTATTTCAACAAAAATTTACACTACTTGGAAATATAGGAGTACCTCAAAATTTTCTTCGAAAATAGTAAAAAGCGCAAAAGAAAAGTGCTAACAGCTATTGATAAATTTGAGCTAACAACCTTTTGGAAGAAGGACAATCAGACTTGCTGCAGTTTATTATGTTAGTATTCAAACAGTGCGAAATCTCCAAAAAAAATTAAGATAAGTTGTTTGAGGTCTATACGAGTTCCGATTCTGTAATAACAAGTCATAAGACTTTGAAGTCTGCAAGTTATGAAAGCTTGAATGGAGCATTAATGAAATTGTTTCAACAGAAGCGTGCTGAAGGGGTTCCTGTTTCTGGCCCAATGTGGTGTAAGAAGACAAATATTATTTGTAATGACTTGTGTTTACAATGTGATTTCAACGCACATCTGGTTGGCTAACTATTGTAGATTTAATCAAAGGCATGGAATTCGTCTCTTGCGGATACAGGGTGAAAGGAGCAATGATGTTGAGAGCAGCCGAATTGGCAAAGCTAAAAAGCCAAGATAATTTGAAGAAAGTCGAGCGGAAAAGTTGGCTGTAGAATATTATAATCAAACAAGGGCTTGGAAACATAAATAATTTTAATTTTTGTTCCATAGTTTGTTCGAAAAGCTCAAACCTATCTTCTTGAAAAGAAATGAACGAAAAGCTGTTCTTATTTTCCCCCATCTCAATCAAGCGAAAGTGAATTGAAATACGATGATGGAAATTTTTTGCAAAATACCTACCACCAAATACTACAGCATTAATTAAATTTATGGATCATGGGTCTATAGTCCTTTTGAGAAGGCATTATAGAAACGCACTCTAGTGTGAAATTTTTAAAAATTATTCAATCTTTGATGTGTTCTGGAGGAAGCTATTTGAATAACCTTGATATTTGATTGCATATCAGTTATTTTGTGTTGATCATGGGGAAAAAAAATTTTTTGATGTCGATAATCTCGCAAGAAGCAGTACAAATAACATTTCTACCATCGAATTCACCAGTAACTAAATGACCCCATTTCTTACGGAAAACTGTGTAGTCAGATAAGATTTCCAAATCGCAGATATCATCATAAAGTCAGGTTTCTGACATATTACTCGTATATCGTCCAAAGCTAAGGCGACAGAGAGCCAGAACCCATTAATTTTGGTCCTCAAACCGTCATCATTTTGATAATAAAGTCTTAATTTTAAACTCTGGAGCTCTTTCAATGAGAATTCATTCAATGCTGGTGAATTCTTTAACTAGAACACCAGGAGGCCATAAGTCCTTTTTTGAAAGTTCGCTGACGCCAGTATAAACAGTAATACGAAAAGATGCCACTTTCTTGTTCTGTTAGTTGTAAGGTGCCAGTTTTTTTTAAGAAGAAGAGGTGGCATGTAATCAAGTTAAACAGCCGCAAATTGCTTAATGGTCTCGGTTATTTATTCATTTATTTAATTATTAGCCAAACAAGGCAAATATCAAACTACTTTTTTAAAAACTACAAATGAATACAACACTATTAATAAAAAAGGGTAAGTTACAAATAAATAACGCATAAATAAATAACTAATTGAGTAAACAAATAAGTTTGAAATAGACAATAAGTAAAATTACAATGAAATAAAGAAATAACAGTTAAAAACCATAATTAAAAAAAAGCTTCAAAATTATGGTGTGCAAATGGCTTGGATAAAGGAAGATTTGAAGGATACTTTGGAAATCGTTGGGAAATAAAGGTTGCTAAAGCCATTGAAGACCCTGCAGCATCTATTCACCGGCTCATTACCTGCATATATGGTGGAATGTGGATGTTCCTTTAGTAAACGAGTGGACCTGGTGTTTCTTAAGGGGATATTTATTTCAAATTTACTATTGAGGAATTCAACTATAATAACGCCTCTAATGACGTCAAATGTGAAGCAGGCCGGTATCATCATTCTTCTGGATGCAAGTGAAGTTAAGTTTAAATGACCCGGACTAAACTCATATGGGGGTAAATTTTCGAAGTCGTAAGGGCTGTACAGATCTCTTAGGGTGAAAATTAAAAATTGATTTTGAATGGACTCGAGTCTGTTGTTGTGGATTTCAACGGCTTCAAGAAGAAGGCGTAAAAGTGCAGTGTATATTGATCTAGTGACCCACAAGTTTTTGAACTCCTTGGCACGTCGTTTAATAAAACCGAGCTGCTTATTCGCACGGGAAAGAATTTTGTCGTAGTGCAAGGTGAAATAAAGTCTCAAATCCATGACAACACCCAGGTCGACAACGCTATCAACGCGAGTAATAAGTCGTTGCCGAGAAAGTAAGTGTTCTGCGCAATCGTGTATTTCCGGTTAAAAATTATAACATGGCATTTATCAATATTCAGTGAGAGCTTGTTTACAAGAGAGTGAAGCTTGGATTGAAGGAAAAGGTTTAGATTCAATGGTGTGGTATAGTTTGTGGTCGTCCGCATAAAGTAGATGAAGTATGTTTGACAGAACGTCATATAGATCAGAGATGAATATGTTAAAGAGAAGTGGGCCAAGAGGGCTACCTTATGGAACACCAGAGGTGGAATATATAAGTTTTGATAAAACTCCTTGAAATTTAACGAGTTGGATTCGATTATGGAGGAAAGGACTGAGCCAGCTTAGTAAAGATCCAGCAGATTTGAATTTCTGCAGCTTAAGAATCAATAAAGAATGGTCAACTCTATCAAAAGCTTTGCTAAAGTCAGTGTAGACTGCGCCAATTTGATAGCCTTTCTTCATTTGACACAAAACGTCCGAAACTAGGATTGTCAAGTTTGTGATAGTTGAGCGACCTTTTCTAAAGCTATGCTGTTGCTCATTCAGACGGGAGTCAACTAGTGGGGAAAGTTTATTGTATGCAACTTTTTCAAAAAGTTTTGGAACGGAAGGTAAAATGGCATAGCCCCTGTAATTGTCGACACAGCGTCTATCGTCATTTTTGAAAATTGGTGTCACATATGAAAGTTTCCAACAGGATGGGAAAACACCGAATAAAAGTGGCCTGTCAAAGACTTTATGCGAGGGTGTTATTAGCTGCTCTACACACTTACGCAGGAAGGTCGGTGGAAGATGATCAGGACCAGGGCCTTTGTTGCAATTCAGTTCCAAGAGAACTTTAAGTATTTCTTCGCGTGATATTTTAATTTCGCTGACAAAAGTGGTTGGAGCTTAGTTAGAAGGAGAAACAATTGAGTTGGATGGGCCTGATACATTGAAAATTCTCTTGAAATGATCTGCAAATAAATCGCAAATATCTTAAGGAGAAGCAGAGGTAACATTATTATGGGACATTGACAATGGATAACCGGTCACTTTCCGCTTCATATTTACAAAATCAAAGAATTTTTTCGGGTCGTGGATTATACTTTCACCGGTTTTCATAATGTAATTGGCATAAGCATTGCGAAAGTTTGTCAAGAATTCCTTAGCTACTTCATTATAAGCTTCCCAAACAGTAGGATTAACATCAATATTTTCCTTTATTCGCTTACAAAGCTTGTCCCTGCGATTTCGTTTCCCTATCAAGCCAAGGTTCAGATAACTTTTTCTTTTTTTTTAACTTTAGGTACATATCTTTCAACGGCGTCAAATATTTTATCGAAACAAGTAGAAATGGCTTCCTTAAGACCTAACGTTGAAAGAGTATTCGTCCAATCTATAGAGTCAAGTATATGGTGCATACTTTCGTAGTCAGCATTAAGAAAGTCATATATAATTGAATTATTGTACGTTTTGAAGTGAATAGAATCAGGAGTGGGAAGTTCAACTGATAGTGCAGTGTGGTGTAAACTATTTGAAAAAGATGCTCTGCGTCATTAGTTGGACTTACCACTACTTCGTCATAGGCGTTATAAAAACAAGACCCAACCAATGACCGTTTTGGTTGGGAGTTGGAGAGACTTGCTGCAAATCGTTGCCATAAAAAGTACTCGCAAGGTTGAAGTCATTGGAATCTGAAAGGTTAACAGGGAGAAGAAATGCATCATTTTCATCGGAATCTAGGAAAAATCCCTACCAATATTATTTTGTCTTTTACATTTAGAGACGTTGTAATGGAAGGTATTAATTCACAAAAATGGTTGTAAATTGATTCGTCCAATCTGCGTGGGATATAAGCCAAACTAATGTAAAGAAAATTTTTATTCAAAGAAACACGAATAACAAGGTGTTGGAACAATACATTGTGGGTGATGTTAATAATCTCATTTGAAAGTGTATTGCTAACCGCCAGTAAGACACCACCGCCTCGCGTTTGACCTGTGGAACAATAGTCACGATCGCTTTTTTAAACTGTCCAACTGCTATCAAGGATTTTTTCATTTTTATGGGAATCATTTAGCCAAGATTCTATGAAGGCGAGTAAATTAAAGTGGCAGGATTTTGCTTCAATATATAATTTATTTAATTTGCCTCTCATATCACTACAATTGTAATAAAAGGGTCTGAGTCCATTTAAAGAAGGTGTTATGTTAGGATAAACACCTAACAGAGTCGACTGCTTTTCGACGAGAAGCAGTTGTCATTAAATTGTCAAGGGAGGCAGTATTTGTAGTTGCCTCTGCAGCGGCGACATAGGTAGCCAGCTGGCTAGAGGATAAAGAGGAGCTTATATTGGCTACGTTAATATTGGCTACGTTGTTGTTTGTATTTTGTTCGGAAGAAACTGATAAATTGTTTGAAACCATAAATTGTTTGCTACTACCGTAGAGTGGGTGGAGTTTTTAGAAGTGATAGTCATCAAGTTTGATAGAATTTGAGGATTTAGAATGGATGGAGATTTGCGGGTACGAAGAACATTATGTGATATACAATTTTTTCTTACATAACTAGCTACTTTCTTACGGTTATTGTTGGTAATTCGATTTTTCCAAAGAGAAAATGTAACGCCATTATATTTGAATTTGCTGCTACCTCCTTCTAAACTCATGAAAATCCAGGCATATTTTGAGGGAATGAAAACCTTATATCGCTTCTGTGAGAAGTATTATAATCCATGCCGGGTATGAAAACCTTAAGCGGTGAGCGGTGAAGTACCAGGTTGATCGTGTTGAGGCAATAGCAACGAAAGTAATTTCGTAGTTTGGGCTCAGAATTTACATTTGTTCCGAGTTGCGATTCTTGCAGGAGATTTCGCAGCTTCTGCTCTGTCAGCGATTACGACACAGTTAACAGGCATAACCGTGTCAAGCAATGGTTGGAGGCTTTTCAGAGTACCGTCCACCTTCTCTGAGGCAACTATTGTGTTAGCCACATCTTCAAAACTGTTTAGCGGCTCGTAATTTAGTCACATAATGCGCCATTGAAGACAAGTGGCAGCAGCTTGAGAATCAATACAGCCCAGCAGTATTATTAAACGCATCCCCAATACGTCCTGAAAGGCCTACGCAATCAACGTGAAACCATTAACAGCAAAAACCCGAACAGATAACGTACGGGGCATTTTCAAATTTAGTAGCCCAAGGAGTAGCACTGCCCTAGGACATTGTTAAAAACGGTTATTCAAGACAGAAGATATATGCAAATGAAAAGTATACTATGCGCAAAAAAAAAGCAAGATTAATAGGTATAAAGCTAAAAGGAGACTATGTCGAGAAATAAAACGCTTATTTTCCGAAATAAAAATCTTCCATTCAAAAAGTCACCAACTTATCGAACTATCCTCGCATTGTTCGATTATTTGTGTTTTTCGAATGTCCCGTTTCGAGGTTTGACTGCACACCTTAGTGTTAGATTTTAAGTTTTTTTCACAAATTGAAATAGTATTACAGTCAATAAAACGTTGTGTAGTATTTCCATGTTATTCGCAAATTAGATTTAAACTTGCCTAAACTCTAAAGTTAAGATATTGTACTTTATACTCTACTCACTCAATAAAGATATATTATTATTATTAATATTTTTATTATTATTACTATTTAAATTTCATTGATAATCCAAAAACTTGACTTATGAAATAAAACTTCTTCAAAATTATATCAGCTTTACCCACAGAAGAAAAGTGAATCTCATCTATCATCCACGATAAAAATGCCTATAAATCTATTAATATAAAAGGACATACTTAAAAAACTGTGATATGACTCACATTGCATGGAAAACTTTCCAGTATCGGAACCTGCAAGCAATCCATGCCATATCGATTTCCACTCAACGATAAAAAATACTTCGTCTACCAACAGAAACACAAAGAAGTTATGGTGAGAGCTTGTTAAGCTCTTAATGCATCATCAATCATTCGCACTTTGAATAGCTGTCAAGCAACGTGAAGAATATTGCAGCTTTTTTCTACTGTCATCGAGGACGAACACGTCAAGGACCGAGCAGCACTTTATTTTGCCAGGGAGGAGACTACACAATGTCGGACTCCCAGTCTGCCTGAATGGAATGCGATACCCTTACTCAAATGGCAAAAATACATCAGCGACGGAACTCTTTTAGCCTAGATTTTCAATTCTTCCGTATTCATATAAGAGCTTCCTTTTGCACTGACACGGCAACATCAGCGTATGCATACGAAGCGATCCCGACTCAAATCTACAGCCAATCAATCAAAATTAATCATCCGTTACAGCCACAATTTGTTGCTTTCCGTACGAAAGTAAATCCGGTACGGATTTCACATGCAGACATATGTTGTATCTGTATTTTGACTGGCGACTGTGTTTAGTTTTGGCTTCAGAATAATATTACAAAAAAAGCAAGAATAAAAAGGACAATAGACCGTGATAAACCCTTGTGAATAGCTTGTTACGATATAGAATTGGCACACATGTACATATGTTTTTGATGTGTTTCGACTATCGCAACAATAGAATTTGATAGAAGATGAATTACCGATTTGATGATAGATAAATGGATTTTAGATGTATGAGAAGCTAATTGTGTTGATAGCTTATGAATGAACCGGATTTATTTTATTTTTTCAGTGGATTCGAATATGGGGAACTAAGTGAAAGCTATGCATTCGGTGTCAAATGTTGCAGCTAATGTCGAAATTAAATTTTCTGTCTTCCTATGGTTGCTAAAAGAACATACTGGTGAAACTGTTATGTTTCAAGACAACGTGTGACTGATAAATTTAATAAAATTCGCACTAAGGAAAGAGTAGAACGCTTAATTACTGTTCAGGTTCATCTCACCCAGTCGTATTCTGAATTGATTATCATAAATTGGTTAGCATTTGGCAATGTATGTGGAATTATTATTTTTTTCAAAACAAAATACACAAGGAAGCAACGGTGATTAATACAAAACCGTTTAGCTTTAATGACACCTGAAGTACATCTTTCGCAATGAAGTACGACCGATAAAATCAAAAAAAAATATTAACACAATGCTCAGCTCTGCCTCCATAAAATACCATCGTCATAAAGTCCATTCACCACAGAACGGCAGAATATTAAATTCCCGTAAAGATATTACAGCCATTACTAAACGAATGGCACATCGTTGCTGAGCTCCCTGCATCTGCTATACGTGCTTCCATTTCACCACCTTCCTTGAAAAAGACGAATGCCATACCATATTTCATACAATCAACTTGCATAGAGGTCAGACGAAAAACGGATAAAGAATTGAGTTTAAACTTCAGCCAGCCTCATAAAATAAAGCAGCCGGTAAGCAGCAAGACCACAGCAAAGGATCCGTTTTCATCGCTCCGGTGAACGTAAAAGATTCCTCGCCAAGTTTTGTGGGCTCCATCTTTAACTACAAGAGCCCTGCAAGCACTTTTTTCCTCATTTCTTTGGCGAGTTTATTAAGATAAATATCAGTGCGGTATATAGGTACGTAGTACACGCAACGATGACAGGCAATATTGTTGTCTCGGAGGCAAAATGTCATTAGACCTGTGTATGTGGATTTTGGTTCATGTTGACAAGCAACGTCGTCCTGGCATTCTTCTTCCTTTTAGGTTTATTTGTTTTACCCGGAAGAACGATGAAAAATAAAAGAGTGTAACCACGATGAATATTCATGATATGGTTTTCTTGTCACTCGAGGGAAGCACAGCTTCTTTTTCATAACTCAAAGCATATGATTCTGTAACGCGAGCATGTTTTAGGAATTCAATCTCATTAGTATGCATGCTATGTGACGCTGAGTCGTAAATTCTGCAAAGTGACTTCGATTCAATCATGCGTCTTTATGATGAAAGTATGAAAAATGATTACGCTTTCGAATCGATAAATGGATTGTTTTTAAAGATACGAGTACTAACTTTGTGCGTGCAGCAATTTTCAGGTATCCCAACACAATATTTTACCCCAGAAGCAGAAACTTTCACTTTATTAAAGGCACAAGTACCCTTAATTATCGAATTACGCAACCATTAAGTAATTTTAAAACACGGTCAATCGATTTGATTGCCAGTACTCGTCAACTGCAGATGTATCATAAATTGCCAAAAAGTGTACCTCAACTGTCAAGTGCCACTGATTCGGTTTAGGAAATTAGAGAGAACATCACGTAACGTAAACGATAATTACAGAATAGTTTTTTTTCTGCTGTATTATTATTATTGACACATTTAAGTGCATACCAATTAGAGAATCTAATCCCGGAATCCCGGCTACTTTCTGGTCCCGAAAATCCCGGGATTTTCGGTGTCTAGTCCCGGGATTTTCGGGGCTAGAAATTGGCCGGGATTCCAGGGCCGGGAATCAAGCATAATCGGCAATCAAATAACGGCAAGACTCGAAAAGTGCAAATAGAGTCAATATTTACGAGAAACCAATTAGCATGCAGGCTCACATCAAAATGCGTAAAGAATAGAGCAAAACAAACCGATGCAACAATTAACAAGAGAATACAAAGGGGTTCGTAAAAAATTAATATGAACTGCTTCGTATTTAGTGTATTCGTAACTTCGAATGATTTGAGGAAATCAATACTAGCGAATGCGTACACAAATTTACCAAAATCCTCAACTATAATCAAAAATAAGGCTGTGGGGTATGCAAGCAGGAAAAAGGAAATAATAAAAAGTGAGATAAGACAGGCTAGAATCTCAGATGACAGTTCAGACCTCGACTGCAAATAGGCACTATATAAATATTAAAATCCACTCAGTAAATTCTTACTGGAGCTTGGTGCGAGTAAGCATCATGGTTGCCAGATTGGGCGATTTATCGCCAATTAGGCTATCTTTTCTATCAGTTTGCAACATTTTATTTGGGCGAGTCGCTTGCTACTTTGGGCTATATTTTACATTGGCTTCGTTTCAAAAAAGAAAACAAATTTCCATTCATCAGACTAAAATGTGATCAAACTTTTGCCGATTTGCTCTTTCCCCCACCAAAATTACAACTTCAAATGGAACTGTTAAACTGCAATTTTTCTCAGCCCGAGGCCGATACCGTCAAAATTAATTGTTCCTTATTTTGCCGCTTGACGTTGAAAGAATTAATCAAAAGAATGCCGTCTCATTTATTCATTTTCAGAAAAGCATACATGTTATCACCAACAATTTTTTTAAAAAATACATCACTAAAATTTTCGGACCTACCACTGCATTTCACTCTAAGTAATTAGAAAAAGTTCGGATTTCAATTTGAAAAATTAAGATCAACATCCATGACTGAAATATTTTCGAATGAAGTTCCAGATGACCCAACAGTTTCCTGGTTAAACATTTATGCTCTGAAATCTGCTTCAGGTGTGTTTTTATTTAAAGATTTGTACGAAATTGTATTGTATATAATGACACTTCCTGCATCAAACGCCTTTGTCAAGCGGTGTTTTTCTTGCATGAATGTAATCGAAAATAAGCTTAAAAACAGATTAGATCTAAAAACGCTCTCTGCTTTAATGCGTATACGGTTGCACTTACATGCCAATGATGTTGTAAAATAAAAGTGTGTAAAATAATAGTAATATGTAATAAAAGTGTGTAAAATAATAGAGAAGCTTAAGGTGGTATTCTGGTCAAGAAATTTGATCAAATCGATTTTTTTGTTTGTATATTTTCAAAGTTTAGACCTTTAAAAATAAGCCTTTAACAAGATTTTCGGAAATTCGAATTATTTTTGGAGTTACAGCAATTTTTGTGACACGCCAAATAAACCAACAAACGCGATCAACAACGAATTAACCGTCCCGAGCTTCGAGCTTCTCAAGGTTCTAAAGAAGTTCGAACTGCTCGTATGGCTTAATAATTTTGCACAAACCCTCTTAACACTATTAGTTTACGTCTGACATAGAGATTTTTCTACTATTTATAAAAAATTCCCAAATTTCAACTTTGGGAAGTTTTTATAAATAGTATTTTTTATAAATGAGGCAAAAAAACGACTTTTTTTTTACATGGACGCCATTTTGTAAAAAACAAGTTTTTTCAAATCGCCTACGTCAGACAAATTTTACATTCTTTTTTTTACAGAATTCAACAAAAATGTATGTTTCAGACCACCAGGAAGGTTGGAATCATGTCAACCATGAGACAAGTTTTTTTTAGCCTTCACTTCGCCGGCCTGTATTTACATCAATTTAATTTTTTTTATTTTTTGAATACATTTTTGTACTTTCAAAATGTTAATAAAGAACGAATAAAAAAATATATACCAAAAATGTTTATGGTTTTTTTTATTGTGTCCGTAAAATCACTTCAAAATCGAACCTCTAGACCAGAATACTGCCTTAATTCAAATATCTATAATAATGATATCGATGGTGAAGAAGATAATAATAATGAAATGTACCAATACAGTAATTTATTGTTTTCTGATGAATTATAAGTAATATAATTTAGTTTTTAAGTATGTTTCTAGCGAAGAGTACCTTACAAATTTGAATAAATGTGCATATTGTATTGTTCAGTGTAATTAATCATGGTTTTAAGTAAAAATTAAACCAACTAATGTGTATATGCGATTTTGGGCTATAAATTTTTCTTTCGACTTTTTCAAAAAATTTCTGGCAACCCTGGTAAGCATGTCAATGACAGCTGCAAACTGCCTAGATATAGTATATTGAAAGAACGTTTTACTGAGTTTGATGTTTCTCTAGGAAACGACATTGTTGCCATTGCTACTGATGGGCCAAACGTGATGCGAGAAGTAGGCAGACTAGTTGATACAGAGAAACATATTTGTTTAGCGCATAGCATTCACTTGGCACTTTGTAATGTTCTCTAAAATAAGAGGTCCATTCCAGATCAAAGAGCTGATGAAACAGCTGATAGTCTGGACGACGACAACGAAGATTTGGACGGTCCTGTATCAGCTTTCAACGTTGAACCCGACCGCCTGTAAAACACGCTACGTTTGACAAAAGATATGACACCATCTCAGGCATAAAGAAAGTTCGTAAGGTAGTTTTATATCTTAAAAAATCTCTAACAAAAAATGATAACGATCTTCAAAACTATATGAAATTCGAGCAAGGCAAAGAAATGTCCCCTTACTGGACTGCAAACCAATGCTCGAACGGTTTCCCATTTTGAAAAATAGTATACAGAAGGCAATAATAGACCTGGAATGTCCAGATCGATAAGACGCAACTGACTTTGATTCGATTCAGAAAATTATTGAAGTTTTTCTCCCTGTATAATTGACTGTGGAGGCCTTAAGTCACCGAGATGCAAATTTTCGTCAAGATTTTTGTTTAACCCTTTCAGCCCTAGTGGTTAGACCTCGAAACCACTTAATCAAACTATCAGTGGTTTTTCTACACAAATATTAAACACATTCTTCATTCATTTCATCATCTTTCAAATATCATCATTTGTATGTGACTTGGGATTACTGTTTCTCATTGTAACGACTTAGCCTGTAGCAAATACGTGCTTTGGTGAAAGATTTTTACTAATGTTCGAAGAACATTAGTATTAAACTCGTTTCGCCGAAAATTCATATTTCTTGATATATATATATATATATATATATATATATATATATATATATATATATATATATATATATATATATATATATATATATATATATATATATATATATATATATATATATATATATATACATATATATCAGCAAAATGATTTTCCGAGATAATCTCTGGAGTGGCCAATTTGATTGAGCTGAAACTTTCGGAGAACGTAGATGTATACAGTAGGTAGGTCCACGATTTTCTCAAATTCAGATATCGTAAACCTTTTGGCGGCGGCGAGCGTTTTAGTGAATTTCGAGGTACTGCTATATTTCCGAGCAGTGTAAATTTTCGTTGAAAAAAAGTATTGGAAATGAAAATTAATT
Source organism: Nemotelus nigrinus (assembly GCA_947369275.1). Taxonomy (NCBI): domain Eukaryota; kingdom Metazoa; phylum Arthropoda; class Insecta; order Diptera; family Stratiomyidae; genus Nemotelus; species Nemotelus nigrinus. The sequence continues at coordinate 86,978,142 of OX376373.1, read as the reverse complement.
ATGTTTTTAGCGTGTTTATGATAAAAAATTGAAATTTTTGAGCTGTGTGTGGGTGCTAAGTGCCTAAAAGTAGGCAAGGATTTTTTTTCAAATTTTGATTTGTCATTACTTGTGATCAAAACATTGGATCATCGTGAAAATTGCAGAGCGTATTGATGTTGACTAGGACTTAGCATATATGGGTTTTCAAGGTTGTACAGGTAACCCTGTAGCTACGGCAGGCTCCTGAAAAAAATCCTTCAAATCATTGACCTTCCTGAAAAATTTTTGATTTTTGGCAAAAGTTTCAAATCATTGATAAATTTTGACCTTTGTCCATCATGTCAAATTGAAGTTTTGAAAATTCCGATTTGCACAAGAACGGCAACCCATCACCAAATTACCTCTATTTTCAGCACTCGAAAGTTCTGTTCACGAGAACTGATGACCGGATTATCCGATCATAATGAAATTCACAGGACATGTTGGTATTAGCTAGGACCAGGTCTGATAGAAGTAATTTTGAAATGCGGCAACCGTGTGGCAGTGGTACCGTCTTGAAAAATCACTGAGAAAAGAAACAGCTTTTTGGCCTATAACTTCCGATTCAGCCATCAGATTTTAACAAAACTCACACAGTATTTGAATCTTACTCTATGTAACATTTGGTAAAAATTTGATTGAAAAATTAGAATAGGGCTGCCAGCTATGGTGATTTTTGTCTCATAAATCTTGCAAATTTGCTCAGCAAAATAAAACTTTTTTCCGTATAGCTTCAGGTCCAGTGCAGAAATCAAAACGAAGTTCATGCAGTAAATGGACCTTAACGTGAAGTAAATGTTGTAGGAATTTTGTACGAAAATCATGAAAGGGCTGCCAGCTATGACAATTTTTGTATTTTTGTGGAATTTCTTTACTGAGCGATTATGTCATTTGATTTGCAAATGGGAATAATCCTGCAATGAAAATTAACAACAAATATTAACGCTTTAAAAATTTGAAAAGTTTTGAGGGTGGCAACCCTGAAATTCTTTTCACCCATAAAGCTTCCAGCGCAGTGATTCAATCGAAACGAAATTTACTGGTTGGGTTTAACTTAACGTGAAGCAGATTTGGTATATATTTTCCTCTGCTGCTGACAAAGGGTAACCAGCATTAGCCATTTTCATAAATATTGCACTAACAGATGCTTGAAATTACATACTCATAGGCAAAGCATTTGCGATAAAAATAAGAAACCAATTTTTAAATTTTCCGAGTTTTGAATATTTTTCGGATGGCAGTCTCAAACAACGTTTCACCGCTGAAACTTTCGTTGAAATCCTCCGATGAGAACGAAATTGAAAGGATAGGTTGATTAAGCACGATCATTTTATGGTAGATTTATTGCTGCTTCGTTGGGAAAGTGTTACCAGCACTGAGCATTTTCATCATTTGTGTTATAGTTGAGTTTTGTTGCTTGAGATAAGGAATGGTTGATATGATTCTACAAAAAAGTGTATTACGTCTTTCCAAATTTTTTGGTCACTCAAAGACAATTTCTTCGGAAATTAGTTTTCTAGCGGCTCTGATGCGCCAGAGTTTTTTTTTTTTGAATTTATTGCATTGTGTATAACACTGGAGGCAGTCTTGCAGTCTTGCAGTCTAATGGCAGGTAAATGTATGGTTTTATTGGAACAGATACATAAGTTTTGTAGCGAAACATTAAAACTCTGCTTTAGATTTGATATAGTTGCTTAGCTAACGTTGAAAGCTGGTGGTTTCGAGACGTAAGTACTAGGAATAAAGAGGCTTTTCTTGTGTTCTAGGCGCGAGTACGTCATGAAAAATTTCCGAATTGAAAATGCTTTCAGCTGAATTTCAGCAATTTTTGGTTGAATTACCTTCAGACATGGAATCAGTTGCCTCAGCCCTATCAGTGGATGGTATGAGTGATATTGAAAATGATTACGACACCTGAGCAAACTAATTTTCAAGAAGTTGGGTAGGACAGCGAAGAGTATCTTCCTCTGGAGCAACTAAGACGTGAGCTGATAGAAAAACGAGATTTATCTTGGAAGAAGGAAAATTGCTATGTCGAGCCGATCCAGTTTTCGAATTTTGGCCGGTCCAAGCGAAGATATTCCTGCAGAATCACCTGTCGATATGTTTTTGGCTTTATTCCCAATAACTTTAAAAGAGAAAATTGTATTTGAAACCAACCTCTATGCGATGCAGAAGTACTGTGCTGATGGGAAGCCATTTATCAAAACTGATGTTGATGAAATCAAAACATTTCTTGCCATCAACATTTTAATGGGAATTAAAAGTCTGCCTACCTACAAGGATTACTTTTCAAGTAATTTGACAGTACGAGATCAATATATTTTGAGTCTTATGTCCAGAGATAGATTTTCTTGGCTTTTAGGACACATACATTTGAATGATAATTCTCTTCAACCGAAACGAGGCGACAATAACTTTGATAAATTGTACAAAGTTCGTCCTTTACTGGATTGCCTTTAAAAAACTATACTGAACGCTTACAAACCCGACGAGTTTCAATCTATTGATGAATCGATGATTCGATTCAAAGGTTGATCGACTTTGCGTCAATATACATATGCCTAATAAACCCATCAAACGGGGCTACAAGGTATGGATCAGAGCAAACAAATCGGGCTATGTGTCAGAATTTCAAATTTACACTGGCAAAGAAGGTGACTCGGTCGAGAAGGAGTTGGGGCCATGAGTTGTGAAAGGTCTCACCAGAAGTATTGTTGGCAAATTCCACAGGATTTATTTTGATAATTATTTCACGACGGTAAAACTAATGAAAGACCTGTTGTTAGATAATATATATGCTTGTGGTACAGTAAGAAAAAACAGAAAAGATTTGCCAACGAACTTTGTTGTTGATAAATCTATGAAAAGAGGAGATTATGACTGGCGTATGAGAAATGATGGCCTTACAAGTTTAAAATGGATGGACACGAAAGTAGTTTTACTACTAAGTAACCACCATAATCCTGAAGAAGTCACTTGTGTAAACAGAAAGAACAAAACTGGGAACCTCGAACCAATTCCATGCCTTGTCGTAATAAATTCCTACAATTCTCACATGGGATGTGTTGATAAATTCGATATGTATAAAAGTTGTTATGAAATAGACCGAAAAAGTCGTAAATGGTGGCACCGAATTTTCTGGTACTTCGTAGATCTAGCAGTAGTTAATTCATTTATTCTATTCAAGGAGATGAAATCACAAGACATATACAATTCGAAGGACTTTGGACTTGCAATAGTTGCTGGATTGGTGGGAGCAGAAGTAAAAAATCAAACTACATATAAAAGTGCCAAGAAAACCTTCAATTTTCGGGAAGATGTTTCTAAAGAAAAAAGATATGTGGCGCACATGCCGATACATGAAACATCGTGCAGATGTGCTCAATGTAGTTCAAAAACTCATCCACATAGAAGCAGGTGGGTCTGTGAAACCTGTAACGTTGGCTTATGCTAGACAGTAAACAAAAACTGTTTCACTCAGTATCATTCAATAGGCCCAAGTGGTTCCAGCACGTAACCACCTCAAAACTCACATTTGGAACTTTTGAAATTTTCGTGAAATATATAAAATGTTTTCTTTAAGATACTTTTTTCAATATTAAAATAAAAACTGTAAAAAAGCGTTCGTTGTTTCGGTTCAAGGCTCAAAAGGTTAAACAGTTAGGAGAAAAACGGTAAATTCTTGCCAACGCTATGAAAATTGCAATATTGGACCGAATAAAAGAGCGTCAGTGTACCGAGCTATCTGGTATGCTAAGCTATCTCCAGAATCCACATTGTGCCAGCAAAAGCTTGCCAAGTGAAATAGAATCTCTATTTTTGAAACCAAGCAACGCAAATATTAAAAAAAAATACTTCAATGATCCAGATGCTGAACTCTTTGCTTGGTAGCCAAAGAAATGAGGAGATCCAAATAGAAACCCATATTGAATCAGGATAAGATAGTCGTCAATTGACGCTACAAGAAAAGCTGCAAAAGTATGAAAATAATTAATCGTGAAATGTCGCAAGAAACTGATCTAATTAAAACATTTCCAAAAGAAATGAATCTTTTCGAAAGTGGTGGCACTCATAGATATAATTTGGAGTAGGCGTACCAATATTTTTTGACCACCCCACCAACAAGTAACGAGTCAGAACGAGTTTTTTCCGCAGCGTCTAACATCGGGAATAAATTTAGAAGCAGGCTTGGAGATGATACTTTGTATGCTTTGCTATTGTTTCAATGTTACTTCCGAAAAAACCAATGAACTTCGGCAGAATTTTTTATATGTTTCTTTATTATGTATTTCAATTTTAAGAGCTATGATTTGTTGTTTTGTTGCTGTAGTTTGTAATATTTATAATTATAAATATTTGGGTTCATACTGTCAACGTCTTGGATAATTAAAATTATTGTTTTTTTTTTGCATCAATCATATAAATTAGTAATTATGCAGTAATATATTTTTTATACTGTTTTGAACTTATTGTTGTAGTTTTGAAATAATGGCACATAATATAATCTGTATAATAAAAACTTGCCTTATTTGGTTGTGTTTTTTTCTTGAATCCCGTAATCCCAGGATTGAAAAACTGCTCCGGGATTGGAATCATTAATACTATACCCACCAACCTTTTAATAAGTGCGGGCTAAACCAAGAAAACAGTTTACGTTGGCTTGGCCTTGTTTCGGTGACACCGAATGGGTCGAGAAACAAGAAGTTCAAGCATTGAAGATAGACGAGTCAACGTTGATAAAACGATCTGCAAAGAAAGTCACATTGCTCAAAAAGGAGAGCGAAGCTAGCGAAACAAGTCAATGAGCTACGTTGACAGATAGCGTTTTTCATGGCCAGCGATCAACATCAGTGCTAATGCAGCGATGCTCCCAGCAAAGACCACGCTGAGGCTAAGTTCAGCCAATCCATGAGCCGCCGAGCGCACTCAAAACAGTAAATTTAGCAACAGCATCATAGGGTCAAGGCTGAATCGGTAGTGGGTCGAAAGACAACAAAAACCGTTTGATAACAAAGAAGCAGGTCCCAGAACATTCTGGGGTGGTAGATAATAATATTATCTGTCATCTCAGAATAAGAAAACTACCTTTCTACCCTTCTCTATGGAATTTGAGCCTGCTAAAGAATTGGCTGCTGTTTTTGAAGTGCAGTCCATTCTTGGGTAAAAAGTGACTTGGGAAAAAATCAAAGTCCAGCGAAGGCTACCGTTTTTTAACTGCCCAAAATTTTGCACACATAACAGGTAACTGCATCCACGTTATGATTACAAAAATTGAAAACACAGAATCTGCATTCTTCAACTGTGGTCTTCAGCCAACTATCCTGGATGCCCAGCATGTACGGAAATTCTGGACAAGATCGAGGCAAAGAATGTTTATCGCGATTTGACCTGGAATGAACGTCAGCAGTTTATGAAGCAAAGCGTTTCGAACTACAGGCATTGAGATATTCTATTACAACTGTCTCACTACAAAGTTAACCTTCTCTGTGAATTTGGTTTTCATCTGAAGACTGTACCGATAATTACAGGGACAGAAAGTGTTCTAGAGTTGCCATGAATGAGTTTACAAAACTTGGAATATTTGGTTTCTTATTTCAATGTGGGAAAATTGGTTTCTTATTTCACTGTAGCATCTTATCACATAAAAATTTAATACAAGCATTTATTGGTGCAAAAAAAACGAAAATGTTTGGTTCTGCTAACCCTTTGTTACCACTAAACACAATAGAAATTTGGCATACAATATTGTCCATTTACTGTATGGATTTCGCTTTAATTTTATTTCTGTATCGGAACTTATGATGCCTAAAGTAGTGTTTGAGTGATTTTTTTACGATGGCAGCTCTGCCACAGAACTATCTGTACTTTCGTTCAAATTCAATACATGCTCTACATTTCATGTCTGATGATTCTGTCGTGAGTTCTCCTGAGCAGTGGCTCAAAAAATATGTAATTTGAGGAAGGGCCGACAGCTGCACATTCAACTGCAACTACAGTCAACTTACAGTCAAACTGCAACTGCAACTACAGCCAATTGCAGTCAAATTATACAACACGTTAGTTAATAGGCGAATACCCAATGACAACTACGACTTTACACCTGAAAGATCTAATTCTAGTTCATAACGATGCCGGTCCACAAACTTGTGCGATCGAACAACCCATGAAAAAATAATATTCTGAAAAGAAGTAATTGAGGTGTGTAGCGGATGAAAAAACATTGTCTAGTTCCTTAAACATTTTTACTAATGTTGGAAGGAGAACATTAGTATTAAGATCACTATGGCCAAAAAATCTCTATATACAGTGGCTCATAGCTTATTTGATACAGTGACTATTTAAAAATGCAAATCACTGTAACTTTGAAATAAAGAACCCTATCCAAAACATTTAAACGTATTTGACTATATGCATGTTCAACGAATACAATGCAAACAAAAAATGTTCCAGCAATATTCCTCGGTGTCCGGTAAAAGAGAAATACCACTGGCACAGAAAAATTGCAGCTCACAGCTTATTTGATACAGACACTTCAATGCGAATAAACTTCTATTTGTAGCGCCGTTAATCTGTATTGTTTTTGTTTCTTGAATTTTTGATTGTGTTTAGACATTGGCTTAAGTAATTTTTAGCAAGATCTTGTAAGCTGAAGTGCCAAAATAAGCCAAAATTGTAAAATGGGTCATCGCACCACAATTGAACAGCGCGAATTGGTATTAAACTACTTTAAAAAAGGAAAAAGTGTTCGAAAAATTGCTGAAAGTGTGCATTTAAGTATCTCGACAGTGCAGCACATAATTGAGCGCTTCGTACACGAAAATCGGGTAAAAAATAAGAGGAGAAATGCGCCAAACAATATTTTCACCGTATCCGACGAACGATACATTGTAAGGAAAGTGAAAGCAAACACGATGATTTCCGCTCCAAGTTTGGTTACTGAGGTTCATCGTGAATTAAAGAAGTCAGGTAGTGCTGAAACCGTCCGACGAGTGCTTCGCGACCATGATTTCAACGGGCGAGTAGCTCTTAGGAAGCCATTCGTTTCCAAAAAAAAATACAATAAGCCGATTTGCCTTTGCCAAAGAGCATGTGGAAAAGCCATCCGCGTTCTGCAATATGGTTATTTTTGCGGACGAGTCCAAGTTTAACATTTTTGGCTCCGACGGAATGTCATATGTCTGGCACACGGCAAACACTGAGCTAAACAAAGAGAACCTCAAATATACTGTGAAGCATGGTGGTGGTAATGTAATAGTTTGAGCCTGCATGTCCGCAGCCGGGGTCAGAAACTTAATCTTTATTGAGGAAACAATGGACCAAATAAAGTACCTTGATGTACTCAAAGACAATTTGCTGCAAAGCACTGAAAAACTGGGTGTTGGCAACCAATTTCGGTTGTACGAAGACAATCATCCAAAGCACAAGTCGGGAATTGTACAGTTCTGGCCAATTTGGGATTGCCCTCATTTGATGTCTCCGCCGGCACAGTCACCAGATATGAACGTCATTGAGAATCTGTGGACTTTGTTGGATAACAACATTAGAAAACACAAGATTTCTAATAAACAAGACCTGAAGAAAGCACTGCTAGAAGAATGGCAAAAAATTACTCCTGACATCACAAAAAACTCGTTGACTCAATGCCGAATAGGCTAAGGGCTATCATACGAAGTATTGAAATCAACTTGAATCCTCATAGTTCACAACAATTTCAATGTTTAATCAAACTGTGTCAAATAAGCTGTGATATGAAATTTCTTATTACCTTTAGTTTTTTGTTTTTTAAGATGTAAAACAGCAACTTTGTAACAAATATAAAATTGTTTAATAAACAACAAACATTTTTCTTCAAAATGGCGTTCAATTTTTTTGATATTGCTATTATGCTTTGAGTTATTGCAATTTAATTTTTTAAAGAAGCACTGTATCAAATAAGCTGTGAGCCACTGTATATATATATATATATATATATATATATATATATATATATATATATATATATATATATATATATATATATATATATATATATATATATACATATATATATATATATATATATATGTATGTATATATATGTATATATATATATATATATATATATATATATATATATATATATATATATATATACATATACATATACATATATAATCAAAAACTTTCAGTGAAAAAATCTCAGGAACGCGCCATCCGATTGAGCTGAAGTTTTCAGGATACATTGGTGTATATGCTGAATAGTGTCAAGTCTCATAAAGAGCTTATATATATTCTTCTTATATTATATTCTTTAACCCTGTAGCGCCGGCGACCATTTTAGTGATATTTCAAATATACCTATTTTGGCATCAACAAATAACTTTTGCAGAAATGAGGTTTATAGAGTAAATTTCAAACGTGTTCCAAATGTGAAAATTATAATTTTTTTGAAGTTTTAACCCTATGTGTGCGCTATGCGCCTAAAATGAGATTGGGATAATTTGAAAATTTTTGAATTGCGATAGCTTTTGACCTAGTTATCAGATCATTACGAAACTCACAGGACGTATTGCTGTTACTTAGTTGTAGACTCGTGTTATGAACGTGCTAGTAACTCTGCAGTTACGGCAGGCATTGAAAGTGAAAAACTTCAAACCATCAACTCTTTTGAAAAATGTTCTTCTTTTACAGTGAAAACCAACTCTAATACTTTGTCTATACAACCGAAGGGAATCTTTTGATATTTCACATTGGACAAGAACGGCAACCCCCCTCCAATTTACCGATACTTTAAGCATCAAAATCTCCTCTTCACGAGAACTCACGCCCCAATTATCAGATACAGTTGAAATTCACAGAATGTATTGGTTTTGAGTAGGATCACAATTGATAGAAGCGATTTGGAACTGCAGGCAACTCTGTTTACCTTCTCCCCGTAAACCTGGTAGACACCAACGATTTCAATCTTGCGAGTGCCTTTTATGGTAATGATTTACAGCAGGTTTCCCACATCCCCAACCAAAATGGAAATTGGTTAGATCTAGTCTTCACGAATGCTTATGACGAAGTAGTGGTTAGTCCAACTAATGACGCTGAGCATCTTTTTTGCAACAGTATACACCATACAGCACTGTCAGTAGAACTTTCCACTTCTAATTCCACCTACTTAAAAACTTACAATAATTCAATTGTATTTGACTTCCGTAATGCTGATTATGAAAGCATTAAACACGTTCTTGATACTATTGATTGGACGAATATTCTTTCAACTCAGGATCTTGAGACAGCCATTTCCTCTTTTTACAATAAAATTTTTGACGCCGTTGAAAGATATGTACCAAAGATAAAAAAGAAAAATAAATTGTCTGAGCCATGGCTTGATAGAGACCTTAGGCATTTGCGAAATCATAGAAACAAACTATATAAGCGGATTAGAGAAAATACTGACGTTAGTTCTGCTATTCAAGAAGAGTATAATCAAGTCGCTAAGCAATTTTCAGCAAAGTCTCGTGAGGCTTATGATACTTACATTAGGTCAACCGGCGAAAATATAGTCCGTGACCCGAAAAAATTCTTCGATTTTGTTAATGTAAAGCGAAAAACTACTGGCTATCCATCGTCAATGTTTCTGAATAACACAACGTCTTCTTCCCCTAAAGAGATATGTGACCTATTCGCAGATAGTTTCCAAAAAGTTTTTAGTGCACCAGACCTAACAAACTCACACCTTTCTTCCTCCGATTCAACTCCAACGGCTTTTGTCAACCATTTAGAAATCTCCCGCGATGAAATACGTAAAACTATTTTGGAACTCAACTGCAACAAAGGTCCTGGGCCCGATCTTCTTCCTCCTATCTTTTTATGCAAGTGTGTAGAGCAGCTTATAACTCCTTTGCATATTTTTTTTAATAGATCACTTTCGTCAGGACTTTTTCCATCCAGTTGGAAGCTTTCTTATGTCACACCCATATTCAAGAATAGTAACCGACGCTGTATTGAAAATTATAGGGGCATTGCCATTTTGTCATCGATTCCAAAACTTTTCGAAAAGATAGTATACGACAAATTGTCTCCGCTAGTTGATTCCCGTCTGAACGAGCAACAACATGACTTTAGAAAAGGTCGCTCAACCACCACGAATTTGACAATCCTAATCTCAGACGTCCTATGCAAAATGGAAAAAGGTTACCAAAGTGACGCAGTCTACACAGACTTCAGTAAGGCATTTGACAGAGTTGACCATTCTACCTTAATTCTTAAGCTACAGAAATTCGGTATTACCGGGTCTCTACTCAGCTGGCTGACTTCCTACCTTTGCGATCGAGCACAATGTATAAAATTTCAAGGATTTTTATCGAAAAACGTTAGTGCTACCTCTGGTGTCCCCCAAGGTAGCCATGTTGGTCCACTTCTCTTCAATATATTTATTTCCGACCTATCTGAAATCCTAGCAGGCATACCTCATTTACTCTATGCAGACGACCTCAAACTTTATCTGACCATCGAATCCAAATCGGATGCCCTCTTTCTCCAATCGAAACTTCATTCCCTTGATCATTGGTGCAATGTAAACAAGCTCTCTCTCAACATTAATAAATGCCAAGTTATTAGTTTTTCCAGAAAATGCACGGTCACACACAATACGTACTTCCTCGGTAATAATGTGCTAACTCGAGTAGATAACATTGTTGACCTCGGTGTTATCTTAGATGAAAAACTCCGCTTCACTTTACACTACGATAAAATACTTTCTCGTGCAAACAAACAACTTGGCTTCATCAAAAGACGAGCCAAAAAATTTCGTAGTCTGTGGGTCACAAGATCTTTATACACTTCACTCGTACGTCCTATTCTCGAATACGCTTGCATTAGCTGGAATCCTGCTTTTGAAACCCACAGTGACAGACTCGAGTCAATACAAAAGCAATTTTTACTTTTCGCCTTGCGAGAGCTATACAACCCTTATGACTTTAATAGCCTACCCCCTTATGAGTTTCGACTGGGTCATTTAAACCTATCGACACTAGCCTCCAGAAGAATGGTGATATCGGCCTGCTTCCCATTCGACATCATTAGAGGCGCTATTAATGTAGAATTCCTGAATAACAAAATTTTGATAAATATCCCTGTGAGGAACACCAGGTCCAATCGTTTCCTAAAAGAATATTCTCATTCGACCACATATGGAGCTAATGAGCCAGTAAATAGATGCTGCAGAGTATTCAACAGAATAAGCAATTTATATTCCCCTACGATTTCCAAATCATCCTTCAAGTCCTCTCTTTTCCATGCCATCCGTACCCTTAACCTTAAGCTATAGCTTTTATGTCAATGTTTATTTATTGATTGCTATTTATTAATTTATTTGTTACTCTTTTTTAATTTGTTTGTTTTTTACTTATTTAACTTGTTTGTTTTTTACTTTTTCCTTTGCTTTACTTTACTTTTCCATTTTTTTATTTTAATTTGATGTTCTTTTTTTTAATATGTGATTTTGTACCTTGTTTGGTGAATGAATAAATAAATAAAATGTACCAGCGGCCCCATCTTGAAAAATTATTCAGAAAAAAAACTGCTTTTTGCCCTATGAATTCTGATTCAGTTACCAAATTTTCATCAAATTGACACAGTAGCTGAATCTTGGCCCCCACTCACTAGCAGTTCATCAGTCCAAATGCCCTGAGGCCAGGCCAAAATCTCACCGTGTGTGGGAGAACTTGGATGGACTCACGGACTGAAACCACCAATTTGGATTTCCAATCAATCCAAAGTCCATGGACTCAGACCATCAGACCTTATTTGGCTCGACCGTATGTGGGAAAATAGTAGGGCGAATTTGGACAATCGATAAAATGGACTAATCGTGTGTATTGAAGCCTCAGTCCAAACAACGTGGCAGTCTTGCTTTGCACACTTACCTGTGACAAGCTCTGTGATTATCTTATTTAATCGAAAAATTCAGCATAATGGATAGTGGTGGCCAGGATTTTGTTTTGGAAGCTATCGAATAATATAGGTCACATGAATGTATATTATTTGACCCAATGCCTGCAAACGCTTGCAAAGTACCGTAAAGTAGCGGTTAATTTTTCGTGAGGAGTGATAGTTTGACTCATATTTGTATCTTTTCGTTTGATAAATGGGGTGACCAACTATAGCAACGTGTTATATGTCGTATCAACCATTCTCAAATAATTTTGCCAATCAGAAGGCTCAAGTGTGAGCTCTTTTACCAAATTTACAATTTTTGTCACTTCCTTTTTGGCTATCGTTGCTTTATGTAGATGCAAGTTGCAATTGCAAAAAACTCCTCAATATGCATCTGATCTATTATTATATTAAAAATATTGTTTTCTTCAAGTTTATCTTTATTTTTTTCTATGTTAATGACAGAAAATGAAATGGACTGACTAGATCGAGGCTCTATCGTGAGTGGCGAGCTAAATTGGACTTTAACCAAACGGACTCAAGCCAAATGGACTCAGGCCATTTGGACTGCTCGTGAGTGGCGGCCTTACGTATTTGCTAGAAATTTGGTAGAAAAATTCGGTTGGTGCTACCAGCTATAGTAATTTTGGTGTCTTGGGTTTTGAAAATTCGTTTAGGAAAATAAAGCTTTTTGCCGTATAACATCCAGTGCAGTCATGAAATCAAAACGAATTTGATATGGTATATGGAACTTCTTATAGGTATTTCTCAGAACGAATCTGGTAAAAAAAACATTATAGGGTTGCCAGCTATTGTTGGTTTTGTATTTATTTGCAATATCTTTATTAAGCGATTATATCGTAAAATGTTCAAACGGTAATGTTTTTGCAGTGACAATAAATAGCACTTAAGTCATCGAAAATTTGAAAACTTTTGCGATTGTTAACCCTTAATTTCTTTTTATCCCTAAAGCTTCCAATCCAGTCATCGGATCAAAACGAAATTCGCAGAATAAGTTGATTTCAACGTGAGGCAGGTGTGATATATTTTTGGCTTGGATGCTAGCAAAGGGTTGCCAGCGTGAGGCGTTTTTTGCTATTTTCGTATCAATAAATGCTTACATTAAGTATTCATATCACGAACATTTACAATGAAAATAAGTTACCAATGTTTAAATTTTCTTAGTTCTAGAAATTTTCGGTTCCAAACATCTTTTGTTTTTGACCCTAAACATTTTTCAATCCCTGTAACTTTCGACGAAATCATCGGATGCAATCGAGATCGATAGAGTTATTTGATTTTGACTTGAGGCAATTGTGGGAGACTTTTAGTTGCAGTGCTGGTAAAGTGTTGCAAGCACTAAGCATTTCCTTTGTGTATGTTATGTTATGCTGTTTTCAAAGTTTTGCTGTATTTGGCTTTCCTAAATCTTGAAACTCCCGAAATACTTTCCACCCTATGAGTTTAAATGCATTGTTACGATCAAAGTGATTTTGCACTCGAAACTGGTTGGAGGACATGTGGTAGAATATGCACTAAAAATCTGCACGATTCTTCTACTGTTCATTAAACATTAGTATTTTTAGCGGTTCAGGTGCACTATCATTTTTTTAGAGGTATAGAACTTTACGTTGGCAACACTTTTAATGATATGTATGGTGTGACAGCTGTCATGCGTTTTATGGTAAGTTTGGTTTGCCAATTTATGACAAATTAATTGACGCCTGAACAAAGTCTGCAAATTGTGCAAACTTATTTCGAAAAAAACATCTCTGTTCGAGAAACTCCTCGCGCACTCCGTCAATTTTATGCCCAACACAATCGTCCATCAGAGCAGTTAATTCGATTAACCATGGATCATTCCCGCACCACGTTTACTTTGCCTGATAATACGCATCAATCCAGATGTGCAGTGCGTAATGAAGAAACCATAGCAGCTGTAGAGCTTAGTATCAATGAAGACCCAAGTGAGTCCATTCGATTCTGCTCAAAAATTAAACCTGTACCCATCCAAATTATGGAAGCTTTTACGGAAGGATCTTGGTTTGCGGTTTGAAGCCAAACGACCACCAGGCACGGCGTAGATTCGGTGTATGGGCCCAAGAACAAATTGCTGCAGCTTCTGAATGTCATACGAAAATTTTGTTTAGCGATTAGTCTCATTTATCACAAGCGATTGCCCAAACACCGTTACATCCGGAGAAAGTCACTGTCTGGTGTGCTTTATGGGCCAGTGGAATTATTGGTTCATATGTCTTCAAAAATGCTACAAGGAATAACATAAGTCAATGGTGACCAATATAGAGCCATGATCAATGACTTCTTGACTCGCAATAATGCAGGGGACCACTGGTTTCAACGGAATGGTGCGACATGCTATACAGCTCGTGCAACCGTCGACTTATTGAAAGAAGCATTTTATGAGCGCATAATTTCCCGTTTTGGACCGGTGAGCTGGCCTGCAAGATCTTGTGATTTATTACCGCTGGACTATTTCTTATGGAAATACGCCAAATCATTCGTCTACGTCGACAAGCTTGAGGCGCTTGACCATTTGAAAGACAACATTCGGTGCGTTATTGGCGGGATACGGCTTCAATTATTGGTTAGAGTAGTCGAAAATTAGACCTCTCGTTTGGACTTCCTCCGTGCCAGTCGTGGCGCTCACATATGGACCCAAAATCATGTTCAAATAAAAATGGCAGAGAATTATGTTTCTAAAAAAAAGCAATTTCATGGCAATCAAAACAATTAATCCTATTTTATTTCATTTTAAAGTTCTATACCAATAAAAAAACATCCTATATATATATATATATATATATATATATATATATATATATATATATATATATATATATATATATATATATATATATATATATATATATATATATACCTATATATATGTGGACTTTGTTGCTTTATAATATATATATATATATATATATATATATATATATATATATATATGTATATATATATATATATATATATATATATATATATATATATATATATATATATATATATATATATATATATGTATATACAATTTATAATAATAGCTTTGTTTGATAGATCGAACGGTTTTGAAATATTTTCAGTGTATGAGTTAGAATTTGAACAGGGGGTTTACAGCTAAGTTACTAATAGACATAAATTTAGAAATGATTATTTGTATATAGTATAGGGTTACAAGTTATCTCAGATTAGGCGAAATCAGCTTAAAACCTAAGGGAATACTTGAACGAACTAAGGATAGTTTTTGCAAGCTGGTTAACGTGAGATGCTGCATAGGACAACCGTATAGGATAATAAGCTTCTTCGCAGATTTGTATATTAGCAGTTTATTGAATGACGACAGCTGAGACTTCCTGTTGATGAGTGGGTATCAGAAGCGTATGTTTTTCAATTATTTTTATCTGGTGGCTTCGATATGCGAGTGAAACTTTAATTTTATATCTAGATGGATTCCAAGACAGCTAGTGTTTTTGGACTATTTAACAATTGACCCAAGAACATTAATTTGGGAATTAGGTAGGTTTTTACGTGTACGTATTTTCGGCAAGAAAATTTTTTTTTACTAACTTTCGAAGAAAATTAGTATTCCAAAATTCGTCATATATATATATATATATATATATATATATATATATATATATATATATATATATATATATATATATATATATATATATATATATATATATATATATATATATATACACTACCGTAAAAAAGTTTGAGGACATCATCTAAAAAGGCGATTTTTTGAGTTTGTGATTGTATTTTATTATGTTTAATAGCATTTTATGATTAAATCTTGTATATAAACTAGAAAATATACTATTTTGTTATGATTTATGTTCACTGAATGCAAATTTTGCATAAACATTTTTAAAAATACCGAAAATATCAAGACAAGTCATATCAGGTTTTTTTCATGAATGTGTCCACCTCGTGCTTTGATGAGTGCAGCGCAAATTCTTGGAAGCCTTTCGACTAATTTTTGAAGTGTTTCAGTTGCGAGATTGTTCCAAGTCACTTTAAGACTGTCGAACAACTGTTTTTCACTGGTCACCTGCATGTTCTTCACCTGCCGGTCGAGCTCATCCCATAATAATTCGATCGGGTTGATGTCAGGGGATTGCGGCGGCCAACCCATGATTTTGAGCACACCTTTCTCTTCCTTAGACCGTAGATAGGTTACGCACAGATGGGAGATGTGCTAGGGATCATTATCTTGTTGCAAGATAAATCCGTTACCGATCAAACGAATGCCGGATGGAATGGCACTTTGTTGAAGAATATTGTGATAGTGTTCCATCCGCATTATTCCGTCGATTTTGACCAGTTCTCCAACACCATCGTAGCTAAAACACCCCCAGACCATCACGGAGCCTCCGCCATGTTTAACTGTTGGCGCAATACATTGGGGATTAGACCGCTCATCTTTATTTCTACGAACATACTGGCGCCACCTGGATCCAAAAATCTCAAACTTTGATTCATCGGTCCATAACACAGATTTCCACTGATCTACTGGCCAATCTTTATATTTTCGAGCGAACAATAGTCTTTTCCGCTTGTTTTGTGGTCGTAGAAGTGGTTTCTTCACAGTAACGCGACCAAAATAGCCATCCCTCTCGCAAACGACGTTTGACAGTATCCACCGAAATTGGGTTCATCAGGGTTTTGTTGATTTCAGCACGAATATCAGCTTGAGTAGTTTTTTTTTGGTCGACCAGCGCGTTTTCGACTCATATTTGAGTTGGTTTCGGCGAACCGCTTCAACGTGGTTTCAACTCCACACTTTGAAACACCAATAAAATTTGCAATTCCACGAATTGTTTTACCCACTTTTCTCAAAATAAGTATTTTTGAACGTTTTTTAAGTGAAATTTCCTTTTTTCGAGACATTTTCAGCGATCACAGTCGGTTTTGCGCGTGTAAACAATAACGGGAATGAATTTGAAAGTTGTAGTGCACACAGAGCACAGCAGAGGGCTCAAAGAACCGTTATTTTTATGACAGGCACTCAAATGATTAAGAATGACTGTTTAAGACATTAGCACTCATATTTGAATAGTTTAAAATGAAATATTAGCTATTATATTTGAAATTACAGCGCAAAAATGATGCTACCTACAAATAAGAATTTTAGGTTCCTTCATAATTCCATCATTTTGACTAATAATAACCAGCTGATTTAATGCTAATGTATGTAAATCATAATGAAAACGTATGTTTACTAGTTTATATACCAGATTTAATCAAAAAATGTTGTTGAACACAATAAAAAACAATCACAAACTCAAAAAATCGATTTTTTCGATGATGTCCTTATACTTTTGCACGGTAGTGTATATATATATACATATATATATATATATATATATATATATATATATATATATATATATATATATATATATATATATATATATATATATATATATATAGCTTTATATATATATATATATATATATATATATATATATATATATATATATATATATATATATATATATAAATATATATATATATATATATATATATATGTTTATATATATATATTTATATATATGTATATATATACATATATATATATATATATATATATATATATATATATATATATATATATATCAGCAAAATGATTAAGGGAGATAATCTCTAGCGTGGCCGATCTGATTGAGCTGAAATTTTCGGAGAACATAACATAGACGTATGCAACAGGTAGGTCCTTAATTTACTAGAATTCAGATATCTTAAACCTTTTGGAAACGGTGGGCATTTTAGTGAATTTTCGGGTACTCCTATATATCCAAGCAGTGCAAATTTTCGTTAAAAAAAAGTACTAGGAATGAAAACTTATTATGTGTTCAGTTTGTTTATGATAAAAAATTGAAAAATTTGAGCCTGGTGTAGGCGCTGAGTGCCTAAAAGTAGGTAGGGATTTTTTTTCAAATTTCGTTTTGTCATAACTTCTAAGAATAACAATGGATCATCGTGAAATTTTCAGAGCCTATTGATATACACTAGAATTTAACACATATGTGTGGGCAACTTTGTAGCTGCAGCAGGCTTCTGAAAAAAAATCCTTCAAATCATCGACCTTCCTAAAAAATTTTTGATTTTTGAAAATGAATTCAAATTATTGATGAATTTTGACTTTTGTCCACGAAGTCAAATAAAAATTTTCAAAATTTCGCGGTAAACAAGAACGGCAACTCGCGATCAAATTACCTCTATTTTTAGCACTCAAAACTTCTGTTCACGAGAACTGACGATCGGATAATGCGATCAATATGAAATTTACAGGACATAATGGAATTAGCTAGGAGCAGGTATGATAGAAGTGATTTTGAAATACGGACAACACTGTGGCAGTGGTGCCATTTAAAAAAATCAATGAGAAAGAAAACTGGTTTTTAGCCTATAGAAATTTGGTTGAAAAATTGGTATAGGGTCCCCAGTTATGGCAATTTTTGTCTCCAAAATATTATAAATTTGCTCAGGAAAATAAAGGTTATTTCACTATAACTTCCAATGCAGTAACGAAATCAAAACGAAATTTATGTGATAAGTGGATCTTGTTGCATTTCTAATTCTGTAGGAATTTAAATTTTCCGAGTTTTGGAAATTTTTCGGATAGCAACCCCAGTCATAGTTTAATCGCAGAAACTTTCGATGATATCCTTGGATGAAAACGAAATTCAAAGGATAGGTTGATAAAGCACGAGCATGTTATGGTAGATTTATTGCTGCTGTGCTGGACAAATGTTGCCAGCCCTGAACATTTTCATCATTTGTGTTATAGGAAATGCTGTCACAAAATGATATTTGTTCCTTTGAGTAAGAAATGGTTGATATGATATTATAAAGAAGTGTATAACGTCTTCACACATTTTGAAATTTAAAGATAACTTCTTTGAAAATTAGTTTTCAAGCGGTTCTGATGCGCTAGACTTTTTTATCATGGACCGGTTAGTTATGTTTTGTTAGGGCTTAAAAGACTTCCATAAATTGCAGGTAGTGTGAAGATATGGTCCAATTGGCCAAGTTGTCCGATTATAGTGCCCCGTTATCAGATTGTACTCTATTACATTTTGACATTCAAACTAAATGCTCTTCAATAGAATTCCTAAATTGAAACCAGCCACAATCTTCTTCACACTCCTCCCGAAAACTAAACAAGATAAGTAACAGCTGCATTGCAAAATAATTTCATTTCAATTGTTTCGTTTCGATTAAAACATGTTTTCCTATCTTTGCGAAAGTCCCTTGGCATGTTTTCTCATCTTCACGTAAGTCGGTTGGCGTGTTTTCAGCATTCGGCAAACTTAATTTAGCTGAGCAGTATCCTAATTCAGAAGCATACGTGCGGTCGTGCTCAAACTGTGATACTTTCCCGGTGCCTGTCTAAAATACGTCCTATATCTTTTCGGGCGGATGTTGTCGGGAAACACACATATGATACACATGACACTTACAGTACGTTCTTGTCGTCGTCATAATCAGCAGCTTGTACTCTCACATCACTAGCATGAACATTACTGGTTGAAAGTTAAAGCAGTATTCTCAGTTGGCCTGCCTGACTAACATGTATGATTATAGTAGATATACATATGAAACTCATATGAAAGAACGGCTAACCTTCCGTCTACAAACATGATTATTTCCTACAATCTATGGATGGGGAAACATATTTAGATACCAATATTACTTATCAACGAAGAGTGGAGGCCAGGAACGTAGCACTGAATGAAACTACTTGCTGATAGGCATGAGAACAGGTTGAATACTTAAAATACTGAAAATTGTTAACAGGTAGACCAGGCTAATAATAGGATCAGTATTGCATGCAAATTGGTGTGAATGGTGTTCTATTTAGGTATGGATAAGTATTTGATATTTCAAATCAGTGATGTTTTAAAGAACCCATTGTACTGTAGCATTAAAAAACCCAGTGACATACACAGTAGAGCACGGATAAGTACAACAAGGTTAAGTGCAAAATACGTATATGTGCAGAGAAAGCTCATGCACCGATTTTTTCGTTATTTTGCATACGTTTATGGTCGTATAACTGCAGAAGTGCGATTAAGTACACAACACGTGTAAGTGCACATTTGATTTTGCACTAAGTCAATTACATACATTAAATTCTACACGGCTAAGTGCACATCGGCGGCGAAGCATTCATACAACCCGCTTCCTTCCCGCTTCACTTTCGAAAATGTCAACCTACTTGAGATTTTTCAAAACATGTATGCATCTTGATATGTGCAGAAAATTTCAATTGAATAAAGACCATACCATCTTCTGTATGATACGATAACGTGAAAATTCCCATTCATAAGCCGAAATTTGCCGGCTTGTAAATTTTTATTCGTGAGCCAATAGAGCAGCCATACTCAAACTTTTTTATTACAGGGCCACCAAGAAATGTGTACTTAGCTACGTGGGCCGCAGTCTAAGGATATCTAAAATCATATTTTGTACAAATTTAGTATGGCCCCTGACAGTGTGAAAAAGTTTTGACAATTTTAGTTTAATCAGGGTGATAATTGCTACTGCGATTCTTAAGGTATCGTCTTAGTGGAAATCAGTAAGCCTTTTTCTATAAACATTTTGTGCATATTTCATTTTCAAATATGATGATTTGCACAGATAAGTCGATGTGAACAATGCCAAAAGCAATTGGGTGCAGCTTTTTACTGTTTTATAGTTTGCTGGTACCAGTTGGCACAATTTCGCATGCTGCTTTACCTCTATTTTTTCGTTAAAGATATCCTTTATATCGAGTGATTTTTAATTTCAATGATTTCATTAAACAATTTTGAAAAATTGAATTCCAGCTCTGCTAACTGACTAATAACTGCCGATTCTAAGTGCCAGGGGTTGCTAAGAAGCATGAAGCATTTCTTGAAATTTCTCAACTCTCCAAATCTTCGTTTCGATTCAATGGATACTGAATTTGTAGATATGATGTCATTTTTATTAACTATTGAAAGTGTGAAGGAAATGGTCGAGCTTTTAATTTTTCATGTCTTCGTAATAAATGCTCAGTTTGTCTTCAATTTTACCTTGTAAAGATTGCTTCAATTCACTTAATTTTTCCGTGGTGTCAAAAAGAAATGCAACAAGACCGCACCATCTATCATCACCTTTATTGTAAACTTTGTTGTTCTGTTGTAAAAACAACATAATTTCTATTAGTTATGAGAAAAATTAAATGAGAACTTTTCTTCTTCTTAGCTACCGGACTGTTTTATGTAAAATGACATCACCAAAATTACTGCTTACCTCTTCCAAAAGGTTATTGAATTTTCAATGATTCAGCTCTCATGCTCAAATTACTCGGGTATTAAAACTTTTTTACTAGCTCCTAAGTTTGATAACATTAGAATTTTATGTATTATGAGCCGTCAAAATATTGGTGTTTGGTACTTGGGTGTTTTGAGAACGGTGGGAAAAATGGCTTTTTTTTGTAATTTTAGATTTTTTGCATTGATGCTATTATTGACTATTTTAGATTTACCGAGAAAGTACTGGTAT
The DNA here is from genome assembly GCA_947369275.1 of Nemotelus nigrinus. Lineage (NCBI taxonomy): Eukaryota > Metazoa > Arthropoda > Insecta > Diptera > Stratiomyidae > Nemotelus > Nemotelus nigrinus. The sequence continues at coordinate 86,956,644 of OX376373.1, read as the reverse complement.
CATAGATAGATTGACCAAAAGTCATATAGGTGGTCATATCTTGGAACATTTTTCGACTTTAGCATTGCGAACAAAGTTTTATGCATATAATAAAATAGAAACCAAATTAAATTGATTAAATTTGATTGTTTTCGCCTGATTGAAATGTATCAAATGAAGGAAATTTACTGGTTAATTTCTTGATTACAAGTATACGAGTAGTTTGCGAAAATTCCGCAAAAGTCATGTTCCATATAACTGTTATATATACGCCTAATCTCTTATCGTGATCATTTGGCTCGTTTCACACGAGACACCAGTGTATGGCCCCTGAGACTGTGTTTACATATCCGAGCCTTCGTTTGTTCCACACAAGTTTGAGGTGGACTTGGTTCATCTTCGGGACATCTTCCACCGGAGGCCAGCAATCAGATTGGCTGATCGTTTGTATATGTAAATGTGGCCTTAAACTCAAGCTACCAACGACCACTGCCACTCAAGAGCCACTCGGTGTCTCTTTTCTGAATTTTCTGTAGAATTCAAATTTAGTTGATAAAAATGAGAACTATGAGCCACAAATGTATTGTCTGAACCATATCATACAATTGAATGTTTAACAAGTGGTCGAGTCACAGAGCAATGTCTGGATGGCTTGAAACGTGAGGCACTTATGAGCCAGTGCTGCCTCTTCTGCTTCTATAGTAGTGTATTTACTACTATTGTCCTGCCAAAAAAAATTTACTACACAGCAACTAAATCTATTATTTGATAAACCGACCGAGACAAGATAAATCTTTTCCTTTCATAAACAACAAATGAATTTATTTATTTATTTATTTGCCAAACAAGGCATAATACAATATATATTACAATAGAATATGCATAAAATAGAACAAGCAAGTATTTCAAGTTAATGTTTATTTGCATTTAGGCGAATAAGGATGGGAAATAAGTAGGTTAAGAAGTTAATAGGGCCTTTGTCAAGTTATTTTTGAAAGTGGATTTGGTGATACCTGAAGAGTAGTGATGACTTACAGTGTTAAATGTTCTACAGCACCTATTGATGGGTTTATTATACCCATAAACTGTAAGGTGCTGGTATTCCTTAAGGAGGGTTGTATGCCTAGTCCGTCTTATTTGATTGTTGAAAGTAATTTGGTTAGAGAGAGCTGCTATACTAACTGTTCCACTAATGACATCAAAGGCTAGACCTGCGCTAATTATGGTTCTTCTTGATGAAAGAGTCATTAGGTTTAAAAGACCAAGTCTGTATTCGTAAGAAGGAAGATTACTAAAGTCGTTTGGATTATAGAGGTGCCTCAAGGCGAAAAGCAAAAATTGTTTCTGAACTGATTCGAGCCTGTCGCTGTGTAGTTGAAAAGCTGGGCACCAGACTATGCAGGCGTATTCCAGTAGAGGCCGCACTAGTGATGTATATAGAGACTTAGTAACCCAAATGTTTTTGAACTCTTTAGCGCGCCTCTTAATGAAACCAAATGTTTTTGAACTCTTTAGCGCGCCTCTTAATGAAACCTAATTGTTTGCTCGCTTTCGACAAGACTTTGTCGATCTGCAAATTAAAGCGCAATTTGGTATCTAGGGTTACACCTAGGTCTAAGATATGTTCAACCCTAATAAGTTCGTTGCTATTAAGATAGTATGAATTGGCTATTACACTATTTTTCCTGGAGAAACTTATCACTCGACACTTGTCGACGTTGAGATTTAGTTTATTCAGGAGGCACCACTGTTCGAGAGATACAAGTTTTGATTGAAGAAAATCAATGTCGGACTGCGTTTTGATAGTGTGGTACAATTTCAAGTCATCAGCGTAGAAGAGGTGTGGGGTATCAAATAAAATCCTAGATAGATCCGAAATGAAAATATTAAAGAGAAGAGGGCCCAAATGACTGCCTTGCGGCACCCCCGACAGAGCAAAAGCTGTTTTTGAAAATTTTCCTTGGAATTTGACAATCTGGGTTCTGTCACAAAGATAAGATTTAAGCCAGTTAAGTAGGCAGCCAGATATACCGAAATTAAGTAATTTCTGTGTCAAAATTTGATGGTCGGAACTGTCGAAGGCCTTACTGAAATCAGTATAAATCGCATCAACCTGGTTTCCTTTTTCCATCTCACAAAGGACGTCCGAAACCAGGATCATGAGATTCGTGGTAGTTGACCTGCCTTTTCTAAACCCATGTTGCTGTTCGTTGAGAAGGGGACTTATTATGAAAGTCAGTTGATCGCAGACGAGCTTCTCGGAGAGTTTGGGGATCACTGAGAGAATAGCGATGCCTCGATAGTTGTCAATAGATCTTTCATCGCCACGTTTGAAAATAGGCGTAATATGGGAAGATTTCCAAAAGGATGGAAATACGCCTAATGACAGCGACTTGTTAAAGATTATATACAGAGGGGTTATCAATTGATTGATACACTGTATCACAAAGCAGGGAGGTATTAGGTCAGGGCCAGGTCCTTTATTAATGCTTAGCTCTTGGATAGCGTTGACAATTGCCTCTTTTGTTAGAATGATTCCCTCAATGAGTGGTGTGGATAAAGTTTGGGTAGGGCAGACAGTTGAATTTATTGTAGGGATCGAAAGAGGACAGAACGAATCTTGAAAGTGATCTGCAAATAAATTGGAGATTTCCTGTGGAAGCGAAGATATAGTGTTCCCTCTGAACATAGAAGCGGGATAGCCAGTCGTTTTTCGTTTCATATTAACGAAATCAAAAAATTTTCTCGGGTCATTTACAATTTTGTTACCCATTATAGTCACGTATAGCTCATATGCTTCCCGAGATTTAATTGAGAATTCTTTGGATAAAAGATCGTAGCTTTCCTTTAGCCCTACGCTGATATTGCGATCATTTTTAATTGCTTTATAAAGTTTGTTTCGTCGGTTCCTTAATTGTCTCAAATTATTGTCAAGCCATGGCTCAGAACGTTTATTGCGTTTTTTATCTTTGGTACATAAGTGTTAATGGCTTGAAAGATTTTTTCGTAGAAAAAAGAAACAAGTCCATCCAAATCTAACGTTGAGATGGACCTTGACCATTCTATGGTATCCAGATAATTTTTAATGCTTACGTAGTCAGCATTATGAAAATCAAATACAATTTCATTATTGTATGATTGGTTAAAAGCAATATTGATAGTGGGAAGTTCAACGGTAATAGCGGGGTGATGAAGAGTATTAGAGAAAAGATTCTCGGCGTCAGTAGTTGCACTAACCACCACCTCGTCATAAAAATTGGTAAATATTAAATCTAACCACTTACCATTCTGGTTAGAAGTCGATATAACTTGCTGTAAATCATTGCCATAGAATGAACTGATAATGTTGAAATCAATGGCGTCAAGAAGGTTGATCGGGAGGAGTTGGTTATCGTTTTCATCAATAGTAAATCTGATGTTTGGACGGTTGAAATCCCCGAAAATGATTATTTTGTCTTCCTCATTCATAGAAGCAATAATGGAGGATATGGTGTCATTTATATTATTGTAAGCAATTTCGTTAGAGTGGGGTGGTACATAAAAAATTCCAATGTACATATAATGACAGTTATATAGAACTCTGACGAATTTATGTTCAAATAATTTGCACTGATTAGTTACAATAGGTTCGCTAGAAAAGGAGTTGTGTATGGCGATAAAAACACCACCTCCTCTTGTGGAACCAGTCTGAATATAATCGCGATCAGCTCTGTATATGGTCCAATTAGAGTCAAGAATTTCCTCATTAAGATGTGATTCGTTCAACCAGGTCTCAGTTATGGCCAGGATATTGAAATGGCAAGATTTAGCGTCAAGAAAGAGTTTGTTGAGTTTGCCTCTCATACCACCGCAGTTGTGGTAGAGAAATCTTGGTGATGGTGTAGAGAATTTCCGGTTGATTTTTTCATTAGGAATAATATTTCTTTTGATTTTCGCGTGACTTCTGCAAAAGTGAAATATATTTGGAGCTCACATATGAACGATATGTTTTAAGATCGCTTTCGACTTGTTCTGGAGTCATTCCCAGTTCGACATGATAGCGAGTAAAGAATGAGCGAAGAGAGTCAACTTCAGTGGGAAGACCTTCTTGATGTATCAATAATTTGAGGTGCGTCTTTGTTTTACCCTCAAAACAGGTAGCATCGTTCGCATTGTGCATGTATGCGAGATAAAGGCGGACAATATCATAGATCTTCTGGTCTCTAAATCGTGATAACAAGTATCTATTATCTGTATCATCATTTAAATTTATCGTTAGTTTTACAATTGGTGGTACAAGTGGATCTATAAATTTTGTAGGAGAATGTTGAGAGGGTGATGAGTTTGGTATATGAATCGAGCCAGATGTCAGTGGTATTTGGTCCTCGCCGCGTACGAAGTTAGAATATTTTGAACTTGCTACTATGTCAGAATTACAAAGTTGCTTTGGTGGTTTTAGAACATCATAACTATTAGTATCTTTGTTTGAAGAAAGAGTAGATGTAAGTTTTTGATTGGAGGTAGTGTTTGTGGGTGATTTAGGTGTGAGGTTTGTCAATAACCGTCATGCTTACTGCCTGGTTGCACATTGTGTTGTTGATTGTGTTGTTGAACAGCTTGATCTTCCTAATTCTGGCATCCCATTCTTCACGAGACCAAGATGTGCCAAATTTTAAAATCGGCCGACTCGAGGATTTGTCTGCAGCTTTTGAAATTATTTTGTTGGAGATTGGTCTCAGCTGCTTCATTGGGGATGTTGAATTATCCACCATAATTGGTACTACTGACATTACTGGTAAGTCTTCAGAAACTTCTCCTATCGTTGCTTTGGTGGCAACATCATTAACCATTTCAACAAGAATGTTGAGATTTTTGTCAAGACTTTTAACTGTGCATGCCATGTTATCAAATAGGCCCACACCAGCATCCATTCCTCTAGCTAGAGACGATTCACCGCAATTGGTGGTAGAACTTTCAAGCAACATGGATATTTTCTTATCGAGAGTAGATAAAGCTTTCTCGATAATATGTTTGTGGTCGTTGTTGTTCGTTGCTATGCTCACTAGTCCATCGAAACTTCTGGCCATTTCGGTAAAACTGTCACCGTTAGCCTTGGTCTGTGCAAGCTGTTTGGCGAGCAGGTCATCTTTGTCCTTTATTAAGTTGTCGATGTGTTGTATGATATTTACGAATATATATCTCAAACGACTTTCTATATCTTGACAATCAGAGCATATAAAACGCTCAGCAAGATATGATGAATACCAGTCTCTAGGGGCATCCATACATGCACCATGTAATCTGCGTTGACAATAGCCTTTACACACGACGAACTTGGATTTACTATCGTAGGCTGTACAATTCACAAAGCAGCATTTTTAGAAAAAAGATGTACCTAAAATCATCCAAAAATTTACCGTACCATTCCAGGGTTAAACGCCGGGAATGATTGCGTCCGGAGCCTCGCCTGAGGCGAACAATGCAGTGTCGTCTGCAAACATTGCTAGCTGACAACTTCTGGCTAGAGACGGGAAATCGGATATATAAATATTGAATAATACGGGACCGAGTACAGATCCTTCCGGTACACCAGTAGGTATGCTACGTGGAGATGACATAGATTAACCCATGTAAACAGTGTAAGATCTACCATCTAAGAAACTGTAAATAGCTTTAACGAGCGGGAAAGGGATATTCAACGTGATAAGTTTGTGAGTTAAACCGTCATGCCAAACAGTATCGAAAGCTTTTTCTATATCAAGCAGAACTAGAGCCGTGGAAAGTTTATTATTTAAGCTAGAGCGAATGTGATTTCTTTTCCTAAGTACCTGATGCGACGTAGAGTGCTGCTCTCTAAAAAAAAAATTGTTCATTAGGAATAATATTATTTGAATTTATGAATGCATCCAGTTTGGCTTTAATAATTTTTTCAAGTAGGTTTACCTAGGACACTAAAAAGGCTTATTGATCGGTAGCTTTCTGGCTCATCACTCGGTTTACCTGGCTTAAGAATGGGTATTATTTTAGTCGTTTTCCAAGCCTTAGGGAAATAAGAGTATTTTAGACAAACGTTATGGATTGACATAAAAATTCTAGGGATTTTTTTGGCATATTTTTAATAAGTAAGTTGTGAATGTTGTCAAGACCAGGGGATTTCTTTCTTTTAAAGGAAGCAATCAAGCTGCTGAGGTATAAGATAGAAACAGTTTCATATGAGATATTTTGATTACTGGATTCATTGACTTTCTCAGCGGAAAATTTAACAATTCTTTCTGTTTTTGGGTCAGAAAAGCATTGAGATAGGATGTGGTTATCGTAAAAGATGGCTGCAAGCACATTTGCTTTTTCTTCAGGGGTGCTACACATGATGTTCTGATGCGACATGATCGGAATTGAGGTATTTCTCTTTTTAATGATTTTAGTCACTTTCCATAATGGTTTAGAAGCCTTAGAAAAGGAAGATAGAAGATGATTCCACTTTTTGTTTCGAAAGTTATTAATTTCATGCTCGATTTCGGTGTTGAGACCTCCTAATTGTCGCTTGTAATAGGGCAGCCGATGTCTAATCCAGTTTCTTCTGCAAATGTTACGAAGTTTTATCAAATCGGTAACATAACTAGGGAGATAATTGTGTGGATGGTCAGAGTTATCACGAAGGGGGATATCTGAGTTTGCTGCTATGCAAAGAAGGGAAACAAACAGTTTGATCATCTGATCGATGTCATCAGTGGACTGAACATTGATGAAGGGAGATGCTGTGAGTTTAAGATGTTTGTTAGATACTTTTTGTATTTTTACCAGTCCGCTCTAGAGTAATTAAAGGCGAGGTGTCTGTCAGCCAGCTGAGGTGTAGCTGAACACGTAACCATAACCGGGAGACGATCCAAGCCTAAGGCATTTAGGGTTATAGGATTAACGACAAGGTAGCAGTCAGTTATGAACATATCGATAGCTTTCGGTTTTATTCTGCTAATTTGTGCGATTAGCCTCTACGTACTTTCTCAAGTTGCGCCGCATTCGAGATCTTTTTCCTCAAAGCACAGAAATCTTAAGGTATTAGTACACTTTAAAATTTTCAAAGAATCGTTTTTGAGTTTTTTGTATTTTTTGCTTACTTACACCTTTAAAAATCACCTCCTAAAATTTTGGGTCGAAATTCTCAATAGAAAAATGTTGGTAGCCGTTTAAGCGTTACGCGTCGACGCCTGTTTTTACGTCTTTTTGCAGCTTCTCGGCGCGCAGCTGCTGTGCGGGTCCCCTCTCCAAAATACCGGTTTCTTTTCTAAGATTTGTATATTGTGAGCTATTTCCAGGGCTGTGGAGTCGGAGTCGTGGCTCTGTACATTTAAAGCGGAGTCGGAGTCGCGTTCGACTCCGACTCCGCTTTAAATATACAGGGGCACGACTCCGACTCCACAGCCCTTGCTATTTCCTTCATACTCAGTGTCTATGTAGTCGTTTACACGCTTACGTGGTAATCAATAACATGGCTCCAACAAGCAAATACTATGTGAAAGGCAGTCGTCAAAATAGGCAAACGAAAAAACGTAAAACTAGAAATTCAAAAAAATTCCAAGGTAATCAACATACTGCCGAACAGAGTGCTTCCTTTACTAGTAAATCGGCGGAAAAATTATCAAACAATACTGATTTTGACGTAAAAATAGACGAAACATTTAGTTATTGTATCTTGGCGTTCAACCTTGTGTTTTCGCAGTTGGCTGATATAGTGAAGTGTAGTACGTGTGACAAAGACGTTAAGTTTTTCAAAACTGGAGTTCGTGGGCTTGGTTTTAAAATAAACGTTCAATGTGAGTGTGGTGATAGAACAATAAATTCTTCCAATATTATAGGTACTGGTTATGAAATAAATCGTCGAATCGTTTTCGTTATGCGTTTGTTTGGCAATGGTTATAACGCTCTCAATTTATTTTGTGCTCTAATGGATATGAAAAGCAAGTTTAATAAGACTACATACTATAAATTATTGGAGAATATTCATATTGCTGCAAAATCTATATCTGATATTTGTTTAAAAAAGGCCGGACGCGAAGAAATACAAAAAAATAAAGATAAGGGTTTTCCCGAGGACGAGTTGTCAGTTTCTGGAGACGGCACTTGGGCGAAACGCGGTTTCAGCTCGCTGCTTGGCGTGACGACATTAATTGGGAAATATTCAGGAAAGATTTTGGACTTTTTTGTGTCATCTAAAACTTGCAAAGCGTGTGATGTCATGAAAAAAAAATTAAACCGTGCAGATTTTGATATATGGTATGAAGCTGAGCACATTGAAGAATGCCACGCTAATTATGAAGGTAGCTCTGGAGGGATGGAAGTGCAAGGTATTAAAGAGATGTTTTCCAGATCTTTAGTTCTCCACGCAGCCAAATATGCCTTCTATATAGGAGACGGTGACGCTAAGACCTTCTCGAATCTTTTAGATGCCAAGCCATATGGCGATTTTGTCGTGAAAAAACTGGAGTGTGTTTTACACGTAGGAAAACGAATGTTTCGGCATCTTAAAGACGTCAAAAAGTCGTTAGTCGAAAAACGTAAGCTTGCAAGAGCCGAGGCAAAGAAAAAAGAAGAGCAGGATAAAAAAGAAGCAGAACATGAGCAGAAAAATCAGGCCGAAGTCAAGCAACCACGTAAAAAACGAAAATTAGGCGATGAACCTGTACCTAAAAAAACTACCGATTTAACAGGTCAAATTATGAAGCAAATGTCAACAAATTTCTCTCTAGCTATTCAAAGATATCCTGACTCTATGGACGAAATGAAACGAGAGATATGGGCAGGCTATTATCATCTTATTTCAACTGACAATGCACCAATGCATGAAAAGTGCAATCCTGAGTGGTGTAAATATCTCAAGGCGCAAGCAGATAATTCTACCTTCAAACATAAACCTGCTCTAAGTACTGAGGTACAAGAACTCGTAAAACCTGTGTTTGAAAAGCTGACCGAGGAAGAATTCCTGAAACGTTGTCTGGGAAAAAACACTCAGAACAATAACGAGTGTTTTAACAAAACTCTTTGGGCGATGGTCCCAAAGCATGTATTTGCCGGCAAGGAAGTTGTTGAACTTGCAGTTCAAATTTCGTCTTGCATCTTCAACGAAGGACGAATGCCTATTTTGAAAACGATGGAAGTAATGGGCTGCACTATTGGAACCAGCGCCTACGAATATGTCACATCTAAGGACGAAGAGCGAATTTCTTTGGCTGATGCCCAGGCCAAAGCTGCAACTAAAGAAGGTCGTTTGGCTTCAAAAAAGAAAAAACAACAGAAAGAGCAAGACTTTATCGATGAGGATTTACTTCTATATGGACCAGGAATTGCGGATTAATTGATTGTAAGTGCAAAAATCCGTTTTTTTTTAATTATTCGAGACCAAATTGAAAAAAAAAACTTTAAACGCGTTTTTCTCGAAATGACCTTTTTTCGAACTGTCCAGAGATAATCTCCGAAACTACTGAACCGATCTTAATGAAATTTTGCAGAGTGATTTATTTAGACTTCTTACACACGAATATACCACAATTAGGACAAAAAATGAAAAAAACAAATTTTGGCACATGGAAATTTAAAAAAAAAAAGGTTATTTTTTGAAATTTTTTTTCAGACTTTCACCAAATTTTATTTTTTTCCGATTTTTGACTATCGGTGGTATATTCGTGTGTGACAAATCTTCATCTTTAAAACCCATTTTGAATTTTTTGTTTCAGACTGCCCAATCGTGAGATTAACTATGGATAGTGACGTGACCTTTTTTTTCTGGTCTAAATTTCGGCGCCATCTACAAGCAACATATAAAATTAAAAATTAAAAAAAAAAACTTTTTATATACTAAAAGACATCAATAATATTGCCTAAAAAGATTTGTATTGATATCTAATAAAGGAGCTCTAAAAAAAAATCCCAAAAATTTGATGCTTTTTGAGCCTTGTAAAGTGTACTAATACCTTAAAGGTCTTACTTCCAAAAGTTGAAATGGTGTAAGTTTATCTGTTTATTTCGTTCAGCTTCGTTTAAACATATTCAACGAAACCCTGGAGCCCGTACTTTAACAGTTTCCGTGAGTTCCTTTGATATTTTTATTCCGATAGGATTATTGTGAGTGGTTTATTGTGCAGTATCTTTTATTGCGGTGTAATGGCATCCAAAAAGGAAATTAGTTACATTAACTATAAAACATAAAATCAAAATTTTGGACAACTTAAGTAGCGAAACAATGAAGAAACCTTCCTTTGAGTACGGGAGTGATGTTTCAATGATCTCTAGGTGCAAATGTAATGGTGAAAAAATTCGTAAAACTGCTATGGAGAATAAACATGTAGAGAAAAAGAGGATTGGTAAACGCCATTATGAAAATTTGGATAAAGCTATGTTAATACGATTCCAGCAGCTGACAGTTAAAAATTCCGCTGTTTCGGGACCAATAATACTTCAAAAAGAACTAAAAAATATTCTTAAACATTTCAAGTTTCTTGGAGAAAAATCAGCCTCTGATGAAACAATTACCGATTATACAATTAAAAATGTACTACTATGTATCATTAAGGACTACGACGCTGAAGATATTTTTTAATGCGGATGAATCTGGCTTATTCTATAAGGCCCTACCCAGTGACACTTTTGCTTCTGGAAGAGACTCTGTCAAAGGCGGATAAAACCAAGAATAACGCGTAATGTTATTCTTAGTGATAAATACAAACGGATCGCAAACATATATTCATGTCATTGGTCATTCCAAACAGCCACGATGCTTCCGTGAAAAACAAATTCCTCTTCCGTATTATTCAAACCGAAAAACTTGGATGACAAACCAAATATGGACTCAAAAAATCAAAGCATTTGATGTAACCAACACTTATAAGAAAGTTCACTTTAATAGACAATGCTACTTGTCAGAAATTTGACGAAGAAGTTCAGTTGAAAAGTATAAACATTGTTTTTTTACCAGCCAATACGACAGCACTTATTCAACCATTAGATCAGGGAATCACCCGCACCTTCAAAGCCTATAAACTTTTAGCTTGTGACTATAACTTGAATTGTTATGGAAAGTTAAATCCAGATGAAATAATCAATAAAGTGTGTTACCGTTATTTTTCCAAACCGTCTTCTAACCCTACATCCCTGACTGGGATGTTAGGGTAGTAGTTTCGGGTGCTTCTGCTCACGGAAAAAGGAGTGAGTTGAGCGCCACTCGCTTTATTCGACCCGAAACCACTAAAAGCACCGTCGCTCTAAAGCGAGAAATGGGCGACGTGCATACACTTTGATTCACTTGATACCCTCTCGGAATTAACTCGATACGTTAACAAAAAAAAACTATTTTTGTACTACATTCGTTATTACCACTATCGTTACTCTTTAATGTCGCTTCAAACAAATCTAACACAATCTCAAAGCTATTGTTAGGCGGCCGCGGTCCAAGTAAACACTAATTTTACTTAATACTAAAGAAACAAATAAAAAAAATATTTAAATAAATTAACCTGACTAAGATCCCTCGCGGGGCCCTGGTGACTTCGTCGCCGATAATCGAATCTTCTGACTTTCGTTATTTTCCTTCGCTGGCACTTACATTCGTAGACGTCCTCACTCTACCAGACCAAAGTCTCGTTCTTTTATCAACAACATTCGCTCGCCGTCGTTTTCGCGCCTTCAAGATATTTCTTCCCCGGTGTCTTCGCCTCCTTCCAGAAATAAGTATCGTCCTCAACCACTTCCTCATGTCGACATGAATATCAAAAATTTACAAGTTAGGTCCTGGCTCCGATATAATAGAAAGAAAGGCTTTCACTTTTTCCGCGACGTAGCGCAATTTTCAAAATTATCGGGACTTCCCTGACCCGCTTAGTCTATTCAGTTCCCATTTTCACCTCGCGTTCCACCCGTTTGGGACTACTCGGTTTCTCCTGCTCGATCATCCGTCATCTGTGACATTCCAATCCGTGACATTTCGAATTTTCAAAATTCAAGTTGTATAGTGACAGGTGAAATTGTTATATTATCGTTCTTGTCGTTCTGGAAAATTTACCCATTGGGTAAGTAAAACACTTGTTATTTTGTGTGAATACATCTCGCGCGATCCGAAGTGCTGCGCGTACGACGTCCATTCCGCAATTTTGCCGACGGTAGTAAGTGCGCTTCCCTCGACTATTCGCAGTATTTTTCGATTGGTTCGCCGCACGTCGATCAATCATCCCATTCTATCTGAGTGTCTCTCGAACTGATTTCCAAGTCATTTACCCAGTCGCTTGTACATTGCCCTAGTTCCAATAGTGCATTCTCTGCTTGTCATATCTGGGTCAGATGTTGGCCCAGGTCAGGAGCCGCCGACCCGAGCAACTAAAATTGTGCGATGCCCCGAGTGTTTGTGCGTCGAAATTAAAGTGTCGCAGTAGATATGTAACTATCTCTGAGCCGCCCATTCCAATTCTCTTCGTGTACAGCATCTTTAGTGATTCGCCTTCAGTATCTCAGGTGTCTTTGTGTTTTAGTTGATGTGTCTCGATTCTTGTTACTACGAATCATCTAGATGACACTGGCGTAATCGTAATGAATCGTGATGAATGTCTAGTCATAGATCGCGTTGTGTATGGGTTGCTCCATCGCTTAGTTGCATGAAAAGTTCGCGTCCTAAACTACTGCCCTATCGCTTGCGCTTGATGCATATACACAACATTGTTTACTTAATCTAATGCCGGAATTACATTCTGGCCGAGGAATGCCAAATGACGACAAGTACTGTGTGTAAATGGTCTCCTTGTCTATTCTCGGCTGTTTTTTTCATGGCAAGCACGCGTGTGTAAATGGTTTGCTCGTCGGCTCTTGTTTGTTTTATGAAGGGATAATGATCCTTTTATTGCTGTGCCTGAGTGTTTATGACCGTCTCGTCCGAGCTCGCAGCCGCTGGAAGCGAAGTCGGTTTTATGCATCAAGTCAAAGGGATTCGAGAGGGTAGCATGTGCTCATTTAAATTTTCGAATTTTTCGCCGGGACTTCAAACATGTGTTTGCGTGTCCCAGATTGAAATAACTCAACGCACACCAGGCAGTTGCAATAGCCACAGCCCGTACCTCAGTCATCGTTCACTGAACTGAACAAAACAGCTCACAACTGTCGAAAGATGCATAGTGCAATATCCTAAGTAAACAATTCACCCTATGTCTTGTTGAGTCTCGTCCAATGTCTTGTTGAGTCTTGTTTACTCTTGTACCCGAGACGCTCGTCCCAGTGTATAAATTCGGCATAAGAGATACGACAGACTTAAGAGAGCTTATTCCTCGGTGGTTGCGGCTCAACTTCCATCGGCTTGGCATCCGTAGGTTGGTGGAGGTTTTTTTTTATATATTAATACGTGTACATATTTTTGAAACACGAGCGACCGTGACAAGTGCGTTGAGAAAATGTAGAAGATTCTCATAATCGAAGAAATCACCGGAGAGACAATTACAGCTACACTTCAGGACGCAAAGATTTCTCTATCTACAATCAGGCGATATATGATGAATAAAAGGACCGACCTATCATCTCTAGACGAAGTGAAAGATTTTCTAATCAAATATTGGGGTAAAAAACTTATTCAAAGCAAAATATTCTGACTTCTTTAAAAGTTAGCATTGAGAACATTTTTTGAAAAAGTATTAATTTTTGCTGTAATTTATTCAGTGATTTGCTCATGAAAAGATTTAATTTTGTTTTACTGTTTTTCATATGAATAAAAATTTCATTAGTTTTTAAAGATGTTTCCGTTTATTATTTACTTTTTGAATAGAAAAATTCCAAATTGAACATAACTCTGATATGTGCACAACACGCATAAGTGCACCAAAATCACGTGGATCATCGATGTGTACTTATTCGTGCTCTACTGTACATCTTCTTATCTATGAAAAATGTTGGACTTCTTATAATATAGAAATGTTTTCCGTTTATCTGTCTTTCGATGTATGTAGAACAAAAGTGAAATGTAGCCATGCCGAGAAAATTTTGTAGCATAGAAACAAAATATTGCTTCCTGAAATTCAAATCTAGTGGCCAACGCCAGCAGACGGCTTACCTTTTTCCTATAACATAATTGCTTGACCTATAGGTAAACCAACTACATATGTATGTATGTACATATGCATTGATCGTATTCAAGTTTTTGGCGAGACTGAGTGAATGACATTAAGCTCGTAATATTTCCATACATTCTAAGTAAACAATAAATATTATTTATTATTATTGTATTGTTATTAATTACTGTGGATATACTAAATTTCCTACCATATTAAAAATTGTCACTGGCCGCCACTTCCCATCCAGGATCACCACCACGCAGGTATTTAAAATGTCTACTAAATATGTCTGAAACATGAACGAATATACAATAAATTAAAAGATATATGTATGTACCTACTCTCCGAAACGCGAAAACATATATGTACATAAGTACGTTGTGTGGAACTTACAATTTGCTACTAGAAACCACTTTGGCCCCACGAGCTTTACAAAATGGAAATTCCAATTCCCCGGAGCTAATTCTTGAGATTACAATAACATCTTCAGGATGATTAACACATTCAGTAAATCCTTCATAATACATTGGTCGCCATTCTATACTCGCACGTACGTACAATGTCCTGAATGCTGATGTACTGTCTCCCCAAGCCAAGGATAAACAATATTGCTTGCCGTAGATGGAAGCTATGCCACCTGCAAATAATAAATATTTGCGTTGAAGCTTATTGCATAAAGCTAATTCAAGTTATGTCAAATGGTAAATGAAGGTTAAATGTTGGTTCAATGTTTGTTCATTGGCTGCCTTGATGTGTTCTAAATGTTAGTTTAAGTACCGTTTAGAGTTGTCTATAATTCCCATGAGTGGAATGATAATTGATAATTTATAAAGGATTAGAGCAAAGTAACCAAATATGGAATAGTATTCCTAATATAGAATACCGGCATTTCTCGTAAAAAAAATAACCACAGACGCAATAAGTAGTGATCGTCCATCTCTTTTAATCACTATACGCGCGTACAGGTTCCATTCACGGTTGCCAGGTTTGGGGTATTTTTCCCCCAAAGTGGGGTATGTTTTACTCTTTGGGAGAAAAAATGGGGTAGACAAATAATGCCACACATTTTGGAGGTTTTTCTAACCAAAATATCGGGGTTTTTTCAAATCAAAAAGAAATCAATATGTCTACTTTTTAAAATTAAAAAAATAATAGGCGTGTTTTTTTGCTCCTCTATCCAGTAGAGAATAGGATATATGCATTGGAAACAACAACAATCCTGTCCCAGTGAATTCACTAGTACATAAATTCTATTCCTCATTTGTAGTTCACGTGTTGAAGTGTAGAATGTGCTGATGGAAAAAAGAAAAGCTCATGAGAAGTTATTTTTTTTTCTGTGAGGTGGCTTTGGGTTTTTCATGGTTATGTTGAATGTTTTGGTAGTTAGGAAATTAGAAAAAGCACTCATAATGTATAGAAAGCTAAAAGAAATAATTTTCTGTTAGTTCTTTTTCTATTTTCTATCAATTGTGGTAGTGTATATTCGTTATTTTCTTTCTTAATTTTCAGCTGTTGTGTGGTACCACAGCAAATGCAGCAACCTATGTCAGTCTTAGCGAAACCACTGTTGTTTTATACTAGATCGTTGTTTTTGTGGCATAGTTATATTCTGCTCTGTACCGGAGCAAAAAAAAACGCACCTAATATTTGACTGAATTGTTTGTGCATTTATTGAATATGAAATTGTGAATGAAATTTCATTAACATTGTTCTATCCGTGATATAATCGATACTATCATAGAATTTATCAAGTAATGTGCCTGAAGGATTTTCGTATATCGCATTTTCATATGCGAAGAAGAAAAGTACGTTCTATGGGTTTTCTATGGTAGTGGATACATTCGACGTCCACATGACGCTGCGCAGCGCGAACTTTAACGTAGCCAAGAACGTGACGTTTTTGACCACTGAAATTTGAGGTTCTCCTTAAATTTTGCGGAATTAACTAATCTGCTTACATATTCAAGCAAAGTGTTTTATAATACTAAGGCCTGCTGATTGCGCTCTATTTTTAATCAGTTAGTTTTTGCTTTGTCAATTGCCAGATTATTTGCCGATTTTGTTAAAGCGTTCTTTATCTCGCCTACACTTTTCATGGCATATGACAATTTCAGTTGATTATTCAGGACCTTCTGTATTAATTTGCGTTGTTCAAATTTTATTGTTTGGTTTATATCTAATAAGCCTGATTTCCTGTATACAGTCAAAATTGCGCTCAGATTTGGCATTCCAAATATTGTTTTGCTTTGTTTGGACTTTGTAATACATCTTCCAATTAAGGCAATTTTTTGCGTAGCTCTTTGGTTCCATAGAACTAATCCGTAGGATATATTCAATAGGAGAAAAATGTTACAAATATTAAGTTTATGGTCGGTAGAAATCAAAATATTCTCAAGATTCCTATCAAAGGCGCTACTTTATATCGAAATTTGTTGATATGGTCCAGCCAGGATATTTTTACTAATGTTCGAAGAAGAACATTAGTATTAAAATCACTTTGGCGAAAAATTCATATTTCTATATATATATATATATATATATATATATATATATATATATATATATATATATATATATATATATATATATATATATATATATATATATATCTATATATATATATATATATATATATCATCAAAAAATTTCAGTGTAAAAATCTCAGGAACGCGCCATCCGATTGAACTGAAATTTTCAAGACACATTGATGTATATGCAGAATAGTGCCAGGCCTCACAAGAAGTTAATAATCTTTAACACTTTTTTTTTACTGATATTTTTAATATACCTATTATTCCGTACGCAAATAATTTTTGCGAAAATAAAGGTGACGAAATAAATTTTGAACGTGTTTTACATGTGAATCGGATAATGTTTTGGAATTTGTAAACCCCATGTGTGCGCTGGGCGCCTAAAAAGACAACGGGAAAACTTGAAAATTTTTAAATTGCGATAACTTTTGACAAAGCTATTCAATCATTCCGAAATATTCAATACATATTGATATTATTTAGTTGCAGATTTATGTAGCTTTTAATGAGCGTGCTGGCAACCCTGTAGCAAGGGCAGGCACTGAAAGTGAAAACCTCCAAATCATCGTCTCTCTTGAAAAAATGCAGCTCCTTAAAAAAAAGCCACTCATATGTGAATCTTGTGCTTTCTTTACATAGACCAAAAAAACATTTGATATGGTATAACGAGCACGCCTGGTAACCCTTGCCCAATTTACCTAAATTTTTAGCATCAAAAACTTCTGTTCACGGAAACTCACGATCTGATTAGCAAAATTAATTGAAATTTGCAGAATGTATTGGTCTTAAATAGGACCAGGTATGATAGAAGTGATTTTGAAATGCGAGTGATTCTGTGCCAGTGGTGCCATCTTGAAAAATCACTAAAAAAAAGATAACTGCTTTTAGCCCTATAAATTCTGATTGAATCGTTCGATTTTGACGAAATTCACACAGTAGTTGGACCTTACTTCAAACCACGTTTCGTAGCAATTTGGTTGAAAAATTCGCTTGGACCTGCCAGCTATGATAATTTTGGTGTCTTAAATTTGAAAAAACAAAAATTTGGAAGTGAAAACATTCAAACCATCGAATATCCTAAAAAAATGTCCGTTTTTTACAATAAAACCAATCTGTATACAAATCTTATGCTTTATCTACACGTTCAAAGTTAAACTTTGGAAATTTCATGTCGGATAAGAACGGTAACCCTTTCCCAGTTGACCTATATTTTGAGCATCAAAAACTTCTGTTCACGGGAACTCACGAATCAATAATCAGATACAATTGGAATTTACAGAATGCATTGGACTTAAGTAGGACCAGGTCTAATAGAAGCGATTTGGAATTGTAGGCAACTCTGTGCCAGTGGTGCCATCTTGAAAAATTACAAAGAAAAAAAAACTCCAGCGCACCTGAACCGCTAGAAACACTAATGTTCGAAGAACAGTAGAAGAATCGTGCAGGTTTTGAGTGCATATTCCACTACATGTGCTGCTTATTACGGCCAAACTGTTTCAAATGCCACGTTTTACTTTCATCTTAAGAATGCATTATAACTCATATGGTGGAAGGTTTCAGATATTACCACTGGCATGAATTTCAACGTTTATGAGAGCAAAACACGGGTTAATTATATTCGTTATCAGTTGCTTATTTCACATAATTTTGAAAGCAGCATCTCATATAACATCAATGAAGAAAATGCTCAGTGCCTGCAGCACTGTAACTGAAGTTGGTGCTTGGGGCTGCGATCCGAAAAATTTGCAGAACTTTGCGAATTGTAACATCGGTTATTTATTTTCATTGTAAATGTTTCCGGTATGTATACTAACTGTAAGCATTTATTGATACAAAAGTAGCACAACCTTTCGCCAGTATCAAAGCCAAGAATATATCAAATCTGCTTCACGTTGTTTAATTACATTCGAAGTTATAGGAGTATAAAGAAATTTAGGGTTACCTGAACCGAGTTTTTTCAAAGGATCGAAAGCTTAATATTTGCTGTTTATTGTCACTACAATATCATTACCATTTGAAAATTCTACGATAAAACCGCTTAATAAAGATATTGCAATTAAACACAAAACCAACAATAGCTGGCAACCCTATCGTGGCTTTTCAACCAAATTTGGCCTGAATAATGTTTATGACAGGTTTCATTAATTGTATGAAATTCGTATTGATTTCTTGACTGCACTGGAAGTTATAGGGCAAAAAGTTTTATTTTCCTGAGCGAATTTTCAAAACCAAAGACACAAAAATTACCATAGCTGACAGCACCAATCGAATTTTTAAATCAAATTTTCGTCAAACAGAGTTTAGAGTAAGATTCAGCTACTGGGTCAATTTCATGAAAGTCTGGTAACTTATTCACATTTCATAGGGCAAAAAGCAGTTTTTTTCTTTGTAATTTTTCAAGATGGCACCACTGGCACAGACTTGCCCACAATTCAAAAGCGCTTCTATCAAATCTGGTCTTACTTAATTCCAATGCATTCTGTAAATTTTAGCTGCATCTGATTATTGGTTCGTGAGTTTCCGTGAACAGAAGTTTTTGATGCTAAAAATATAGGTTAACTGGGAGAGGGTTACCGTTCTTGTCCGACATGAAATTTCCAAAGTTTTATTTTGAACGTGTAGATAAAACATAAGATTTATATACAGATTGGTTTTATTGTAAGAAACGGACATTTTTTTGAATATTCGATGGTTTGAATGTTTTCACTTCCAAATTTTTTTTTTTTCAAATTTAAGACACCAAAATTATCATAGCTGGCAGCTCCAACCGAATTTTCCGACCAAATTTCTACCAAACGTGGCTTAAAATAAGATCCAGCAATTGTGTGAGTTTCGTCAAAATCGAACGATTCAATCAGAATTTATAGGGCAAAAAACAGTTATATTTTTTAGTGGTTTTTCAAGATGGCACCACTGGCACAGAATCGCCCGCGTTTCAAAATCACTTCTATTAAACCTGGTCCTATTTAAGGCCAATACATTCTGTGAATTTCAAATAATTCTGCTCCTCGGATCGTGAGTTTCCGTGAACAGAAGTTTTTGATGCTAAATTTATAGGTAAATTGGGCAAGGGTTACCAGGCGTGCCCGTTATACCATATCTTTTGGTTTTTTTAAGTTATGTAAACAAAGCACAAGATTTACATATGAGTGGCTTTTTTTTTGAAGAAATGGCATTTTTTCAAGAGAGACGATGATTTGGAGGTTTTCACTTTCAGTGCCTGCAATAGCTACAGGGTTGCCAGCACGCTCATTAAAAGCTACACAAATCTACAACTAAATAATATCAATATGACCTGAAAATTTTGTAATGATTGAATAGCTCTGTCAAAAGTTATCGAAATTTAAAAATTTTCAAATTTTCCCGTCCTCTTTTTAGG
Organism: Nemotelus nigrinus; assembly: GCA_947369275.1. Classification (NCBI taxonomy): domain Eukaryota; kingdom Metazoa; phylum Arthropoda; class Insecta; order Diptera; family Stratiomyidae; genus Nemotelus; species Nemotelus nigrinus. The sequence goes on along the minus strand of OX376373.1, from coordinate 86,936,701 downwards.
CACCCAGCGCACACATAGGGTTAAAAAATTCCAAAGCATTATCCGATTCATATGAAAAACACGTAAGAAATTTATTTCGTTAACTTTATTTTTTCGAAAATCATTTGTGCACGAAATAATAGGTATATTAAAAATATCACTTAAATGGCCGCCGGCGCCAAAAAGTTAACAATAACTGACATTTAAAGAGACCTGGACCTATTCTGCATATACACCAATGTATCCTGAAAGTTTCAGCTCAATCGGATGGCGCGTTCCCGAGATTATCTCACTGAAAGTTTTTGATGATATATATATATATATATATATATATATATATATATATATATATATATATATATATATATATATATATATATATATATATATATATATATATATATATATATATATATATATGGATATATGAATTTTTGGCCGAATCGATTTTAATACTAATGTTCTTCGAACATTAGTAAAAACTGCTTTTTGCCCTATGAAATGTGAATAAGTGACCAGATTTTCATGAAATTGACACAGTACCTGAACCTTACTCTAAACTCTGTTTGATAGATATTTGGTTGAAAAATTCGATTGGTGCTGCCAGCTTTGGTAATTTTTGAAACTTTGGTTTTGAAAATTCGCTCATGAAAATAAAGTTGTTTGCCCTATAACTTCCAGTGCAGTTATGAAATCAATACGAATTTCATACAATTAATGAAACCTATCATAAACATTATTCAGGCCAAATTTGGTTGAAAAGCCACGGTAGGGTTGCCAGCTATTGTTGGTTTTGTGTTTAATTGCAATATATTTATTAAGCGGGTTTATCGTAGAATTTTCAATAAGTAATGATATTGTAGTGACAATAAACAGCAAATATTAAGCTTTCGATTATTTGAAAAAACTTGCTGCAGGTAACCCTAAATTTCTTTATACTCCTATAACTTCGAATGTAATATAACAACGTGAAGCAGATGTGATATATTCTTGGCTTTGATACTGGTGAAAGGTTGCCAGCACGAGTCGGTTGTGTTACTTTTGTATCAATAAATGCTTACAGTTAGTATTCATACCGGAAACATTTACAATGAAAATAAATAACCGATGTTTCAATTCCCAAAGTTCTGCAACTTTTTCGGAACGCAACCCCAAACACCAACTTCAGTTACAGTGCTGCAGGCACTGAGCATTTTCTTCATTGATGTTATATGAGATGCTGCTTTCAAAATTTTGTGAAATAAGCAACTGATAACGAATATAATTAACCCGTGTTTTGCTCTCATAAACGTTGAAATTCATGCCAGTGGTAATATCTGAAACCTGCCACTATATGAGTTATAATGCATTCTTGAGACCAAAGTAAAACGTGGCATTTGAAACAGTTTGGCCGTAATAAGCAGCTCATGTGGTGGAATATGCACTCAAAACCTGCACGATTCTTCTACTGTTCTTCGAGCATTAGTGTTTCTAGCGGTTCAGGTGCGCTAGAGTTTTTTATCTTAAGTTAATCCAAGATATTTGAACGAGGCTAATTTTTGAAATAGTGATCCATTAATGGGGATGCGTAGATTAATTTGTTGTATGTTTTGCAAAGATAATATATATTATGCCTTTTGAGCATTTTCGATTACTTCATATTGTAAAAGCCAATTCCGTTATTTACCCAAGTCAGTATATAAGCTGCGATCCAAAGTCGATTCATCATTTCCTGAACATAAGAGTAGTGTATCATCCGCGAATATGACTACTTTGTCTGATAAATGAATACCCTGAATAGTTTTAATGTTCAGAAAAAAAAACAAAAAGGGTTCCAGTATGGATCCCTGACAAATGCCGATGTTTACTGTGCATTTATGGCTTTTATACGTATAGTTGATTATCACGATACACCTAATATATGGATAGCACTAGAGTACAAAAAAATTCTAATTTTCTCAAGCACTCATTTTGTTAATAGTTTTGGTAAACACTTATATAAGATACAAATGAAATGTAATTACTGTGTTTGGATTGACCCTGGTTCTGGAGATATATGACCTGGTAGCAATTATTTAAATAAAAATATTAGCCTACCTGCCCTTATTTGAATTTCCCTAAAAAATTCTTGTAATTAGTTGTAAGAGTTTCGCTAGTCAGACATTAGAGCTTAAAACTATCAGTTTGTAGCCTATTTTAAATACAATAATCCTTTTTCTCTTGAAAAATATGCGTTCGTTGCGTAGGTCTTGTGCTAATGACCCCAACAGTTTTCGTTTTATATGTGGCAAATTTTGTCAATGAAAACAGAGAAAAAAGATCACTGAAACAAAGCTACTAAGCTTACTTTAGGTTTACTTTATGATGTGCACTAAGGAATAAATATAACAATAATAATGAATAACACTCATTATAACATTATGCAGATTCGGTGATTCCACCGTTTTCTGGACCATCGACTTGAAACTGCGAAGAAGTTGAAACTGTAAAGCAATGAAAGTGAGTTCGGAGAGTGTAATTCTACCAGACAGGGATTTTATCAAGAGGAGCTCAAAGCCTTGATACGCGCTTTAAATTTGTCAAAGAAATCAGCTAAAATTCTTGGTTCAAAACTAAAAGAAAAACATTGTCTTCAACCTGGTATGACTATAGCATCTCGTCATAAGGCAGAACTAACAGTAAGCAGATCCACTGACGCAACATTTGCAGCAGCGTGTGGATACAGTAAAGAAAATGTGAAAGCCTTTTTTCATCTCTTCGAAGATGTCTGTGTTAAAGGAAACTATCCTCCAAATCGCATATACAATTTGGCGAATCAGGACATACAGTTGGACAAAACAAGATACTCCAAGTTACCGGACATATAGGAAAACGGCAAATAGCTTGACATACACAGCGGAAAGAGGCTCATTAATAACAATCGTTAATGCAACGAATGTCACTTGTCATTTTGTGCTTCCATTCATTGACTTCCTTAGGAAAAATATGAGTGAAAAAATAATAAAAATAAAAAAAACAGTCTAGCGCATCAGAACCGCTAGAAAACTAATTTTCGAAGAAGCTATCCTTGAGGGATGTGTGAAGACGTTATACACTCCTTTGTAGTATCATATCAACCATTTCTTACTCAAAGGAACAAATATCATTTTCTGACAGCATTTTCTACAACACAAATGATGAAAATGTTCAGTGGTGGCAACATTTGTCCAACACAGCAGCAATAAATCTTCCATTACATGCTCGTGCTTAATCAACCCATCCTTTGAATTTCATTTTCATCCGAGTATGTCATTGAACGTTTCAGCAATTAAACTATGTCTGGGACTGCCATCCGAAAAATTTCCAAAACTCGGAACATTTAAATATCGGTTGCTTATTTTATTGTAAATGCTTTGCTTATGAATACCAAATGGAATCATCTGTTGTTGCAATATTTACGAAATTGTCTGGTGCTGGCAATCATGTGCCAGCACCATAGCTGCTTCACGTTGTGTTAAACTCACCCTATGAATTTCGTTTCGATTGAATGGCTGCGCACTAAATAATAGGAGTGAATTTAATTTTAGGGTTACCATCGTCCAAACTATTTAAATATTTGAAACGTCAATATTTGTTTTTAATTGTCAATGCAGGATCATTTCCATTTGGAAATTTTATGAAAACATCGCTCGATAAGAAAATGTCAATAAATTACGAAATTCATCATAGCTGGCAACCCTTTCACGGCTTTTCAACGGGACTCCTACGGAATTAGAAACGCAACAAGATACATGTATCACATGAATTTAGTTTTGATTCCGTTACTGCATCAGAAGTTATAGGGAATTTTTTTTTATTTTCCTGAGCAAATTTATAATATTTTGGAGATAAAAATTGCCGTAGCTAGCGTCCCTATACTAATTTTTCAACCAAATTTCTATGAAATCTACCTTAGAGTAAGGTTCATCTACTGGCTAAATCGGAAGCTAAAGGCCAAAAACCAGTTTTTTTTTCTCAGCAATTTTTCCAAATGGCACCACTGCCAAAGTGTTGTTTGTATTTCAAAATCACTTCTATCAGACCTGGTCCTAGCTAATTTCAACATGTCCTGTAAATTTCCTATTGATCGCAATATCCGATCATCAGTTTTTGTGAAGAGAAGTTTTGGGAGCTGAAAATGGAGATAATTTGATCACGGGTTGCTGTTCCTGCTAACCGCGGGATTTTGAAAATTTTTATTTGATTTGGTGGACAAACGTCAAAATTTATCAATAATTTGAATTTATTTTCACAAATGAAAAATTTTTCAGTAAGGTCGATGCTTTGAAATATTTCTCTTCAGGAGCCTGCTGTAGCTACAGAGTTGCCCACACAGTCTTGAGAGTTCATATGTGTTAAATTCTAGTCCACATCAATATGCTGTAAATAATTTCACGATGATGCATTGTTTTTCATAGAAGTTATGACAAATCGAAATTTGAAAGAAAATCCTTGCCTACTTTTAGGCACTCAGCTAAAAACTTAAAAACATAATAAATATTCATTCTTTATACTTTTTTGTTACAAAAACTTACACTGCTTGGAAATATAGGAGTACCAGAAAATTCTCTTAAATGTAATATACATCTATGATTTCCGAAAGCTTCAGTTCAATCGGACTGGCCGCTACAGAGATTATCTCCCTTAACCATTTTGCTGATGTACATATATATATATATATATATATATATATATATATATATATATATATATATATATATATATATATATATATATATATATATATATATATATATATATATATATATATATATATATGACGAATTTTCAGCGAAGCGAGTTTAATACTAATTTTCTTCGCAAATTAATAAAAACCCTAGCGCATCAGAGCCGCTAGAAACACTAATGTTCGAAGAACAGTAGAGGATTTGTGCAGATTTTGAGAGTGTATTCTACCACTTGCAGCTTTTCCTACTTAAACTAATATACCCCTAGATTCATGTGTTAAATATGAATCGGATAATATTTTGGAATTTTTTAACCTCATGTGTGCGCTAGGTGCCTAAAAAGAGAACGGAAAAATTTGAAAATTTTAAATTGCGATAACTTTTGACAGAGCTATTAAATCATCATGAAACTTTCAGAGCGTATTGGTACTAGTTATTTGTAAACTTGTGTAGTTTTTATTGAGTATGTTGGTAACCCTGTAGCTAGGGCAGGCGCTGCGAGTGAAAACCTTCAAATCATCGACTCTCCTGAAAAAATTTTCTTCTTGGAGAAGGAGCCACTCGTATATAAATCTTATGCTTTGTCTACATAAATTCGAAATTTTACAATAGGCACGCCTGGTAACCCTTTCCCAAATTACCTATATTCTTAGCATCAAAAACTTCTGTTCACGGAAACTCACGATCCGATAATCAGAATTAGTTGAAATTGACGGAATATATTGGTCTGAAGTAGGACCAGGTCTGATAGAAGTGATTTTGAAATGCGGGCGATTTGTGCCAGTGGTGCCATTTTGAAAAATCACTAAGAAAAATAACTGTTTTTGGCCCTATAAATTCTGATTCAGTCATTCGATTTGACCGAAATTCGCACAGCAACTGAACCTAACTATAAACCACGTTCAATAGAAAATTCGGTTGAAAAACTCGGTTCGAGCTGCCAACAATGGTAACTTTGGTGTCTTAAGTTTTGAAAATTCCTGAGGAAAAGGAAGCTTTTTGCCCTATAGCTTCCAGTACAGTCATGGCATCGAAACGAAATTCAAATGGCAAATTGAACTTATTATAGGCAATATTCAGTAGAAATTTAATTTCAAAACAATGATAGGGTTGCCAGCTACGGTTGTTTTTGTATATTTTTGACAAAGCTTTAGTAAGCGATTTTAGCATAGAATTTTCAAATCATAGTGATCTTATAGTGAAAATAAACACCAAATATTAAGATCTAGAAAATTTGAAAACTTTTGCGAATGGTAGCTCTAAATTTCTTTGCATCCCAATAACTTCCAATGCAGTCATCGGATCAATACAAAATTTGCAGAGCAGGTTGACTTCAACGTGAGGCAGATGTGACATATTTTTTGCTTCGGTGCTATCAAAGAGAAGCCAGCACTAGGCCTTTTTGTTCTTTTCGTTTCAATAAATGCTTGCATTAAGAATTTTCTTCGCAAACATTTGCAATGAAAATAAGTAAACAATGTTTAAATTTTCTAAGATCTGCACATTTTTCGGATGCCAGCCACAAACACCTTTCCATCGCTGTAATTTTCGATAAAGTCATCGAAATTAAATTGGCTTATGGTCTATTATTACTAGGGGTATATTAGTTTGAGTAGGAAAAGCTGCAAGTGGTAGAATTCACTCTCAAAATCTGCACAAATCTCTACTGTTCTTCGAACATTAGTGTTTCTAGCGGTTCTGATGCGCTAGGGTTTTTACTAATTTAATACTAACGTTCTTCGAACATTAGTGAAAAGCTCCATGAGCTGTTAGTATTGCACATCCATCAGGATGGATACAAATAAGTAAATGCACTGATTGGTTCAAGTATTTCATTAAACATGCAAACTCAGCCCCAGAATCCAAAATTTTTTTCGATCCTATATGATCACTTTGGTCACACTCGCAATATCAGCGTGATAGACCTTGCTAGATAAAACAATGTAGAAATTGTATCCATACCTTCCCATACAACCCACAAACTCCAGTGACTGGACAAAAATTTTATTGAACCCCTGAAAACTTAGTACAGTAAAGAAATACAAATGTAAATTAGAAATAATAACAGGCCACTAAGTTGTTATTATATTGTCGAGCTATTTGGCAAGGCTTTCCTGAAAGTGCACACGGATGAAATCGTAGCGAATGGGTTTCATGCCACTGGACTATGGCCATTGAATAAAAAAATATTTAGCAATATCGAGTATCTTGCTGTTCAGCAGGATTCATTTAACGATGGCTCCACAATTAATATTACTCATTTCCCAAGAAGAATACATCAGTGCATTATCTGAGTGTGTAGTGTCGAAAATCTAAACTCTTAACAACAAAATTCTTTAAGGAAAACTGGCACATATCTCACAAAACTCTCAAATCTATTCCCTACGCGTTCTATTGACTACTCCCTATGGCAATTTTATGAGCATCTTAAGCCTACTATCAAACGTATAAGTATCAATACCCCGTATAATAACGTAATTCACATCCATTTCACGAAAAACAATCCGTACTTAGTTATTAACACCATCGACGGTGGAATCAAAATGTTGATCCTGACGCGACCAGGTGATGATAGTCAATGGATCCTTTTTCTGGTTGGCCGCGCTGTTTCGTTACGTCTAGTACGTGATAAGATTAAGTCAAATAGGTAAGTAGACACTGTCGGTTATCCTGTCTTGGAATCATCCTCGCTTCGTCAAGCTGCTAACATCCAGGAATCATAAAAATATGTAAACTATAGCACGTTTACGCAAAGAGAGAACCCTTTTCTTTTGCCCGTTGCCCTACAAAGTTGTCGTATGCTTTACCGTCATATATTTCGGTGGCAATTGGGGTTCGAAAAAGGAGCTCAGTAAATTTTGAACAGTGTGAAAAACTCGAGGAGCAGAAAGGCATAGTTTATATAGCGGCACTTTGCTCGCTTGGCCTTGGAGAAAGCGACACAGGAAAAGTTTAATGGCTCGTTACATATGCTTGAGAAAATTTATATTTTTCATTCAGAAAGTTTACACCTAATTCAATCGTGCATGTATGATAGTCTAGAATTGACCTGAAATGTTATTAATTTAATTTAACCTTCGGTGTGTTTGAGGAAATACGAAGAGGTGAGTAAAACATTTTCTAGTTTATCGCTCTTTTGATTTTGATTTGTTGTATTTGCGCCATAATATTGGATTAAGTAGAATAATTTGGGCAGCAGTTTTCACGTATCTTGGTGAGACTATTGAAGATTAGAGGCGGGACTAATATATTCATATTAGTTAAAATATTACTAGTATTTGAATATATTAGCTAATAGTATTATCGTGATATGCTATATTATAATATATATATATATATATATATATATATATATATATATATATATATATATATATATATATATATATATATATATATATATATATATATATATATATATATATATATATATATATATATATATATATATATTAGTTTCGCCTGGAAAATTTAATATTCTTGTTTCGTAATCATCAATCAGTTTGTTCTTATTTTATCAATCAAAGATTCGTAGTACAGCCGAAGGGTAGCTAACCATGTTCATATTCAATTAACGGCGCCATTTCAGTGATTGTTTTATTAAAAAGGAACTGCACTGGGAACAAATTTTATGACATTGCATTGCCACTAATAAGTGACGAACCGACCTTACGCAATGAAAAAAAAACTCTAACACATCAAAACCACTAGAAAACTGAATTTCGAAGTAACTGTCTTTGAGTGACAAAAAAATATGGAAAGACGTAATACACTTTTTTGTAGTATCATATCAACGATTCCTTATCCAAAGCAACAAAACCCATCTATAACATAGATGATGAAAATGTTCAGTGCTGGCAACACTTTCTGAACGAAGCAGCAATAAATTTACCATAACAAGCTCATACTCAAATCAACTTATCCTTTGAATATCGTTCTCGTAGCAGGATTTCATCGAAAGTTTCAGCGGTTAAACGTTGTTTGAGGCTGCCATCCGAAAAATTTTCAAAACTCGGAAAATTTTGTAATTGGTTCCTTATTTTTACTGCAAATGCTATACATTTGAGTGTTAAATTTCAAGCATCTGTTAGTGCATTATTAACGAACATGTCTGATGCTGGTTACTCTGCGTTAGCAGCAAAGCAAAATACTCGTATATACCAAATCTGCTTCACGTTAAGTTAAACCCACCTTGTGCATTTTGTTTCGATTGAATGACTGCGCTGGAAGTTATACGGGTGAAAAGAATTTTAGGGTTACCACTCTGAACACTTTTCAAATTTTTAAAACGTTAATATTTGTTGTTAATTTTCATTGCAGGATCATTCCCATTTGCAAATCTAATGACATCTTTCCTTAGTTAGGAAATGCCAAAAAATTACAAAAATGGTTATAGCTGGCAGCCCTCTCACGATTTTTTCACGAAATTCCTACAACCATAGGCGTGCCATGGCCTAAAATCTGGCAGGGGCCAGGGACCTTCCGTAAGGTACACGTACAACACGTACAACTTCCGTAAGGTACACGTACAATACATACAACGTATACAACTTATATAATTTACTAATACATTATATATTTGTTAATTTATTCTTTGTTATTTGCTTATGCATAATGCATTATCAAATAAACTTCATGTCTATGAATACGTATGAGCTAGTACCACATGCATATAACGTGAAGAGTAGGTATGAACTACACACGAATTATCTATGACCGCTAAGAAATGAACGCTTGTACGAATTATACGGGAATAGAATGGAAATAATTAGAAATATAAGACTATTTTTTCGTTTAGAAGCCAAATATATTTCAACTTATACTTGAAGAAAAGGATAGCTAAGTTTCAAAATATCTTTGAAGAAATTGGAATATATTAAGCTTAGAAGGAAGAAATTGACCTCTTGCTTCAAATTTTTGTTACCTAGAAAACCTAGAAAAAACAAATAATTTGGCAAGATGAAAGAGTGCTGCAACTTACTTTTTTCGAGCCATTTGGTTTGCAGGGATATCTTTGTAGCCCCAACTGCGTGTCCAAGGCTAGATGAAACAGCAAAACCTTTGAAACTAGAGCGTTTTGCTGTTTTCCGTTTTCGCGACCCTCTGGGAAATGTGAGATCCAGACAGTTCTTCTCTGCGAATAATTTAATTTTTTCCCAAACTACATACAAGTCTTCTCGCTCATTTAGTATTGTTTTAACTGTTCCATTTACAAGATCTATCCCATCCCTAAGAGTTGCATTTTTAGTTTGGAAATATGTGCTCAACATGTGCGTTATCAAAAGAACATAGTGAAAGATGAAAAGATTTACTACAAACTTAGGATTACTTATTGAATGAAAGATACCCAATGAATAAACTGAGTCGTTGTATTTTCCCTCATTCATTTCTTTTTCTAAAGCCTCTTTCATAGTCCCTTAGCTATCGATCACATATTTGTTTTGACAATATTCCAAGACTGTTCCAAGCCAAGCAGTATTAGAGTTTTCACATTGTGCATGAATTTTACCATCCGGATAATTTATCCGGATCACGAAGTTTGGTCGAGCTGAAATTTTGGTGAATTTTTGGCGACAATAGAAATTCTATGGAAAATTTCGCATTGTGATAGCTTCACACTGAGTCGTCAGACCATCACAAAATTTACAAGACTCATCAATGGGCATAAAAAATAAGTTTCTGTAGTTTTTAAACAAGCTACCATAAGTACGTAAACACAAATCTTTCACACGGCTTTTAGAATAACATGCAAATGATTGATGAATTTGGTACTATATTTATACAGTAGAATCTATTCCCAATCGGTATATACTGGTCTTGAGTAGATACAGGTCTGAAAAAAGTTTAATGAATATGATAAGAACCATGTGGTGGTTGTGTCACTATGAAAAAACACTCGGTGAAATTGAAGTGCTATGCCTTTTAACTTCTGAAGCAATTATCAAATTATAATGAAATTCACACACATTTAACCTGAGTGTAAACCAAGTAGATAGTGTGGGAACACAACACAATCCACAATCACATATCCACACAGCACTATACAATACACCAAAATTCATTTATATAGTAGGGTAAGAAAAATGTAAATAAAAATATTGAAAAATAAGAATCAATAATATATTTTGTAAAAAGCTGTCAAGACGTGTTTCTGTTGATAACATTAAAATTAGATTTTCAGTGGAAGTATTTACTTCCAAATTAGAATTTACTTCTAAACTAGCATAAAAGTGGCAGGGATACCATTTTTATTCTCCAAATGACTTCGAAAATGGTATTCTAAGTTAATACCATTTTAATATTCAGACTATGTTATGTGAAAAACATAATTGCATAAAACGCCAGTTTATAAAAGTGTTCTTATCTAAATACCTGTATATTGCCTAATAGGAATGAATAGATAATCTTAATAAAAAAAGGATGATTGGTGAGGCGCTTTTCGTCCTTTTCTTAACGTATAACTTGTCGAAATTAAATATTGCCGTCCATATCTCGAAATAAATCCCATAACATCGTAATTAATACCGCAAATAACACAATCTCTATGTTATAAGTAGTGTAAGTTGGTATATGCTTAAACTACTGCACCACACAACTCTTGCTGTAACCACAAAAACCTAAGAGGCGAAAACTTAAGTGGCTGCTGTTGGAAATATTTATTTTTCTGGGAGGGGCCAACCTAGGGTCTGGGGGGGTCCCGGCCCCCTCTGGCCCCCCCTACGGCGCGCCTATGCCTACAACATTTGGTTTACAATAAGTCCATTTACTGCATGACATTTGTTTAGATTTCATGACTGGACCGGAAGCTATAGAGGAAAAAGTTTTATTTTGCTGAGCGAATTTGCAAGATTTAATACACAAAAATCACCATAGCTGGTAATTCTATTCTAACTTTTCAACCAAATTTTCACCAAATGTTGTCTAAAGTAAAGTCCAAATATTGTGGGAATTTTATTAAAATGTGATAGCTGGAAAAGAAGTTCCACAAAACAGTTTTTTTCTCATTGATTTTTCAAGATGGTACCAGTGCCACAGTGTTGCCGGCACTTCAAAATAACTTCTAACAGACCTGGTCCTAAATAATGCCAATACGTTTTGCGAATTCCATTATGATTGGATAAGCCGGTCGTCAGTTCTCGTGAACAGAAGTTTCGAGTGCTGAAAATAGAGGTAATTTGGTGAAGGGTTGCCGTTCTTGTGCAAATCGGAATTTTGAAAATTTCTATTTGACATGATGGACATAGGTTAAAATTTATCAATGATTTGAAATTTTTGTCGAGAAGCAAAAAATTTTCAGGAGAGTCGTTGATTTGAAGGACTTTTTTTCAGGAGCCTACCGTAGCTACAGAGTTACCTGCACTGTTTTGAAAATCCATATGTGTTAAATGTTGGCCAACATCAATACGCTCTGCAACTTTCACAATAATCTAATGTATCTGCCAGAAGTTATGACTAATCAAAATTTGCAAAAACATCCTTGCCTACTTTTAGGCACCAAATGTCATAGAAATTTCGTACACAAATCATGAAAGGGCGGCCAGCTATGACCATTTTTGTAAATATGTGGAATTTGTTTACTGAGCGATTATGTCATTAGATATGCAAATGGGAATGATCCTGCAATGAAAATTAACAGGAAATATTAACGCTTTAAAAGTTTGAAAAGTTTTGAGGGTGGTAACCCTTGAGGGTGGTAGCCCTAAAAAAACATTTTTTTGGATTGCAGCCTCAAACAATGTTTAGTCGCTGAAACTTTCGATGATATCCTCCGATGAGAACGAAATTCAAAGGATAAGTTGATTTAAGTATGAGCTTGTTATGGTAAACTTATTACTGCTTCGTTCGAAAAGTGTTGCCAGCACTGAACATTTTCATCATTTGTGTTACAGTTGAGTTTTGTTGCTTTGGATAAGATTCTACAATTTTGATATGATTCTACAAAAAAGTTTGTTACGTCTTTCCACATATTTTTGTCACTCAAAGACAATTTCTTCGAAAATTAGTTTTCTAGCGGTTCTGATGCGCTAGAATTTTTGCCTTTAAAAGACTTTTAAGAGTATTTACACGTGACCTAAGCGTTGGGGCTTTAGATTGTTGAATTGTATTTTGTTTTATCTTTTTGTAAACTTTAATCTTTATATTTATCTTTTTTTTATATTTTATTGTTGGAATTTGTGTTGTATATAATTTCCATAATTGGAGTTTGTATTCTGTTGCAATGAATTTTTGTAAATAAATGAATAAATACGCTCCATGGATATTGCAGCCATGCGAGTACAACGCTGCATGCAGCAAAGTCTACGAGTAACCAGTTTGTCATCTCCCCACGGGTCTGAGTTACCTTTACGGAACCTGCAGCTATAGGAAATGCAATCAGCAGGTTGGAAAACTCGCTAGCCATTGGTACTTCTACGATGGTAACCTGTTATATTCCATTACAATCAGGTCCCTTCATTGCAGAGTATCGGCTCTTAGACCCTGAGACTCCCAGTTTGAACCCAGAATTGCGCAACCGTGAAGTTTGAATTTCTATCAGGGCCAATAATGCATGACTACGCGTGAAAGCATAGTTTTTCAAGCGATAGTACATATCGCCTACTCCTATAAATCTTTCGTTATGTATTATGGTGCCAGCCGCTTTAATTTACCAAAATAAACTTTGTGCATAGCGCCAAAAGCATATAAATCATAGTTTCTCGTGCTATCTTTTTACTAATGTTCGAAGAAGAACATTAGTATTAAAATCACTTTGGATAAAAATTCATATTTCTATATATATATATATATATATATATATATATATATATATGTATATATATATATATATATATATATATATATATATATATATATATATATATATATATATATATATATATATATATATATATATATATATATATATATATATATATATATATATATATATATATATATATATATATATATATATATATCATCAAAAAATTTCAGTGAAAAAATCTCAGAAACGCGCCATCCGATTGAACTGAAATTTTTAGGACACATTGGTGTATATGCAGAATAGTGCAAGGTCTCAGAAAAAGTTAAAAAAATTTAACCCTTTGGCGCCGGCGGCCATTTTAGTGATATTTTTAATATACCTATTATTTCGTACACAAATAAGTTTTGCAAAAATAAAGTTAACAAAATAAATTTCGAACGTGTTTTACATGTGAATCGGATACTGTTTTGGAATTTTTTAACCCCATGTGAGCGCTGGGTGCCTAAAAAGAGAACGGGAAAAACTGAAAGTTTTTAAATTGCGATAACTTTTGACAGATCTATTCAATCATTACCAAATTTTCAGGACATATTGGTATTATTTAGTTGTAAATTTGTGTAGCTTTTGATGAGCGTGCTGGCAACCCTGAAGCTACGACAGGTACTGAAAAAATGCCGCTTCTTAAAAAAAAGCCACTCATATGTAAATTTCGTGCTTTTTTTACATACACCAAAAAACAAATTTGATATGGTATAACGGGCATGCCTGGTAACCTTGCCCAATTTACCTATATTTTTAGCATCAAAAATTTCTGTTCACGGAAACTCACGATCCAATGAGCAGAATTAATTCAAATTGGCAGACTGTATTGGTCTTAAATAGGACCAGGTCTTATAGAGTCCAGTGGTGCCATCTTGAAAAATCACTAAAAAAGATAACTACTTTTAGCCCTATAAAATCTGATTGAATCGTTCGATTTTGACAAAATTCACACAATAGCTGAACCTTACTTTAAACCACGTTTGGTAGAAATTTGGTTGAAAAATTCGGTTGGAGCTGCCAGCTATGATAATTTTGGTGTCTTAAATTTGAAAATAAAACAATTTGGAAGTGAAAACATTCAAACCATCGAATATCCTAAAAAATGTCCGTTTCTTACAATAAAACCAATCTGTATACAAATCTTATGCTTTATCTACACGTTCAAAGTTAAACTTTGGAAATTTCATGTCGGACAAGAACGGTAACCCTTTCCCAGTTAACCTATATTTTTAGCTTCAAAAACTTCTGTTCACGGGAATTCACGAACCAATAATCAGATACCATTGAAATTTACAGAATGCATTGGACTTAAGTAGGACCAGGTCTGATAGAAGCGATTTTGAATTGTGGGCAACTCTGTGCCAGTGGTGCCATCTTGAAAAATTACAAAGAAAAAAAAACTGCTTTTTGCCCTATGAAATGTGAATTAGTCACCAGATTTTCATGAAATTGACACAGTAGCTGCACCTTACTTTAGACTCTGTTTGATTATAAATTTGGTTGAAAAATTCGATTGGTGCTGCCAGCTATTGTAGTTTTTGTGTCTTTGGTTTTGAAAATTCTCTTAGGAAAATAAAACTTTTTGCCCTATAACTTCCAGTGCAGTCATGAAATCAATACGAATTTCATACAATTAATGGAACCTATTATAAGCATTATACAGGCCAAATTTGGTTGAAAAGCCTCGATAGAGTTGCCAGCTATTGTTGCTTTTGTGTTTGTTTGCAATATCTTTATTGAGCAGTTTTATCGTAGAATTTTCAATTGGTAATGATATTGTAGTGACAATAAACAGCAAATATTAAGCTTTCGATTATTTGAAAAAACTCGCTGCAGGTAACCCTAAATTTCTTTATACTCCTATATTTTCGAATGTAATATAACAACGTGAAGCAGATGTGATATATTCTTGATTTTGATACTGGCTAAAGGTTGCCAGCACGAGTCGGTTGTGCTACTTTTGTATCAATAAATGCTTACAGTTAGTATTCATACCGGAAACATTTACAATGAAAATAAATAACCGATGTTTCAATTCCCTAAGTTCTGCAAATTTTGCGGATCGCAGCCCCAAACACCAACTTCAGTTACAGTGCTGCAGGCACTGAGCATTTTCTTCATTGATGTTATATGAGATGCTGCTTTCAAAGTTTGGTGAAATAAGCAACTGATAACGAATATAATTAACAAGTGTTTTTCTTTCATAAACTTTGAAACCCATGCCAGTGGTAATATCTGAAACCTTTTACCATATGGGTTATAATTCATTCTTGAGACCAAAGTAAAACGTGGCATTTGAAACAGTTTGGCCGTAATAAGCAGCTCATGTGGTGGAATATGCACTCAAAACCTGCACGATTCTTCTACTGTTCTTCGAACATTAGTGTTTCTAGCGGTTCAGGTGCGCTAGAGTTTTTCAGTATAATTTAAGTTCTTATGTAGATTGTGAACTTAATCAGTAATGAAGTTAAAGCTATTCCAGGGTACTTCGACTCTACATCAAGAATTCCGTTAGTATGATTTCTTTTAAATATCTCAATTTTATAAGTATAACTGTTTGCTTAGGTATATACCTATATGTATGTATATATATTGAGAAATATATAATTGTTCTTTTGTTATTTATCAGTTAAGTGTCAATTACTCGAGTTCTCTTTGCCTAATCCTTAAAAGCGTGGATAATTGATGACTTCTGCACCTATTGAAGTTAATCGAATCCTAACCTAAGTCATGTAGTACTAGTCTTCCACCGAAAAAGCACTCTTGTAGTGTTTCAAGCATTCCCAGGTCATCAATATCAATATTGGCATATCGACATCTATATCAACATTAGCAGATATCAATATTGACATATCAACTTACGAAAATGTGAACGAACGTTATTAGAATCGGCGTATGAGCTTAAGAACACCCAATCAAACAGCAGCAGAATTGGCGTGTAAGTTCGTGAGAATCCAAACAAATGACAGCGGAATTTCTTAATTTAATAAGTTTTTAATGAGCTTGCGAAATAAAAATTTTTGCCATGAATTGGCTGTCTATTGAAAGAGGAGTTAACTGTTAATGAGAGCACAAAATTCAAAACGTTGTTTTTAACTTTCTTCTGAGCCCTAAATTTAGGCCGACTCTCATGTTAAACTTCCTCCAATCTAGTATCCACTAGGTCTGTCCCGGACTTTCAGTAACTGAATTTTCCAGAATATTCCTGAATCATGTGGTGGGGGAAATTCATGAAAAGTACGGGAACGCTCTCATTGCATTTCCTGAAACTTGACAAACAAAAGTGTCAGTTTTCGGTTTTTGGAAGAACAATAGTGATTGTACGGTTTTCCTGAGCGGTGATAAAATATCGCCACAAAAATATTTGACCTTCATAGCAAAATTACGCAAAAAATATGTTGCTTGCCGCGCACATTTGAAACTATTTACTCGCACCACACCATTTGACACTTTTCAGTATTTTTCAGTAGCTCAGACCCTACTGAATTTTACTGAGAGAGGGGAAATTTTCAGTTTTCAGTAAAACGGAGTACGGGAACAGCTTCATTGCAATTAATCGCGATTAATTGTAATTAATGGTGGTACGGGAACAGACCTACTGACTAGCTCCTAAAATCTGTATGTATGTTTGCTACATTTTTCACGCCCTTGGAATCAACTCAATAAACATCTCCTAATTTCCTCAATCATTCTTGTTCAACTTTTTCTAACAAACGTAACAAAACAGCTTCATTGTTTTCCCATCAAACTTCCTCTAATTTTTTCGTCCTACCATTAAGATGAAAATGACGAAACGAGGAAAGAAAATCCTAAATGCCACTTTCACTGTAACGAAATGAAATTCATTTTCCCGTTAATCTGCCTCATTACTGCCATCGAAATCGATCGGGACGGAATGCCAGTAGGAACAATGTCTAGCAGCGAATACAAAGGGCCAAGAAGAAATAGCGTAGAAAACGTTAAATGTTCTATAGAAATGCCTTACTGATGTCTATATATAGGGCAGCGCATAATACTGTTTGTTGATCTTAATGACTTTCGGATAATCAACTTTAGACGGCTGCCGAGCCAAAGCACAACAACAGACCGGACAGGGAGCAATTCTGTCGCAGAGCAACCGAAACAGTTTGTATGGAGTAATTCTAGGGAAAAAGTATCAATGGGCTGCGGAAGGCTACAGTGTTGTGAGGCTTCCGTGGCCGAAATTCCCTCGCAAATGTTCGTTTTTCCCACAGAGCAGGTCGCAAATCCCCACGGTTTTCATACGGACAATATGTGAACTGTTCACCACAGTTTTGTATTTATTTATCAATATCGCACAAACACCAATACTTGTAAGAAAAAAATAGCAGTTTTATATCTTTAATACCCATGCATATTTGATTTCTTACAGCGAGGAAAAAAAACATACATTAGGCGTGTTTTTTTGCTCCTCTATCCAGTAGAGAATAGGATATATGCATTGGAAACAACAACAATCCTGTCTCAGTGAATTCACTAGTACATAAATTCTATTCCTCATTTGTAGTTCACGTGTTGAAGTGTAGAATGTGCTGATAGAAAAAAGAAAAGCTGATGAGAAGTAATTTTTTTTTCTGTGAGGTAGCTTTGGGTTTTTCATGGTTATGTTGAATGTTTTGGTAGTTAGGAAATTCGAAAAAGCACTCATAATGTATGGAAAGCTAAAAAAAATGATTTTCTGTTAGTTCTTTTTCTATTTTCTATCGATTGTGGTAGTGTATATTCGTTATTTTCTTTCTTTATTTCAAGCTGTTGTGTGGTACCACAGCAAATTCAGCAACCTATGTCAGTCTTAGCGAAAGCACTGTTGTTTTATACTAGATCGTTGTTTTTGTGGCATAGTTCTATTCTGCTCTGTACCGGAGCAAAAAAAACGCACCTATTAATTTCCTGAAAAAATCATTTCATTATGACGCAATATAAAATGCGTTCATTTTTAAACTAATCAAAAGATTTTGTGCATTGTGCAAATTGAAATGTTTGTCAGAAGGCTCGGAATCAATACAGGTAACAGTAGCCAGTGAAATTCGACATAAAAAAGGCGAAACTTCGGAAAAATTAGGGGAAAGCTGAATTTTGGTGTGAACCTTGAAACTAGCGTGTTGAACCAAATGTCAAAAGTCCCCATCGATCCGAGTGCTGCGTCACTTTTTATACGGGGTCAAAGGTCACCAAAAGTGACCTTGCTTAAATATCTCAGTAACGGTCACGTCTTTAGAAAAACACTGTATGACGAATTTGTGGCTTAGAAAATTTCCAAATATTAAAACAATTTTTTCCTTTAGCCATAACCGTTTTTGAGATACATATATTGATTTAAACATTTGTTACTAACATCCTCTTTCTCACGGCATGTTAATATTATCCGATTTTGATTACGACTTGGCCTGCTTGTGAGCTTGTTTTTCTATGTTTAAGAGGCGAATAAAAAAAACTTGTAAGCAAATTTATCTACCACACTCCAGGGTAGTGGGGAAAAGTGTGTTCCGAAAAGTTCCCACCACCCCCCACCCCCTCTCTTTGCCATAAAACTTGTAGGGACATCTGCGCGCTACTCTCTTCTCGGAAATAAACTGTATCGCTGCATCATGTATGGGATATTCCAGGAAGGAGCAGGACAAAACAGCAACATTGCAGGTGAAAATAGGTTTTGTAACATATCATGGGCCTAGGAATATGAAAAAGCAAGATAATATCATGGCATAATTCTGTAAACGCTCATTCTTGACATTATAGGAGCTGAACCCGCTGCAGATTATCCCCGAATAATCCGTTTTTTTACCAATCCTGTGATGACTGCATAGCGCCAAAAGGACATCACACGTCTCGAAACCAATTTGCACCTGAAATTACGTGACCTTGCCCTGATCGTTCATGGGATAAGACGGTATGGAAAAAAAAACTAAAAAAACCTGTTATTTCGGGATGGTTCGTTTGCGTGGTTGCGATGTCAATAATAGGCAATTACCAGGATAAAAAGTGATCCTATCTTGTTTAACAGTGGGCAAAGAGTAGGCAACGACCTCATTTCTGAAGATTTGGGATGGATGCTCAGGGATAGCGTTTTATGGCAAAGGGGGAGGGGGGAACTTTTCAGAGCACACTTTTCCATCTACCCTGGAGTGTGGTAGATAAGTTTATTTACATGTTTTTTTTATGCGCCTCTTAAACATAGAAAAACAAGCTCACAAGCAGGCCAAGTCGTAATCAAAATCGGATAATATTAACATGCCGTGAGAAGGAGGATGCTGTTAGTAACAAATGTTTAGATCAATATATGTATCTCAAAATGGTTATGGTTACAGGAAAAAATTGTTTTTATTTGTTGGAAATTTTCTAAGCTACAAACTCGTCATACATTGTTTTTCGGAAGACGTGGGCTTTACTGAGATATTTAGGAAAGGTCACTTTTGGGTAACTTTGACCTCGTATAAAAAGTGACGCAGCACTCGGATCGATGGGGACTTTTCACATTTTGTTCAACACGCCAGTTCCAAGGTTAACATCAAAATTTAGCTTTCCCTGAATTTCTCCGAAGTACCATGTTAGATTTCCCCGGACTAACAGGTCTTGACTGGAAATTCGAGGGAATGCAACAAACTGCGTTCAGTGAATCTTCGCTTATTCTGTTTCAATTTAAAGTTTTGACGTCGGTTACAATGGAGAATATTGTTTCCGACTAAGCGTTTAATGTGCCAAATCTATAGCATACTTTGAAATCTTACTTAAATGAAGAAACATGAATGCATTCTCAAAATTTTTTGCTTTTTCTTTCGAAAACTCCTCTTCTGTCAGCTGCAATAATCTCTGCTTTTCATCACTTGAAAAAATTACTGCTAGATCTCTCCATTCGATATTTGCAATAGGCGCATTTTTTTGCTCCAATACAGAACAGAATAGAACTATGCCGCAAAAACAACGATCTAGTATAAAACAGCAGTACATTCGCTAAGACTGACATAAGTTGCTGTCTTCGCTGTGGTAGCACAAAACAGCTGAAAATAAAGGGACAAAATAACGAGTATAAACTACCACAATCGATAGAAAATAGAAAAAGAACTAACAGAAAATTACCTCTTAAACTGTCTACACATCTTGAGGGCTTTTTCTAATTTCCTAACTACCAAAACATTCAACAACTTTTCAAGAGCTTTCCTTGTTTCTATCAGCAAATTCTATAGTTCAGCACGTGAACTTCAAATGAGGAATAGAATTTCTATACTACTGAATTCACTGGTACATGAATGTTGTTGATTCCAATGCATATACTCTATCCTCTGCTGGATAGAGGAGCAAAAAAACACGCCTAATAGATTCTTTAAAGCCAATTTTTTTTTCCAAATTTTTGAACTGCAGCGAAATCGTTTGTTTTGAACTACCAAGAGCTATTTAGGGGCTTAAAAACTCAATTTCTTTAAAGATAACATCATTAAATGGTATTCTCTCTTTAAGCTCTTTACATGTCGTAACGTAAAACTCTTTTCTTATATTTTGAATGCCTAATTTTACAGCTTCTTCAAAAGACGCTATGTATTCTTCACATTTTGATCCCAAATAAGTATCCATATCTAAAACTAAATGCTCATCATTCAATTCGATATTTTCTAGTATGTCCATAAAACCAGCTTTCACAAAATTCTACTGCACTCAGCATACAATTTGTGAATCAGTAGTTGCTTTAACTGAAACGGTGCATTAAATGTATTGAAATAGCTTCAAAGCTGAAAAATGACTTCACACGATTATTCTGCATTGTTTCGTAATAATATTTTGCTTTTGGCCGTTTTGACTTAAACATTTGTTTCAAAATCCCTAATCGGATGCCTTGAGAAGCGATTCTTGTTCATTTCATCCCAGGTTTTAACTGAAATGAAGAATACATGAAGAAATGTCTATTTTGCCTCGATTGTTTAAATTCTTTCTCAAATATATTTAGTGGAAATTTTTCGAAAATGTTTAATTTCATTTAAACCATTTCTCCCACGATTTTGTTCTAGCAGCAGGACTTTTTCCTTTTTCCCTTTTTCAAGTTTTAGAGGGCGAAAATTCCCACATAAAGGGAAAATTCCCACAATATCACAACACTGCGAAGGCATACTACCCACTGGTCAACTGTTTAGATAACTTCCCTGTCTCTTGTTGTTGGAGGTGTTGCGGAAAATATGTTTCAAAAAACTGGGGGAGAAAGCCTTTATGGTAGAAGTAGGATTTTCTTTTGCAGAATACTAGTTGCATTGCCCATAATTTAGATGTCTTAGATTAAAGTTGTGGAAGTGATAGTCTAAGTGCTGCTGTGAATAACTAAATGCTGTCTTATCAAAATTGTGATCAGAAAATGAGCAATTGAACCGTATTATTACAAACGGTAGAAAAAGCTGTTTCACTAAACAAAACTTCTTAGTAAAACTTCACAAAACATACCTACTTTTAAAAATTTAAAAATCTCCATCTTATAGTTGACTCCAAATTACATTGTAGTCCGTAGTCCGTTATGATTTCATCATTATTCAAAAATCAAATTTAGCTACACACTTAATCCTATCAAATTTTCAGAGCTGTGGAGCATGTCGCCTGCTTCCTTCATCAGTTGCTAAACCCTCATCTCTCACAATCACTAGCTCAGCAGCTATATCTAATAAGGAACCTCCAACGAACCTCCACCACTTGACGTAGTCCTGAACTCATTCTGGCAAATGAATTTCAGGAAATTGATGCTTTAAAATTCATTTCCTCGCATATTTCCGGGATCGGGAGCATTCCAACCTACATCACACTGTGTGCTCTATCTCGGAGTTCAGACATAATCTGAAGCTTTCAGGGCTCACCTCCTGCTCGGCTGTCTACGGTGTTCATTAAATATTAATGAAATATTATCACCAGTTGAATTTCCATTATATTTCCATGATTATAACGCATTTCACTTAGCCAAATTCTCTTCTCTTTTTTGTGTTTGCTACCCGCATCTATCCTGTCGTAGGACTTCCGTTTTTTCGTCCTCTATCCCGAAAAAGCCATCGAATAAATGTTGCCTGTGTGCGATATTTTTGTTTGTGAATAAAATAGCATTAGTGCTGTCGCATTATCAACAATCGACTGTGTGGTTCGTTTTGGATCGTTTGTGAAGTGGCGAGAATGTATGTAGATAGGAGGAAGGATTTTGCGGTTAAAGAGAAAATAATCGAGCGTTGTAATAAAATGTACTTTAGAATCAATAAAAATTTCAGCCATTAAAATTGTAATTGCGATAGGAAGAGAATTTCGAATAATTTTCGTTAAGTAGAGAGTGATTTATGAGATATTTTTCACAATTAGAGGAGTGGTTGAGTGGTTCTTCAGGAGGAGAATAGACTGACATTTATGAACGAAATGCATGTTGTAAATGATGATGTATTTGAATTTATAGCTTCGTTAATGGTTGACAAAGCTCCAGTAACGACCTCTTTATGACATGCTTGGAAATAATAAATTGAATTTTCACAAAGACTTTTTACGGCTAAATTATGCAGATGTGGAATACAATTTTCGGAAATATGTTTTTTTACACTATCTCATTAGAGCACTCAAAGCGCTTATGTCGGAATTGAGACCGACGATCAAGTCATCATGGTACGTTTCTATTAATTCTGACATTGTTCATAGAATAATTCATTCATTTTATGGCTTCTTTCGTCGTCGTCGTATTACTACAGCCTCTCTCAGGCCTTGGCTTCTCGCAGGCGACATCTCCAGTTGTCTCGGTCCAATGACCGCGTCGTCTGATTTCGAAAATCGAGCAGCTTTTCGCAGTCTTCGTCGACAGAGTCAGACCATCGTTTTCTGGGTTTACCCACTGGTCTTCGACCTTCGGCCCTTCCGTTGAATACCTTCTTAGGTACTCGATGCTCGTCCATTCGTTGCACGTGACCGCAGTTTGATTATTATAGCAACCTCTGGCTCATCAAAAACCTCGTACAACTCGTGGTTGTACCTTATCCACCATTGGCTTCACTCTTGTTTAGCTCCAATTATACGCCTGAGGTCCCGTCTTTCGAAGGTGGTTCACATCCATAGCACAACACAGGTCTGATTATTGATTTGTAGACTTGGAGCTTCGTCTTCCTGTGTATGCAGCTGGTCTTCAGTAGGGCCAGAACGGGGTTTTTATTAGCGAGCTGTGATCTCCGTTTAATTTCATCACTGCCTTTCGTTGTCAATTTCGAGTTTAAGTATATAAATTCATCCACATTCTCTAAATTATATTCGTTCAGAATTATATTTCGTCTAATGGAGGTCTTCTTTCTTGTTTGCGTCATGATTTTTGTTTTCGTCTGATTGATCTTCAGGCCTACTTCTTTGGCTTCCTAGGCAAGTTTCAACAGGAGTTCTTTGGCGGATGTAAAGAAACGTGACAAGATGTTATTTCATCCGCGTAGGCCACTTATTGGTTCGACTTATACAGAAGCGTACCCCCTGTGTCGACAGGAATCTTCCTTATCACGTACTCAAGTGCTAGGTTGAACAGCAGAGGGGCCAACCCATCGCCTTGCTTTAGCCCGACATTTGTGTCAAAGGCGTCAGTCAGACAGACTGTTGTTGATTCTGACTTGTGATGCTGTCGACATCATCGTCATTTTGGTCAGTCGGACTAGTTTTGCCGGGATGCCGAAGTATAGCGTTATTTTGTACAGTACGTTTTGGTCAATACTGTCATATGCTTGTTTAAAATCCACGAAAATCTGGTGGACATCGATGTTAAATTCCCAGCATTTTTCGAGCACTTGTTTGACTGTGAAGAGCTGATCTGTTTTTGATCGACCAGACCTAAAGCCTCCTTTGTACTCCCCAAAGACATTTTCAGCGTATACATTTATTCTATTTTTTATTATTTTCGTCAGTATCTTATAGGGCGTACAAAGTAGCAATATGCCTCTGTATTTTTCGCACCGAAGTTTGTCTCCTTTTTTTGTGGACAGGGCATATGATGGATTCTTTACTTCCACTGATAAACATGACATCTACAGTAACAGAGAGAAACTGGTTAGCAAATATTCAGAAGATAACAATAATATATTGCTCATGATTGGCGTATTTTTTTTCGAAGTAATAAACGTAATTCATTATTATCAAGAGAAGTTAGATATTGCAAATATAAAATAATTTTCATAGAAAATTGATTTCCGAGTCCTTTCAAAAACACATGGAGATTATTTCTGTTGGTTGGTGCTACACTGTGAGAAATGTTTGTGATTGTGGATAGGAGTTCATTCTTAAAAATACATTTTGCATACTTTCCGTCGAGATCTAACTGTTCCATCTGGTGTCATAAGGTTCAAATTCGATTCATCGGGAATCATTCCGTAACTGTCCAATATTGACAATTTTAAGCTTTGTTTTCTTACGTTGTGCTAATTTACTGAGATGATAATCAGTCGTATATAAGAATGACAGCAGCAATCAGTCCAATGGACGAAGCAGAAAGTAAAAATATAAATTAAAAAATTTAATTCTAAATAGAAAATATACTCACCAATTCGTTTATTTATTATTCAAAGCTCATTTAGCAGAAAATCCAATTATAAAATGAGATACAAAAAATAATCAAAAAATCATTAATATAAAGCAAAACAGGAATAAAAGTAATAATAAAAAAAGAGAAAAATGCACAATAAAAATAACTAAGAGACTACGTTAACATATCAATAACATGTTTTTTAAAAGAATGAAAAGACATGGACAAAGAACCAAACTGATGCTCATCATGGCTTCTACGTATCCTAGGTATAGGTGAGTCCAAAAACAAAAGAGTACGCGCAAAAGGTGTAAGGAAAAGCGATTGAGTTCTAACCGGGCGATCAGACACATGTAAGAAATGACACACGCGAATGTTGGAAGAAAGTAAGCCATGATAAATCTTGTAAAGAAGACATTCATCCAGGAATAGTCGACAGGTACTCAGCAAATGGAGATTTAAAAAAAGCAGACGGTCATCATAAGGACGATAAGCAACATTAAACTTGAACAAAAGGCAGCGAGTAAACTTACTCTGAACGGATTCAACATCATTAGACAGGTACACGAAACGAGGAGACCACACTTGGGAGCAATATTCAACAATGCGACGGACAAGAGAAATAAAAAGACGAACACATGAGTTGATATTGGTTGCAAAGCGAGAGCAGCGCAGAACGAAGCCAGCTACTTTTGAAGACTTAGCAACGACCAAAGAAACATGCAGATCAAATTTTAACTTCGGATCAAAGATGATGCCGAGGTCCTTATGTTGATCTACATGCTTCAAAAGACTATCACACTAAAAATATTCAAAGGAAATGGGATTAGGCTTATTGGAAAAAGACATCACGAAACACTTGGAAACATTAAGATCAAGGAAGTGCGCAGAGCACCAATCACTTAAAACAAAAAGATTTTATTGTAACTTACAACAATCATTTTGTGAAGCGACAGCACGGAAAATTTTAAGGCCATCAGCATACAACAGAGAGTCAGTCTGAAAGTTATCAGGAAAGTCATTGATAAACAATGTGAAAAGGAGGGGACTAAGGATGGAACCTTGGGGAAGAAAGAAAGGGGAGGAAGAACAACCATTAAACACAACACGGCAGACGCGATCATGGATGTTGGAAGAAAGCCAAGATGTAAGGGAACTGGAAACACCAAAATGACACATCTTATCTAACAGCACTGTGGGGTTTACCCTGTCAAATGCTTTCGCGAAGTCAGTGTAAATCACATCAGCTTAAAGACCATTGTCCAATGTATACGCGACGAAGCTAGAGAATTCCACTAAATTCGAAGTCGTTGAACGTCCCCTGATGAAACCAGGTTGCTCTACAGAAAATAAATGACTAAAAGCACCATGAATTCTGCCATGCAACTTCGGAAAGCAGGATAGGAGGTATATAGGACGGTAGTTGGCCACATTGTCAATGTCTCCCGATTTTAAAAACGGAAAAGCATTGGCAGCTTTCCTGGTAGAAGGAAAAACACTAACAGACAAACTCAAATGAAATAATATAGACAAAGGTACACATAAAGAAGATGCAAGAGACTTAACAAACACATTAGGAATGCCCTCTGGGCCGCTGCTTGCTGAGTGATCTAACGAGGATATTAGAATTTCAACCTCCAGAGGAATCGTCATCACAAAATTATCCTGAGAAAACACAGCCGCAGCAGAACTCCCTGAAGCAAAATTGGGAGAGGAAAATGAAGAAGCAAAGAACTTAGCAAATAAATCACAAGTTTCTTGAGGGATACAGGCCGAAGATTCCTCAAAAAAAAAGTGTCAGAAAACCGGTTGCTAGTTTTTAGGGAACGGACATACGACCAGAAAGGTTTCGAGTTATCTAAGGAAAGACTTGCTTCAATATGGGCGAAATAACCACGTTTCGCTTCTTCAACGGTCCTTTTAGCCACTGCTCGCAGAGAAACTTGTCACTTCTCGATTTGTGAAAGAGGTCCCTTCGCAAAGCTGCTTCATTCTTAACTGGAAATTGTCCGTTCGACCGCCATGCAGAGCAGCTGGGTGCCGCCTACAACGACTTCTACCGGAGCTGTAAATGCAACAAGGAAGACAAAACAGCTCTTTACCTCCTGTATGAACGCCCGTCTCTTGCTGGAAAAAGGATAAAGTCCCGTGGCTACTTCTACTTCCATACTTCTTTACTTGCCTAACCAAAGTTGTTTTGGTAGACCTGAATGGACTCAGGGTGACTTTTCAGTTAACAAGGTGGGTGCACTACGCAAAACGATATCACAATGATGCTTTTTACGGGTGCCTTCTCAGGTGTATCTTAAAGAGGCAGCCACGGAACCTAACCTGGAGTTGTACTACTCGTAAGATAAGCCAAATACAAGCAGCGGCCAGAGGCTCAAAAGAATATTTCATCTTTTATATATTTTGCACACACTTTGGTTCATATTACACGCTATTCTGTCATTCCAATGCTTGCATTCGAACTTTGTCAAATCCGCTAACAGACATCGCCATTAGTCAGCTTGTCTTTGGTTACTTTTTGATGCAATCAAAGACATTTTATTTTTGCACATGATGGTCCTACAAATTACGGTGCTGACAATTGGTGCATTTGTGAACTTCAGCTCAGATCAGGTTTAACCGGTTTGCAAAAAAAAACAATTCACACCATATAAGTTGTTGTTGCATTTTCTTAAGTTAGTACATTAACCTAAGCTGCTGATTTCACGGCAATTTTTCAACAAGTTAATGTAATTAAGATATTATCATGATGTGTAACGTGTATTCTGCAGGTATTTGTAAAACGTTGTGGTGTAAAGTATAGAAAATTTATGTTTAAAATTCATTAGCTTTCAGTCTGTGATTCGTCCACTTCAAACAATTTACCTCAATTTCGCCCTCAATTGCAAACGTATGAGCTTTTACTCAAACGATTTTGATGTTGTTTATTTTTTCAATGCCAGTAGCCTAGCCAGAACTCGACAGTAGTAAAAACGCATTAGCTACAATTAAAACAGTTAAGTTTTTGCTAAACTATTACATAATTATATGATATAGCAACCACGTGAAGGAAGAGCTAAAAAAACAATGCCAATTGGAAGTTAACTTATATACTTACCTTTAGCTCACCACCTCTGATTGATAGCCGTCATCAAAATCATCAGAAAGCTGCAGATTTTTTTTACGAAATGGCTACAGAGTCTAGCCATGTAGCTATCAGTACCTAATTGTGACACCGATTGATTTGGGTTGATTATCACTTTAGAAATAGAAGATCAAGCATCCGGCCTGTGAATACGATAATTGACCGGAGGGAGAAGCATTCTGAACTGATCATGCCCTCGTTTGACGGAGCTGCCTGGTTCAAGGGTGTGCAACAACTAGCTCGAACTGAATTGGTGGAAGCTGTAGCTCAGGAGTTATCTGAAGTATGAGAAGAATCTCATTTGAAGGTAGTAGACAAAGGGAGCATTCTGACACTGTCCCCAGTGAAGGTGGTAATACTGCGGTCATGATATCGGAAGTGGTCTTGAAACTGCTGCAAAGGCGGAATTCGAATTTCCTAAGGCAGGATTGGAAGATCCTGGTTCTCGAAAAACTGGTAGCAAAGGTGGTAAGCCAGATTTATTTACTCCAGATCAGCAACAAGTTTGACAACCTGCTCTATCCACATTTTGGTAAAGAAGCGTGCAGTGTCTACCAGTACCTATAGTAGCATAATCCACAAGACATTTACACTAGTTCACGACCTGGTATCTCTGCAGAAGCCCAAGTTGCTGAACTAGGGTCACAGTAATTCAATGTTTTCTTCCCCATCGTAAAAGTGAAAATAATACTGGTGAAGAAGAGCATTCACGCTTATCTTCTATCTAACTTTAGCACAGATAATCTGACCATCGTCACGAGTGAGAAGAACAAAGAGAAATATGTACTTCTAGCAACAATTAACATGGTTCACGACAGGACAGCTCCACCGGAGGAGTTAAAAATATTCGTTATGAGTTTTCTCAGGAAATGAATACCAGACTGGAATAACCGGTTCTCGTCCGATCACCGAAGTTAAGCAGTGTTGCGCGCGGTTAGTACTTAGATAGGGGACCGCTTGGGAACATCACGTGTCGTTGGCACGTAAAACTTTGTGCTGTCCCTTATATCAACAAACCAGATGTCTGGGAAGCACTATGAAAAAAAGAGAAATAGTTTCTCATAAAAACCGTCACAAATGTACATCGCAATTTTTTTTACCAATCATCACTTAGTCTGAGCAAACCGCAAGCTTGAATGGTCTAGTGGACAGACCAGTGGCTTCTTATGTGTGTGGTGCCTGGTTTGAATACAGGTTCGGACAACAGACCGTGCATCGAGCTTTGCATACACCTAGCTTTGAATAGGTACCTGATTTAAATCGCGGGTAGAGTGAGTCGTGGAACTAATCACTCCAAACTTATACAACCATTGATTGTGAATTTGTGAATGAAGGCCTCTACCAGTTTTAGCCGTTAGACCTGACAAAAGGTTGTCCTTAGATTACTTTACCTTACTTAGCACGCCGCGGAAAATGTCCCTATCTTTAGGGGTCCTGTCAGCAAAAACGTGCTACCACCATGCACTACGAATCCAACGATGAATCCAATTGAAAGAGTCCAGGAACGAAAAATAAGAAACATTCAAACGGTGCACATTGATTCTGCAGCAGACCTAAAGAGAGCAGTAAATACACTAACTTGAAACTAATCAAAGGTTTTGAGCGCTCCTGTCACAAGGTTAGTTCAAAGTTCAAGCCCAAGCCACCCTGGTGGAGCAGAGGTCTGGGATGTGACAGAAGACAAACACGGAAACTGTTCAACTTAGCCAATTTAGCTGATTGCTAGAAACACTGAGACAAATAGAGAAAAGTCAGTTCGAAAACGGTGAGACCTAGGACAGAGCTTGCTAAATACCTAGCTGCGACCAGTTCAGTATGCTTGTCAAACGGAGAATGGATAAGCAGCAGTTCAGAAACGCTGAAGATTTCGTCAAGAATACTCACTTTCTGAGCTGTTTATATGACTCCATCCCAACACTATTCTTCTATTAGGGTATTCTTCTATTAGAGTCTTCTATTAGGGAATAGACGAAGTTGAGGCCAGGCTGAAACTAGTCTGGGTCACCGACATTTTCATGAACTTCAATTGGCCCGCTCCAAATGGAGTTTCCTAGCCATGCTCTTGGAATGCTGTTTTAAGTCATGCACCTGAAGCCTGTAGGATTACTAAGGTTGTATCTATATCCAAAGCAGGTAAAAAAAACCATGCACATCCGAAAGGCTACATACCAATTAGACCCTTCTCAAATTATTCCAAAAACTCTTTATATCAAGTCCCACACTAAGTACTTGGGTTTGATTCTGGACAGCATGCTAATCTATAACATGATCCTAGAGGAAAGTTCAAAAAGGTAAGCAACACAATTTACGCCAAGAAAGAAAGCTGCGTAAAACAAGGTGTATTAGCCTTATTCTAACACTGATTATGGATCTACACGGAGATAGGCCGTCAATGGACAAAACAAACTCTGCTCACAAGGCAAACCGAGTTTAGTGATTGGTGGATCTGTGTACTACAGTTGCCTTAAACACGATTCCTTTCTCTACTTAAGTGACCAGCCTCATCTTTTTCTGCTCGGCAGTTTTGTTGGAGGCACTGCCAGAAAGCTGCTGTCACGCATATAGGATTGGGGCACTACGAGCTCTGCTGACCGCGGTATAGAAGCAGTTTTAGGCTTTCCTATCACTGTAGTATTTTCTAGGCAAAAATGTTTGCAATACGAAAGCTGAAGAGCTAATGTACGTTGAGGAGACTACAGAGGCTAGAGTCAAGCCATCGTTTCTTAGCACATATAAATCGAAGTACGTACTGGATTGTTTTCAGGCCCTGAACAGGCCAGGCAACAAAAGAAGAATTAGTATCTTCTAGGCTCCAGATGATATGAAAATTTATGGGATTGAGAAGGCTCATGCATTAGCTAAGCAAGATACCAGTCTTGTCCTTGTTGAATCGGCAGACACCCCAAAAAAAGTTAAGTACTTGATCAACTACAATATGATGCTAGTTGTAGTTTTCAAGTGGCGAGTAACTCGGACCTGTAAGATAAGCAAAAATGTGGAGAGGGTCGTACAATCTTATAGCTACTAAATGCCTACTTGCGTTGGCTTTTACTAACTACAAACAGCTGGTCGGCATAATTTCTGACCACTGTCTTATAGCAGTTCACACCTCAAAATATCAAGTGTGTGTAGTATGTGTTAGGAGCGGCAAGTCTCAGAAACAGATAAGTCCTGGCTGGTGAGCCGCACACACGTGGCGGAGCGGAGGTTGATGGACGTCTTATCCAATATCGCTACGAACCAATAGGTATATGAGTGACCTTAAGTCACCCAAAAAAACCTAACCTAACCTAAAGGATTGAATATCAAAGACCTGTATAAATATTTTTATTTTCTTTTTTATCACCATATTTTATAATCAACATGTTTGGCGACGATTTGTAAAATCAAGCATTACAATAAAAAGACAAAATAATATTCAACATCGTAATAAACGGGGATCCAGAAAAATGCATTAATTTTTTGCCCTGCAAAAAAAATACGTAACGCATATTAAAAATATTTGCAAACTGAAATAAAATAAAACTATCGAAAAAACATTTTTGTCATAAAATTGATAAAATCATAGAAATAAATTTATTAGATTTTCTTTTCTGGAACAAACACTTTCTACAGACCAATCTCTGCACACAATCTATCTAATTTAACCTCAAATAAAACATATTCTTTCTGTTTATGTTGAACACAACAAAAAACTTTCTCACCTTTAGTAAAACTGTAAACACTCATATCTAAACGGGCTCATCACTTTTACCACCACGATCCACAAAATCTCTATATAGCTATTTCAATAAATCTTAAATCCTTCTAGATAAAACACAACTAATAATGTCTCTCCTAAAAACGATATATGACTAGCCATAAACACAACCTGCCTCTCTCGACATCAGAGTAGACATTATCCCCAGCTCTTGATATTTCAAGTGTACTCCTCAGCCCGACATAAACAAGCAGAAAAACTTACGGCACTTGGGTTTATATTTTCTATCACAAACAGTTCCTATGTCAATAGCATATCTTTCCGACTGGGTTTTTTGCTTTTCGCAAACGGATATCCTGATTGTATCTCGGGTCTTATCTTCTCCGTCTGTTGCCACCTATATCGAAAAAGATACATACTTGGGTGTGCCATATCCATAAATCTCAACATAATGCTTTTGCGGCTACGAATAATAGTCCATTAATTCAAATCTGCGTTTCGATCAAAGTGCACCACTAACTCTTGCCTGGCCGGGAGAGATTTAATTTCTGTTGGCCGCCAAGGTCCGTTGAGATTTAATTGAAAAGCAGATAAATTAGTCTGGGGATAGTTTCGTAGATGTGTTTGTGCAATAAATTGACGCAACATAATGAGGGTGAAATTGCTATACTGAATCTTAGCTTGTAGTAACTTAAATTACAATTCCTGCACTATTTTTTGAAATACTTTTTTACATTATTTTTCATAACTTTTCATTTTAAAATAATTGGAAACTCTTCACAGCTCATCATTAAAACTCGTAGAGCCATTTACAAACCATATTCATTATAGAAACGAATGTATTTTTCTAACTGGCTAACGTTCATACCTGTCAAATGCTCAAAGTTTCCTCATGTTGTTTTTCCAAACAAATGGTAAAATGTCTCTGAAAAATATTTAAAGTATACTTTAACAATTTATGCTAGTTCATGATTATTTTCAATAATTTCCGATTCATAGGAATTCAATACATTAAGCTCTAATTGATATAAATGGTATCACTGTCTCTTTGCATTACTGCTGTATTATTGATCTGGCTCTGCAGGAAATAACGAGCTCATAATAATATTTTATTCAAACTATCAATAAGCCCATCGATGAAATATTGGAAACTATAAAAAGTGGTAGCAACGGAGGTACAGAAAACGCTGATTGCCCTGCGATGTTTTCCACTTGTAATTGGATTGGTGGTTATAAATAAAAGCAACCCTGTTGTAGTGGTGCCATCTTGAAAAGTGACTGTGAAAAAAAATGTTTTTTAGGCTATAACTTCCAATTCAGCCAACGAATTTTGACGAAATTTACAAAGTACTTGAAACTTAGAAATCAAAAACTAAATTCATGTAGTAAATGGGCCTGCCAACTACGGTAATTTTTTTCATTTTTTGGCATTTCTTGACTAAGCGATGCTGTCAAAAAATTTTCAAATGGGAATGAACCTCCAACGACAATTAACTGCAAATATTGAGCTTTCGAAAATCTGAAAAGTTTTGCGAGTAGTAACCCTAAAATTGTTTTTACCCTAAAACTTTCAGTGCAGTCATTCAACTGAAACGAAATTAACAGAATGAGTTTAACTTAACGTGAAGCAGATTTGGTATATTTTTGGCTATGTTGCTAAC
Organism: Nemotelus nigrinus; assembly: GCA_947369275.1. NCBI lineage: Eukaryota > Metazoa > Arthropoda > Insecta > Diptera > Stratiomyidae > Nemotelus > Nemotelus nigrinus. The sequence goes on along the minus strand of OX376373.1, from coordinate 86,903,249 downwards.
GTAGGATTTCCAGCACCAGACATTTTCGTAATTTGGCGGATAGTTTTGCTGAATCGAAAAGATAAAGCATTTAAAATACATAATTTAAATAAAATTAATTAAAATTAAATGCTGGTATCTATTTGAAGAAAAAATAAAGTTGGTCCATTATAATCCGTTTTGGGTCTAGAGGTTGCCGTTGATAAGGGCTTTATTCACAATTGATTTATTCGAGCCTGGAGTGATAAGCCCCTCGTCGTACTTTATCCTAATTTGTCAGTTGTTGGATTTCTTACTCTCGCAAGTGTCATAGCTGGCATTTATGGTAAGCTGAATCCGGAAATCAATATGAGATGCATTAATCCCAGAAAGGAAGCAAACGAAGAATCTATCGACTGATGTGAATGATTTCAACCTGCATCAGGGAAACTTTTCGGTGCTTTAAGAAAGATACCGAACACTGTTGAGCTACTTTTTGGTTGCAGCTAACTAGGCGAGGCTATTACGCTTTGAATTATAAATGGATATGTCTCCAGAGACAACGATCCAGATTAATTATACAACTTCTTTCACTGGCATTATCAAAGGACAACAGTGTTTTATAACTTCTATGTACTTTAAGGTATAAGGATTATACAAATCAACTGGAAGCAAGTCTTTTGGATGCCATCGGTACATGATGGGTACCGGTGGAAGAACCTGTTGAAGATGGCCTCGGGTGTAAACCCAATCATGATGATGATGAGAAGAGAAAGCACATAGGAGAGTTGATCCAAAAGTAGTGATAATCAGCCATTTCCAGTTCGCATCAAATTCAAAAAAAAAAATTACTACCGCATATACACACTAGATCAGCACGAAAAAGCAACTCTAGCGCACCTGAACTGCTGGAAATACTAACGATCAATGAGCAGTAGAAGAATCGTGCGGATTTTGAGTGCATATTTTACCACACGTGCTCCAACCTGTTTCGAGTGCAAAATCACTTTGATCTTAACAATGCATTAAAACTCATAGGGTGGAAAAAGGATTTCAGGAATTTCAAGATTTAGGAAAACCAAACACTACAGAACTTTGAAAGCAGCATAACATAACATAAACAAAGAAAATGCTTAGTGCTTGCAGCACTTTACCAGCACTGCAACTAAAAGTCTTCCACAATTGCCTATCGATTTCGATTTAATTTGATGATTTCGTCGAAAGTTACAGGGATACAAAGATGTTTAGGGTCAAAAAATGAAAGATGTTTGGAACTGAAAAATTTCTAGAACTTAGAAAAATTAAACAATTGGACACTTATTTTCATTGTAAATATTAGCGATATGAATATTTAATATAAGCATTTATTGATACGAAGATAGCAAAAAATGCCTCGCGCTGGCAATCCTTTGCTAGGTTAGTAAGAAGGGCTGCCGGGAAACGCGGCTTGCATTAGGCCACCAGTTTGGGCCCATTTGCCACCCTCCGCTGGCTTTTTAGAGCTGCCAAGTGACCGCTTCGCCAAACTGGATCAGCTGACTCAGCGTGATGGTACTGGCCACCTCTGCTAACCCTTGAAAGTGGTATCCACCAAAAATTTAGAGGCGTTTATTATTTAGGGCCGGACAATCGCAGAGAGTGTGCTCGATGGTGTCCTCTTCCATCTCGCACCTCTTGCATAAATGTCAGTCCCATTCTCTTCGCATGAGATGCGGTAAGGCAGTGCCCTGTGAGCAAGCCGACCGTGGCTCTCAAGCAGTTTCTGCTGAGCTTGAGCAGTTTCCTACTTTTGCTTGGATCAGGTGATGCCTATGACCCCACTATGCCCTGGCACCCACATAATCCAGATATGAATATGCCTTGCTTTTTCATTGAGAGCCACTCTGCAAGCGTTAACAGTTTTTAAAGAACATCTGTAAGATTCAAGAGCGAGAATGGCTGCTCAACTGTCGACGCAAATCGTCATTGATCTGGTTGATATTCCGCTAATGGACTCAACTGCCACGCGTATAGCATGGACGGTAGCATGGTCCGACAGTCTACACCACAGGCTAAGGCTCAGATCCGTAGAAGACACGCCCGTGCCAACTCCTGTGTCCGTCTTTGACCCGTCCGTGTAAATCCAGGCGCCCCCATCGGTGGTAGCTTCTTTTTTCATCCAGTCTGTTCTTTTGGGTATCTTGACCTGGAAATTCCTGCCAAGATGTATTATTTTGCTCATGTGGTCCGTGTCTTCTGCAACGAGCCCAAATCTTTTGCGGCATTCTGTAAGAATACCGATGTGACCCCACTGATCTGAATCGTTCCATATGCCTGAACTTTTAGCGCGTATCGCCGCCAGGCTTGCGCTTCTAAAGATAAATCGATCTAGGGGCATGAGTCCCAGAATTATTTCCAACCCAGCCGTTGGGGTGGTTTTTAAAGCGCCCGTAATACATATGCAAACTAATCTTTGCAGTTTTGTTAGCTTCTTGATATAAGTTTTACTCTCCGCTGCCTTCGACCACACGATCGCTCCATACACCAAAATCGGCCTCACTACACATGTGAATATGTAATAGGCCACCCTAGGTTGAAGACCCCAGGTAATAGAGTAGGTGGACCGACACGCGAAAAAAGCTGCGCGAGCCTCACCAATTCTGTGCTTTACGTTAGCCCCCCAGCTCAGTTCCCTGTCTAGTATAAGGCCCAAATATTCAACACTATCAGCAAGTTCCAATGTTATACCGTTAAGGTTAGGCGTGGCAATAGCCGGTACCCTGGGTCTCCTTGTGAAGAGTACAAGTTCGGTTTTTGTCGGGTTTGCCCTAAGGCCGAATTTTCTGGCCCAGGTTTAGACATGGTCCAGCGCCGATTGCATAAGGTCTGACAAAGTTTGTGGAAATGCACCTCACACAAGTACCACAATGTCATCGGCATACGCCACCACCTCAAAGCCAATGGCCCTTAAATTCTCCAGTATTTCGTTGACTGTCAGGATCCAGAAAAGGGGAGATATAATCCCTCCTTCTGGTTTTCCGGTTCCGACTATTCTTTCCGCTTTGGCCTCCAATAAGGTAGCTTCAATCCGCCTGCTCTTGAGCAAGTCCAATGCCCAGGTCACCAGAGTTCTATCCACTCCATATCAAACCAAGGCATCGATGATACTCGCGACAGTGACATTATTGAAGGCCCCCTCAATGTCTAAGAAGGCTGCCAACGTGAATTCCTTTTGCCGTAAGGATTTTTCTATTGTGCTGACAACTTTGTGTAATGTCGTATCTACTGATCTGCCCGCTAGATACGCGTGTTGATCAACTCAGAGTCTCGCGATTTCAATCGAGCTTTTAATGTGTAGATCAACAAGCCTCTCTAGTGTTTTGAGCAGAAACGATGTTAAGCTGTTTGGTCTAAAGTCCTTCACGTAATGATGATTCAACCTACCAGGTTTCGGAATGAAGACTACCCTAGCTTTTGTCCATTGCTTGGGTACTACCCCGAGGTGAAGGCATGCGGTAAAAATACGCTGCAAAATGGGAATGATGGTTTTATCTGCTTTTTGAAGCACGATGGGTGATATCGCATCAACCCCTGTAGCTTTGTAAGGTCGGAATTTGCCAACAGCCCATTCAGTCTGGACCTCGTCTACTACGTCCTTGATCAGCTGCTCAGACGCGGTCCCGCGCCAGCTGATTCTGGAAAGTAAGTTTCCTTTAGCATGTCCAGGCACTCTTCTGGGTCCCAATCCTTGCTTTCCCTTCACAAAAGCGTAGGTATGCCGAGGGTTACGCTTAGGACCTTCCTGATTCTGGCTGCCTCTGTACATCCTTCAATGTTCTCACAGAATTCCCTCCATGAGTCGCGCTTGGCTCGTCTTATCTTTTTTTGAAGAGCGACAGCTCTTGCTTGTATCGATCCCAGTCTTCAACGTTTAAACACCCTTCGTGTGCGATCTCTAGCCTCTGTTAGTTCACCATTCCACCATAAGGTAGCGTTTTTCCTAACGAGCTTTTCCGGGCACACGTCTTTGAAATCTGACACTAAGATTCCTGTTAATCGATTCACCTGCTCGTTAAGTCGTCCTGGACTCGTCAGATCCAGATCGTCTAGTGCCCTGAGGTGTCTATTTATTTTCCTTGAGTAAAGTTCCCATTGTGCTGTTCTCGGGTTCCGTACTTTTTTAGGTGAGATAACAGAACAACCGATATTCCAGCATAGCCACTGATGGTCCGAGAATGATGGCAGGTTAGAAGCCTTTCCATTGTACTTGGAGTTACCAGGGTAATATCAATAACCTCAGCCCTGTTCGTAGGGATAAATGTAGGTTTGGTGGCTGCAGTAGGTTTTCCATGGGCATCCTCGGGTTTTCCTTTGGATTCCAGCGTCATCATACTCCTGGCCGTTCGTTTTGCCTCTCTCCGTCTGAAGCGTTGGGCATTCTGCTTCCTCCCTTTGGTGGGATCAGCTGCCGCCACCTTCACAGTGGACTGCAGATCCTTGGAGGCACCACCTCCAGTCCTGGTTATAGCTCTGCCGCTTCCGTTGGACTGGCCAGTGATTCTCCAGACCCGCCGCCAGACTGCTGAGTAACGGCTCTGCTGACGGGTACCGCTACGTCCATCGGACTCGCAGTAGATCCCGGATTTGGTTCTCCATCTAGCTTCAGGGTCCGCAATCCTTCGATCGCCTGACCCTGAGCCGTTTTGCCTCTCGGCGATGGTGATCGTGTCACATTTGAACTCCTTTTGTTGGAACTAGCATGGCATTTTCCGAGTAAAGATTAAAAATTGATTAAATGAAACATCGCCTCAGAGCTAGCTAGATTATGCAATCCACTGAGATTACTGGGACCCATAGTCTCACAGCAAAGATCATTCTACAACAGCTGGTTAAACAAAAGGTAGATTGGGACGCATCTGAACCTCCCATACTTGACAGTAAATGGCTCGAGTTTCGAAAAGATTAGGAGGCACTTCACGGTATTCGCATTCCAAGACATGAATGCGCTGACAAAGTACCGAAAGACATTCAGTTCCACACATTTACAGATGCGTCTGAAAGTGCATACGTTGCAGCCTTGTATGTCATATCGGAATGGGAATGGTTCGTCTTTTATGCGTGCATATATTTTTTTTGTTTCTTTTTTCATTTTTGTGCCTTTTATTTAAGTTATGCTCTCAATCTTTGAAATTGGACCGTTATCTGAAAAATCGAACTATATAAATAAATAAATAAATAAGAGTAAGAAAAGTTAAAGAGCCATAAAAAGCATACTGACTGGACAAATGCTATCTAAAATGACGTATTTAGTTCATACGTATTGCACAGAATGATATTTGCATAAAACACTAATACATACAACTTTATACTGAATTAAGATCCCATTGCCTATTTTCAATATACAACCTAATGTCATGTTGAGCACTATCAGACTGTTGACCACCCGCAGCTCACTAACTTCAATCTTTCAGCTCTCTATTTCTAAATAAATATGTAGGTACGTAAACTTATTCACTTCAACCTAGATTAACTTCACTTTTGAACTTTCATCGAAAGATTATATTGAAATTTTCGGGTACATCATGCTTTCCCACTTCCGTTTAAACTATGATACGCTTTTGCATCTGCGTCTTCTGTGAAGCAGTATATGAACTGCATCCGATTTGTCAAACGCTTTGAAAAAATAACAGTGTTGAAGGAATTTACAGCAAACAGTCAATGAACATCAAACCTGTATTTCCACCCGGTTCTAATGTGTCAATCTTTTACTGAGCTTAGCTACGGTATAAATAAAAGTTTCGTAACACTGTTTATGTTCATTTCATGTTACTTTACGATACTGTATCTCTATCACGTACAACAAACATCAATGTCCTTGTCGACCATTATTTTTCAAATGACCTCCAACCTCACTTGTATGCACTGTTCGGTGAACTAGCAGCCCAGTACCTAGCATTGTGAACTGCATTTTAATGGTCCTAACTGCATGAAAATAACGCAAAGATGATTTCTCTTACCTTTCTTTGGATTACATTGAAAAAAAACAAATCTACCGCATTTATCTTGTCATCACTCCATCATCGTGCTTGAAACAACCGAAACAAATCCTTCCTAACAATTTAACATTACAAATCATTATCATCTTAATCATAATCCAAGTTCATTACATCTGTCTTAAGTCAGTGAGAGATCCGTATTTTTTCGTTATTTCCCGACTGCAAATTTCTGTCATATTCTATTTCGTTCCCTATTTCCATTTCAGTTTCGTTACACTCTATTCTATACCTGAGCCCTTACATTATTCTTTTCTACGGTTGCAAAATGAAATTCCATGATAACCATGGCGTCAGCGATGATGATTCCAGCTACCATTTATCTTATCGCAGATCGTGACGAGAATTTCCTTTTTTCATTAGTAATAAAGCTTTATCTGTTGGTAGAAGGACGATGACGACTGCTCTGGTTTGTCTTCATACAATGTGGACTTATATGCAAGTGGAAATGAAGAAAAGAAATTCGCAAATTTCCTTCGAACTGGCAACAAATAGAGTTAGAGTTCTATTCCGCCGAGGAAAATATGATTTCATTCGGACTGGTTAGGAATATGTGCGTAGAAAGCTATCAGAATCCTTGTAAAAGTGAATAAAAGTTGTTCATTAGATACGCTAGAAATCGTCCTTTATTCAGTTTTCATTATTATATTATATTTATTTTGTAGAGATTCTTGTTTGTGTATACTAGTCTCAGACATTTGGTTGGCAACAGGGATCCGATCCTGATATTATTGCTTCGAACACGGAGACATGTATGAGTATGTTGGAACAATGTTAGCATGCTTCCAACACACAGATTTTCCCAGCTAGATAAAAATTGATTAGTGAGTGGAAAGGACGTGTATGATTCTAGAACGTGACCGGAATTTTTATACAGAGCGTGAAGTAAAACTGGCACACTGTGTAGACGTATTCCATTAGATCCTCTTCAAGATTCGTATGTTTGGAATACATTTTCGCAGCTTCATTTGGTTTGAAAAGCATGTAATATGGTGCAGTTGCAAATAAATACTTTTCCATCCATATCTCATTTCATATCGATTGTAATACGTTTTCAAGATAGCTTGTGATAGATAGCTTGTAACTTAAGTAAAAAATTTCCCAATTCTTTCTTCAAACATTTCTACTCGTCATTCATCATTTATAACTTTCTCGATAAAACTGCCACTAAACCGCAACAAAATAAATCATTCGTCACCCACATGTAATGACCAATGATCTCAAACGGTGCCCTTGTAAACTGAAAATCACTTTTCGCCCGGTCCTGCCAGCAGTTCACACTTTCACGTCCATGACTAATGTTTCGACCATTTTCCACCGAATCATGGAAAATGAAATGTTTACATACGTACTTACATATGTACATATGTACGTCTGGTTCGATCGTGATAAATGACTGCGAATGGGAAAAATGTGACCGAGCCAACCGAATCATCATTCACATATTGAGCACGTGTGTGCGAAAATCTATTTTCCCTTAAAAAAATTTTCATGAGTACCAACAGCATCCCACATCATCGTTCCCACTACACACCCCCAATGGCATGAATGTCCATGCATAATCGAACACATCACTCCATGCTCTGTATCAGGGTTGCCAGGTGTACGGTAATTACCGTATTAGTACAGTAATTTCAAACACCGTACGGTTAACAGCAATAAACTATTACCGCACGGTAATTTTGGCTTTTTCTATAAATGGCTGACTTTATGAAAGTTTTCGCCAGCTTCTGTAACCTGATTTTCTTGAAAATTCCACCAAATAATATTCCAAGCAACCCAATAAATTCATTTCGAAAATATTACGTACTTGCAGTTTCGTAATTTGATATTGTAATTGTCACTTACTTTGCTAACAGCTGAAATGAAAACATTCCGTCGTCGGGTTATTCCCCGAAAAATGTTGTATACTCTTCACAGGTTTCAACAGAGATATAGTGCCGATTTGGTTTTTGATATTACTTCGATATAAAACCTTCTATGAACGAAAAATGTCTCCCCTAAAGCATAGTACTGAGTTAGAGTTCACGTGAAATTTTGACATGTCTCCATTATCTGGTCATTCTTTCGAGCGAAAATTTTGGCAATGGAGAAAAGCAGAGACAATGCTCATTTCTGACAGATAAAATGTCAAGAATTTCACTTTTCGATCGATTTTCTTATTGGAAAGACATTTGCACTGCTCCATTTTCAAATTGAAACACCAAATGTCGCTTTTTAGCTCGAAAGAATGAACTGCACAAACTAAATTGGCGTGAAATGATTGGAGACATGTTTCAGCGCCATCTACGTTTTCAACGCGAAAGCAACTTCAAAGAAACTTTTCATGCTAAGAACTTAGTACAACTCTTGCTTATTTTCAAGCTAAATTTTCACCGAAGCAGATTTCAAATCGAACTCAGTACTATGCTTAAGACAAAACTTATTTTCCTCATTGTGTGTAGCCAATTTCGAATAGGAGAATCAAAGTTTTATTCGGAATTGCACCCAATTTTTATTTATTTATTTATTTATTTATTTATTTCAAACCAAACAAGGCGGATACGTAAAAATAATAACAATTTACAATTTTACATTTTTCTCAAGCTAAACTAAAATAAAATCACATAAATGAACAAAATAATATTTCCCACACTTTTGTCTGGTTGTCAATTTGAGGCGGAAATTCCAAGGAAAGGAAATAAGGTTTTCATTAGGAATTCAGCGCTAAAATTAAAACGATTTTGAACCTGACTTTAGATATAGACGGGGAATAGTAGTGAGAAAATTTGTTGAATATTTTACATCTATTTATTGGTTCTCTGTCACCATGAACTGTGTGGTGCTGGTGTTCATTGAGGAGACGTGTGTGCCTATTCCGTCTTACAGGATTATTGACAGTTATTTTATTGCAAATACATTCAACGTTAATCAAGCCCCTAATAACATCACAAATAAAACATGAGCACAATAACGTTCTCCTTGAAGAAAATGTTTTCAAATTTAAAAGACTTAACCTGTAACTATAAGATGGAAGGCTTTCAAAATCATGAATGGCATTTGTCAATACTAAGAAGTTTATTTCATACACACCATTGCTCAAGTGATAAGAGTTTTAACTATGGTACATCTTGAGATCGTCCGCATAAAAAAGATATGGAGTGTCTCATAGCACCTCCGATAGATCCGAAATAAAAATATTAAACAAGAGCGGCCCAAGAGAGGCTACCTTGCGGTACCCCAGAGGAAACGGTATTTTTTTTTTTGGAGATAAAACCTTGGAATTTTACATGCTGTGTTCGATTTCTTAAGTAACAATCCAACCAATTTAGCAAATTTCCTGAGATGCCAAATTTTTGCAGCTTCAAGTTCAAAACATCATGGTCGACACGGTCAAAAGTCTTGCTGAAGTCAGTGTATATAGTATCAAACTGACGTCCTTTTTCCATATCGCAAAGCACATTTCAAATCATTATGATATCGTTGCTGGTAGTGGACCTACCTTTTCTGAAGCCATGTTGTTGCACGTTTAGAAGAGGATCAACAACAATTGTAAGTTTTTCACAAACTATTTTTTCAAACAGCTTTGGTATAGCAGACAAAATGGCGATGCCTCTATAATTCTCAACCAATTCCAGAAATGAGGAAATTTACCGCAATGCAGCGATTTGTTGAAAATTATCTGCAAGGATTAAATAATCGTTTCTGCACACTATATTATGAAGCTTGGAGGAAGTAGGTCTGGTCCAGGCCCTTTTTTCATGTCAAGCTCTCTTATAGCTTTAGTAATGTCCTCTCTAGTCAAATATATTCGATCAGCAATAGACAGCTGAGGTTTTGGAAAAGTGGCATGGTAGGCGAGCCGCTGAGATGACAAAAAACTTCCTGAAAATGATCGGCAAAGAAGTCACATATATTCTGTGGGTCAGAAGAAACTAAGTTGTTTTTTTGCATCGATTTGGGATAACCAGAAGCTTTTCGCTTGGTGTTCACAAAGTCGAAAAAAGGCTTAAGGTAGAACTATAATGCAATTAAGTGAACTTTAAGTAGCTTAAGTGACAGTACGGTTGCATAGAAAACAAGCGGCATACCCATAATGTACTTATCTGCCGTTTCGTTAAGTTTCGTTCAATTCGGGCCACTTAAGTGGCGTACGACTGGGACCGTACATCAATTAAGTAAATTTGACAGGAGGTATGTGTATCGACTACGACCAATAGATAAGAAGGCACGTAAAATATTTGAATATATTTTCGTGGATCGCTTGCTATTTTTGCAGGAAGTAGAAGTAATGATCGTTCGTATGCGGTTTTGTAGAAGCAATAATAGGTATGTGAAATATTTGAATATTTTAGGTCTGTTCGCGTACTTTCAGTCACTGAATTTTCCTGGATTATGCGGTGGGGGAATTCATGAAAAGTACGAAAACGCTCTCATTGCATTTCCTGAAAATTGAAAAAACAAAAGTGGCAGTTGTCGGTTTTCGGGAGAATAATAGTGATTATAAAGTCATCCTAAGCGGTGATAAATTATCGCCATAAAAATATTCGTCCTTCATAATAACATTACGCCAAAAACCCTTTGACAGTTTTCAGTATTTTTCAGTAGCTCAGACCCTACTGAAATTTCATCGTACTTACTGAAAGAGGGGAAATTTTCAGTTTTCAGTAAAACGGAGTACAAAAACGGCTTCATATCAATTAATTGCAATTAATCGTAGCACGCGAACAGACTTTTTATTGTTAAACGGTTCATTGGCGACATTGTAAAAAGAATAACAGGTATCTAAAATATTTTTTCGTCCATCAGTTCAATGTTATTTTTACAGGAGGTAGGAATAATGAGTTTCGAACATAATTTCAAAGAGAAAACGCGTTGAACAACATACGAAATAATAAATTATATAGTAGTTTATTTACTTGTATCTTTAAATTACTTACTTTTAAAGATACAAGTAAATAAACTACTTAAAATGCCGTCTCACAGCTTTTTTCATTCAAAGAATAACCACACACCATGCTTCAGCTGTCCACTATTGAATATTAAACTTCAGCAGTAAAGACCTTGTTAATTAAATATATTCCGGTCGCATACCAATATTGCTAAAAAAACATTTATTTCGTACACTTATTTGAATGTAAGTACAAATTAAGAGCCTGCACCAAGCCCATCGTTATAATCTAATAATCTACAGCAAAGTGCTGAGGTTCAGCTCAGCTACAATTTTCTACGATTTCTCGCAACAGTGCTAGCAAGCTATGAAGACAACTGTATTTCAATTGCAGCAAAATCCTATTCATATATATTGCACAAATGGTCATATCAGTTCATCTCATATGCCTGCAAATTCAAACTCAGATTCGCCACTCTGGCGGCAGCTTCATGAAGCTTCACTTAATTCTATTATGGGCAAATTAACCGATCGACTTCAATTGAGTGAATTTTCGTTCAGTTTCAGCGCTCACTTAAGTTCACTTAGTTGCATTATAGTTCTACCTTTAGGATTGTGAATTATGTTTTCACTTACCACATTGACATAGCTTTCTTATGCTTCGCGATTTTTGAGCTAATTCTTGAGCTAAGTCATTATATCTTTTCTTGACATCATCGCTAGTATTGCTATTGTTTTTTTATAATTTTATGTAGTTTGTTTCTCCAATTTCGTAAACACCTCAGATTTCTATCCAACCATGGCTCAGACAGTTTTTTTTTTAATCTTGGGAACGTACTTTTCAACCAAATCAAAAACCAATTGGTAGAATAGAGACACTGCTTCGTTCAATTCTAAAGTTAACAGTGTACTATTTCCGTCAATATTACTCAAATGCTATCATAATCAGCATGGTGAATGCTATCATAATCAGCATTTCGAAAGTCATATACAACAGAATTGTTGTACGATTATAAAGTTATCAGATCAGATATGGATAGCTCGACTGTAAAGGCAGAGTGGTGAAGAGTATTGGAGAAAAGATGCTCTGCGTCAACAATCGGAGTAGCCACTACATCGTCGTAACTGTTAGTGAAGATAAGATCTAACCCATTACCATTTTGGTTAGAAGACGGTGCGATTCGCTACAGATCATTGCTGTAAAATGTATTTACAAGATTTAGATCGGATGAGTCAATAATATTTACTGGAAGAAGGTTGGTGTCATTTTCATCAGCCTTGAACTTTAAATTTGGGCGATTGAAATCTCCCAGTACTATAATGTTATCAACATCTTTAAGAGATGATACTAGAGAAGAAATAATTTCTGATACAGCATTATACGCAGCGTTGTCTGAATTAGGTGGGATGTAGAAAGCTCCAACATAAAGGAAACTTTTGGACCAAGATATTTTAATAATGATGTACTCAAACTGATTATCTAATTTTTTTTCAACCATTTCACTCGTCAGGAAGTTATGAGTGGCTATGAGCACACTACCACCTCTAGTCTATCCAGTACAAAGATAATTGCGGTCGTTTCTGTATATGGTCCAGGAGCCGTCAAGCATTTCTTCGTTTTTATGCCAGTCTTTTAGCCAGGTTTCTGTGAAAGTAAATACATTGTACTCGCAAGATTTGGCGTCAAGGTAGAGTTTATTTAATTTGCCTCTCATACCACCACAATTGTGGTAAAATAGTTTGAGGCCATCTGGTAATGCTTTTCGGTTAGGAACGATACTTGGTAAAATCCTCCCTTGCTCTCAGAAGGTGAGAAATATGTTTTGAGGAAACGTGTGCGGCATAGGTTTTCAGGTCATTTTTTACTTGGTTTGAGGATACTCCAAGCTGTTTTTGATACCGAGTAAAAAGAAGATTAAGGGAATCAAAGTCAATTGGTAGACCCTCTTGCTGGATCATAATTTTGAAGAAGGTTTTAGTTTTACCCCCGAAACATGCACAATCGCTGGCATTTTGCATGTAAGCAAGGAAGAGACGAACACTGTCATATATTTTACGATTTCTTAGCCGAGAGAGTAGATACCTACTTTCCAGGTCAGCACTAGATGCAATGGTAGCTTTAACATGTGGCGGCAATAACGGGTCTAAAAAGTTAGATGCAGATTGTAATGGATTTCTGGAAGGACTATGTGAATCAACTACGATGGTAGTGGATGATGTGTAGTCTTCACTACGAATAAAATTAGGATAAGAGGAAGATGTTGACTGGACTGCTCCGGAATCTGCATTAGTATGTTTTTTTGTCGCTTCATCGGTAGCAATTAACAAACACTGTCGTTCCCCGCTTTAGCCTTATTTTTTTCTTCTAAAGAAATTTTCTTTTTCATTTTATGCAAGAAATTCTTATATGGGGTGTGTGCTGCTGCATTGTATGTTATATTAGGAAGAACTGTCGTTAGTATACTTCCGGGAACATTTACTGACTCAGGGCTGGATAGCAAGTTAGTACTCATATCTACCAGAGAGACGTCCATTTGAATGTGGTTTATGGGTTCTAGTTAAGTGGTTTCTATTCTCGAGGTAACTTTAAAAGCTCCTACCTTTGAGTATGAGGGTTTAGATCGTGGATCACTGAAAAGGAACGGGAAACGTTTTGGAACGACGCCTCATTACATTTTGAATTTTTTCTAAATCTAGTATTGTTAGTGATGTTTTTCTTACGACTAGTCTGGTTCCTCGAGCTGCTGAATGAAATCTCTTTCCAGGTTTAAGCTTCGATGGATCCACTGAAGTTGCCCAAAATATTTCTCTTAAAATGCCCAAAATATTTCTCCACTTTAAAACACCTGCGGAAATTCTTGTGTTTCATCCGCCCTGGTAAATTTGTAACCTGACAATCTTTAATTAAAGTTTCCCTTTCGAGAAATTTCCGCATTCAGTATTCATCTGCAGAATAAGGAGCTCCTTTAGAAAAAACATTTCGTAATTTGTAGACGTAACACTATTTTTCGTTTGATCTGGATTCGCACGCTTAATATTTTTGATTCGCCAGGACTATTCATCCTTTGTCCAGAAGGTGCCGCTTTGGAAAATCATTTCGTGCTGATTGACTGGTGTTTCTGGCTGCTTGTCACTGTGCTGTAAGGGACAATGTTTTATGGGGGAAGTTGATGTTTCCTTAGACTGCACTCTAGTTATATGTTGATTTTGATTAAAACTAGCATTGTGTATCATGTTTTTCACCTCTGCAATCATTAGTTCAACACCTAGAGATGACGAATCAACATTTGATCCACTGAGCTTGTTATTCATAGAACTTAGCTTGCATTCAATCGAATCGACTGCGCTGTATAGCTTTGACTCAGCTAAATTCATCCATGCACTGTATTTTTCGAATATACCGCTAGATTGAAGTTTGACTGAGTCTTCCAGTTTACTTGCCACGTGATCTAGAATAGTTTTGGAGGTGAGAGCAGGTAATTCCAGCTTTGTTGCCAACGATGTCATAATATTGGCTATGGAACCATGGATAGCATTGATTTTACGATCAACAGATTTACTCTACCACTGTTGGTTTATTTATTATTTTTTATTTACTCTACCTTTATTTATTATTTACTCTACCACTGTTGGTTTGTGATATTACTGTCAACAATTTTCAAAACTGCCCGTCATTTCTTCGAATGCTTCTTTATTGGCTCCAAACTCAGTTTGTTGCTTGGAAAGCAGATTATCTTTCTCAGCGTCTAGTTTTATTACTTTGTTAATAATGCCAACATACATACATTTCAGCAGTCTTTCAATGTGCTGGCAGTCTGAACAGATGAAGTGGTCCTCAATACAGGGATGGTACCAGTCTCTTGGTGCATCCATACATGCTCCATGGAGCTTACGGTTGCAGAAGGCCTTACAAGTCGCATGTTTGAAGGTGTCATCAAAAGCAACACAGTTAGGTAGATTACACTTGAAGTTCATGGCTGTGCACTATATTTTGTTTCACGAAGATAGCGTAAACAAAAAAAGTGGAGCAAGGTCACAATCCGCGTTTATTTTATTCACTTGCACAGGCAAACATGAGCATACGACACGAAAATAGGCTACATGAAAATGATGACACTCAAGTACTGTTTCACTACAAATACACGATAGCCAACTAACTTTAATTGGGTCACTAATATCACATGCACAAAATGGTTCGGTTGTAATAAATGTGATGACTGAGTATTTATAGGCACGATCACTGAGTCAATTGTCGGCACACTAAAGTGCTATTTTGCTACACATGCACAATTTTATTTCATTTTAAAATCTTTAATTCGGTCACTGGTATCACATGAACACACAAAACGGGTAGGTAATAAGAATCTAAACAACGGTCAACCCATAAATTCAACAAAATCCAGCGCGCACAACACGTCTGCTCGCCTTGACGACCAACTAGCAATAAGATTAGTTGCGTAGAAATAAAAAAGTGATGTGATTTTTGCAGCCCACTTTTGGCTGGAATGTATATTTTAAAGCCGAAGCTGGTAGTAGACGTCTCAAAAAGTGACGAATACCTCTCCTTGAAATACTCATGCAGCTTTTGTCCCAGAATATGTAATGAAATAGATATTCAAGACTTAGATGATGAGTGGAGGAAACTCCAAATTTTCCCACTATTGCCGAAAGACGATGAAATTTGTTGTTTTGTTATTATTTGGGGAACATTTTAGATGAAACTGAAAAACAAGAATTTGATGTCCTGGCCAAATTTGGTTAGCTCTTCTTTGTTTGCCTCATTCAAACGCTGATTGTGTGTGTTATCTATACACAGCTTATTGTACTTGCATGGAAGTAAAAAAGGCGTGAATCAATTTATGTTTTTCATTTAGTAAAAATATGTTACTAAATTTTGTTAGTAATAAAATAGTTATTCGAATAAATTATAGTTTTTGACTGAAACCCCACCTTTTCTCTCTCAATCCTTATTTGGTTTTTGTATTTCGACCGAAAAGCTAGCCTATTTTTGTAGCCGCGTTCTGTTTCCTTCTCGCTCAGAAGTTGCAAAATGAAAAACATAGACCCTAATCAAACTACTTTATAACTAGCGAATAAAAGAATCATATTCATGGAGAAAATGAATGTTCTATCAAAAACTCAAGTATTTAGGTTTACAAAAATACGGTAAAAACGTGAAAATCAGGTAATTTTTGAACATTTGTACTGTAATTTAAGTCAGAAGACCTGGCAGCCCTGCTCTGTATATCACTGCGACCATGGAAAAAGTCAATGTATTTTATTTTCCATTGACAGTTGAGTTCACCACTTTGACGCGAGGAAAACTAATGATAGCGCCAAGCAATGAGTTCTAGAACTTGAAACGATAAACCATGACAAATTGCTAGAACGGAATTTATTTTACCGGTCAGTCCGACAACCGACTCGACTGCATCACTTCCGGCTCCACGATTGGATCATGTGATCGAAAATTACCACCGGACGTAGGATGTGGAAGATTGAATTCAGGCAAAATAGATGGTCCAGGTAATTGAGTTCGATGAGAGAATACATAAGACTTGGAAAATTTCGTGTGGCTGGTGTGGTCTGCGGATAGGATATTTATATGCCATTGCGAAGTAAAACAGAATAGATAATTCGGAAGTTACTTAGTAGTTTACCTGAGTATGTTTTTGTGTGAGTTCTAAATGATATTATTTGTGTGGTAGTTAGAGTGCTGAGGTTTAAGTTTAACAGAGAAATTAAAGATTAAAATTTGAAGTAAAAAACTTATGAAAATATCATGCGTTGAAAGAGCACAGCAGTTGAATGTTTTATCAGTTTTTATTTAACTTGAATAAAAAACTGAAGATCTCCAAAACATTCAATGTATAAATAAACGTTCTAGGGGTGGCGCAAGAGTTTGTGGCCTTGGACATGAAAAATCAACCCGAATAAATTTATCGTGAAAAAAGTATCTTTAAAAATTTTGAGACCCTCTTTATTTTTTCTTAAACCTATATAGCTTGTATTGTCTAGAGGTAAAGTAGAAATGTTTGTGGTGTTACCGAAATAATGATTTGTTTCAAAGTCGGCAAAAAAGCACCGAAATTCAAAAAGGATTAGTACTTTAGGATGCGCACATTTCTTCATAATAATAAATAAAATTGAATAAGTGGTATAAAAAATATTTTTATTGTTTATTCTAGGAGCTTAAAAGTATACTAAACTTACATTATCTGAATACTAAAGTCTATTTGAATGATGATTCTCATCATTTTCTGCAACCAGAAAAACTTTTTGTGCTACTGATAAATTCATTATAGCTACATTTTTTCCAGAATGTTAAAAAGTCTATATACTAAAATCAAGTACTAAAGGTTACGACTTGAGCGTGACCACGCCTACTTATGACGAAATAAGATGCAAACACGCCTAGAAATTATCCCGAAATAACTGGTTTTTAAGTGAATGAAGAGTACTGTTTTCGGTTGTGTCCAAATGTTTCTGTTAATGAGTTTATTGGATGTTGCAAGTCTAGGCAGACGGGCACTTAAATTGCTGATATGAAATGGAGAAATTGAAAGTACTTGAAGTGTATGTTGCCTCTTTTATGCTCTAATTAATTAAGTTAGAGTATAAATGGTGCAATATCGACGTTTAAATTCTTTAAATACATGATTTTTCACAAAGGAATTATTAGAACTTCGCATATTTTGATTGTGAGCTCATTCAAGGATAAACGACTAAAGTTAAAGTATCATTAAGCGATATTTAAATGAATTTTAATTTCGTCTTTTAACGATGTTTAGTTAGAATTACCATATAATAGACAGCACTTAAATGATCATTTATGACAAATGATAATTAAGGCAGCGCTGTATGTCTACTATTTATACAATAAAAAGTAAAAACCAACACAATTCATACACTCGACTATTTTTCCATAATTCACTGGTCTCCGGTACGTGACGAAATAAGAAGCATCGTCGAACAGCGACCGCCCATTGTCGTAATATTGTTTCCTTGATTCATGCATGCTACTAATATCAAAAATTATAACTATCTTAGCCTACTTGGTGTTTGTTAATTTTGGTGTTTGATTGAAGTGTCAAGTGTCTGTGGATTGAGGATGTGTATTTATGTTGTGTATTAGGTGTTCCCACACTACGTATATCTAATCACTAGTAAAATATACAGGTCCACTGTTACTTGGGTGTAATCTGCAGTACAATAAAAGGGTGGCTGTAAACACACATTTGTTGTTTTGAAAGAAAACACCAAATTTACCCAAGGACCTTGATTTAAACGCCTATTTGTCAAAACCTGAAAAACTTTGGAAATTTTCAACGGATCGAACTGAAATTTCTTTGCGATAATAAAAGTGAATAGGGGCATTTCACATGAAGCGGAGAGCGAAAACAAGTCCAAGTTCTGTATTTCATTCATATTGTGCATAACGTGTATAAACAAATTTTTGTTTCTATGAGGTTTAGTTGCCGAGTTATAGGCTTCTCATTGATTGACGAAATTCATGGAAGGTTTTTTTTGGAAACAGATTTTAATATCAAAACAAAAATTTCCGAATACATAGAACTGTTGATTGGTGTTGAAAATCAACTGTTTTTTCTCAATTTTTAAATGAGATTTGGAAAAATAAAATTTATTCCTGTGTAAAACCGAAAGTAACCATTTCAACTTGTTATTTGAATAACTTGGACCAGGTTAAATATATTCATTTTTATAGCAAAACAAAGTTCAAAGTATACTTATTGTATCAATGTAGCTTTAGAATGAGATGGCCAGTAGTTAAGGAGGTGGGTGAATTTCAATGCATAGAAGTCGTGTTATGATACCTAGTGAGTGTGAAAGCAAAACATTTGTCGTAAAACTATTATGTATCACTTGTATCAATTAGATACATATAGAAGATAACATATTAAAAAATCTTAATGCTGATTTACTTAATGGAAAAAAAACTACTTGTGAATGGAAAAATGAATTTAATTCACAATTTTTACGATTTGACTCTCGTTTCTTAAACTAGTTATTTTTACTGATTTTCGAAAGAATAGTAGGTTGTATAGTAGGTTGCATATAGGATGTATATAGTAGGTACGTCCATGACTTGCTAGAACTCAGATATCCTAAACCTTTTGACGGCAGCGAGCGTTTTAGTGACTTTTGAGGTATTCCTATATTTCCAAGCAGTGTCAATTTTTGTTAAAATAAATGTTTGGGAATGAAAATTAATTGTGTTTTAAGCTTTTCTATGATAAAGAATTGGAAATTTTGAGCCGTTTGTGGGTGCAGGGTGTCTAAAAGTAGGCAAGGATTTTTTTTCAAATTTTGATTTGTCATTACTTGTAAGAAAAACAATGGATCATCGTGAAAATTACAGAGCGTATTCATGTTGACTAACATTTACTACATATGGATTTTCTAGATAAAGCGGGTAACGGCAGGCTCCTGAAAAAAATCTTTCAAATAATTGACCTTCCTGAAAACTTTTTGATTTTTGATACAAATTTTAAATCGTTGATAAATTTTATCTTTTGTCCTTCATGTCAAGTTGAAATTTTCAAAATTCCGATTTGCGCAAGAACGGCAACCCATCATCAAATTACCTGTATTTTCCGCACTCGAAACTTCTGTTCACGAGCACTGACGACCGGATAATCCGAGCATAATGTAATTTAAAGGTCAAGTTGCTATTAGCTAGGCCCAGGTCTGATAGAAGTGATTTTGAAATGCGGGCAACCCTGTGGCAGTGGTACCATCTTGGAAAATCGCTGAGAAAAAAAACAGCATTTTGACCTATAACTTCCTATTCAGCCATCACATTTTAACGAAATTCACAAAATATTTTGACCTTACTTTAGATAACATTTGGTGAAAATTTAACTGAAAAATTAGAATAGAGTTGCCAGCTATGGTGATTTTTGTCTCCTAAATCTTGCAAACTTGCTCAGCAAAATAAAGCTTTTTTCCTTATAATTTCTGTTCCAGTGTAGAAATCAAAACCAAGTTCATGCATTAAATGAACCTAAATATGAACCAAATGTCGTAGGGATTTCGTACAAAAACCATGAAAGGGCTGCCAGCTATGACCGTTTTTGTAATTTTTTGGAATTTCTTTACTAAGTGATTATATCATTAGATTTGCAAATATGAATCATCCTGCAATGAAAATTTACAACAAATATTAACGCTTTAAAAATTTGAAAAGTGTTGAGGGTGGTAATCCTAAAATTCTTTTCACCAGTATAACTTCCAGCGCAGTGATTCAATCGAAACGAAATTTACTGGCTGGGTTTAACTTAGCGTGAAGCAGATTTGGTATATATTTTGCTTTGCTGCTAACACAGGATAACCAGCATTACCCATTTTCGTAAACATTGCACCAACAGATGCTTCAAATTACATACTCATATGCAAAACATTTGCAATAAAAATAGAATAGATTAGATTAGAAAAGATTTTATTTTTAGTTTGCTTTTGTACATTATTAATCTAATTTAAGTACTATTTACAATTTAAAAAATTACTTACTAGCGGCTATAATATTTTGGGCTGCTGGCTCTTGATTGTTTTATTTTTATTTATGTTTATCTTTTGAGTTTTTCTTTTAATCTTACATGCTAATTATCATACCCAGCCGTGTACAGTGGCTGGGATTATCTTAGAAATAGCCACTACCTTAGGCTATGACTTAAGTCTAACTTATACCTAACTAAAACTAACTTAGCCTAATTAGACCTAATTCCTTATCCTAGGTCTTACATCTAGCCTCTTCTATTCGTTGGGAGGCCTACATAATTAAAAAGCGCATCCATGAGCTGTCGCTGACACGCTATTTTCGTGGGGCGCATAAATGGCTTATTAGAGCCACCTGTACGCCCAAGTGACCGTATCAGTCCGTTCTCATGTCCGTCTGTCAGTCCGTAGAATCTTGTCGTTAATTCTACAACCCGGTCCCTAAGTGGCTTCAGTCCCGACTCCTCATACAGGAGAAGGTTCTTCGGCCACTTTTTAATCACCGGGTTGTAGAACCTACCAGTACAGTAGCGGAGGATTCTCCTTTCGAATACATCCGCTTCTGCCATGGCAGGCAATAAAAATAAGAAACCAATTTTTGAATTTTCCGAGTTTTGAAAATTTTTCGGATGACAGCCTCAAACAACGTTTAAGAACAAAACAAAACAGAACCAAATTCAAAGGATACGTTGATTTAAATATGAGCTTGTTATGGTAAACTTATTGCTGCTGCGTTGGAAAAGTGCTGCCAGCACTGAACAGTTTTGAGTTTTGAGTTTTGTTGCTTTGGATAAGGAATCGTTGATATGATTCTGCAAAAAAGTGTATAACGCCTTTCCACATTTTTTTGTCACTCAAAGACAATTTCTTCGAAAATTAGCTATGATGCGCTAGAATTTTTTTAATTACTGGAGATGTTTTAACGATCAGTTTTTTTTCCTGCAGCTTCAACATACGTTCACATCAGCTGAATATCTTCACTTTTCTGCTAAGATTCTTGGAAATTTTCTTAAGTCTTCAACCTTCCGATCAAATTTCAAATCGAAAGGACTGAAACACCAATTCTCGTACGGAGACATAATACACACAATCAAAACAATCTAACAAACGCAGAACTATAACTCAAAAAATAACGAAAAACTCGAAATGGCTTGGCGTCATATATGTTAAGTAGGTTTTTATGAGAAAATAAAACTTTTTCAACTAAGATATGGCACTACTACTTCCGGTTTTACACAGGAATAAATTTTATTTTTCCAATTCTAATTATAAAATTGAAAAGAACAGCTGATTTTCTATACCAATCACCATGTTGAATGTTTTTAAATAAAAATGTTAATCTCAAAATGGGCTTGCAAAAAAACCGTTCATCAGCTTCTTCAATTTTTAGAAGCCCATAACGCGGCAACTAAACCTCATAGAAAAAAATTATGTATGAACGTTCATATCCTTTAGAAGTACCATTATGCACTATATGAACGAAATCCAGAACCTCGACTATTTTTCAGTGTCCGCTTCACGTGAAATGCCCCAATAGTCAAATTCAAATGCAACGAATGCATCGACTGAACTATGGCCGCAGTTACTTATGTAAAAAATGGTGGGTCCATAAGAAAATCGTGAAGAAATAATTGAACACCAAAGAAGGAAAAGTGGATGTTGAAGCTATCTAAAACGAAATGATTTAATATCATCGTATAATTATGTTTACTCACCTGACCATTTGTTGACAGAAGACTGTCTGTCAGTATGACATCAGTCGGCCGTTCCAGCGAAACCAGTGAAATTCCAGTCAGCTGATATGTTGAAAGTTAATGATGTATTCCATTTTGAAAATTTGACCAAGTTAATAGTGGTTCAGTAAACTGTTAAAATGTGCCGAAATTTTCTTCAATATAAAATTGAAATTTTGCGGGTTCTTTGTTTAGTACAGTTGAAGTTCGCATTCGTTTTAAAGCCATATTTTTGTTCATTTCGCTTTCCGCTAAGTTAGTTAATTCGCTTTTTTTCGCATCAGTATATTAGTTAGTTAGTCCAGTTAAATTTTGCTTTCGTTCGGAAATATATCACCTTCGTTTGAAATTTTTCGCTTGTTCGCTAAATTATTTAGTTTGCTTTTTCGCATTGTTCTTTCAATCAGTTAATATAAATTTCATGAGTTTAATTTCATATCTATATCTGTGAGTTATTAGTTGCAAATAAAAGTTTAATACTTTGAATTTTCGCGTTTTATTGTAAAAAGAAAGATTGTGTCAGAACAGTGGACGATATGAAAAGAAGTGGTCTACCGTCGGTACTTTCCACAGAACTAAAAAAAAAATCATTGTCTGAAAATAAACCAGAAGTAGAAACGGGGACAGTGACGCAAAGGCTTAGCAGCTCCCTGGAAGCCGCAAAAAAAGTGTCGAGGCGATCCGTTCAGAGTTACATTCGACCTACTAACTGCGAGCAACAAGCCTGCAGATAACACATCAAACCTTCACTTTCCGATGAGGAAATTCGAGACGGGCTGAACTTCTGCTAAAATCTGAAAAACCTTGGAATTTCTGATGATAATGCAAGTGGTCGAACCCAGCGTGCAAACATCCTTTTTATGGATGAGTCATGGATTCAACTGCATCCAATATCCAATTGGCTGGATAGAACAGCGAGAACCTGCAATTCTGCGATAATTCCCGTAATTTAAACTCCGAAATTGGCTTAAAAATCATGGTAGTTGGCGGAGTGAGCAGTCACGGAAAAAGCCAACTTCATTTTGTTGAGCAAGGAGTACCTCTTAATGAAGAATATTACAGGAAAAGTATCCTCCCTGTATTGTACAATTAATTTATGGACAGGAATGAAGTAATTGAAATACAAGATGTAGCCACGGCGCATAAAGCTTTGAAAGCTTATGAGCCGATTTTTGAGCACATTTCTAATGTGTGGATTGATTAGCCTTGTAATTGGTCTGGTTTATACCCAATTGAAAATGTGTGATTCAGATTAAAAGAGCGTGTCCTTGGAGATCCCAAATCAAAAAATAAACACATACAAGTTGAGTAGGACGCAATTTGGGTAGAGTTTTTTAGAAATTTATGTGAAAGTTCCATAAAGCGCATTTTAGGCTGTGCAGAAAACGATGGAGGACATACTACAAACTAATGATATTTTATAATAAGTCTTCCCGTCCGCTGGTATCCGCAGCGTAGTCAGATGAAAAGAACTGCTCAATTTGCTCAGGCGATGCAGTCGCCGCTACGCAAATAAGTCGGATTTTCTTCTTTTCGTTTTATTGAAAACTGATCAAATTCGCTTTGGCGATCTTGTCGCCGCTACGCAAATTGTTCAGATTTTCTTCTATTCGTTTTATTGAAAACTGATCAAATTCGCTTTGGCGATCTTGTCGCCGCTACGCAAACTGGTCAGATTTTTTTTCTGTTTATTTTCGAAAAGAAACACTCTTTTCAAAATCTGGTCGCCGCTTTTACTCCTTGGCTTACCAGTGAAGAATGTTCTTTATTGTTAACCATTTCAAGCTTATATAACAATAAAAGTACAGTTATCACAAATTCAAAAATCTGCGCGAATCAAAAATAATTTATCTAGTTCCGAGGATTTACCACCGCGTGCAATTAGGGCGTTCTAGTCGCTATCTGTGTTTATGACATTTCGACAAGTGTCGAAAGTTTTATACAAGTAACCTAAGGGCAAGTTAGTTTTGTAACACCCTATTAAGGAACTTTCCCCACGCTGGGCGCACGATATATTTTAAGGACTAATATGCTCAGCGAATTTTCTAAAAACAAATTTTTTTGCGATTTGAGCAAAGCAACAGCAAGATAAGCAATTTTTTTAGTACAAATACTCGAATTATAGAGAATATTTTCTTATCAGTTTCAATTATCTGAAGACATTTGATAATGATATATTACAGCAAATTAGATGAAATACTAAACACAACAATCGAAGAAGAATGTCTGTTCAATTAATTTACTTAAAACATATACAGAAACTAACATTGAATTATTGTTATAAAAACCAAAATTTAATCAACTAAAACAAATTTTGCTAGGATACAACAGTTTCGCACCATAAAAGACAGACTTGACAGACGCTAGCAGGCTCATTGGAATTGGACGGAGCATTAGTATTAAACTCGTTTTGCCACAAATTCAGATTTACTTCTATATATACCAGGTGACCCGACGAACTTCGTACCGCTTCAGAATCAATATATATATTGACAATATATACAACATATATGTTGTTTTAACTTATATCCGAATTAAAATCAGTTTTTATTAAGATCAAAATGAATTAAGTTTAATAAATGTACATTAATTACATTAAAATGAATGTTATTCACGTGGCAGTAAGGCATTTGTTTTATTGAAGCAAATCGAAATGATTCGCGCAGCATTCTGCCCTACTAAGCATAAATATTCCATCTACATTTTAAAACTTTCGAGATATAAAAATAAAACTTTTCGATATATAAAAAAATAATTTTCGAAGAAATTGTCTTTGAGTGACATAAAAATGTGGCAACACGTAATACACTTTTTTTTAGTATAATATCAACCATTCCTTATCGAAAGCAACAAAACTTAGCTATAACACAAATTATGAAAATGTTCAGTGCTGGCAACACTTTCCCAACGAAGCAGCAATAAGTTTACCGTAACCAGTGAGATAGTAGAAACAGAGTGGACACGGACGGTATAACTTTCCACCATTAGCGCCTTCAATCCTCTCGCGCACAAAGCATGTTAAAGCTGCCTTTCCGCCATCTCGCTCTGATTGTCAAATTGGAGGGGAACTACTTAGATTTGACCAGATTTGACGTTGAGAAGACAAAAAATTACTACCATCTCTTTCAATGTAAATCTTATGGGCATGTCCACTCCATTTCTACTACTTCACTGACCATAACAAGCTCATACTTAAATCAAATCATCCTTTGAATTTCGTTCTCATCGGAGGATGTCATCGAAAGTTTCACCGGGTAAACGTTGTTTGAGGCTGCCATCCGAAAAATGTTCAAAACTCGGAAAACTTAAAAATTGGTTTCTTATTTTTATTGCATATGAGTGCGTCATTTGAAGCATCTGTTGGTGCAATATTTACGAAAATGGCTAATGCTGGTTACCCTGTGTCAGCAGCAAAGCAAAGGATATACCAAACCTGCTTCACGTTAAGTTAAACCCAGCCAGTGAATTTTGTTTCGATTAAATCACTGCGCTGGAAGTTATACGGGTGAAAAGAATTTTAAAGCTACCACCCTCACTACTTTTCAAATTTTTAAAGCGTTAGTATTTGTTGTTAATTTTCATTGCAGGATCATTCTCATTTGCAAATCTAATGACATAATCGCTCAGTAAAGAAATTCCACAAAATTACGAAAATGGTCATAGCTGGCAGCGCTTTTGAATTTTGAAAAATAGCTGGCAGCCCTTTTGAAAAATTCCTACGACACTTGGCTTACATTAAGGTCCATTTACTGCACGAATTTCTCTTTGATTGCTACACTAGACCTAAAGTTATAGGGAAAAGAGCTTTATTTTGCTTAGCATGTTTTCAAGATTTAGGAGACAAAAATCACCATAGCTGGCAACCCTATTCTAATTTTTCAGCCAAATTTTCACCAAATGTTATCTTAAATAAGATCTAAGTACTGTGTGAATTCCGTTAAAATCTGATGGCTGAATCGGAAGTTATAGGCCAAAATGCTGTTTTTTTCTCAGTGATTTTTCAAGATGGTACCACTGCCACAGGGTTGCCCGCATTTCAAAATCACTTCTATCAAACTCGGTCCTAGCAAAAACCAACATGTTTTGTAAATTTCATTATGATCGGATGTTCCGGTCGTCAGTGCTCGTGAACAGAACTTTCGAGTGCTGAAAATAGAGGTAATTTGGTGATGGGTTGCCGTTCTTGTGCAAATCGGAATTTTAAAAACTTCAATTTGACATGATGGACAAAAATCAAAATTTATCAATGATTTGAATTTTGTGTCAAAAATCAAAAAATTTTCAGGATGGTCAATAATTTGAAGGATTTTTTTTCAGGAGCCTGCCGTAACTAAAGGGTTTTCCGCACTATCTTGGAAATTCACGTGTGTTAAGTCTTAGTCAACATCAATACGCTCTGCAAATTTCACGATGATTCAATGTTTTTGTCAGAAGTAATGACAAATCAAAATTTCAAAAAAAAAATCCTTGCCTACTTTTAGGCATGCTGCACTCACACACGGCTTAAAATTTCCAACTTTTTAACATAGACAAGCTTAGAACATAATATATGAATTTTGAAAATTTTGAATTTTAAAATATGAATTTTCGGTGAAACGAATTTAATACTAATTTTCTTCGAAAATTAGTAATAATAGATACTGTGAATTTCATATTCATTTGATTGTCCGATCGGGAACAGAAGTTTCAAGTGCTCAAAACAGAGGTTAGTTGATGATTGGTTGCCGTTCTTGTGCAACATAGAACCATGAAAATTTCGTCTTGACAAAGGTTTGCAAAATGTGTTTGCTTTTTAATCAGAAAGCGAGGAAATTCGATGATTTAAAAAAATGTTTCACGTGTTGGCCGTAGCTTCAGGGTTCTTGGCACCCTCATATAGTTCCAGCCATGTAGAGTGTTAATCAACGTCAATCTATTTTGAAAATTTTGCGATGGTCCAATCTTTCTGACAAACCAAAATTTATAAAAAAATATTTGCCTAGTTTTAAGCACTCAGCGCCTACATAAAGTTCAAAATTTCCAATTCAATTATCATAAACAAGCATAAAGTATTTTCATTTTCAATACTTACTTTGTACGAAAAATTTCTTTGCTGAGATATATAGGTAAGTGAATATAGTCCCCAATTTGAAAATATAAATTATAAGTTGATATAAATTTTTCTATAAATTCAGCGATTGCTTCCAAAAATATTTGAGAATTTCTATTCGTACTGTAGCAATTTCAAACAACCTAAATCTGTATCATACAACAAAATTTACATAATCTGTAATTCTCTGTAATCAATTTATCAACCAAACAAAGAGACATACCGTACTTGAGACATATTTTAAAACTCCAAACTAAAAAGAAGTACCACATCTATTACACTCTAAGACATGCTGCCTTCTTTCGCCACATCACTGTCAACCATAAAATCTTCCTTAATGTGTATTTGCACAAAAGTACAGCCAAAAGACTTCTTCAAGACAGCTTGTAAATCTTTTTGACGTTGAAATTCAAATATGGAGGTATACTTTCGCACAGATCTACATTTTCTCTTTCATAATTCACAACGACATAAATTTCCAACGAATTTGTATGTGACAAAAACATTACTCGCTTCTCTTCCGGCCTTCAGGTTCAGCGCGAAAAAACGCTAAATTCGAAAATGACATGAATGCATTTTCGTTTTCATTGTCATGAAATATTACTGACTATCATAAGTATACAACGAGTCTAGAACTTGGTTTTGCGGGAATGTTCGAAAGGAAATTGTTTTAGGGATGCAAACTTGGTGGTGACATAAAAAAGTGGATACATAGTTAAAGGAAAATCTACAACATCAACGATACAAGTACAAAAACAATAAGTGCAGAACTGCAATATGCTAAAGAGAAAAAGACTTTAAAATGGAATTGTATTTTCATTTATGTAAAAAGTTTTGAGAAGATAAGTGCTTTTTCTTTTCGCCAGATCGTTAAATCCTGGTGGCAGGGTATTTGGTCAAGAAGGTATACGAAACTATGGAAATTAAGAAGAAAGAAACGCAATTTTATGTGAAATTTAATCATACGAAGCATATTGTTGCGCGTACACGCAACGCAAATCATTTTCCAACCTATCAATACCAAACACCGAGAAACATCGTCAAGACCTTATTTCATACAGAGCATTTATGAGTCTTTTGAAAATCCCATGGAAAGTTCCATGTATAACGCCAATAAGAAACTTCTAGTATCCAAAACACACGTAAAGATGAGCGAAAACCAATAAGATGAGAGAAGCGCAGAATAGCCTAGAAGTATGTAATTGAAGATCCTGGAAATAGACGAGGGAATATTAGTATCTCGGATGTGAGCATTGGCCGTAAGTCATGAGAAGTGAAACTTTTGAAGAAGTGCGTTTCAAAACGAGTTAATTTTCTAAAGCGAGTGAAACTGATATTAGCACGACAATTTAATCGGGTACGGGAGTTTAATGAATTGTAGAGTGTAAAGTAAAGTGAGTTAGTTGTGATAGTTATTATTTTGAATAAAAGTTTACTTAGCGGAAGTAAAGAAAATGTTTGATTTCGTAAATGCAGAGAATTACCAATCCATGAAACTTTTTTCCAGTGCAAAACACATTCAATTGGTGTCAGAAGTTGGAAGTTTTCTATCAAATTTAAAAGTTCGTAATGTGCCGAATAAATAACAAATTTCGGACAGTGACTTTTGTGAAAAGTTGTGAGACTATAAGTGAGGAACGATGCCAAAGCTAGTGAATGGATTAGCATTGGAAGAGCTGGAGAACATTGGAGGAGCAAAAACGTGAACAGCATTGCTATCACGATCAAACAAAAGCTCTGTCTGGATACTGCTGTATTCTTAGAAGAGGGGACCAGGTAAGAATACGTTCGCGAAAAGATAAATAGCGTGGAGAATATCCAATTTTAGATTCACTGCTGCAAATGACTTTCGATTTGAAGTAGCAAGCCATGGTCATCGAACAAAACCTCGAAGAGCAGGCGGAAGATAGTAAATAGCAAGCCACGATACTGTATCAGAAACGTAACCATCAGGCTCTTGACATCAAGGAACAGCTCAAACAGCAGGCCAGGGAAAGCAACTAGCCACAGATGAATGTTAAACAACAGTTTTGGCAACAACTAGACCACTAAATAAATTGTACAAATGAAAAAGCAGCTCGCAAGCAAGGGCAAAACTGGTACTACTTGAGAAGTAAATCGATCTGCTGAAATCGAATTTGCAGTACGTGACAGGCGTAGGAGCTGCTCCGGCTGTACATATACATAACCGCAAGACAAGTAGCCATATTCTCAGAACAAAAAGAAATACAGTGAGGAGCATTTGAAAGAAAACTCTCTCGGGATGACATAAAGTACAATGGAATACGAAAACAACTTCTATTAGGATCTAAGCGGAATAACGTATCAAGTACAATACAGACCCCAAAATAACAATGGGATACGTTTCAGATCTGCAAAAACGGTGAGATCCTAGTCCACATGCACTCAGGAAAGCGGGGGGAAAAGCGACTTAATTTGAAACCGGATTCAACTGGGATTCCGAAAGAAGATTTGATAAGGAACCTCAAACTCTGTCGGCGAAAAAGTTTACGTCCTAAACTGTAACCAAAATGGAAAGAACTGTATAGCGTATTCAAGCGGCTAGATGATGTCATCCACCGGATAGAGCAGGATGAAGGTTGTGAATCTAGACACATTACTTTGTACGCACCGTGCTGATTACACTATCGTTGATGGAAGTTGTTAGGGAAGTTTAATAAGGAGATAGTGTTGCAAGTATACGCAACGCAAATTGTTTCACACCCTATCAATACCAAAAATAGCGACACACATCGAGAAATACCATCTCGAATGAAATTCATTCAGAACATCTAATGTATCTCACAGAAAAGAATTTCAAATTTCACGTAAGGTGCCAATAAGAAACACCTAGCACCCAAAAAAGAGATATAAAGATAATCGAAATTCAATAGGACGAGAGAACTAAATCCATTACCTTCAATTGCTATTTTCACTCCCACGGGTATTGAATCAATTGTGAAAAATCTGAATCAATCATATAATGCGGCCAAAAAGACCAAAGGACATTGATGGGTACCTAAATATCAAAAACATCCGTAAACCAAAAAAAGGCGGCAGTAAATAGCCTAAAGTGGAACCTCCCAATTTCGCAATGCTATATTCATGGATGAGTGGGCGACGGTGGAGGCCGTAGAAACAAGCCCATAGGAAGGTGCTAACATATGACCCAAGAAAAGAATCTCCAACTACCAACCCCAAAATATATCTTGAATATGGCTCCAACGCGCAGTCTTAGGAACAGTTATAACAGTAGATCCGGATATCACAACGGGAAGCTCTAAATAACATTATTCAGGAAGAACAAAGGCAAGTGCGCTGTGCTAAATGCAGGAGTGAGCCAAGCTTCAGCCTTCAGAATAACTGAAGAGGACGGCAACATTAACTTCTGATTTGTACAAATTACATTAAACGTCAAATCGTGAGGTGGACAGGTATCAAAGCCGGAGTAACTAGCGGCATTATAGTATTAAATGTAGTAGTAATAGTATTGGAATGTAGTATAATAGTATTGAATAGAACCAATATGGAGGTAACTGTAGGTCCCAGTAGTTCCCAACAAAAGAAGAACACAAATTGAGGTGTATACTGGCAAACCTGCATCATGCCAAAGCATATATTATAGGATTAATACAAGAGTCCTCAGTAAGCAAAGACAGATTTTGTGGCCTTACCAATGGCTCTAGTTTTTGAGACTTGTTAGCAAGACTGGAGAAAAGAAGAAAAGCAGATATAATGTTCTATTGAATATATTTGAAATGTCTACTAAATTCCCATTTTTTTAACTCACGTCCCAGGACATAACACTTGAAATAAAGCTTTTAAAAATTTATTTATAGCATTTCCTTAAGCAAAAGTGGTCAAGTGGTCGATTACTGGATTGGAAGCAATGGGTGAGAGTTAAAAAAATGTAAATACTTAGAAATTCAAATATTATAGCTGCTAATTATTTCCAATAAACGATATTTTCTGTCAGTCCTTTGTTTAATCTGATATGCAAGCATACCAAAACTGCTTCACGTCAGTACCAACCTATTTTGTGTATTTCATTTTCATTCAGTGACTGGGTCGGAAGTTACAGGCATGAAAAGATTTTGAGGTTTATGGCTCAAGCAAGTTTTAAAATTAAGCAAAAATGGTCCTTTGCTACTTATACGAAGGTTTATCAAGAAGTAGTGATCATGAATATAAACCAAGGTGATTAAACTTAAAAGATATATTTGTTTTTCAACATAGTCTCCTAACAAGTTAATGCATTAAGTCCATCTTTTTTCCAAACCCAGGATACCCTTAGAAAAAAATTCTTTATCTTGACTCTCCCAAAATGCCTTAATAGCGGCCATCACTTCGCTATCATCTTCAAATTTCTTACTCCGAAGGTGTTTGAGCTGAGGAAAGAGGTAAAAGTCACTGGAAGCTAGATCTGGTGAATAGGGTGGGGGTTCAAGCAGTTCGAATCCTGTTTCTTTAATTACACCCATCGCAACTGCAGCCATGTGAGCCGTTGCGTTATCTTGATGAAACGGAACTCCGGCTCGCAGTTTCCCGTGTCTTTTTTCCTTCATTGCCTTTCGAAATCTTCTTATTTGGTCTGCGTAGTAAAAACCTGATATAGAGGCTCCCTTTTTCAAATATTCCACCATAATAATTCCTTCAGCGTCTCAAAAAACTGACGCCATAACCTTTCCTGCTGAGCTCGATACTTTGAATTTCTTCGGCGTTGGTTTCTGGATCAAAATAGTGGGTCCAGGTCTTGTCCATGGTCACGAAACGTGACAAAAAATGTTTCTGATCTGCCTGGAAGTTTTCGAGATTCATCCTTGAAATGTCGACTCGTTTCTTCGCATGCTCGTCCGTTAACATTCTCGGTACCCAACGCGCAGAGACCTTCTTCATATGTAATTTGTTAGCAAAGATTTTTTGAACACTACCATATGAGATACCTGTGACCTCAGCTACATGCCTGATTGCCTGTGACCTCAGCTACATGCCTCATTCTTGGATCTGCCAACACAGCATCTTCGACTTTTTTTACGTTGTTTTCAGTGAGGGATGTAGATTGACGTCCTTCGCGGTGTTCATCTTCAGTAGATGTTCTTTCCAGCTTAAACTCCTTGGCCCAGCGTGCAATGGTGGAATATGGAGGAGCAGAGTCCTCTAATGTTTCCACCATATCGCCGTGTATGTCCCTGGTAGAAAATTTCTTCAAACAGAGGTACTTAAGGACAGCTCTAATTTCGTTTTTCTCCATTTTGATGTTCTCTCTTCGACTGTTCGTATTCAAATAAAGTTTTTTTATATGCTGACTTAGTGAGCCTGCGGGTTCGAATCCCGCCAGTGCCATGGCTGTAAGTGTGAATGCGTGTGATTGTCCATGAGGGTGGCAAATGGGCCCAAACTGGTGGCCTCATGCTGGCCGCGTTCCCGGCAACCCTCTTCACTAACCTCACCTAATCTAGTGAGTATATGTGATAGTAAAAAAATTTTTTTTGGGAATTTTATGCGAACTGCAAATAACCGATTATCATTACTTATTGATAAACCCTCGTATTATCATATAAAAATATGCCGTCATGTGCTGGAAACTTTTTCGCAGCATTGCACCCAAAAATTTGCCGAATTTTATGTTTAGATAAACTCATTCTGTAAAATTCGTTTCAATTTAGTGACTGCACCAAAAATTAAAGGGTTTGAAATATTTTTAGGGCTGGCGCCCGCAAAAAAAAAAAGTTACGAAATTTTAATATTCTTTAGTTATGTTCATTGCAGCCTGGCCACAGCTTGCAAATGCATTGGTTGCATCACCTAATGTAGAAATAACCCAAACCATTATAGCTGGCAAACCTATCTTAATTGTTCAACCTAATATCGGCAAAATTCGACTTAAACTAAAATCAACTTACAGTATGCATTTGGTTTTTTTTTGATTGACAATATATCAAGACGGCACCGCCATCTCAGGGTTTTCTATATTTTGAAATAATTTCCATCAGACCTGCTCCTACATAAAATCATATTGATCTGAGAATCTGGTCGTAAGTTTTCAAGAACATAAATTTCGAGTGCTCAAAGAATAGGTTACTTGATGAAAAGCTATCGTTTTCGTGAGACTAAAAATGACGAAAGATTGAAACTGACAAGGTGAACAAATTCATTCGCTTTTTTCTGGAAAAACGAAATTTCTCCAAGAGGCTTGATAATTTAAAGAACCAGGTCCCAAGTAACATCATCAAAGAACTGTTACACCACTGAGGAATAGAGAGTAAAATACTAATGATTGGTGATGATGCTAATGCAACCCACACAACATGGAGGTGTAATGATGTCAGCACCAGAGGTGAGTCATACTTAGAATTTTTCCTAACCAGCAATTTCATCATCATCGACGCAACAGCCCAGGTCCTGTCCTTCAACGAATTTTTCCATTGATTCCGATTGCAAGCCGATATCATCCACTTATGCACCTCAAGCTCCAAGTGTTCTGGTCAACGCCATCTCTCCATTCCAAACAAGGCCTCCCACACTGCTGTCTGCCGTAAAATCTGCCACGAGCAGGTTCTTCTTCGCTCATAAAAGCTAGATGCAGTCTACCAAGCTTTATATTTGTAATTATATCTGATTCTAGGTAGATAATGTACAACTCATGGTTGTAGCGGCTCCGGAATAACCATTCTTCACATAAGGATCAAAGTGCCTTGTGCTGAGCACTCAAGTCTCGGATCCATATGTGAATACTGACAAGACCTTGCCCTTGAATAGCATTGATGTCTGGGTTAGATTTCGGGATTTCAATAGCCTTGACAAGATATAGTAAGCTTTGTGGGATTTGAGGAGCCACTCACGTATTTCTTTCTACATACTGTTATCGGTTGCTACAAATGACCCAAGATAATTTAAGGATTGCACTACTTCAATTTCATGCTCCACTTTCCTGCTGGTTTGACCAACTCTAGGTGTTCATCTTGCTGATACCGCCACTATGCAATTTGCCTACTGATATGTATTCGTGAAGCTGGTGGATGCAAAGTTTAAGGAGGACACTAGGAGGAAATGTCCGCAAGAAGGAGTATTATCCCAACCTATTTGGTTCTTATTGGCTAATGATGTTTTCACTGCCCCTAGCAGTAAGGGCTTAACTGAACTTGATGCGTATGCCACCACGGTAATATTAAAAAGCTTATACTCGGACACTTGAAGACTCAGAATACAAATGACCAGAAATGAAAAAAAAAACTAACAGAACCATATACCATAAAAATGCAAATCAATTTAGGGCGATAGAGGTGTGTCAACAGGAGGAAGCTAAATATCTAAGTGAAATATCCCCCTGGACAGAAAAATCACCTGGGGAAGTCATCCAAGTAAAATGAAATTGAGGCTATTGAGGCACTTCAAGAAGAACTTGGACGCAATTTCGGACTACCTTCCAGGTATATATTGTGGGCTTACAAATATATGGTTAAACCAGTTATTTTTTATGGAGCAACAAAACCACAGAAAAGATTGCTGCTGGCATACTGAAAAAAACTTCAAATGATGGCATACTTGCTTATTACAGAAGCAATGAGCTCCTCGTCAACAAAAGGTATGGAGTTTGGTCCAAATCTTGAACCACTACGCGCTAAGATTCAATAAGAAGTGACCAAAACAGGCTAAAGCCTACAAAAGGTCTGCATATGCAAAACAAGAGATCAAAGATGGTCCCTTGATATCCTGGAAGGCATCAGGGCCGTAATGAAAAAATCATCAAATAAAGAGTAAAATGACCTGCAATAAATACTTGTGTAGAGGAACAAATTGGTGGATGGCTCCCAAACGCTCGCATAAAGGGAAGCAAATTGGGCATTAGAATGCTAAAGGGATGCAAATTAGACATATGAATGCCACAATAGATTAACCAGGAGCAAGAATCGTACAATTTAAGTGTAAAATTCAATCTCCGCTCGGCAATGACATATTAGGCAAAATCATCAGACGCCAAGCCATACCTTAACCCTACTCCGCATTGATACTTAATAGAAAGCAACAAGGACAAAGAAATCAAAACATGGAACAGAAAAAAACATCGAAAGCTATCAGCTAAGTCTGCAAGGTTTGACACACTTAGAAAACTAACTCAGCTTTGATAACAAAAGAGCAAAAGAAGAAGAGAATAAAAGTCTCTGGTCTACACATATTGTACAAGAGCTACATTCGGAACTTTACTGGGCCATTTTTCACGCAAAGATTACCCCTGCAGGATACGTAACGAGCGGGACGACTGCCATGCAGATACTGTGGAGGAATGTCAAAGAGTGTAGAAGTCCTCCTTACAAAATTTCCAGCCTAGAGATACTTTTATTTAGAAGCTAAGTAATAGCATGTATTCGAATATCTAATTATTAACAACGGAATAATTTGATACATTCTACTACAAACTTTAATTCCAGTGTTAATAATTTCAGGACAATAAGAACCTATCGTTAATTTATATTTTGCAAATTCCACTCTATAAAAACTATCACTGTTGTCCGGAAGTTACTGTACATACACTTTATGTTCACAAAAATCTAACTGAAATGAGATCTCCAGCGAAACAGAGGCCTTTAGACCCATTTCAGAACTTTCGAGATTCATTTCGGGAACATAAAGTTTTCTAGACAAGACACTTCGTTTTCCACCATGTTTTCGAAAGCCCACAGACAGTTGAGTGTTTTACGTTGGTTTCTTCAAACTACAATAAATTCGACAAATGGACGGAGCCAGAGGAATCTTTCTGTGTATATCAACCACAAACGTCAACTGTAGTACTGCTGGTGGTGATTTCAAGTCAGTTTGTTTTACGCCATAGAAGACATGTTCACGATATCCTTTTCGTTTCGACGATCCGTTGAATAAATAGTGGAAAGCTGCGAAGTGGAAAACTACGTTGGGAGAAGATAGTTTCAGGATTTAAGTAGATTGTAGAGAAAATTGTTGGTTTCGGAAAGACTTTGAATTTTAACCTCTCTGTGAAGCCTCTGGAGTCTAATATTGAGTCTGCCTCCGAAGTTTGCAATTATTTTAAATTCGAGACGAAAATATCTGTTGCAACAACATTTTAGTGTTATAGGACGGTGCAAAGTTTGGAGACTGCCACTGTTGATGCTGTCCTTAGCAAATCGTCCGTGGTTGCACTTCCAAACGAAACGCTTGGATGCTTAATTTTCCAATGAGTCTCTTGCTTGCCAGCTTATTTGCTTGCTTGTTTCGATGCGAAGTCAGCCAAGAGGAATGGCAACCACACGACATGTTGTCGTTGCAAGAAATCCTTTCGAAATATTGCACATTAATTCAATTCGGTTCAGAGTAAGATGCGAATGATGAGTTCGCATACAAGATAAGATTGAATGGCGCGCTATGTATACGTACTAGTACGTATTTATTATTTGATACATCCATTTTGGAGTAGACTAGGATAGAATGAAGCTAAGCGATGTATCCTTCTTGTGGCTAATTTAGTTTGAAAATTAAACTGAACGTTAAAGACAATGATCATTAAATAGAGTTTACTACACGAGGTTAGTAATAGGATTATAGTTCTGGCTGGGGAAGATGTATGAAATGGCGAGAGAATAGCTTTTACTATTAGTGTCTAATTACTCTTGTTATGAGTTGTGATTAAGATAAATTGAGATTTGATGTTGCGTAAATTAGGGATTATTCTTGATAAGTCACAAAAATACATTATATTATTTCTCTGCATCTATAAGAGTCAAAATATAGAGGAATTCAGTTTGAACAAAGGATCAGTGCACAATTGTGACGGAACCATTTTCCAAGTTTTACACTTCTTGCAGGTGAATGATAGTAAAAAAAAAACCCTAGCGCATCAGAACCGCTAGAAACACTAATGTTCAAAGAACAGTAGAGAATTTGTGCAGATTTTGAGTGTGTATTCTACCACTAGCTACTTAAGGACACCCTAAGTAATAATAGACCCTAAGCCAATTTAATTTCGATGACTTCATCGAAATTTACAGCGATAGAAAGGTGTTTGGGGCTGCCATCCAAAAAATGCGCAGACCTTAGAAAATTTAAACATTTTGTTAGGGTTTAAAGCGGTTGGACCAAATGCGACCTGACCTATAGTGCTGACTAAGTGAATTTAATCCTAAGGTGTTTACATCGACCTGACCTAAAATTTCGTCAGTTCAAATTTAGTCATCGTTTGTACGTGACAGCTGTCATTTAGTTCGATTTTAGCTTATACACTGTAATTATCTTTTCATATGTCTCTCGAACGTGACTATTTTAATGATGTTGAATCAAACGAGAGGTTTGCGAGCTTAAATTCAAGGTACATATATTATTAATAGTAGCGCAAAAATCAAGGCTTAGGTCAAGTGTGTTTACAGCGAAATGTGTGTATGCGTGTGTGTGAGTGGGTGGGTGTGTGGGTTGGGGGCAAGGCGCGTTGACACCTGTAAGCACTCAGGCCAAAGAACCCATTGTACTGATTTTCCCTGCCTACCATAGATTCCCAGACTTCTTGATAAAGTCTAGGATCACTGATAGGGAAAAAGAGGCTATCCTCTGCATGCGTGCAACATCCCAGCCAAAGCATTAATATCTGAGACGCGCAAATGCTGGGCATTCACAGAGCAAATGCTCCGCAGAGTCAGCCTCATCTCCCCCGAAAACTGGCTTAAAAACAGGCAGGCTGTATTTGGAGTCTGCTGCAGACTGCAGAAGGCCAGCTCGGGTCCACCACCTACGGTGAACGACGCGAGCTAGTACAAAGGAATCAGGCTGGTTGCGTGTGGAGACCAACGATCAGCCGATTTTTATAAGCAGGCAATCTGCGAGCTGCGGGAACTCTGGCCAGGTGCCAAGATTAAGGTGGTGCACAGTGATGAGATTCCCAGCCGGCCTAGATGCAGGACTTGGATTCCAAGTTTCCACTCGGATCCAGTGGAAGTCCTGGAAATAGTGCGACTTTTCAACCCGGATCTTCCAACGGAAAATTGGAGGGTTGCGAATATTGGAGAGGCGATAGACAATCAGCGGGAGGCCCTCTTCATCATAAATGAAGAGGCACTCCCAGCCTTAGATGCCTGAACAAGCATTATCAGGTATGGGGTGGAAAAACTAGCCCAACGGATCTACCGAAACGACAGGCCAAAGAGCTCTGCTGCGGGAGATCCAGCACCTGAGGAACCTCACCCTAAACAGGTGACTCACATGACGGGGGACCCACCTAAAAAGGGGTTCGACACATGTTCGAGAGCGACATCTGAGGATGAATCGGATGTGGAATCCCTCTATGCAGACGGGGTTAGTGTTGGGACTACCTCCGAGTTGGGTGGCTGCCTGGACGTCATGACTCTGGAAGCAGAGGAAGAGGCTGCGCAGACATCAATGTCAGAGTGGGAGGACCTAGATCTAACCATCCTTGAACATAAATGATGGTGAAGGTATTGCAGATCAACCTTCATCATTCCAAACTAGCATCAGCTGCCCTGCTCTTCCAACTGTCTAAGACAGAGGAGGAGCTGATTCTAATCCAAGA
Source organism: Nemotelus nigrinus (assembly GCA_947369275.1). NCBI lineage: Eukaryota > Metazoa > Arthropoda > Insecta > Diptera > Stratiomyidae > Nemotelus > Nemotelus nigrinus. The sequence goes on along the minus strand of OX376373.1, from coordinate 86,864,521 downwards.
ACCATGGGTTACGAAAAACCGGGTTTGCAGGTTACGCACCGATGGATACAGACTAGCGGTACCCAATGGCTTACATGAGCCACGTGTCTGGATTCTTGTCAAGAAAATCATAAACGTCCTTGTACTACACAATTTCAGTGACAGAGATAAGATGGCTGTTACAGTAGAAATCGACCAGAGATCATACTGGTTTGTTTCTTGCTACATGGCACACGATCTTGGCGATAGCCCACCTTGCGACATTGTCTTCTAGGCAGGATGAGCAGAGGTCATCCTGTACAACACCTATTTGGTACATATGTAAATTAGAAATTTCAAATAACAATACACAGGTACTAACGGAAATGAGACCAATAGAGTTAGGCGAAATACTCCTTCATATAAATAATATGTATATTGGTAAGGCACCAGGCCACGATATCTATACACCTTTTATGTTCAAAGAAATAAGAAACTATACAGCTGAACCCCTTGTCTATATCTTTATTTTATCGGTCTCAACTGGATTTTTTCCAGAAACCCTTAAAAAAGCTATTGTCGTACCAATACATAAGGGTAACGACGTTTTAGACCCAAATAACTATCGCCCTAATTCGACCTTGTCAGTAATATCCAAAATATTCGACAAGTGTATAAAAACTAGACTAGTAGAATACTTTACTGTCTGCAATAGTCTAGCTTATAACCAATATAGTTTTAAAACAAACTGTAGTACATCTGATGCGCTTTATGATGTAGCATCCTACATAAATGCAGCTCTTAATTGTAACGAAAAAGCAGTGGCCATTTTCCTTGATGCGAAAAAAGCTTTCGACACCGTAGACCACACTTTACTATTGAAGAAATTACACGTAGCGGGTATTCGCCACAGAGCGCTAGAGCTGTTACGATCATATATATCAGGTAGATCTCAGTGTGTCAAAATAGGTACGACCTTTAGTACTTATCTATGTCTGGACTACGGCGTGCCTCAAGGAACAGTTTTGGGGCCTTTGCTCTTCTTAATATACATAAATGACCTATGTCACCTAGAAAATCATATGAAAGGCCGCAATGTAGCATATGCAGATGATATTGTATTAATGTTTAAAGGAAAGGACTGGCATTCGGTGACTGTTTCAGCAAATCGTGGAATAAAACTAATAAACGACTGGCTCTGTGAAAACAAAATTGCACTTAACTTAGAAAAAACAAAATATATAACCTTTGGCGATAGCCCTAAAATACAAATAAGTCTAGTTTTTAATTCAGCCGAAATAAAACGAACTCACGAAATAAAGTACCTGAGTGTCATAATTAATGGTAATTTGAAATGGGAAAATCACATTCTTAACTTATGTCAAAGAATTCTGAAAGCCTATTATAAGTTTCTCATTCTGCGAGATATACTTGATCTTGATTTACTCAGATCAGTATACTTTTCTTTCATTCAGTCGACCATCCAATATGGAATCATAGTCTGGGGTGCAGCCTTTACATCCAAACTAAAATCTTTATGTAATGCACGGAGTAGACTGATAAAGCTATGTCTGAGGAAGTCGAAGTTCTACTCAACGTCGCAGGCTTTCGCAGATTTCAGTGTACTTACAGTGCGTCAACTGTATGTAGTTAATGCTTTGAAATACGTATTTGCAAATATTGCCAAATTTCCACTATATTGCTCATCCTCTACAACACGCTTGCAAATTAATTCCCCTTTAGATATCCCACGAACGAAGAAAACACTAACTGGAAGGCACATAAGTGTCTTGGGACCTAGATTATTTAACAAGGTTCCTTCAGAGTTGCGCTCAAATCTAGATTTGACTAACTACAAATTAAAGCTTAAACTTTTTGTCACACAGCATTTTGATGTGTTTAATGATGTAATGCAATAATTGTTCTCACATGAATTAGACTAATGTTATTATTTAAATGAATTAAATTATGAATCAAATTCAGACATGAATTCCAGATATCAATAGTTTTAACATTTGCAATTTATAACTTACAGTATTGGCATTGATACGACTGCTCGATTTCTCACACACAAGCCTTATGCTCAAGTGGGAAACACTTTATCTTAAATTTATGTATGTAATTGAATTGTACACACATATGCATCAATAAAGTGTATTTTCTAAAAAAAAAAAAATATGTCCTCCTAGTCAGAATGCCTATCCCAGTCAGAATGACTATCATGGCTCTGCAAACTTTCCTGCTCTTATTGAGCAAGAATTCTGCAGTCACATGGTTAGGCTCTGAAAGGAAGACCTTCATGTGCATGGCCACATCAGCAGCCGTCCATCTACCTTCGATGTAAGTTTCAGTGCGAAATTTTCGCATTCCAGTGCGAAATTTTCGCATTTCAGTGCGAAATTTTCTAATTCCAGTGCGAGATTTTCGCCTTCCAGTGCGAAATTTAAGTGTGATATTTTCGCAATATAGTGCGAAATTTTCGCATTCCAGTCAAAAATTTTCGAATTCCACTGTAAAATTTTCGCATTCCAGTGCGAAATTTTCGCACTCCAATGCGAACTTTTTGCAGGACATTGCGAAATTTTCTCAGTCCACCGCGAAATTTCCGAAGTCCAGTGCGAAATTTTCGCATTCCAGTGCAAAATTTTCGCAGTCCAGTGCGACGTTTTCGCAGTCCAGTGCGAAATTTTCGCAGTCCAGTGCGAACTATTCGCAGTCCAGTGCAGAAAATTCGCAGTCAAGTGTGAAATTTTCGTAATCCAGTGCGAAATTTTCGCAATCCTGTGCGAAATTTTCACAATCCAGCCCAAAATTTTCGCTGTCCAATACGAAATTTTCTAACTGCGAAAATTTGCACTGGACTGTCACAATTCGCAATGCGATAACTCGCACAGCGAAAACGTGCAATGCGAAAATTCGCACTGCGCCTTGGACTGCGAAAATTTCGTATTGGACTGCGAAAATTTCGCAATGGACTGCGAAAATTTCGCAATTGACTGCGAAAATTTCGCACTGGACTGCAAAAATTTCGCACTCAACTGCGAAAATTTCGTAATGGACTGCAAAAATTTCGCACTCGAATGCGAGAATTTCGCAACGGACTGCGAAAATTTCGCAATGAACTGCGAAAATTTCGCCCTGGAATGCGAAAATTTCGCACTGGACTGCGAACATTTGGCAATGCACGGCAAAAATTCGCACTCGAATGCGAGAATTTCGCTATGGACTGCGAAAATTTCGCAATGGACTACAAAAATTTCGCACTGCAATTTGAAAATTTCGCAATGGACTGCAAAAATTTCGCACTGGGCTGCGAAAATTTCGCACTGGAATGCAAAAATTTCGCAATGGACTGCGAAAATTTCGCACTGGGCTGCGAAAATTTCGCACTGAGCTGCGAAAATATCGCAATGGACTGCGGAAATTTCGCACTCGAATGCGAAAATATCGCAATGGAATGCGAAAATTTCGCAATTGAATGCGAAAATTTCGCACTGGACTGCGAAAATTTGACAATGGACTGCGAAAATTTCGCACTGGACTGTAAAAATTTCGCAATGAACTGCGAAAATTTTGCACTGGAATGCGAAAATTTCGCAATGGACTGCGAAAATTTCGCAATGGGCTGTGAAAATTCCGCAACAGACTGCGAAAATTTCGCACTGGACTGCGAAAATTTCGCACTGGACTGTAAAAATTTCGCAATGAACTGCGAAAATTTCGCACTGGAATGCGAAAATTTCGCACTTAACTGGGAAAATTTTGCAACGGACTCCGGAAATTTGGCAATGAACTGCAAAAATTTCGCACTGGAATGCGAAAATTTCGCACTCGATGGACTGCGAAAATTTCGCAATGAATTGCGAAAATTTCGCACTGAAATGCGAAAATTTCGCACTTAACTGGGAAAATTTCGCACTCGACTGGAAAAATTTCGCACTGGAATGCGAAAATTTCGCACTGGGCTGCAAAAATTTCGCACTGAGCTGCGAAAATTTCGCAATGGACTACGAAAATTTCACAATGGGCTGTGAAAATTCCGCAACAGACTGCGAAAATTTCGCAATGGACTGCGAAAATTTCACAATGGGCTGTGAAAATTCCGCAACAGACTGCGAAAATTTCGTAATGGACTGCGAAAATTTCGCACTGGAATGCGAAAATTTCGCACGGAACTGCGAAAATTTCGCAATGGACTGCGAAAATTTTGCAACGGACTGCGAAAATTTCGCATGAGAATCCGAAAATTTTGCAATTGACTGCGAAAATTTCCCAACGGACTTCGAAAATTTCGCACTTGACTGCAAAAATTTCAAACTGGAATGCGAAAATTTGGCATTGAACTGCAAAAATTTCGCAATTGACTGCGAAAATTTCGCAACGCACTGGACTAAAAATTTTGCAACGGACTGCGAAAATTTCGCACTGGACTGCGAAAATTCCGCAATTGACTGCGAAAATTTCGCACTGGGCTGCGCAAATTTCGCACTGGTCTGCGAAAATTTCGCACTGAGCGGCGAAAATTTCGCAATTGACTGCGAAAATTTCGCAACGGACCGCGAAAATTTCGCACTGGACTACGAAAATTTCGCACTGGAATGCGAAAATTTCGCAACGGAATGCGAAGATTTCACAATGGGCTGCGAAAATTCCGCAACGGACTGCAAAAATTTCGCAATGGTCTGCGAAAATTTTGCAACGGACTGAAAACGGACCGAAAATTGGTCCAATCAGTTTGGCCACTCCAGAGATTATCTCCCTTAACCTTTTTGCTCCGGAAAGCGAAAATTTCGCACTGTAAAGCGAAAATTTCGCGATTTTCACTGTTTAGAAAGAAATTTTCGCTTTCCAGTGCGATATTTGCGCTTTCCAGAGCGAAATGATTAAGGGAGATAATTTCTGGAGTGGCTAAACCGATTGAGGCCAATTTTCGGAAAACATTGATGTATATAGTGGGTAGGCCCATGATTTGCTAGAATTCAGATATAGCTACGGCAGGCTCCTGAAAAAAATCCTTCAAATTAACGACCCTCCTGAAAATTTTTTTGTTTTTTGACAAAAACTTAAAATCATTGATAAATTTTAACCTTTGTCCATCATATCAAATTTAAATTTTCAAAATTCCGGTTTGCACAAGAATGGCGACCCATCACCAAATTACCTCTATTTTCAGCACTCGATATTTATGTTCACGAGAACTGACGATCGGCTAATCCAATCATTATGGAATTCACAAGACACTAGGACCAGGTCTGATAGAAGTGATTTTGAAATGCAGGCAACTCTGTGGCAGTGGTACCATCTTGAACAATCACTGAGAAAAATAACTGCTTTTTGGCCTATAACTTCCGACTCAGCTGTCAGATTTCAACAAAATTCACACAATATTTTGATCTTAGCCCAGACCACATTTGATGAAAATGGATGATGGTTGAAAAATTAGAATAGAATTGCCAGCTATGGTGATTTTTATCTCCTAAATCTTGCAAATTTGCTCAGCAAAACGAAGCTTTTTTCCCTATAACTTCCGGTCCAGTCATGAAATCAAAACGAAGTACATGCAGTAAATGGACCTTAATAAAAGCCAAATTTCGTAGGAATTTCCTAAGAAAAGGGCTGCCAGCTAGGACAATTTTCGTAATTTTTTGGAATCTCTTTACCAAGCGATTACGCCATTAGATTTGCAAATGGGAATGATCCTGGAATTAAAATTAGCAACAAATATTAACGTTTTGAAAATTTGAAAAGTGTTGAGGGTGTAACGCTTAAATTCTATTCACCAGTATAACTTCCAGCACAGTGCTTCAATCGAAACGAAATTCACAGCGTGGGTTTAAGTTAACATGAAGCAGACGAGTATTTTGCTTTGCTTCTAACACAGGGTAACCCGCATCGGACATTTTCGTAAATATTGCACCAACAGATGCTTCAAATTGCATACTCAAATGTAAAGCATTTGGAATAAAAATAAGGAATCAATTTCTAAATTTTCCGAGTTTTGAACATTTTTCGGATGGCAGCCTTAAACAACGTTTAACCGCTAAAACTTTCGATGAAATCCTGCGATGAGAACAAAGTTCAAAGGATACTTTAATTTAAGTATGAGCTTGGTATGGTAAACTTATTGCTGCTTCGTTGGAAAAGTGTTGCCAGCACTGAACATTTTCATCATCTATGTTATAGTTGGGTTTTGTTGCTTTGCATAAGGAATGGTTTATGTGATGCAAAAAAGTGTATTACGGCTTTCCACATTTTTTTGTCACTCAAAGACAATTTCTTCGAAAATTAGTTTTCTAGCGGTTCTGATGCGCTAGATTTTTTTTATTTTTAAAAGCTATTCAATTATAGCTAGATTTTGAGCCTATGTCGCTCCGAACTACACTGACATCATGTAATTTAAATTTAGCGAGTAATTACTTCAAATCTACTAGTTCTTTCGTTCTCTGCTAAAATGGTTCAAAGTTTGTATGTAGATGTAGGGTTGTTCTTCTGGTCAGTCTGCTCCGAATGTCAACAAATAATTTTCATTCGTTTTGAGGTCAATTTATTTTTTCTTTTCGTTTCGTCTGGTTCTGTTCGAATTGAGATACACGCTTTTCGTCCTTTCAAAATCTTGAAATAACTTCTTCTTCGTCTTTGGGTTGTGCTTCGATTTGAATTTTTCACCTGTCACATGCAACTCAGCACCAATTGGACGTGCTGCGAGGGACCGTCTGCGTCAACGCTTTCAACCAGCTGCTGAAATTGTTCAAACTCTTCTCGGGGTCACCAATTTAGGATGTGCCTTCTCCTATTTCAGACTTAGATCCAATTTCAATGAATCTGTGGAAGTCCAAATAAATGATTATAATCTTGGCATCAGCAATCTTGGTTTATATATAAAGTTGCTATTATTAATAAGTGGAAATTTGCTTGAATTAAAACATTTGATTCTTTATTTTTCTAAATATAGACTCAATCTGTGTTCTTTATGATAAATATAACGAACGAAAAATTCTCTCACAAACTATTTTGACAACCAACATTTTTTCATCAAGCTTCAAAACAATTTTCAGCTTAGCCTACTTGATGTACAATTTTCTTGTTTTGTGTTTAATGTCAAGTAGTGTGATGAATAATGAATGTAAGAATGATAAGTGTTTTAATGTGAGTGTATCCAAAACTCTATAGTATGTACTTAACTACAAGACTGAATTAGAATTGAACTGTAACTGAACATACCGCACTTGGCTACATTTACACAGCCTATGTTTCTGTGTCTGTTTCCACGAATGCATAGATAACTCGTACGCATCTCCGCTCTAGATTACCTCTTGCAAACCTAATATTTTAGTGATCGATCCTGTGCTTGTGCCCTGCCAGGTTCTATAACCTGAAAACAGTGGCTTTTTACTGATTTTCGAAAAAAATAGTATTAAACTCGTTTCGGCAAAAATTCATGTATATATATATATATATATATATATATATATATATATATATATATATATATATATATATATATATATATATATATATATATAGGTATATATCAGCAAAGAGATTAAGGGAGATAATCACTGGAGTTGCCGATCCAACTGAGCTGAAATTGTCGGAAGACATAGATGTATATAAAAAGCACGTCCATGACTTGTTAGAATTAAGATGTTTTTAACCTTTTGGCGTCGGCGGGTATTTTAGGGAATTCACAAGTACCCCGATATTTCTAGGCAACGTACATTTTCGTTAAAATAACGAATTGGTAATAAAAACTTATTATGTTTTTTACTTGCTCATTCTAAAGAATCGGAAATTTTAAGCACATTGTGGGCGCTGAGTGCCTAAAAGTAGGCAAGGATTTTTTTTCAAATTTTGATTTGTCATTGCTTCTGACAGAAACAATGGATCATCGTAAAATTTGCAGAGCGTATTCATGTTGACTAAAACTTTGGAGTCTTAAGACTCTGATGTCACTTTTGCAGAGACTCACTGCTTGTTTTGCTCTTTAATTATCGAAGCCAAGGTATTTTTTTTTGAGCGTTTTAAATCCTCAATACTAAGCCAGTAGTCTTCGATATTTTTCTTGCTCCATGTTTTAATTTCCTTTTCCGTATCTGCCTTTGTAAAACCCCAGTACGGAGAAGGACCTATGAAGTTCATTTTTGCTCCTTTTTTGGCTCTGGTATCAGCTTCCTCGTTTCCTCGGTGCCCCTCATGGCCAGGGATCCATATCAACTCGAGGCTGCTCTGTGCCCCTATTTCCCTTAGGGCCTCTCTTACCTCTAGGAGAATAGCCGAATTTATTTGATCGCGATTTATAGCCATGAGAGGCAGCTTGACTATGCGATAGGATATTAATTCTGACCCTTTTTGTGTTCCTTATTTTTATTGTTTGTGAGGCTCTTAGTATGGCAGATAGTTCTGCTTGATATATCGTGGCCTTCTTTGGGAGAGAAATGCATTTTGCACTTGGGACCTACGATCCCTGCTCCTACTTCAAAATCCATCTTTGAACCATCCGTATACCACAATTGCGCTCCTTTGTACGAGGGAGGTGGTCCATCCTTCCATTTGTCCCTTGATGGAATTGTGACCTTGAACCTCTTCTCGAATGCTGCCTCAGTTTTTATTTGGTCGCTGAGGTTTAACATTTCCATTATGGGCCTGACGTCCTCCATGATTTTTAGGTGGATAATACGATCAATATGAAATTTACAAGATAAGCTGGTATTGACTAGGACCAGATTTGAAAGAAGTGATTTTGAAATGCGAACAACCCTGTGACAGTGGTGCCATCTTGACAAATAACTGGAAAAACTGTGTACTGGCCCATAACTTCTGATTCAACTATCATATTTTAACAAAATTCACACAGTTTTTAAATTTAAACCACTTTTGGTTGAAAAATTGGGATAGAGTTGTCAGCTATGATGATTTTTGTCTCTTCAATCTTGCAAATTTGCTCAGCAAAATAAAGCTTCTTTTCCTATAATCTCCGAATAAGTCATGAAACCAAAACGAAATTCGTGTATTAAATAGACCTTACTGTAAGCTAGTTGTCGTAGGAGTTTCGTAGAAACATCATGAAATGGCTGCCAGCTTTTGCAATTTTTGTAATTTTTTTTGGCATTTCTGTACTTGTCATTAAATTTTCGAATTGGAATGATCCTTCAATGAAATTTAATAACAAATGTTGAGTTTTTGAAAATTTGAAAAGTTTTGAGATTGGTAACCCTGAAATTTTTTCAACCTTATAACTTACAGCGCAGTTATCCAACCGAAACAAAACTCACAGGGTGGATTTAATTTAACACGAAGCATATTTGGTATATTTCTAGATTTGGTGCTAACGCAGGGTTGCCAACACCGACATATTCGTAAATATTGGACTGATTCATAAGTAAAGCAATTACAATAAAATAAGCAACCAATGTTAAAATTTCCCGAGTTTTCCAATTTTTTGCATTAAGTCTTTCCAAATGTTTAAGTCACTCAAAGATAATTTCATCGAAAATCAGTTTTCAAGCGGTTCTGATGATACAACCGACGTTTAGAACTGACAGCAAAATTTAATGGGCAGAAAGACATGAGATCATAATGATCAAATCTTTGAGGCACAGAACTGGATTAAATGAGACATTTCCCGCTTAGGACTTAGCTAATATACAAACTGTTTCTTGTTTTTTAGTTTTTTTTTTTGCGAAGCCAGATTGATTTCTGAATCGAAACTTAAAATCATCGTCTTTAAAGTATCGATGTTCTCAGAACATATTGTTTGAAACAGTTAAAGCTTAAGTGTTGCAAACCCATTAAAGAGTTTTAAACTTTGGCTTCATTTATCAGTAAGTTTTACTTCAGCAGTCGAAATAAGCCGATTCAAATACCCAAGATAAACTCGCCCTAAGCTAAAGTTCACCCAAGAACCAGCCCACCTCTCCTGACAGTTTTAATCAAGACTGTGTTTGTTTGATTGTCGTAATATCTTACGGTAGTAAAAAAGACAATCAATAATTCAAGGCTTTTGTCTCAATCATAAATAATCCAAATTCCTCCAAATGTTTTCACTTCACCTCTCTCCCTTAATTTTTTCTGTCACATTCCACAGAATTTATCTACACTTATTCCTAGAAAAGTGTCTCAAGTCATCTCCAAGCTCAGGACAATGCAAATCTACATTTCAAATCCCTTGTATGGACAAGGAGAGGCTCTATACATTTATCTATACATTTGCCGCAAAACCTTGCATGAGAACCAGAAAATGTAAATCGAGACCATTATCCACTTTGCGTTTATCCAAAGTCAAATGGAACCCCATAGGTATTTTACTACGAAAGTATGTATATGTCTTTGGGCATGGGAGAGTAGTGTTAAGGCAACTGAGAACAACAAACGATACAATCCTAGTACGAGGAGACGTAACAAGAAAGCCAGAAACAGACCAGCAAAACCAATGCTGAAGCATGAATGGAAGATGACGCAAATTGAAAATTGAATCTACTGTGTCTATGTCGTTACTCTTTATTGAAACAAACCATTGAAGTGTAAACTGTAACTGTAAGTTGAGAAAAAATGCCGAACTGGTTAGACCTATGTGATGTATCCTTGTAAAGATTCATTCCCCATTGTGTTAAGGACCAAACCGGGCGAATTGCGAGATGATTTTGAAATCAGGAAACCGAAGCTAGCTTTCATGTTCCATTATCCCATCGGTAGTGATATGAGCAGGATAAAGCAAAGAACGTGCTCGTAAAGTACTAGAAGAGCAAAATGGGACAAGAAAAGCTATTTGGTAAAATGGAAACTGCGACTACAAAACAGAGACACAATACGAAGAACTTGAGATGACAAGTAGGCTCATGAAAGTCTTTCGAGAGATCCAAACGGAAAGTAGTCTTTAGAAGCCTACAGCACATGACAAATCTTCTGAAATTATCCTGCAGACACTCGCGTTGTCTTTGTGCTTGTTGTTGTCGACGAAACCGTGGATCGAGACCATTCGTGAAACATTATATTAACATAAATTTTAATGCTTTAGACCGGAGGTGGATAGACGCTCGCGTTTGCAAGTCGTCCTTTTAGCCTTGTTTGTAGCCTGTCTGCACTGGTGTTGCTTGTTTCCATTAGTAGGTCTACTGGCTGACGCCGATGCTACTTATAATTTATTACCAGGTCGGTTCATGTAGACTTTACAGGTGAATAAGTGATTATTTTCCGGGCAAGGTAAGGTCAGATATTTTTTCTTCTGAGATGAAAATTATACTCGCGATATTCGATGCTTCGTACGGGGATATTATAGAGAAGTTTTAATGGTCACGATGCTGTGCAGATACGGTTGTACAGTATCTTAGCATGATTGTGTTTCTTGTAATTTAGTGGCGGGCTGTTCAAACGCGATATCTTGAAATTGAATGTTTCCTGGAAATTTTTGAGCTGAGGTACAGCATTTTAAATTTATTCGGATGGCTGTAGTATTTTAGTTTTAGGGGAGAAAATTGTGTACATGAATTTATTAACATATTATTTTGCTAACAAGGTTAGATATTAGATTCCGCGAGATATTTCGATGAAATGAACAGAATATTTTTTTCGGACAAATAATTTAAGTACCTGATTTCACTTACCTTTATGCTACAGTAACTACGTAGGAATATCTCAAATAGTTTTACTCTTATCTCAAATAGTTTTACTCTTCAGATAAAAAAATTATAAAGATGAAACGGTTTTTTGAACAAAAATTCTGTGAAATATCAGAAATGGTCGCAACCCCAATTGCCGGAGTATTAGCTTCTCTACCAATAGCCCCCATAATATATAAACCTATAAGCGACAACGATAAATGACTATATTCTTCCGAAAATCTATCATTTCTCTTCTTTACTGTTTCAGAAACTCCAGAAAAGGCTGATTCTCAACGGTATTGAACCTTGTATTAAACCTATTCTAAATTAAGGGCAGCATAGTTTCACGTAAAGTGAATTTTCTGTAGATGGCCAAAAAGTTCTTTATCAGGTGTTCTCAGTCCCCCAACCGAGGTTCATATAAGATTTATACCCATTAAAAAAATCCATCTACAGGCCACGTAAGGTCCAGGTCGAGATTCACATTCACATTGCTTCGACCTGGTCGTGCTTTCTAACCTATTGGGGTCCACGGACACGAACTTTATTCCCGCTTTGGACGCAGTACTCTCTCAACGAATGCTGAGGCTATGCACCAGCTATCCTTATTCTAGCATCCACTGACACCGAGCCAATTGTAGACTCAAGGGCTCTCATCAAACACGTGAGCTAACTGCACACATAAAATATATGGTGAGCACCGTTACCCTCAACTATGGAGTACTATCCGAACGATGAAGCCACCTTACCCATTCTGTGCAGATACTTCCTAAAGTAACTGTTGACTACGCGTTTGGTGCTAATGCGGCACTTTAACCACGTCAGTTTGCACAGTCGTTAAAAGATGCACACACTCAGCAAAATATGTTTCCGAGCATCAAAGAAAATATTTACTTGTTTACGAGATATGAAATTTTCCACAAATCAAATAAACTATGTCTGCGAATTAAGTAAATTATTTCTACAATGCGAACATGTTTTTACATGTTTCAACATCAGCCACGCTTCAATATTCGACGAAAAAATTGATAGTTTTTATGATTTCTGTTAACATTTGCTTTACACAAATGAGAGGTCGGTAGCTTAGCTCGCTAACGCGCCAGTCCGAAGCCTCGATCTACTGCTCGCGGGTTTAAATTCCGCCGGGATCATGGTTGTATTCGTACGTCTTCCTTTTCGTTAAAATGGACAACTTTGCATTTCAGCTCCTCCTCCGTGATTAGAGGAGCCCCCGTTTGGTTTACGTTGATACGATTATCTGCTTTTGTTCATACGATTATCTGCTATGCGCCAACAATGCGATCCATGCTGTTTGTGTCGATGTGCGCGCTAAGCCACATGCTACCGGATCTGCTTAACTTATTCATTTTAGAAACGTTGAAGAACCTTCACTGAAGATTTAATCACCAGCAGCTCAGCAACCGAGTCTTGAAACTGCACCGGTCCCAACCTCGGAAATAAACAACAAAGAGACAAGCATAGTACAAAGAAATGGGTTAGGCGGGCTAATAATACGAGTGAGTAAATCCGATGATAAGAAGCAATTTTAAAAAGAAAGGTATTGGGACTAGGAAAATATCAGCCTGGAATTGCCAAGATAAATTGGTTCAACTTAGGTTTCAGTGGCAGCTCGTGACTTTCAGATTCAAGGAACTGCCTAGTGAATATATTAAAAGTGGACAGTACTCTTCGATTGCCAACAGTTAGATTCAATGATTTTCCTGCTCATCATGATCATAAATGTTTAAATGTTTAACTTATGCAAGATAATTGAAAGTGAAAAACAAGTGTAATTTTTTTTTAAATGCAAAGTGAAATTAGTGGCCCTGGTCATCACGAATCTATAAAATATATTTTTCTCATTAATTGATATAGGTGAAAATTATAACTGCAGCAGATCTTTATGGTGAAATCAAAATAATTTCCAAAACACATTAAATTCAATAATCTTGTACTATTTACTTACAAATCGAATATGAACTTACGTATAGCACGAACAAACAAGCAAACAGACAAATCAAAAGAATTTCAATATACGTTAAACATTAAATTCTAGAGCAATGTAGTAAATCCATTACAGAAATTGAACTTACAAACGATAACCTAACCTTAGGTGACCAAACCAAACCAGCTCCAGGCTCTCTAATAAAACAGAAACCGAATTAAAAACGTTGAAATTACTGTTGCGCGAACATATTAAAACTTTTGGGCCGTTTAGCGAGTGGATAAGCAAGGGTTATATCAAAATAAGCATCAGGGTTATATCAAAATAAGCTCAAATGGTGCCGTCCATGCTGCTATTTGCAAACATTCATTGCAAACCTTTAATGACGATCAATTGTGTAATACTTCATTACACTAAACACGATCCATGGATTCTACGCGCACTACGGGCGGACAGTTCGAGTGGCCACTGATCGCGAAGATTGGGGCGGATTCGGGCGCCACTCGTTTCTCAACCAAACTATCCTTTCACCACCGCGAGAAAACGAGAAATCGCGACGGTTCGTCCAGATTACACGTTGAATACTCCTCCCTAATGTAATCAAAATAAATACTCGACAAGGCGTTATTTCGCTTACACCAATTCAATTTAGAAACACTTGTTCCGATTTGCCCTTATCCTAGACGTTGCTACCATAGGATGGTAGACCAGCAGCAAGTCTTTGATTAGAGTTCTGCGCCTTGTCATCTAAGGATTAACAATACTAAAACTACTCTTGCCATTTCGATCGCGTTTCAACTATCTTACACTATCTTAATTCTAACTAACCTGAGATAGGAGTCCCTTTTTGCTGCACGTTCCTCGAGCTTCCCTCGATGCCTGGCCGCACTTCCTCGAATATATAAACTGCTGCGTTTCGCTAGTTGACTCGTCGCACTCTTCGCAAAGATCTCGTATTTATTTCTCCTGGATACTCGACGCACTCGTCTCGAATTCTTGCAGACAGAACCGGTGCCGCTCCTGGAATTTTTCTTCCGAAACTCCTGTAAGAAACTGTTGCCACTATTAGCGCATATATCTCGTCGGCAGCTCGTTCCCCTCACCGCTTTCTGAGGTTCTTAGACTCTTCCTCGATCGCTCGTAAATTCCCTAAGGTTTCATAAAAATAAAAAGAAGTCAGTCGCCACCACAGCTTTTCGCTACCGCACCCTTACCGTGTTCACCTGCTAGAGACCCGTATTCGTGGTGCTCACTTCACTCGAAACGGATTCCCTCTTCGGCCCCGTTGCATGCATTTGTGCATATTGCAACCTCTCGGCCGTTGCACTTTTGAGTTTCCACAGGGCATTGCACTTTCCCTGCACGAGCGCATCTAGGTGGCAATGCCCTGCATTTCAACGCGTTCCACATTGGATCGGCCCGTTTGCGGGTATTCCCTCTTCAGGTGTCATACCGCGATTGTCACATTGATCCATTGTTGGCAACTTCTCCTAGCCGGTCGGAATTTTATTGATTCGTTTTCCGACGACGACATCATTCAAGACTACGATAAGCTTCCGCAACGGTACCGACATCTGAGTTCCGTCTACCAAGATGTTCACCCGAGATCAACATCAAAACGATTAATTGCGGCGGTAGCCAAATTGTAGCTGTCTCAGGAGATAGACTTGGTGCTCGCAAAAGTATCTGCTTGGAATTGATTGTTGATTGAGCCGCATTGTATTTGTTTGATCCCCAGTGGGGGAAAATAAGCGCTAGATGCAGCAATTATCAATATCTGGTAAACCCTCACTGGTAAATTATAAACACAAATAAGTTCATATTTGTTTAAACATAATATATTATGACACCTGACGTGTATTATGTATTATGAGACCTGGCCTTAAAGCACAACTATGGGCAAGTGCTCCAGAGCGCATCTGTATGAATAGGATTTCATTCCTTCATACAAAAAGATGTCAGCTTCACCCGAAAGAGAAAAGTCACTTGGTTTGCTCGACCTATGTGACTAAGTATCGGTACTGCGGGGGCAGATGTAGCCCATACCTACTTTGAGGGTATATCCTGCTGATGGAAGAGGCCCCCTTAGTGGGAGCTCCGCAGGAGCTGTGGTTTATAAGCTATACGATATAGAATTGTTACCTTATCTGGCGAGAAATAATTTCTGGACCCGGCGCTTGCTTATGAGTAGTGTGAAGAAGGCGCACACATTGCCTGGACCCAGGTAAATGGGCTATAAAAGTCATATGAAGATAGGTATGCTATCTTACCATTGATAAATTAGTCTCCATAGGTTTAATCAAAAATGGTAGTATTGAAGTGCACAATACGATTTTGCCTATTCAAATTAATAGGTACTGTCCTAATGTTGGACCATCGATTTGAGCTTCATTGCAGGTATCGATGTAAAACCTTAGCACGATCTTGTATTTGTTTCAGGAGGGGGACTCGTTGACAGCAAAAGTATCTGCTTGGAATTGTTTATTCGTAGCTGAAGATAATAGTGTCACCAGTAGATTGTGACTATCGGCAATACGATGGCAACTCAACAAATAGATCGTGAGCAGACTATTACATCCGCATATCACCTATTGGTACGACGGTGCTGATGATTGCGGTAAGATTTAACTTAAGTATTTAATTGTTCCATTCTTTCTATTCTATTCTATTCTTTTATATTTATTCTTCTTCTAAGGGTACGGACAAGACGGAGCGACGAGAGCGTCGCGAGCGTCGAGTCAAGCAACGCGCCGAAATCGGTCCTATGCTTTCAAATGGAAGTGGCCATGTCGAAGCAGTGACCAAAGAGTGAAAATTTGATAGTAGCGACGACATCGATTCGAACCGATTTCGTTGCTCGACTGCTCGCAGCGGCAATGTATGTTGTTGTTGCAAAATGTGTTTTGATAGCATACAGTAAGTGAGCGAATTGCGTTAATGGGTTTTTCGTGGGTAATTCGAAATTTTGGGTACATTTTTTATGATTGAAAGGTGCGGAATTGCACACAGTCAATTAGATTTCTACCAGTGATTAGGAAAATCTATTGATTTATATATATCAGCAGTCTATTGATTTCAATTTGGTGTATTGTGGTGAGAAAAACTCTTCATCCGACACTGAAGAACTCATTATTTCGACTGCCACTGTAAAATTTCGTTTACAATTTTGCGTCTCGTCGCGTCTACATGAACACAATTCAATGAGCTGTTCAATGCTTGACTCGACGCTGTGCTCGACTCGACGCTCGCGTCGCTCCGTCTTGTCCGTACCCTTAGGGTACGGACAAGACGGAGCGACTGATATATATAAATCAATAGATTTTCCTAATCAATGGTAGAAATCTAATTGACTGTGTGCAATTCTGCACCGTTCAATCACAATAAATGTACCCAAAATTTCGAATTACCCACGAAAAACCCATTAACGCAATTCGTCCACTTACTGTATGTCATCGAAACACATTTTGCAACAACAACATACATTACCGCTGCGAGCAGTCGAGCAACGAAATCGGTTCGAATCGATGTCGTCGCTACTATCAAATTTTCACTCTTTGGTCGCTGCTCCGACATGGCCACTTCCATTTGAAAGCATAGGACCGATTTCGGCGCGTTGCTTGACTCGACGCTCGCGACGCACTCGTCGCTCCGTCTTGTCCGTACCCTAACACATAATTTAAGTGTTTAACTATTCCATTCT
Source organism: Nemotelus nigrinus (assembly GCA_947369275.1). Taxonomy (NCBI): domain Eukaryota; kingdom Metazoa; phylum Arthropoda; class Insecta; order Diptera; family Stratiomyidae; genus Nemotelus; species Nemotelus nigrinus. The sequence goes on along the minus strand of OX376373.1, from coordinate 86,847,321 downwards.
TTCTATTATTTCTCTTTTCGAACCGTGATAACTTATTAGATGTATGCACAAGTCCTGAGAATGTGCATTGAGGCAAAATCACTTCAGTGTATGCTGTTCAGCATATTTTAATGCACTGCAATGTTCCGACTAAGGGTACGGACAAGACGGAGCGACGAGAGCGTCGCGAGCGTCGAGTCAAGCAACGCGCCGAAATCGGTCTTATGCTTTCAAATGGAAGTGGCCATGTCGAAGCAGCGACCAAAGAGTGAAAATTTGATAGTAGCGACGACATCGATTCGAATCGATTTCGTTGCTCGACTGCTCGGTGCAGTAATGTATTTTGTTGTTGCAAAATGTGTTTCGATGACATACAGTAACTAGACGAATTGCGTTGATGGGTTTTTCTCGCAAATTTGGGTACATATTATGTTTTATTTATTTTGGGTACATATGATTCAACGGTGAGGTTTTTAGCAGCGATCAGAATAGTCCATTGATTTCTATTGTGGCGTTTGGGTGCATGATGAAAGTGGAAAATTTTATCACCGCGGTTTTTTTACGAAAGTCTTTGTGGGATCAAACAGATCCCAATCATCATAATAGATATATTTTAGACAAACATTGGATTGAAATTGAGAAAGAGTTTGACGTTTCAAGTAAGTTATGGTTTTGTTTCATAATTTGTTAACAAAAAACCGACAGTGGATGCATATGTAAACATATTTTATTTTGAACTATTGGTGTTTCCCTCAAAACTTTTGTTCGTATGGAAAAATATGTTTGAACGAATGTCAAATTATGTGATTGACGATTCGAGAATAGAATATTTATATTAATTTCATTTTTTGCAGAAAATATGGCCAGAAACAAATGGAAAAGCCTACGGGATAAATTTCGAAAAGTTCAGGGACAAATTCCAGATAAGCGATCTGGAGATGCAGGTGTGGGTATGCCAAAACCACAATCATGGCCATATTATGAAAGCCTGTTGTTGCTTAAAGACCAATTTACTCCAGGAAGGTCATCCGGCAATATTGAATCGTTGTCGACCTTGGATGAGCTTGAAGAGGATGCAATGGCGAAGAGCAATGATGAGGCTGATTGCACTGACGATGTATCAAATGTTTCTCTTGTGCTTCCGCCAAATAATAGCTCTTCAGAAGGCTCACAAAAAAGATTTTCGACGAGCAATTTTGCAAGCAGCGATGAAATAAAAAAAAGAAATAGGCAGAGCGATATCGTGGTGCAAAAACTAATTGACATTGAAAAAGAAAAAATTGAATACTTGCATGAAAGAAACAAAAACAAAAATATAAAAGATGATGACATGTCTTTCTTTGAAAGTCTTCTGCCATATGTTAAACGATTTTCGCACATGGACAAGATGGCTTTTACAATTAATGTCATGCAAATTATACAACAAATGGGAATGATACAAATCAGAGTGCTTCAGCAAGTGCATGGGAACAGCGAAACTTATACTAACATATTAATGTGATAAAAAAAATCAAAAAAAGGAATGAATTCCATTTTTGAATTCCATTTGTTTATTTGTTTACTTTTCGCAAGGATTTAATAAAAAATTATGTATATGAATTTATTCTTTAAAATACAAATTCCTTCTCCTTATTTTCAACTTGAAATTCTCTGCTGATTAAAAAACATTAAAAATGAAAAAAAAATTAAAATGTATTCATATGTAATGAAGAAACAAACTGTATGAGATCAGAAATATCAATCAGTCTTCATTGGATTGGATGATTACATAAATAATTAGCAAATAGATCTCTGAAATGTTGGGCGCTGGTTGACGGTCGGCGAGAGTTGACTGGATTCTGGGTTTCCGGGAACATCTGAATATCATTCAAATTATGATTTACTCCTTCTTTGTCTATGATTGTATTGTGTAAAAGGCAAATGCATTTTATTACATTGTCCGCTGTTTGAGCAGAGGTCTCAATGCATTTTGAAGCTGTTCGCCATTAAGAATACAGGATACCAAATGCGCATTCAACAGTTTTTCTGGCTCGGGATAATCTTTTATTAAAATATTCTTTTTCTGAGTTAAGCTCCTTTCTGCTATGTGGTTTCAGCAGATTTCTCGAAAGTGGATAAGCTTCATCTGCTATAAAAACATTTGGTGCGGTCAAAGATGTAGAAGGTAGACAGTTTTCTTTTGGAATGTGCAATTTGTTGGTTTGAATCATATGAAGCATGTTCGATGTCCTGAACGTTCCTCCATCACTTTATTTCCCGTAGGCCCCAACATCAATAAAAATGAATTTGTAATGAGCATCAACAAATCATAAAAATCTTCTGCAATTTTCGTAAAATCTTCTTCCGAAGGCAGTTTCATATGCACGACATGAAGTGTATCCCATAATATTTCCATAGTTTCTTTGATTACAACTGCTATAGTGGTTTTCCCCATACGGAAACAAAATGCTAGCCCTCTGAAAGAAAGCCCTGTAAACAAATACCTGAAAAAAATGACAGATCTTACAACATTCTAACAAATGTGCTAAGAATCATTATAAAAGGCCTCAGGGTAGGTTTACAAAACTAACGAAACATTCACGGACATCGATTTGAGCAAGACTTTTAACAAACCAAAAATATACGCTTCTGCACCATACTGTGGTGCTACGCATTTTTCATCTCGGGTTTATGTCATTAAATTATCCAAAGAAATTTGTTTGTTATGATATTATCATCTAATATATATATATATATATATATATATATATATATATATATATATATATATATATATATATATATATATATATATATATATAAATATAAGTATATATATATATATATATATATATATATATATATATATATATATATATATATATATATATATATATATATATATATATATATATATATATATATATATATACATATGTATACACAATATATTTTATATATAAAGATATTTGAATTTTCGCTCAAAGTTAATCAAAATATTTCAATTTCGATTACTTGATTTTAGCTGATGAAAAGCACAAAGGGAATTGGGCGAGTTTTATTAATTTTTGATTGTTCGCACTTACCTTATTGTTATCATAAGTCTCTCAGCTGTTTCAATTGGCCTTGCGTGGCAGTTTTGCCACCTCTTCTGCATTTTTCCACAAACCATTTCTTTGATGTAATCAAATGTTTCTATAGACATTCGCATGTAATCAAAAAAACGAACAGGATGCGATCTTAAGTCTGCATAAAGGTGATGGTATTCTCCGCATTCTGGTCTTCTCCTATTTATCGGATGACAGGAATATTTGCGCCACTGCAAAGTCTTAAAGTAACACAACTTTGCGGCATTGCTTTCAAGGCAGAAGAACTCTTTATCCGACTCTGGAGAACTCATCGTTTCGACTGCCACTGTAAAATTTTGTTTACAATTTCGCGTCTCATCGCGTCTACATGAACACAATTCAATGAGCTTTTCCATGCTGGACTCGACGCTATGCTCGACTCGACGCTCTCGTCGCTCCGTCTCGTCCGTACCCTTAGAATGATACGCGATAAGTGAGGTTTTGGCTAAGGGTACGGACAGGACGGAGCGACGAGAGCGTCGAGTCAAGCAACGCGTCGAAATCCGTCCTATGCTTTCAAATGGAAGTGGCCATGTCGAAGCAGCGACCAGAGAGTGAAAATTTGATAGTAGCGACGACATCAATTCGAACCGATTTCGTTGCTCTACTGCTCGCAGTGGTAATGTATGTTGTTGTTGCAAAATGTGTTTTGATGGCATACAGTAAGTAGACGAATTGCGTTAACGGGTTTTTCGTGGGTAGTTCAATATATTGGGTACATTTTTTTATGAATGAAAGGTGCGGAATCGCACACAGTCAATTAGATTTCTACCAGTGATTGGGAAAATCTATTGATTTATAAATATCAGCAGTCTATTGATTTCCATTTGGTGTATTGTGGTGCGAAAAACTCTTCATCCGACACTGAGGAACTAATTATTTCGACTGCCACTGTAAAATTTCGTTTACAATTTTGCATCTCGTCGCGTCTACATGAACGCAATTGATTGAGCTGTTCCATGCTTGACTCGATGCTATGCTCGACGAGAGCGTCGAGTCGAGCATAGCGTCGAGTCAAGCATGGAACAGCTCATTGAATTGTGTTCATGTAGACCCGACAAGACGCCACATTGTAAACGAAATTTTACAGTGGCAGTCGAAATAATTAGTTCCTCAGTGTCGGATGAACAGCTCATTGAATTGTGTTCATGTAGACCCGACAAGACGCCACATTGTAAACGAAATTTTACAGTGGTAGTCAAAATAATGAGTTCTTCAGTGTCGGATGAAGAGTTTTTCTCACCACAATACACCAACGGGAAATCAATAGACTGCTGATATATATAAATCAATAAATTTTCCTAATCACTGGTAGAAATCTAATTGACTGTGTGCAATTCTGCACCGTTCAATCATAAAAAATGTACCCAAGATTTCGAATTACACACGAAAAACCCATTAATGCAATTCGTCTACTTACTGTATGTCATCGAAACACATTTTACAACAACAAAATACATTATCGCTGCGAGCAGTCGAGCAACGAAATCGGTTCGAATCGATGTCGTCGCTACTATCAAATTTTCACTCTTTGGTCGCTGCTTCGACATGGCCACTTCCATTTGAAAGCAAATGACCGATTTCGGCGCGTTGCTTGACTCGACGCTCGCGACGCTCTCGTCGCTCCGTCTTGTCCGTACCCTAAAACGCATGAGCTTCCATTGTTGTAAAGATACCTTTAAAGCATTGTACTTCGGCTGCTAGAAAACACAACTTTTTCGCATATATCATTAATGGAGCTTTGTAAGTTTTTTTGGTTTTTGATTTTGAATATTTGTCACATAAAATTTAATTATTTGTTTTGAATTTCAATATTTATTAATAAACTATTATTTTCCATAAATTTTTTTTATCAAGGGAATTTTTAGTAAGAGAAGCGCTAATTCTTTTACAGCCAACGACGTGCTGCCCCTAGGAAGGTACGTATTCAGAGCTAAGTGAATTCGAACCTCGTGGTAGTCTTTCAAGAAAATTTATAGTTCAAATTTAAACTGTTTTGGTCACCTTTAAAGCAAAAAAAATAAAGGATGCCATTTCATATAAACTCATCAAACACATTCCGTAACCATCCTTACTCCGAATGCAATCACAGACAGTTTCCGTTATTTCAAGACGACAAAGAAACCGTACCAACGAAAGTCATGTATGATTTCGCTTTTCTATAGACATTCCCATCAATTGGTTGAACTTTTTTTACATCCTCCATCACAAACATTTTATCGATGAAGCCTAATGTCACTTGCACCCTGATCTTCTTGCGACATACGCACTAACAACAAGAATTCAGTCAGCGTGAACAAGATTTATAACAAGTACATTCAAACATTTCATATACATACACCTAAAATTCTAAAGAATTTAAAGTCCTTGACGTCCTTGTCACCAAATCGTACTTCGCAATAGATGTACAACGAGTGTAAATACAAAACTTTCATCCAATATCGAATGAAATGCATGAAAATTTCAAGAGACCAAAACGATTTTTGCCAGCGAGGAAAACATTGCGCTGGTGCTGTTAGGTGAAATTGGAAATGTGTTCAATATTTCAATATTAAAGCGAAAAATTTTCAAATAATTTCCAAGAAAAAAAATTTATAAAATTTGGGACAATAGGACCTGGAGTATGCAAAAAAAATACAGTAGTTCCAATTTAAAATGAATAATTTGATTTCAGAATTCTAAAACACAACTCTCCTTTTTGACAGACTTCTCCTAAACACTTGAAATTCATTGCTATCGAATCCGCTATCAAACCATGGATGCAAATCAAATTTTCTGAAAAGTTTTCACCGTCACGAACGTTGGGTAGACTCCGCTCATACTTTTAAGGATACACTTGCTTTTTTTACATTTTTCCATTTCATCGCCGAAAAACGGTTATAAATGTTCTCATACTTTTCAGAGAGGAAAATAAATTCATATTCTCGACCACCATATGGCTTCGCGGAATGGAAAGATGATTTTCTGACAATGAAAATGAATAAATCTACGGATATTGTCTTGTCTATGCTATAATGAAGTGAAGTTCTTGCTTTTAATTCAAACGTATTTAATTTGAGAATGGTGAATTTATTCATTGCTTGGTGAAAAAGTTTTGAAGAAGATTGAAAGTTTCAAATGCGATAAAAGAAAAAGTTCCAAGATTACACTAAATGAACATTTAAGCACTGATTTGCATAGGAATTTGTGGCTAAATTTTTTATGTGAGCAAGTCATTAGTGCAATCCTCCTAGAAGTTAGTTCCACAAGTTTCTCGAAAGTGTTCGTTTTTTGGAAGCTTTACGTAAGTCATAGTTGCATGTGTTTGAATTATGAATACTGAATCACAAGAAAAATGCCCACATCATAGTAATAAACTTATGCAAATTTCTTACCACAAACTTGCTATTGTAAGTTGCTAGAAACTTCTGAGTAACAGCGCTTTCGAAATACATAGATTATCAATAAAAAAAAAAAAATAGCGCATCAGTACCGCTAGAAAACTAATTTTCGAAGAAATTGTCTTTGAGTGACAAAAAAGTGTGGAAAGACGTAATACACTGTTCTGTAGAATCATATCAACCATTCCTTATCCAAAGCAACACAAGTCAACTATAACACAAATGATGAACATGTTCAGTGCTGGTAACACTTTCCGAACGAAGCAGCTATAAGTAAACTATAAAAAGCTCATACTCAAATCAACTTATCCTTTGAATTTCGTTCTCATCACAGGATTTCATCGAAAGTTTCAGCGGTTAAACGTTGTTTGAGGCTGCCATTCGAAAAATGTTCAAAACTCGGAAAATTTAAAAATCCATTCCTTATTTTTATTGCAAATGCTTTCGTATGAGAACGTAATTTGAAGCATCTGTTGGTGCAATATTTACAGAAATGGCTAATGCTGGTTAGCCTGTGTCGGCAGCAAAGCAAAATATATACCAAATCTGCTTCACGTTAAGTTAAACCCAGCCAGTAAATTTCGTTTCGATTGAATCACTGCGCTGGAAGTTATACGTGTGAACAGAATTTTAGGGTTACCACCCTCAAAACTTTTCAAATTTTTAAAGCGTTAATATTTGTTGTTAATTTTCATTGCAGGATCATTCCCATTTAATCAATCTAATGACATAATCGCTCAGTAAAGAAATTCCACAAAATTACAAAAATGGTCATAGCTGGCAGCCCTTTCATGATTTTTGTACGAAATTTTTACGACATTTGGTTCACATTAAGGTCCATTTACTACATGAACTTCGTTCTGATTTCTACACTAGACCGGAAGTTATAGGGAAAAAAGCTTTATTTTGCTGAGCAAATTTGCAAGATTTAGGAGACAAAATCACCATAGCTGGCAACTCTATTCTAATTTTTCAGCCAATTTTTTATCAAATGTTATCTTAGGTAGGATCCAAGTACTGTGGGAATCTTGTCAAAATCTGATGGCTGAGTCGGAAGTTATAGGCCTAAACCCGGTTTATTTTCTCAGTGATTTTTCAAGATGGTACCACCAGCACAGGGTTGCCCGCATTTCAAAATCACTTCTATCAGACCTGGTCTTAGCTAATACCAACATGTCCTGTAAATTTCATTATGGTCGAATAATCCGGTCGTCAGTTCTCGTGAACAGAACTTTCGAGTGCTGAAAATAGAGGTAATTTGATGATGGGCTGCCGTTCTTGTGCAAATCGGAATTTTAATTTAATTTTAAATTTTAATTTACTTGAATACGCTTGCATAATTTGGAGCCCAAATTTTGTTACTCACTGTGAAAGACTAGAATCGGTGCAGAAACAATTTTCACTCTTTGCATTGAGAGACGTCTACAATCTACTAGATTTTCATAATATCCCCTCTTATGAGCACAGACTTAAACTCTTAAATCTAACGACTCTAGCCTCAAGAAGATTGGTAGTTAGCGCTTGCCTTACCTTTGATATCATTAATGGGACGGTAAAGACAGGAGCCCTATCGAACACATTTACAATAACAACCAAGCTAGGCGCACTAGGCATACACGTCTTCTGAGGGAATATCAGCACCCCACGGGCTACGGGTATAATGAACCCATAAGTAGGTGTTGTCGAGTATTTAACAGTATAAGCCAGCACTACTCTCCAGGTATTTCCAAATATACCTTCAAAAACAACTTGACAAAGGCTTTATTAACATCATAGTCCAGCTATTACCCTTCCTTAATTGCCTGAAGAAAATATAAGTTAAATGTTTTCATTATACTGTAATTATAAGATTTAATGTTTTATTGTCATAAGTAATATTATGTTTCTGTCTTAATTGCATAGATAAATGTTGTTTTTTGATGCCTTGCTTGGCAAATAAATAAACAAATATTTCAATTTGAAATTATGGACAAAGGTTAAAATTTATCATTGATATGATTTTTTTGTCAAAAATCAAAAATTTTCAGGAAGGTCAATGATTTGAAGGTTTTTTTTCAGGTACCTGCCACTATCTTGAAAATCCACGTATGCTAAATTTTAGTCGTCAACACTAATACGCCTTGCAAATTTGACGACGATCCATTATTTTTCTAAAAAGTAATGACAAATCATAATTTGAAAAAAAATCCTTGCCTACATTTAGGCATGCTGCACCCACACACGGCTCAAAATTTACAACATTTTAACATAAACAACCTTAAAACATAATAAGTTTTCATTCCCAAACATTTATTTTAACAAAAATTTACACTGCTTGGAAATACAGGAGTACCTGAAAATTCACTAAAATGCTCGCCGCCGCCAAAAGGTTTAAGATATCTGAATTCCAGCAAGTTATGGACCTACCTACTATATACATCTACATTTTCCGAAAATTTCAGCTCAATCGGATCGGCCACTCCAGAGATTATCTCGGAAAATCATTTGATAGATCGCTCACAAAAGTCAACATACAGCATGTAAAAACACGAATATGGTACAGTGGAAAAAGAGAGAATGCAATGAAAACGTAAAAGTAGCTTTATTGGCATTAAAAATAAGTTTCAGAACATAACAATAAAGAAATTCCGAACACAGAAAGAAATAAGCCATGAAAACTAAGAAAATTCATCCATGGAAAGTCAGCATACACCACGAGCCATGTGTCGAAAAGAACGAGAATGACCAAAAAACGTGAGCTCAATACTTTGTAGGCCCTCCACCAGCCTTAATAAGAGCTTCTAAACGGCTTCGCATCGAAAGAACGAGATATCCGGTAATTTCGGGTGGAATATTCATCCAGGTACACAGCAGAGCAGATTTCAGGGTATCTTTGCTAGTAATAGTTGCTCTTACGGCTGGCTCACGAATTCTGCGATCCAATTCCTCTCATAAATGCTCTATAGGGTTTAAATCGGGAGTCTGAGGCGGACTGTGAAGCTGATGAGGGACTTTATACAGCAACCATTCCTTGACACTTCTAGCTGTATGTTTTGGATCATTGTCCTGCTGAAAGATCCAACCTGGCTGTAGGCCTAATTTCTGCACAAAAGGTATCAAATTGCCTCGCAATATGTTCAAATACATATTGCGAGGTATTGATCCATAGTAAAAGTATTGATCCATAGTACCATCAATAAAATTTAATTGCCCCACACCAGCGGCCGACACACAGCCCCATACGAGGACTGACCCTCCATCGTGTTTCACTATAGGACGCAAATTCTTCTTTGCCAATGCTTAGTTCCACTTCCTCCACACGTATCCGCGCCCATCAGAGCCATAAATTTTATACTTGCTCTCATCACTAAACAGAACTTGATTCCGAAAATGTTCGTCCTTATTAAGATGCAGGCGAGCGAAGTCAAGCCTCTTCTTTTCATTAACTGGAGAAATGAAAGGTTTTCTGCGCGGAACTCTACCGTTATAACCCTGATTACGCAAAACTCTACGTATAATTTCGGGACTCTCTTGCTTCTCTGTTGCCTTTGCAAGTGCAGTGGCCATTGCTGGAGCACTTTTTTGTGGCTCCTTACTTATTTTGCGTAACAAGTCTCTCTCATCTCTCTTACTTAAGGATTTCGGTCTACCTGTTCGTTGTTTATTTTGTATTCTCCCTTCCGTTTCCGCTTTCTGTATGATTGTTTGCACCGTTGCCCAACTTCTTCCAACTATTTTAGCAATTTTGCCATACGAATTCCATTCCACTCCTTCCCTAAGGACGATTTTTCGCAGTTCCAAACTCGTTTCCTTCCGTGTACTCATTTTTAAGCATGAAAGGCACCCAAATCACTTAAGTTTGATCGACTTGCAATGTACTAATGTTTATCTTTGTATATTAACACGGTAGCAATCTTTATCGCAGTATGACTCATCGCTTAGACTGATTCATTTGAATTTTCTGTGGTGTATGCTGACTTTTGTTTCCTCACTTTCAGCGGAATTTCTTGTTATTTACTATGTATATGTGTATATATATGTATATTCTCATTAATTCTGTGTATAATAGATTATAATGTCTCTGATATTCCTTTTAAGGGGAGCTTCTCCTGTAAACGGGGTTTTTCGCTCCTTAATTTCGAACGTGGATTTAAAAAAAACTATGGGTTGCCTAATCTTGAATTTTTTATGAAATTATTATTCTTTATTAGAGACTGCTACATTGTTAGTTTTATGTAAAAATATTGAGTCGTTCCTGAGATATGGTTGCTCAAAGTGGGACATGTTATTTTCGCAGAGGTATATGGCGTGCACTGTAGAGCCTCAGGAGTTGATTCTGGAACAAACAATGTCATATGTTTTTTGTTTGTTTTTGAGTCCTCTATAGAACGACGTCTTTGTTTAAAAAAAAATTTTTTTTACAAAAACTACAACAAAATTAGCAAAATTTTCATTTTTTTTCAACAAATTTGTTTAACAAAAGTGTGTTAAAAATTTTTTTTATACAACTTTCTCGACGATGTTCCATTTGAAATTTAATACGCTTTAATCTGATATGTAAACTTTTAAAATTGGTCAAGCCGTTTTTTAGTTATCGTGCACGCCAGTTTGAAAAGCATGGTTTCGAGAAAAACGCGCTTAAAGTTTTTAGTTCCAAAAGAAGTATGTTTTTGTCAACTTACCCATATGAAAGCACTATTTTGCTATTCCTGGTTCATAAAACATACCCTCTGACTCTTCGTAAAGTTGATTTTCTTTCATTTTCTCCATTCTCGCAAGGGTTCGGGCTTCTTTAGTCTGTGCGGATGAGGCGAGCGCTTGACGTAGTAGCCGATCATTGTCGCGTTGTTCGGCAGCCGCTTTGCACGACGGGCCAATTTTCAATTCCAAAACCTCCATGATTTTCAAGACACCGTTGAAACCATCGTTAAAAATGACTGTGGCTATAAAAGTTGCGATTTGGACGATTTTAAAACCTGCATGCACGTGGAAAAAAAGTCGCATACTAATTTGTCATTTTAAAACCTGCATGCACGTGGAAAAAAAGTCGCATACTAATTTGTCACACTCACAAATGCACATTCGCAGTAAAACTATTTTCTAGAAAAGTTCCTGAATCCATAAAACAATTTTTCACTCATAATGAGTTTTCAATAGCACCCAAGAGACGCGTTGACCGCCGCAAAGCGATCATTAGATCGGCGCGTCAAAATCCGGACGTTGAACACGACGTGACAAAAAAACTCATAACTTCCAAAATTTTGCGAATTCCAGTCTGAAATTTTACATGCGTATTTCTCAATGCATATATAATTGAATAACAATGAAAAAAAAGACGATTTTTTAACCATTTTACAGGAGAAGCTCGACTTAAGCACTGTTGAAAAATTTCACCACTTAAAGTGTAGCATTTCGGGTGAAGCGGAAAATTTGTTTAAACAATTCCAAATAACAGACGCGAATCACCAAATAGCATGGAGGGTCTTGGTAGAACGCTACGACAACAAAGCAACTTTAGTGATTTCACAGTTGAAACGATTCTTTAGTTGAGGGTTCGCAAATGAGTCAGCGTCATCGATAAATTTGTTATTGGATACAACGGTCGAGGCAGTGCAAGTGTTGGAGAACATGGATATTAAAGAAATGTGGCAGGCAGTAGTTGTAGATATAACAACTCAACGTTTACCTTCCGAGACGAGACAACTATTGGAGCAGCAGCCAGCGGCTAGTAGAGAGCTACCAACTTTCATTGAGTTGAAAGCTTTTTTTGAAAAATTGATTTCGCGTTTTCTAGGCTTCTGGAGTGACACATGTTGGAGAGAATTCACAAAAGAGGATTACAAAGTCTCATACGAATAACATCTGATCGTACCACAGTAATATCTAAGGGTCCCTGCAAAGGGATCCAAAAATTTAAACTCCGGACGTTTCTGTGCCTGAAGGTATAAGATTTGTCCAGATCAACTTGCGGCGTGCCAAGGCTTCGTCCTATCTTTTGAGCGAAAAATTGACAAAACTGCAAGCCTCCCCCTACATTGCACTTGTACAGGAACCGTGGGTTCGAGGCGGTAGGATCTACGGACTTAGTCCAACCACGGGGGCCAAGATCTTTTATGATGAAAGGTCAATACGGCCGAGGACTTGTGTTCTGGCTTCCAATCTGCTTGATGCCACCATGCTCAGACAGATTTCAAGCCCGGACCTGTCAGCGGTCGTCGTACAACACCGAGAAAATGGTAGGCTTAAGCGCACGATAATTGCCTCAGCTTACTTTCCCTTTGACTCCTTACTCCCGCCGCCGATACAGGAGTTAAAGGACGTGGTTCTGTACGCTGAATCGGAGAGACTTGAACTTGTGGTGGGCTGCGATGCCAACTCCCAGCATACCAGCTGGGGTAGCAACAAATGTAACGCCAGGGATAAAAGTCTCTTTGATTTCATAACTTCTGCCGGGCTGATGATTTTAAACACTGGGACTACTCCCACATTTGTCACCCCAAACAGAAGGGCGGTCATTGATGTATCGCTATGTTCAGCTGGAATAGTTGGATCAATGACTGGATGGAATGTATCAGATGAGGATTCACTCTCTGATCATCGCTACTTGGTGTTCTCTTTAGCCACGGATCTAACAAAACGAAGAAGAAACCCAAGAAACACTGATTGGCCTACGTTCAATCGGCTTCTTACAGACAAAGCGCGTCCTAGTGGTAGGATAAAATCGCCAAAGTCAATAGAATCCCGGTTGAGCACTCTGAATAGAGACCTAATGAGTAGCTATGAAGAGGCCTGCCAGATCAGTAAGAGCAAATGTGGCAAGACGGTTCCCTGGTGGAATCGGGAACTACAGAGGCTAAGGAAAAGTACCAGGAAAAGTCTCAACAGAGCTTGTAAGAGCAACAATGAGGATGACTGGATCGCCTACAGAACTTTGCAGAGAACGTATAAGAAGCTGGTGAGGACCTCTAAGAGGGAATCATTTAGATCTTACTGTGAAAGACTGGAAGGCACACGGGAGACGTCTAGGCTTTGCAAAGTCCTAGAGAAGGATCAATCAACTAAGCTAGACTCTCTAAAACGCTCGGATGGTGATTTTACCAAGTCCAAAAAGGAGTCTTTGCAGACTTTACTTGGGACTCACTTCCCGGGAGCCCCGGTGATTGAGTCGCAGAAGGCAAATGCGCCTGTAACCGAAATCCCTGCTCTTCGCAGCAGTCGGAAGTGCTGGTACACAACTAGATCTGTGGTCACTAGTGAAAAGGTCAGGGATGCAATCATGTCTTTTGAAAATTTCAAATCGCCGGGCCTGGATGGTATCTATCCGGTTATGCTTAGGGAGGGAATTGACCACTTGGGGGCAGACCTGAGAGAAATCTTCTGGGCATGCCTTTCCTTGGGGTATGTTCCGTCACCTTGGCGAGAGGTTAAGGTAGTTTTTATACCTAAACCGGGGAGAGATGACTATTCCGATCCAAGGAACTTTAGACCAATCAGCTTAACTTCGTTTATGTTGAAATGCCTAGAGAGACTTGTCGAACGACACATACGTACTACGACGCTTAGGTTTAACCCTTTGAATGATGAGCAACATGCGTACCAGCGAGGAAAATCATGCGAGTCGGCCCTTCATTCTTTGGTGGCCAGAGTTGAGGGAGCGATCTCCAATGGTGAGTATGCGCTGGGGGTGGGGGGGATTCATGCCATGCTGACGCAGAGATGGTTGCTGGCGGAAGCTGGATCCGATTGCTACTTAAGAACAGAGGCGACAAATGGATGCCCTCAAGGGGGCGTCCTATCACCGCTCCTGTGGAGTATGCTAGTCGACTCCCTGCTTAACGAACTGCAACAAGAAAGGCTGCACGCACAAGCTTATGCTGATGACGTGGCCGCACTGGCTGTCGGTAAAGATCTGAATGTGGTATGTAGAATTACAAAGCGTGCATTGGATCTGATTGGCAGCTGGTCTTCGAGGCACAGCTTAACAGTGAATCCTGGTAAGACGAAACTTGTTTTGTTTACCAGGAAAAGAAAACTGAGAAGACTAGTGCTTCCAATCATGAAGGGTGTAACACTTCAACTTTCAGATGAAGTCAAATATCTTGGAGTAATTTTGGACAAAAAACTTCTCTGGAAGAAACATGTGGAAGTGAAGCTTACTCGTGCTATAAAAGCTTTCGGGCAGTGCAGGAGAGCTTTAGCTACCACATGGGGCCTAAAGCCTCGTGTAGTGATGTGGATCTACACAGCAATAATTAGGCCGATGTTCACGTACGCATCGGTGGTGTGGTGGACTATCGTGAGGCTATTGTATGCTCGGAAAAAGTTAGCCTCGCTGCAAAGGACGGTGTGCCTGGGTATCTGTGGTGCCATGAGCACTACTCCGGGTGCGGCCCTTGATGCGCTTCTCAATCTGCCTCCTTTCGACATTCAAGTTCAGAGTGTGGCGATAAGCTCTGCCCATAGACTAGCTCAGCTTGGCTTATGGGTAGGTGAAGACGATGTGGGGCACTGCTCTATTAGGAAGTCGATGTGTGAGATCTCTCCGATTTTCGCGATGCCTTCGGAAGCTTGGGTGCCCTTCCTCGACTTCAGAAGAAGGTTCGAAGTAATCCTCTTAAGCAGAAGTAACTGGGATGATCCGGATCTGTGTACGAGGGGATATTCGGAGATCTTCTTCACGGACGGCTCGAGGTCAGATAGTAGATCTGGAGCTGGTGTCTATCTACATTCATCGAATGGCAGATGGGCTTTCTCTCTTGGAGAGCACGCTTCGGTTTTTCAAGCAGAAATGTTTGCTATCCTGAGAGCTGCCTGTTGGGCAGTTGAGGAAAGATGGAGGGGAAAGAGCATTGCTATTTGCAGTGACAGTCAAGCTGCACTGATGGCGCTGCGTAGACCCCTGACAAACTCGAAAATTGTCCAAGAGTGCAGAGCACGATTGAACTCTGTCGCCAGATTCAATAGGGTGCATCTGCTCTGGGTACCGGGGCACTGTGGTGTTGAGGGGAATGAAATTGCTGACGTCATTGCGAAGCAAGGTTCGGAACTTCCGCTACGGGGCCCTGAACCCGCCTTGGGTGTGCCGACCGCATCTGCACGTGCCATTATTCGAAAGTGGGTAGATGATGCTCACAAAGATAGATGGACGGCTGCCGGTGTGGCCAGGCACACGAAGGTATTCCTTTCAGAACCCAACCATGTGACTGCGGGATTCTTGCTCAATAAGAGCAGGAAAGTTTGCAGGGCCATGGTAGGTATTCTGACTGGACACAACTGCCTAGGAGGACATATGTACCGAATAGGTGTTGCACAGGATGACCTCTGTTCATCCTGTCTAGAAGAGGCTGACTCTGCGGAGCATTTCCTCTGTGAATGCCCAGCGTTTGCGCGTCTCAGATATCAATGCTTTGGCTGGGATGTTGCACGCATGCAGACGATAGCCTCTTTTCCCCTATCAGTGATCCTAGACTTTATCAAGAGGTCTGGGAAACTATGGTAGGTAGGGGGAAATGAGTACAATGGGTCCTTTGGCCTGAGTGCTTAGAGGCGCCAGTGCGCCTCTCCCCCAACTCTCACACACACACACACACACACACACACACACACACACACACACACACACACACACACACACACACACACACACACACACACACCACACACCACACTAATATACACACACACACACACACACACACCACACACCACACTAATATACAACAGTCGTGCAACATCTGCAAAGAATATAATAGCATTCAGCATTGTATCCAGTCTACAATACTTAATCACGGTACAAATTTGCAATTGGTAAAACGCAATGGCCTTTGTCTCAATAGTTTAAGAAAGGGTCTTATGATGAGCAATTGCCCAAGTACATCACGGTGCTTCAAGTGCAAAGGCATGCATCATATGCTTATACATAGAGAAAATGTTGACACAGCATTCCAAACGAGTCCTGAATTGAGGCAACAACCGGATCCATCGAATGTTGGTTCAAGTATCAAATGCCAGCAAGAAGTCCTGTTGGCTACGACATTAGTTACCATTGAGTCACCTTCTGGTCACATTCCACTTTGAGCATGACTTGAACAGGGCTCACAAGCTTCGTTTATCTCTGAATTTGCAGTGCAGCTATTAAAATTGAAAAGAGAGTCATCGAAAGTTAATGTCACAGGAATCGGTTTGAGTACTGCTACAAAAATTAAAGGGGTTTTTCGAGTAAGTTTGATAATACAACAACAGGATACAATTGAATTAGATGGTTTAATTTAATAAAACTTAGTATTGGTTCGATGCTACAAAACTCTAGGCTAGGCTGGATTATTTCTGGTGACGTTCAGCAAACACATTTGTAAAAAAGCTATCAATGTTTCAAGTTGAAGTTACAGATGACATGAGTATTAGTGATCAGATCAAAAGGTTTTGGGAGCTTGAGGAAATTCAACCGAAAAAAGCATTAACCAAGGAAGAAGAATTTTGTGAAAACTCTTTTATCAATAATGTTACGAGGGATAATGATGGAAGGTGTACGGTGCAACTACCATTTAAAGATGGAGCTAGTAGAACTTATCTCGGAGAATCAAAAACGCAGCAATACTCAGCTCCATAGCGCTAGAAAAACGTTTCGAAAACATCCCGACCTGAAACTGGAGTATCAAAAGTGCATTCAAGAATGTATCGACTCGCATCATATGCAATTAGTGAAAGAACCTACGACTAATAATGTAACCACTGAAGATAATAAAATAAATTATTATTATTTGCCTCACTACGCAGTCTTCAAAGAGAGTAGTACTACAAAATTGCGAGTCGTATTCGATGCATCTCGGGAAACGAACAAAGGATTATCACTAAATGATATATTGTTGACTGGACCACCCACTCAAAATCAGATGATTTTGGTTGTCATGAGGTGGAGGCTATTCCAGTATGCTTTAATGGCCGATATAGCGAGAATGTATCGCCAAATTAAGGTGCACTGCGATGACGTTGACTACCAACGAATAATATGGAGATCAAACCCCAATGACGCACTTGATCAATATCGCCTAACTACGGTAACATTTGGCACAACGTGCGCACCTTTTCTCGCTATACGGACTCTGCACAAATTAGCAGAAGATGAGATAAATAATTATCCTACGGCATTTACTGCTATCAAGAATGATTTTAATGTCGACGATTCTCTCTCAGGGGCCAAGAATTACAAGAAACCATCGATAAAAGTAATGCAATTTCTGCTGCCTTAAAATCTGGTGGATTTATCCTGTGAAAATGGATTGCGAATGATCAACGACTCCTGCAAGGAATTCCCAAAGAAGATATTTAAATGAAGAATTGTTTTGAAATTAACTTAGATCAATGGTTCAAATCATTAGGAATCGTGTGATATTCTATGAATGATTATTTTACTTTTCGTATACAATTGAAAGGTTTAGATTTATCTTATTCAAAGAGACAACTGCTATTACCAAGTGCTGTTGCTGAGTGAGTTTGAGACTTTGTCAGCATGGCTCATGAAAGAAGCTTAGCTGAAATTATATGTCGCTGGGGGTATTTTGCTGCTTTCAGAAATCGCCCAACTATTCCACCCAATGAGATGGCTTGCTCCTTTTATTGTCAAAGCAAAAGTCCTTCTCCAAACTTTTTGGCTACAGGGGCTCACCTATGATGAAGCTGTCCCTTATGAAACTACACAATAATGACTGAAATTTAGAAATAATTTAAAATGATTAATAAAATTAAAATACCGCGATGTATTAGAAACTCGTCAACATCTCAATTTAAAATCTATGAATAAAGCGATGCATCGAAGGAAGCTTATGCGGCTGCTGTGTACATCGTCAGCAGAAATGTTGAACAAACTAACGTTTTTCTTATGCTGGCGAAGACAAAAGTTGCTCCCATTTGTACAGTGTCTATACCACGTTTAGGAACTATGTGGCCCTGTGTTACTTTTCTAATCGGCACATCAAGAAAAGAAACATTAAATTTCCAGCATGTTTGAACATGGTTATGGACCGACTCGAAAATTGTCCTCTCCTGGATTAAGGGACATCCGACGCGATGGTCAGTTTTTGTAGCTAATTGTATTACTGAGATTTACAATACTAGTGGGAATACACCTTCGCGTCACGTGCTCTCGAAGGAAAATCCTGCTGATTTAGCAATTCGTGGTTTGGATGACAACTGCACAATCAACACTAAGTCTTTGTGGTGGACAGGCCCATCTTGGTTGCAGAAAAACCCTGAACATTGGCCTAAAATGAAAAGTAGAAATTACTAATTTGGTACGACGGAAAAATTTGAATGTTAACTACTGCCTGCATTTAGCTTCGGATACAAATGACAAAATAAATAGATTTTCCTCATTTAATCGATTAATTCGAGTAACCGTGTATTGCTATCGATTCTTCAAGTAAGTCAGAAAGAAAACAACTACTAAAGGATACTTAACGACGGAAGAATTACGACAATCACCAAAATTTTCGATTATCAACATCCAACAGAAGGCTTTTAAAGAAGATATTAACAAATTACAAAAGGGCAAACAATTAAAGAGAAGAAGTCAATTACTCAATCTTGTTCCATTTCTTGACGGAGACGGGATTCTGCGAATTGGAGGGCACCTTGAGAAAGCAAATTTAACCTTCTCACAAAGACATCCGAAGGGACATTTACTGAACTGCTAGTACGGTATATACACAAAATCACATTACCTGGACAAACGCAATTGATGCTCGCTACCCTGAGATACAACTATTGGCTACTGGATGCAAGAAATGTTATTCGGCATTCTAATCATAAGTGTGTAATTTGCTTTTGTCCAAAGCCAAAATATCATCACAGTTAATGGGAAATTTATCGAAACGGAGGGTCACAGTTTTACGTCCATTCACCCAGACTGGAGTGGATCACTGCGGGCCAGTTACAATCAAAGACAGAAATGGACGCGGAAGTAAGATACATAAGAGATACATGGCCATTTTCATTTGTTTAGCGGTGAAGGCAATTCACATCAAAACTTTCATGCAAAATTTTTCAAAACCTTTGTTAATAATACAGTAGTTCTCGAATTGGAATAGCGGTCGGTCGATAGTAATGAACCGATGTCATATAAAAATGTTCTGTGTTGAATTGGAATAGAAGCTAAATAAAGTACAATTGATATAGAGTGAATTTGGAATAAATGTACTAATATCGCATATATATATATATATATACAGGGTGTTTGGTACTAAATAAACACTATTTTAAGGAGCCGTTCTTTGACATATTTTGAGTCAAAAATCGTTCTACAGGATGGTCCGGATTTCAAAACCTACGGAGTTACAGGGTGTTCAAAAAAACTTGCTTGGACCGGTACCCTGACCCACTTGAATCATTATATCCTGAAAACTAATTACCATAACTCAAAGTTTTATGCCGCGTATATTAAACAATTAAATTACCTTTTATTTAATGTATTGCACTTGATTGCACTTGTACCGAGTTTTGAGATATTTTCTTCGAAACACAACATTTTTTAATTTTAACCCCGACAATTCTGTGTTCCAGGTCTTTTTCCTTAGAAAACCTCATTATAATGTGCCACTTTCATTTAAATATTTTGATAAGCCATATTACTGCCTACAAAAGTTACATACATTCTAATTACTTAGATTCTACCATTTCGCAAGTATTAAGCGAAAATAAATATCGCTTAAAAACTAAATATGTCATAAAACGGTCCTCCTTGAAAAAACAAAGTTTAATATGCTAGTCGTACTAAAGTAATTTAGTACCCATTTATTGCTCTTTGAAGTATCAATAAACTTAACTATATTTTAATTAGTTTCAACATAATTGATGCACCTACCTAGATGTGACAGGTAAAAGCATGTCCAGTTCTTCGCCTTTATTAGTGGCATACTGAAAAAATTGAAAACGCATAAAAACAGAACCACTTTCAAATTCTTGTAAGTTTCAGTGCATTACTCGAACAACAAGATCTAAATAAAGTTTACGAAAATACATGGAAAATGCCTCGCTACACTAACGAAGAATATGGAGATATTTTGTACGTCTATGGGGAGTGCCGGGGAAATTCAGCAGCGGCGCAATCTTTGTATCATCAGAGATACCCCCATCGACAGATTCCTGGAAGGAGAGTGTTTCAACAACTTTACGCAAAGATTCGGGAAACGGGTAACGTCAGAACGAGCCGAGTAAACGCAAATCCTACAGCTGCAACCGCTGTACGGACCGAAGAAGAAATATTGCATGCAGTGGAATCTGACCCATCAAACAGTATTCGACGCTTAGCGTTACGGTTTAACGTGTCTAGCTGGAAAGTTTGGAGTATTTTGAAAGCAGGCCATCTACATCCTTACCATCACACACCAGTTCAGGAGCTCCTACCCATCGATTTGCCTAAAAAGATGGAATTCTGCAATTGGCTCCTTGAGAGACAATAAGGCGACGAAAATTTTGTCAACAGCATTCTTTGGACGGATGAGTCTTTATTTACGAGGGACCGTATCACAAACTTCCACAATTTACACACGTGGGCTGAGAACAATCCAAACACTGCAAGAACGTCATCATTTCAGCATAGATTCAGCGTAAATTTATGGGCAGGAGTGATTGGCAATAATTTGATTGGGCCTTTTCGGCTCCCGCCTACCCTAAATAGTACCAGCTACTTGCATTTTTTAACACATGATCTGCAGGACTAATTGGAAGATATTCCTCTGCAACGATTGGTTTCCATGTTTTACCAACACCATGGTGCTCCAGCTCATTACGGCCGACCAGTCATAGATTGGTTGAATTCCAACTATCCCAATCGCTGGATCGGTAGAAATGGACCAGTACACTGGCCTGCGAGGTCTCCTGATCTGACTGTTATGGATTTTTTTGTATGGGGACGGATGAAGGACCTTGTGTACGCAATGAAAGTATCCACTTTAGAAGAACTAAATACCAGGATCGATGATGCTGCAACAGCTGAGAGACATGAATATGAAAAGAACGCTTGCAAAACGAGCTTTGGCATGTATTCAAAATGAAGGTGGCAATTTTGAACACTTACTGTAGATAAAAAATTTTGAAATAAAGCATAAAAACCATTATTAAATACTTTCAGTTCAAGAAAAAAGTATATATCGACAACGAGGGCAACTTTATGGCATATTTAGTTTTTCAGCAATATTCATTTTCGCTTAATACTTGTGAAATGGTAGAATCTAAGTAATTAAAATGTATGCAACTTTTGTAGCCAGTAATATGGCTTATCAAAATATTTAAATGAAAGTGGCACATTATAATGAGGTTTTCTAAGGAAAACGACCTGGAACACAGAATATTCGGGGTAAAGATTAAAAAAATTTGTGTTTCGAAGAAAATATTTCAAAATTCGGTACAACTGCAATCAAGTGCAATACAATAAATAAAAGGTAATTTTATTGTCTAATAAACGCGGTATAAAATTTTGAATTGTAATAATTAGTTTTCAAGATATAACGATTCAAGTGAGTCAGGGTACTGGTCCGAACAAGTTTTTTTTGAACACCCTCTAACTCCGTAGATTTCGAAATCCGGACCATCCTGTAGCAAGATTTTTTGCTCAAAATATGTCAAAGAACGCCTCGTTAAAATAGTGTTCATTTAGTACCAAACACCCTGTATATATATATATATATATATATATATATATATATATATATATATATATATATATATATATATATATATATGTACATATATACAAATATATGTATATATATACATATATATATATATATATATGTATATATATATATACATATATATATATATATATATATATATATATATATATATATATATATATATATATATATATATATATATATATATATATATATATATATATATATATATATATATATATATATATATATATATATATATATATATATATATATATATATATATATATATATATATATATATATATATATATATATATATATATATATACAGGGTGTTTGGTACTAAATGAACACTATTTTAAGGAGGCGTTCTTTGACATATTTTGAGTAAAATATCTTTGTACAGGATTGTCCGGATTTCAAAGCCTACGGAGTTACAGGGTGTTCAAAAAAACTTGTTCGGACCGGTACCCTGACTCACTTGAATCGTTATATCTTGAAAACTAATTATCACAACTCAAAGTTTTATACTGCGTTTATTATACAATTAAATTACCCTTTATTTAATGTATTGCACTTGATTGCGCTTTTACCGAGTTTTGAGATATTTTCTTCGAAACACAAAATTTTTTAATTTAAATCCCGAAAATTCTGTGCTCCAGGTCGTTTTCCTTAGAAAACCTCATTATAATGTGCCACTTTCATTTAAATATTTTGATAAGCCATATTACTGGCTACAAATGTTGCATACAATCCAGTGACTTAGATTCTACCATTTCGCAAGTATTAAGCGAAAATAAATATCGCTTCAAAACTAAATATGTCATAAAACGGTCCTCCTTGAAAAAACAAAGTTTAATATGCTAGTCGTACTAAAGTAATTTAGTACCCATTTATTGCTCTTTAAAGTATCAATAAACTTAACTATATTTTAATTTGTTTCAACATAATTGATGCACCTACCTAGATGTGATAGGTAAAAGCATCTCTGGTTCTTCGCCTTAATAAGTGGGATACTTAAAAAATTGAAAACGCATAAAAACAGAACCACTTTCAAATTCTTGTAAGTTTCAGTGCATTACTCGAACAACAAGATCTAAATAAAATTTGCGAAAATATATGGAAAATGCCTCGCCACACTAAAGAAGAATATGGATATATTTTGTACGTCTATGGGGAGTGCCGGGGAAATTCAGCAGCGGCGCAATCTTTGTATCATCAGAGATACCCCCATCGACGGATTCCTGGAAGGAGAGTGTTTCAACAACTTTACGCAAGGATTCGGGAAACGGGTAACGTCAGAACCAGCCGAGTAAACGCAAATCCTACAACTGCAACCGCTGTACGGACCGAAGAAGAAATATTGCATGCAGTGGAATCTGACCCATCAACCAGTATTCGACGCTTAGCGTTACGGTTCAACGTGTCTAGCTGGAACGTTTGGAGTATTTTGAAAGCAGCCCGTCAACATCCTTACCATCACACACCAGTTCAGCAGCTCCTACTCATCGATTTGCCCAAAAGAATGGAATTCTGCAATTGGCTCCTTGAGAGACAATTAGACAACGAAAACTTTGTCAACAGCATTCTTTGGACGGATGAGTCTTTATTTACGAGGGACGGTATCACAAACTTCCACAATTTACACACGTGGGCTGAGAACAATCCAAATACTGCAACAACGTCATCATTTCAGCATAGATTCAGCGTAAATTTATTGGCAGGAGTGATTGGCAATAATTTGATTGGGCCTTTTAGACTCCCGCCTACCCTAAATAGTACCAGCTACTTGCATTTTTTAACACATGATCTGCAGGACTTATTGAAAGATATTCCTCTGCAACGATTGGTTTCCATGTTTTACCAACACGATGGTGCTCCAGCTCATTACGGCCGACCAGTCATAGATTGGTTGAATTCCAACTATCCCAATCGCTGGATCGGTAGAAA
>OX376373.1:86398562-86823052 GCA_947369275.1 Nemotelus nigrinus | reverse complement strand
CGGCTGCAGTTTAGCACACCATAATGCAAAATTAGTACGAATACTTGAAAGATTGAAAAAATACAATCTTAAGCTAAATCCTAAAAAATGCAATTTCTTGAGAAGCGAACTGGTTTACTTAGGACATCTAATAACAAAGGATGGAGTCCGCACTGACCCCGGGAAACTTGATACAATCAAAAAGTACAAAGTACCAACAAATCCAGACGAAGTCAGAAGATTCGTCGCATTCGCCAATTATTACCGTCGATTCATTCCCGACTTTGCTAAAATAACAAAATGTTTAAATGACCCGCTAAAAAAAGAAAGTTGAATTCAAGTGGACACAGCAATGTCAAACAACATTTGAATTACTTATAAGCAAACTAATGAATGCGCCAAATCTACAATACCCGGACTTTAGCAAACCATGCATAGTCACAACGGATGCATCAGACTATGCATTAGGCGCAGTACTGTCAAAAGGTGACATAGGACAGGACTTACCTATAACTTATGCGAGTAGAACTCTCGTTAAACATGAAATAAACAAATCTACGATAGAAAAAGAATTACTGGCGATTCATTGGGCAATAAACTTCTTCAAACCCTATCTTTTTGGCTACAAATTATATGAAATTGTAATGTGCGAATCTAAAAATTAAAATTGAAAAATTTTCTTTTCATGCAAAAGAAAATTTTTTTCCCAAAGAGAGAGGGTGTTGTGTACACTAAAACCACACTGACGTTTCGACACTTGTCGAAATGTCACATAGCGAGTAGAGCGCCCTAATTGGACGCGGTGATAAATCCCCGGAACTAGATAAATTATTTTTGATTCGCGCAGATTTTTGAAAAACAATAACTGTACTATTATTGTTATAAAAGCTCAGAATTGTTATCAATAAAGTACATTCTTTGCTGGTAAGCCAAAGACCAATCGGCGACCAGATTTGGAAAAGAATAGTTTTTTCTTTTCAAATAAAACCAAGACTCCTTTGACTTAGCGTAGCGGCGACAGGCTCGCCAAAGCCAAGTCGCAGCAGAGTCGATTAAAGAGAAAAAGTAGACTGTACTATTTTTGCATAGCGGCAACAGGTTCGCCAAAGCAAAAGCAAATAGTAGTCTAAATTTGTTTTCTGGCTCCAAGAGCTAAATCGTAGCCAGTTCCAAGTGTCTACGAAACGACATTGTAGTACAAGGGTTACCATTCGCAAAAGTTTTCAAATTACCTAGATTTTAATATTCGGTGTTTATTTTCACTATAAGATCACTACGATTTGAAAATTCTATACTAAAATCGCTTACTAAAAGTATTCCTAAAAATACAAAAACAACCATAGCTGCCAACTCTACCATTGTATTGAATTTAAATTTCTACTGAATATTACTATAAGTTTAATTTGCCATTTGAATTTCGTTGTGATTCAATGACTTAACTGGAAGCTATAGGGCAAAGAGCTTTATTTTCCTCAGAATTTTTCAAAATTTAAGACACCAAAATTACCATAGCTGGTAGTTCCAACCGAATTTTTCAACCAAATTTCTATCAAACGTGGCTTAAAATAGGTTTCAGCTACTGTGCGAATTTCGTCAAAATCGAATAACTAAATCAGCATTAATAGGGCCAAAAGCAGTTATTTTTCTTAGTGATTTTTCAAGATGGCACCACTGGCACAAAATTGCCCGCATTTCAAAGTTGCTTCTATCAGACCTGGTCCTATCTAAGACCAATACATTCTGTAAGTTTCAACTAATTCTGATTATCGGAGCGTAAGTTTCCGTGAACAGAAATGTTTGATGCTAAAAATATAGGTAAATTGGGAAAGGGTTACCAGGCGTGCCCGTTGTAAAATTTCAAATTTTTTACTTTTGCTATAGAGGCAAAGCATAAAACTTATTTATGATTGGCGTTTTTCCAAAAAACGATAATTTTTCAGGAGATTCAATGATTTAAAGGCTTTCACTTTCAGTGTCTTCCTTGCTACAGGGTTGCCAACATGCTCATTAAAAGCTACAAAAATTTACACCTAAATAACATCAATATGTTCTGAAAGTTTCATAATAATTGAATAGCTCTATCAAAAGTTATCGCAGTTTAAAAATTTTCAAATTTTCCTGTTCTCTTTTTAGGCACCTAGCGCATATATAGAGTTAAAAAATTCCAAAACATTATCCGATTCACATGTAACACGTTGAACATTTATTTTGGCAACTTCATTTTGGCAAAAATTATTTTTGGACGGAATAATAGGTACACTGAAAGAAAAACTCTTGGTTGGTTCAACTATTTTTAATAGTATTGCAACGATTCATTCAAAATCGTTAAACGAACTACGGAAAATAGTTATTTTTACTATGTTAATATAGTTAATTTAATGATATAAAAGTATCAGGTAGTTTCATACCAAATGTCGGATTTTGAAGGGTTAAGAAAAACTCGATTATTTTCAAGTGAAATGGTTTTATTCCTCAAAATATTCACCGTTGGAGTCTATAGTTTGTTGCCAACGTGTTGGCATATCAAAAATTCCTTTTTTTTAAAAAAATAATATTTTTTTGCCCCAAAAACTCTTCAAAGGACGCAATTACAGCGTTTTGGTTGGAGTAGCGCTTTTCTTGTAAATAGTTTCCCAGGCTCCGGAAAAGATGATAGTTTGTTGGTGACAGGTCTGGAGAGTCTAGAGGGTGAGCTAAAACTTCGTACTGCAACTCCTGTAGTTTTTGCATGGTCAAACGGGATACATGCGGTCGTGGGTTATCGTGCAACAGAATCGGTCCATGCCTATTCACCAGAGAAGGCTGTTTTAAACGCAATTTTGCGTGCATTTCGTCCAATTGTGCACAGTAGGTCTCTGCAGTTATCGTTTCACCAGGATTTAAGAACGAATAGTGAACGACGCCTTCTGAGGTCCACCAAACAGTAACCATGACCTTCTTAGGGTTCAGTCCCGCTCTTGCTTGGTGACTAGGTGCTTCTCCGTGATCCAACCATTGTCCTGAACGCTTCCTATTATCATAGAGAGTCCATTTTTCATCGCAAGTCACAATTCTCTTCAAAAATGGTCCTTTTTTATGTCGCATCAGCAGTGAAGAGGCTACTTCAACTCTCAACCTTTTGTTCCTTTCAGACTATTTGTGTGGGACCCATTGATTGAGTTTTTTCACTTTTCCAATATTTTTGAGACAGCGACTTATGGTTGATTTCGATACATTGAAGGTCTCAGCAAGGCACTGTAAAGTTGTCGATGTATTCCTCTCAACTTCTGCTCGCAGTTCGTCATCATTAACACTGCTATGTTGTTGACCACGTGGTTCGTTGTCCAAGCCAAAATTTCCTTCTCGGAAATTGGCAAACCATCGTTGCACTGTGACTTCGTTGCAGGTATCTGGTCCTAACACCTGATTAATTTCTTTCGTCGCTGCAGCAGCATTTTGTCCTTTTTTAAATATTTTATTTATTTTATTTTATTAATTCACCAAACAAGGTACAAAATCTTATATAAAATAACAAAATAAAAATAAAATGGAAAAGTAAAGTGAAGTAAAAAGTAAAAACAAACAAGTTAAATAAGTAACAAACAAATGAAAAAAAGTAACAAAAAGATTAATAAATAACAATCAATAAATAAAAACATTGACATATAAGCTATGGCTTAAGGTTTAGGGGTATGGATGGCATGCAAAAGAGAGGATTTGAAGGATGATTTGGAAATCGTAGGGGAATATAAGTGACTTATGCTGTTGAATATTCTGCAGCATCTATTTATAGGCTCATTTGCTGCATATGTCGTCGAATGTGAATATTCTTTTAGGAAACGATTGGACCTGGTGTTCCTCACAGGGATATTTATCGAAATTTTACTATTCAGGAATTCTACAGTAATAGTGCCTCTAATGACGTCGAATATGAAGCAGGCCGATATCATTATTCTTCTGGAGGCTAGTGTCGATAGGTTTAAATGACCCAGTCGGAACTCATAAGGGGGTAAGCTATTAAAATCATAAGGGTTGTACAGTTCTCTCAAGGCGAAAAGTAGAAATTGTTTTTGTATTGACTCGAGTCTGTCACTGTAGGTTTCAAAAGCGGGATTCCAGCTAATGCAAGCGTATTCGAGAATAGGACGTACAAGTGAAGTGTATAAGGATCTTGTGACCCACAGACTACGGAATTCTGTGGCACGTCTTTTGATGAAACCTAGCTGTTTGTTCGCACGAGAAAGCATTTTATCAAAGTGTAAGGTGAAGCGGAGTTTTTCATCTAAGATAACACCGAGGTCAGCAATGTTATCAACTCGGGTCAGCATATTATTGCCGAGAAAGTACGTATTGTGTGTGACCGTGCATTTCCTGGAAAAACTAATAACTTGGCATTTGCTGATATTGAGAGAGAGCTTGTTTATATTGCACCACTGATCAAGTGAATTAAGCTTGGATTGGAGAAAGGGGGCATCCGATTTCGATTCAATAGTCTGATAAAGTTTGAGATCGTCTGCATAGAGTAAATGAGGTATGCCTGCTAGGACGTCAGATAAGTCAGAAATAAATATATTAAAAAGAAGTGGGCCAAGATGGCTACCTTGGGGTACACCAGAGGTAGCACTAACGTTTTTCGATAAAAATCCTTGAAATTTTACACATTGTGTGCGATCGCGAAGGTAGGAGGTCAGCCAGCTGAGTAAAGACCCGGCAATACCAAATTTCTGAAGCTTTAGAATCAAGGTAGAATGGTCAACTCTGTCAAACGCCTTACTGAAGTCAGTGTAGACTGCGTCAATTTGGTATCCTTTTTCCATTTCGCATAGAACGTCAGAGATTAGAATTGTCAAATTCGTGGTAGTTGAGCGACCTTTTCTAAAGCCATGTTGTTGCTCGTTCAAACGGAAATCAACAAGCGGAGAAAGTTTATCGTATACCACCTTTTCGAAAAGTTTCGGAATCGAAGACAAAATGGCAATGCCCCTATAATTTCGGATGCAGCGTCGATCACCATTTTTGAATATGGGTGTGACATACGAAAGCTTCCAACAGAATGGGAAAATTCCCGACGAAAGTGATCTGTTAAAGAAAATATGCAAGGGATCTATAAGCTGCTCTACACACTTGCGCAAGAAGATCGGAGGAAGAAAACATATAAACAGGTAAAGGACCCGAATATCTCTTACTGTAAACATGTCTATAAGAGCGAAAAGGACAGATATAGGACACCACACGGGTAATAAATTAGACACTAAAAGAAAGGTATTTACCTATATTTTCAAACACAAAACTTATTTTGAATTTTACCAAACAACTCTGTTCACCATGGGATCACGTTTAAGATTGTCAGGAAATCCGACATTTGGTATGAAACTACCTGATAGTTGGCTCTGGTTAGACAAAAAATATCGCAAGGTTCACGAAATCAACTGTTTTAATTGTTTCATAACCACGAAAAATAGTTCAAACTTCAACGTTTCGAATTATCAACAGTTTTTATGGTACTTAAACTACTTTGCAATAGTTGATTTCAACAAACGTAATTCAGTGAACAACGTCTTTGGAATGCTGCTTAACTACGCAACGTCTTTGGAATACGCAAAGTAGAATGGTTTCACCATTTGGACGCTTTTCATGCTCCGAATGAAATTTTTTTTGTTTATCAACCGCGCGTCATGGTGCATAAAAGTAATCAACAATTTTCTTATAGTTGTTTTAGTTGTTTTAACTATAGCCCTAGTTGATGCAAAAACAACTAAGGAAAACTGTTGATTTTTCATACTCCTCATACTCATGCTCCTAAGTTTCATATGATACATGGCAAAATTGTGTTCGGTTTGCTGTTCGATATAATTCATATTCATGTTATGCTGTGAAGCCTTTATATTAGGTTGTATGACGCTATTTTGTTCACAATACAGCGTTTTCCGCTGTGGCATAGCAGTGGGCTGCGGCAAAGCGCAGTCAAAAAATTAGAATGCACTGTTTTGTATGATAACGCGCACAATGGCTGCGGCCGAATTTGCGGCAGCGGCAGAATTTGCCAAATTTCTAATTTTGCCGCACCGCTAGCGGTGGTACCTACCATAGGTTGGCATCACCACTAGGTTGAATTAAATCTGTTTGAATTAGGTTGAATGGTCTGGTGGAATAGACGAGCGATGGCTGATGTGTATTGTGATAAGCCAACCTAATCCTCGTACAACAGGATTTAGCAATACAAAAGAAAAAAAAATGAATTTGTTTGGTGCCTTGGTTGCATTGACAGCGACATTGTCGCTGCATTGTGATTCACCAAATTCAACTGCGGCATTCACGTTTCCCCTGCCTATATTTCGTACTATGTATATGGTTGGAATACCATTGTTTGTGGTTGCTTACTTTTTTTGCACCACGGACGTTGTTTATCAACCACGCGTCATGGTGCATAAAAGTAATCAACTATTTTTTATGGTTGTTTTAACTATAGCCCGTAGTTGACGCAAATTGTTGATTTCACCGAGATTTTTCTTTCAGTGTATATTAAAATAACACTAAAATGGCTGCCGGTGTCAAAGGATTAAAGATAATTAACATTTAGTGAGACCTGGACCTATTTTGCATATACATCAATGTATCCTGAAAGTTTCGGCTAAATCGAATGGCGCGTTCCCGAGAAATAGTCACTGAATTTTTTTGATGATATAGATATTTTTTTTTTCCATAGCGCTTCCCAGACAACTAGTTTGTTGGTATAAGGGATAGCACAAAGTTTTTTTTACGGCCCAACGACACGCGGTACCCCATCTAAGTACTAACTGCGCCCAACACTGCTTAACTTCGGTGTACGGATGAGAACCGGTTGTTCCAGTGTGGTATGGCCGTATATATATATATATATATATATATATATATATATATATATATATATATATATATATATATATATATATATATATATATATATATATATATATATATATATATATATATATATATATATATATATATATATATATATATATATATATATATATATATATATATATATATATATATATATATATATATATATATATATATATATGTATATATATATATATATATATATATATATATATATAGTAGATATATATATATATATATATATATATATATATATATATATATATATATATATATATATATATATATATATATATATATATACAGGGTGTTTGGAACTCGGTGGACAGTTTTGTAAGGGCGCATTCCTTGATATATTTTGAGCAAAAAATCGTTGTACAGGGTGATCCGGTTTTCAAAATCCACGGAGTTACAGGGTGGTCAAGAAAAGTTTTTCGGACCTGTATCCTGACTCACTTAAATCTTTATATCTTGAAAAGTAATAATCATAACGAAAAGTTTTGTAGCTTGTGTTTTATGGAATCAAATTACCTTTAATTTGATGTAACGTCCTAAATTGTTAGGCTTGTTTCACACATATGAGGTTCCATTCGGTTCGGTTCGTTTTCACAAACAAAACAAACCGAACCGAACGAAATCCTTTCACACATACACGGTTCTCAAACGGTTCATATTAGGTTTTGTGTTTTCGTCCTCAACTTTGCGTAAAAGTCTTCGAAATTTTCCACAAAAACGTTTTTCTATGCCTCTTACGTCTTAAGTTTATCTTCATATTTTGCACA
Organism: Nemotelus nigrinus; assembly: GCA_947369275.1. Classification (NCBI taxonomy): domain Eukaryota; kingdom Metazoa; phylum Arthropoda; class Insecta; order Diptera; family Stratiomyidae; genus Nemotelus; species Nemotelus nigrinus. The sequence goes on along the minus strand of OX376373.1, from coordinate 86,815,427 downwards.
AGTCTTGCCTCACAGCGCTACTTTAGATTGCTCAGCACAAATCAGCCAACCCACATCAACATCTTATAAATCGCTCATTTTATCAGAAAAACTGCGACTGATAATATCAAAAAAAATTGGAGGTTAAAATAAAACTAACTAAAACTGACTAAACTAACTAGATAAAACGTCTAAATATTTCAAATTAAGAGATCCAAACTGATAATTTATAAATTTAAAAAAAAAATCAAATGATCCAATCAGTTAAAACCGAACCAAAACCGTGCATGTGTGAACGCCTTGATTGCTTTCTGTTCCCTGGACACGAATTCACACCGAATAGAAACCTGATGAAACCTATTCGTGCTCAGGGAGTATTCGGTTCCATACGGTTTCTATTAGGCACCGAATAGAAACCGAATTATCGTTTCATACTTGTCGGCAGCGACCGAAAACGAACCGAACCGAATGGAACCTCATATGTGTGAAACGAGCCAAATTTTGTACAATAAAATTATGGTACAATAATGATTCAAAACATTTAGCTAGGTGTATGAAAGTTTATTTGTCAAAAGAAAAAGTCAATGTCTTTTATTGACCAGCTCAAAGTCCGGATCTGAACCGAATAGAAAATTTATAGAGCGATGTTAGCATTAGGGTCGGACAAATATGTTTTAAAAATACTGAATATTTACTTCAAACACAAAATGTTGGCACTTCTACCCCGAAAATTTTGTGTTCAGTGTCGTTTTTCTCAGAAAATCTCATGAAAAGAGGCCATTTTAATTTTATATTTGTATAGGCCATATTGTTGGCTACAAAAGTGGCATACATGTTTATGACTTAGATTTTACCATTTCGCAAGCAGTTAGCGAAAATACGTATCGCTTAAAAAGTAAATATACCGTAAAGTGGCCCTCGATGAAAAGAAAAGTTTAAATTGTTATTTGTATTTAAGTATTCTTACTGCCCATTAATTACTTTTTAAACTATCAATAAAATAAACTAAATTAAAATTAATTTCAACATAAATAATGCATCTGCCTGGATGTGACAGGAAAAATTTAGTACAGTTCTTCGCCTTTATTAATGGGATACGTTAAAAATTTAAGATCCCATAAAAACAGAGCCACTTTCAAATTTTTGTTAGTTTCAGTACATTACTCGAACTACAAGATATTACCAAAAATTTCAAAAATAAATTCAAAATGTTTCACTACACTAATGAAGAATATGCAGATATTAGGTCTGTTCCCGTACTACGATTAATTGCAATTAATTGCAATGAAGCGTACTTAAACGGACTAAAAAACACTGTTTTAGTACGTTTCATTGCAATTAATTGCAATTAATCGTAGTACGGGAACAGACCTATTATGTACGTATATGGAGAGTGCCGCGGAAGTGCACAAGCGGCGCAATCTTTGTATCAACAGAGATATCATCATCGACGGATTCCTGGACGGAGAGTGTTTCAACAACTATACACAAAGATTCGGGAAACTGGCAGCGTTAGGACTAATGATGTGCCGTTCCCGAGAATATTCCCGAAATGGAAATATTCCTGTTACATTCCCCGGAAACATTCCCACTTGGGGAATTCAACGAGAATTTAAAGCTGAGTTTAAAGAACAGTGCCAAGATTACGTCTGATTATTAGTTTTTATTATCTTTAAGTATATTGTTACGTAATACCCGAAATAAGTTCAAAATCTAATAAATTTCCGGCAAGTTACCCTGATTGGGAATATTCCCGGGAATTTAAGGAACATTTCCGGAAATTCAAAGTCAAAACGTTTAGTTTTTATGTGGTTTGGGGTTAACATGAAGCTACAGAAGTCATAATCAATAACTTATTTTTCATGTTTATTCATTATAATGGAAAAAAATATCGTTTCACACAAGAAAAAAACTTTAATCTCAACATAAAATATTTCGATCATAAAATTAATAATAAAATTAATAAATAAGTAAAGTATACAATAATTCCCTCTACTTTTCAAGTCGTTGACTGAAAGGTAACTGGAGTGGTAACAAAATAAGCGGGCGAGAGGAGGTGATGAAGTGGCACGCGTCCGAAAAGCTCTGTGTTTGCTGAAATGCCCATTTATCGAGGACACGATCGGTGCGCGGTGCACCGATCGCGTCCTCGATAAATTTGAAAACAGGAAAAATTGGTATTGTGGAAAAAGTATTTTCAAATACATATAAATGAAGCAAAAGTAATCGACTTGAATTGTAAAGTAAAAATATTTTTCTTTATCTGCAGGTTTTTGTAGAAATAAGGATTTAAATATTAATTGCAATAACATAAAACACAACAACCTAAAACTTACAAAGCTGAAAAAATTATAGCTTGCTCAATCTAATTTTTAGTGAACATCACAAAAAGCTTCAAAAGCAAAAAGTGAATGAAACAAACATTTATGTAATTTGTTTAAGTTCCCAATGTTTCGGGAATATTCCCGGTACATTGGAAAATTTCGGGAATATTCCCCGAACGGGAAGTTTCCGACTCGGGAATGTTCCCGCGGCACATCATTAGTGTACCCTGACTAATGATGTGCCGCGGGAACATTCCCGAGTTCAGTTTTTTATTCGTTTTTTCGAACGACCATGTTATTACTCGTAGTGCAGCAGAAGCCATTGTCTTTGCAACTAAATATTAGCTCTAAGGACCGCAAGAAAATGAGACAGTGTTAAAAATACCGACCAACCGAGGCTGTATTGATTACTGACGAATTAAAATCTCACATACGTCAATTTTGGATTTGTTCTCTTATAAGTTCTATTCGCGTACTTTCAGTCTCGTTAATAGACTGACACTTTCTTGATCATTGGGTGGGGGAAGTTCATGAAGAGCACACGGTCTATTGGCATTTCCTTAAAAGTGATAGCCAGAAGTAACAGCTGTCTGTTTTTGAAATAACTATATAGTGATTATTCTATGCAGTAATAGACATGACGGAAAGAGCCCAAACGACTTTGTTTTGTAACTCACAATGGGCGCAAACATTTCCTCGGTTTTAGCATATATTTAACATATCTGAATCATTCCAGCGCTGTGCATGCTCATCCCATTTTGATTAAAACAAGGTTTAAGCATTTTGCAGCCAAGTCCACATATGCTGTAGCCCACATTGGGCGCAAATTTTTTTCCGTTCGTCTCGATCACGCTTCGGTCTAAACAAAAGATTTGAACATTTTACAGCCAAAACTACTTATTTTGTAACCCTCATTAACTACATCATTTTTTGGCAATTCTAAATCATTTGAACCCTGTACATACGTGTACGTATCGATTCCGCTTGATTTAAACGAGATTGAAGAAGCTTTCAACCAAACTCACTATTTTTGAAGCCCACATTGAGCGCAAACATTTTTCTCGATTTTAAGCATTTTTATAGCATCTCTGAATCATTCCAATACTGACAAGATACTAGACACTAGACAAGATTCGAGCATTTTTCAGTCAAACCCATATTTTTGTAGTCCATATGGAACGCGAAATTTTTTTCGGTTTCAACAAAAAGTACAAAAAAATTCGTCTTTCAAAACAGCATTGAGAAAAACATATTTTATGTTTCTCGCACATATTTAAAAATACGGTCGCATGTGCACCGAATAAATCATACCAATGCCGAAGGGGAACGACCAGCTGAGAATTGTCGTTTGCGAAAACACGAAAGTGCCCAAATCGTCGGAAAACATGTATGTGCCACATTTTATGATGATCCTGATTCTTCATCATTGAGGCAACCCAAACGCCAGCACGCAACAGTCTTATGGTGGCGAAGAGCTTATTCACAATTTCCGAGAGGAATCATATCCCTATAAGGGTACTGAATGCAGCGGAGCAGGAGAGGAAAGTTAAAACAGGAGAAGTAATCGCCGACTGCCAACCAGTTTCTTCGATCACTTCTTTGGATACGGCAGAAATTCCATCCGAGCACAAAAATGTTCTCAGCAGCAAGATAGCAAAGAACATGCTACAGCACTAAGCGATGAACAGTTCCAACAAGAAGCTCAGCTTATTGAACTTTATGCTGATATATTCTCGACTCGAGACGAAGATTACGGAAGGACTAATTTGACTATGCATCCAATCGACACATAAAATTCATCACCGACTCAGCAGGCTCCCAGCCATTTACCCCTTGCCAAACAAGCTGATGTATCAGACATGATACAGGACATTGAAGAACAAGGGACCATCGAGCATTCGAATAAGTCATTGCACGTCTCCAGTAGTTTTCATCAAAAAGAAAGATGGCAGTACACGGTTTTTTGTTGACTATCGACGGTTGAATTACGTAACGAAAAAGGAAAGTTACTCTTTTACCAAGAATGAATGGCATTATGAATACTCTAACCAGTGTGAAGTGATTTTTGACGTTGGTTCTGAAGAGCGGATACTGGCAGGTCGAAATTGAAAAGAGTGACCGTGAAAAGACAGCCTTTTCTGTGGGAACTGGGCTCTGAAAATGTATTGTGATGGCAATTGGACTTTGTAATGCTCTTGCAGCCTTTGAAAGACTCATGAAGCGTGTACTTCATAGACTAAGCTAAAAGACATGTTTGATGTACCTGGATGATGTTGGCGAAAACATTTAAAGAACTCCCGAGGAACGTAGAGGATGTATTCGAAAGGTTCGAACGGCAAACTTGAAACTAGGCCCCAAAAACTGCAGCCTTTTCTGCCGTGAAGTGAAATACCTTGGTCATATAGCTTGCACTGCACAAATAAAAATTGATCCTGCAAAAATCGGAGATTTGAAAAATGGACCAGTCCCCAAGAATAATCATCAATTTTGGAGTTTTCTAGGATTGGCAACGTACTATCACCAGTTCGTGAAGAATTTTGTTATTAATTTGGCAAAAATTTACTCCAGCTGACGGAGAAAAATCAGCCATTCAACTGGAGGCACGTGTGCTAAGCAGCATTTGAGAAGCTTAAGCAAGGACTAAGTGAAGCACCGGTGTTGGCATATTCTGAGCCACAGAAACCTTTCATCGTGGACACTGATGCAAGTAATACAACTACAGGTGCAGTGTTATCACAGTAAATTGATGGTCAGGAACTGGTGCTGGCTTACTTTAGCTGGGTGCTCTCCAAGCCAGAACAAAACTTCTGTGTCACCCGAAGAGAACTGTTGGCAACAATCGAGCCCACCAAACATTTCCATAAATACCAGTGCAGCCAAAGCTTCGTATTACAGGCCGATCACGCCGCTCTGAGATGGTTACTCAACTTCACGAGCCCCGAAGGACAAATGGCACGATGGATTGAAAGATTGCCAACTTATAACTTTAACATAGTCCATCGAAAAAATAGCATGCATGGAAATGCTAATGCCCTCGCTAGATGTCCATGTAAGCCGGAATGCAAGCATTGTCATCGGTTAGAAGAAAAGATAGTCGACGCCGATAAAAAGTGGAGATCCGTTTCACCAGCAAGAGGATGGTCACTGTCGAGGCTGTTGGACGAGCAACTGGCGGATAGAGATCTACGGAAAATTATAGCCTGGAAATTATAGCTCTCTTATCCTACCCTCTCTAGTCTATCGCCCTAGTACCCTTTTTGTGACTAACAAAATATTTAATTTAATTTCCTTTTTGTATTTAATAATTTTTTGCCCTACTTGTAATATTGCTGTCATATTTATTTATATGATAGAATGTTAATTTATTTATGTGCATTGTATTCAGTGTATTTTTTACCTGTTATTAATTTGTTTAGTTTTGTTGTTTGAAATTGTAATTACAATTTATATTTTTTTGTTTTTATCTTATTTGTAAGTAATTGCACTGAAAAAAAAATCACATGGCGCCCAGAGCCATGTAGCATAGCGCATCATTTATGGCCCCATACGCTATGTACATAGTACTCTGAGCTATGCAATATGGCGCCCCGCGCCATAATGTCGCAATCTACATAGCGCGTGGTCCTATGTAACATGGTGCAGCATTTATGGTCCCACACGCTATGTACATAGTACCCTGAGCCATGCAGTATGGCTCCCAGCGCCATAATTACATGGTGCAGAAATTATGGCCCCACACGCTATATTACATAGTGCCATGAGCCATGTAATATGGCTCATGGCACTACAATTATAACTCGCAGCCATACTGTGTGAGGAGATGTATGAATGTCAGCAAGCTTCTTGAGTATAGGAGAAGATATGGTCTTTGATGCAGTTGATGATAGGTGAATTCCATCACCTATCATCAACTGCTCTACCTTCAGATGCTCAGAGCTGAGAAGGCTCGCGGACTTTTGTTGGCTGGATCATCTTCATGTAGCAAATACGTACTAGCGGAGGCCCAGCGAGCCGAAGTCCACCGAGACCCCCAACATGTGGACGACATATTTGACAGCTCGTCACGAAATCGCGTTGACTCGTACTCAAAACCCACTCCGATTGGAAGTCGCACGAGCGCCGGCGGGACCTGTCAAAGTCGCAACACTCAGGCTCGCCAGCTTTCGCCTGAGCTCGGCAAATATGTATTTTTCACATCAGATGCACTGAAAAAACACATAGCGCCAGACACCATAATTTATAGACTTCTGGCGCCATGTACATAGTCGATTTGTGATAAAATATAGCGCTACACGCCATTGTACATAGGAGCAGACGCTATGCTTATAGCTGTCCACGCCATATACTATAATCTTCCACGCCATGTACTATAGTCCTCCACGCCATGTCCTATAGTCCTCCACGCCATGTACTATAGTCCTCCACGCCATGTACTATAGTCCTCCGCGCCATGTACTATAGCCCTCCACGCCATCTGCATGGCGTGGAGGACTATAGTGTATGGCGTGGAGGACTATAGTACATGGCATGGAGGGCTATAAGCATAGCGCCTGCTCCTATGTAATTTCCGCCATGTGTTATGGCGTGTGGCGCTATATTTTATCACAATCCCCAAATCGACAATGTGCATGGCGCCAGAAGTCTATAAACTATGGCGTCTGGCGCTATGTGTTTTTTCAGTGTGTATACTTTGTTTGGTGAAATAAATAAATAAATAAAACACTCAAAAAAAATACCTTAGCTTCGATAGCAAAAAAGCAAAAGTAGCAGTGGCTCTCTGCAGAAGTGGCATAAGAGCACTAAGCGGTGCATTGACAGGCCACTTTACCTGAAAAAAGTATCTCCGCAGGATAGATGAGGAACAGGGCGACCGGTGCAGATACTGTGAGGAAACGACGGACTGTGTAGAACATCTTTTCTTACTGTCCAGCACTAGCGAGACGAAGATTAGAGCTCTATGGCTTTACTCTTCCCTCCATCAGGGACATAACAAATGTCTTGTTAAGGAACATCTCCAGGATCGTTAGAAGCTTGAATATCCTATTGGGCATAGCGCAGTGGGGCCACAATACTCCAGGAGGTCGCAGTGCTAGGAGCCTTCTGGACCCACTCCAGGCTATCAATCAATCAGTCTGCACATCGGTCTGAATAGCAGAGTATATCAATTTGAAGTCCTTCACTAAAGAGTTACAGGACCCAGTGGAACTTTTTGAATCTTGATGGAGGCCTACTGAAGATGAAAGTTGTGCACCTAGACCGACTTGCCCCGTACTATGGAAAAACACCATGGTTGACCATGGTTAACCAAATAAATCATACCTCAATAACGGGAGACATCGAAAACAATCTTCTCATATATGTATGTATTTCATAGAACGGAAAAATTCCATAGATAAACGTGCATAAAAACCTTATAGAACCCAATAAACAAACAGATTTTCATAGGACGAGAGAAATCGAGAATAACCTAGAATTATACAGTAACAATCCACTTTATCCAAACGAAGTACAAATATCGCCACGAGATGTCTTAGCTAAGTCGGTCTTATACAGCGGGGGTGTGTTCAATGTGCATGCTATAGCTGCTCCAAAAGCATAGCATAGCATCACTTTAGCAAGTGTCAAAATTCGCAGTAGCTAGGTGAAGCAGCTATGGATATTGGACAGCCAAGAGTTGCTACGAAGGTCAGCCTTTACACAGGAAATTCAAAAATAATTTTGTTTAAATTTTTTTATTGTAATTTTTGCATTTTCGTGGATCAGTTCAATACTTCCATTGCACTTTGGAAACTGTATGAAATTTAAGAGTTTTCGACATACAGCTGCATAATCCATAAAAATTGTCCTAACATATTTAAAACGTATCACTTATTTCCGGCTTTTGACGCCATATATGAGAAAAAGAGCAAAAAATAATCGTTAAAAATTTGATAATACAGGAATCAGTGACCCGGCCTTTTACGCTTCATGCTCGCCTTCTAAAAACTCAAGATGAGCTGCGCTGTGTACAAGCCAACTTAAAACTCGAGTTGAGTTTAAGTGTTTAAAAGCCCGTATTTAATTTATGCTGTCAATATTTTCCAATATATTCCTCATCTCCTGTGTCACAAAAGCACACAAACGCCTTTTCATTACAATTTCCAATTGAAAATGACGTTTAAACTGCATGTCAGCTGTGTACGCACGGCCATTTTGCCTTAGCTACTTTCTTGCTATCCTCCAGACTGCGAGCAGCAAATAGCTGCTACCTTAGCAGCTATGCCGGAATCTTGGACAGCCCGACTGTCAAATAGCATGAATCAGAAAGTAGCTATTTTGTGACATTGGACAGCCAGAGCTGCTAAAATAGCAGCTAATAGCTGCTATAGCATGCACATTGAACACACCCCGGGTTTTGCAGAGCAAGTCTCTCGAAAAGCGAATTAAGTGTTCCCTGGCACGTTAATTTGAAAACGAGACAATTGTAACGCGACTGATATATTTGCCTTGTTCCATTTTTACTAATTAGTACTTGCAAGTACTTGGGAGTAGAGTACAAAAAGAACGTCATCTTCGTTCATACGAGCAGATTCTAACCTGTCACATTATATGCAGTTTTCAAATGTAAAACAGTTGAAAATAAAGGGAAAAACTCTAGCGCACCTGAACCGCTAGAAAACTAATTTTCGAAGAAATTGTCTTTGAGTGACAAAAAAGTGTGGAAAGACGTAATACACTGTTTTTTAGAATCATATCAACCATTCCTTATCCAAAGTAACAAAACTCAACTATAACACATATAATTCAGTGCTGGCAACACTTTCTGAACGAAGCAGCAATAAGTTTACCATAACAAGCTCATACTCAAATCAACGTATCCTTTGAATTTCATTCTCTTCGCAGGATTTCATCGAAGGTTTCAGCGGTTAAACGTTGTTTGAGGCTGCCATCCGAAAAATGTTCAAAACTCGAAAAATTTAAAAAAGAATTCCTTATTTTTATTGCAAATGCTTTGCGTATGAGAACGTTGTTTGAAGCATCTGTTGGTGCAATATTTACGGAAATGGCTAATGCTGGTTAGCCTGTATTAACAGCAAAGCATAATACATACCAATTCTGCTTCACGTTAAGTTAAACCCAACCAGTAAATTTCGTTTCGATTGTATCACTGCGCTGGAAGTTATACGGGTGAAAAGAATTTTAGGGTTACTATCCTCAAAACATATCAAATTTTTAAAGCGCTAATATTTGTTTGTTTGCAGGATAATTTCCATTTGGAAATCTAATGACATAATCGCTTAGTAAAGAAATTAAACACAATTACAAAAATGATCATAGCTGGCAGCCCTTTCATGACTTTGGTACGAAATTTCTATGACATTTGGTTCACAATAAAGTCCATTTACTGCGTGAACTTCGTTCTGAGTTTTACACTGGACCGGAAGTTATAGGGAAAAAAGCTTTATTTTGCTGAGCAAATTTGCAAGATTTAGGAGACAAAAATCACCATAGCTGGCAACTCTATTCTAATTTTTCAGCCAAATATTACATAAAGTAAGATCCAAGTATTGGATGAATCTTGTCAAAATCTGATGGCTGAATCGGAAGTTATAGGCCAAAAACCGGTTTTTTTTTCTGGGTGATTTTTCAAGATGGTACCACTGGCACAGGGTTGCCCGCATTTCAAAATCACTTCTATCAGACCTGGTCCTAGCCAATACCAACATGTTCTGTAAATTTCATTATGATCGGATAATCCGGTCGTCAGTTCTCGTGAACAGAACTTTCGAGTACTGAAAATAGAGGTAATTTGGTGATGGGTTGCCGTTCTTGTGCAAATCGGAATTTTGGAAATTTTAATTTGACATGATGGACAAAGGTTAAAATTTATCAGTGATCTGATATTTTTGTCAAAAATCAAAAAATTTTCAGGAAGGTCAATGATTTGAAGGTTTTTTATTCAGGAGCCTGCCGTAGCTACAGGGTTACCCGCACTATCTTAAAAATCCACATGTGCTAAATTTTAGTCAACATTAATAGGCTCTGCAAATTTCACGATGATCCATTGTTTTTCTTAGAAGTAATGACAAATCAAAATTTGGAAAAAAATCCTTGCCTACTTTTAGGCACCCTGCACCCACACACGGCTCACAATGTCCAATTTTTTATCATAAACGAGCTTAGAACATAATTAGTTTTCATTCCCAATACTTTTCCTTAACAAAACTTTACACTGCTTGGAAATATATGAGTACCTCAAAATTCACTAAAACGCTCGCCGCCGCCAAAAGGTTTAGAATATCTGAATTTGAGAAAGTTGTGGACCTACCTATTATATACATCTACGTTCTCCGAAAATTTCAGCTCAATCGAATCGGCCACTCCAGAGATTATCTCCCTTAATCATTTATTGATATATATATATATATATATATATATATATATATATATATATATATATATATATATATATATATATATATATATATATATCTATATATATATATTGTTGTGATCTACCGTTAAACACCTTCCGTGAGTTCGATATTCTTCACATTCGTGAAATAAAACAGTTTCTTTTAAAACACTAATTACACTTTTATTATAAACACTATTAATTATTTACACTTTATATTCGCACTATTATAATCTCGCGTTACAATTTAACACTTTTACTCTTTCAATTATTCGCGCCCGGATACACTAAATTCGCTTTATCGCTTTTCAAAATAACACTTGTCGCTGTCTTCGCCATCTACTGAATGATCGCTAGTACTTCTCGTGGTGGTATTTATAGTGGTGCCAAATGTGTCTCGGGTTCTCGAATGTTCCGCTTTTGCTTCTAGAGGGCTCTATGATTCATGGGAATTTCCGCTGCCATGCGAGATCTGACTCATGGGTTTGAGGCTCTGGAATGTTCCCTTTTTACGTTCTCGACGATTATTCTACGTTTTATCCATAGATTGTTATTGTGTATTGGCTATTTATAGATTTGTTTACGGTTTTTGGCTATTTATAGATTGTTTCTATTCCAAGAACACATGATGAGACAGACACTTTAACGGTTGTCGCTCTTCCGGCCGCCGACACGTCGAAACATGTTTGTTCGTGCATGCAACACTACCCCCTCCTTAGACCTGTTCGTCCCGAACAGATTCGTCGTCAACATTTGTGTAAACCTGATGTATAGCCTTCATTCTCGATCGGTGCTTTCGATGTATCCGCCAGACACCCTCGTTCCGCCGTTCGTCGTACGATCCTTCCCATTCCGGTTGTAGACTAGAACGTTCGTTCCACACCAAAACGTATTTCGGAAATCTAAGTAAACTCGCTCTCAAATTGTACAGCTTCGTTTCCGCTTTCTTCACTGCTTGACGAATAGAGTCCGGCCGTTGGCGCTGCCATCGCTTTGAAACGTACCTCGCTGTTGTTTTGTAGTCTTCCGGCGATATCCGAGATTCCGATCTAATATGCAGTCTTCGAGAAATGTTACCCATTACACATTTCCGCTCAGATCCGGATGCAAATTTCTTCGTTGTTTCGCTGCATTTTATGTCGCCCTGCGATACCTCTAACGGTTTTTCCTCTTTTTCCGCCAAAACGACTACTCGTCTCGCAGCGACGCATATGTGATCTTCTTTTTCTGTTCGGTGTTTCCATCCTGATCGACGAGATAATGATACTTGGTTGCTCCTCCACTTGATTTTCCGCTCTCCCAAATCCAGGCTAAAACCATGAGAGCCCAGGAAGTCCATTCCAAGTATGCACTCGTCTGTTATCTCCGCTACCAGGAACTGATGCTTGAACACCATATTTCCAAGCTGTATCGGCAGAACGATTTCACCAAGAACTCGCGTAGAATCACCCGTTACCGTCTGAAGCATGTACCTCCCAGCGTTACTGAGTTTCCAGGACTTAGTCATATCCGCTCTCAGGATCGACCTAGCGGCTCCAGTGTCGATGATGATTTTACAAGCTTCGTTGCTGACTTTCCCCTGCAAGCTCAAGTTGTTCTCACGAACATGCAACCTGGCAACTGTGATCGTTTCAGGTTTGCTAGTGTTGCAGTCACACCGTTGAACTTCAAACTTATTTCCTACGGGTCTCACTGCCGTTCTCCAAGAGCAAGTCACTTTGTTTGACCGTCCAGATTCATCGCTTTGCTTGAGTTTTGTTGAGCAATCTCGGCAATATCGGCTTTCGTTCTTCCTGTAACAGTCACGACTCAGATGTCCCTTCCTTCCGCAGTTCCAGCATCGGGAAACTCTGCTACGCACACATTCTGGACAATACGTCGATTTCCAGTTTCTGCGACAGTCACGCCTCAAGTGACCCTTTTCTCCGCAATTCCAACACTTAGGGGTTCCACTTCTCCTTGATTCCCTGGCGATATTGGCTTTCCTGCATATACATTCCTCTCGTACCTCACAGAATCTAACATTTTTCCACGACGCCAGCTTCGCCGATTCGTAGATGAGAGCGTGAGCCAAAGACTCCTTCAGCGACCGCTTTCCAGCTAAACGAAGTGCTATTTGAAGCTCTTCATCACGCACTCCCTGGATGAAAGCATTTTTCGCCGTTTCATCTCGGTGCTCTGGATCCGACCTAGGGTAGGACAGAAGTGTTAATCGCTCAACGTCCTGAGCCAACTCCTGCAACGTCTCCCCTGGTTTCTGTATCCGTGTTCTCAGCTGCGATCGATGAACTTCCTTCAGGTGATCTTCGCCGTACCTCATATGCAAAGCATTCGTCACGCTTGAATAGCTGAAGCTATTGTCCTCTGGAATTGTCATAAGAACTTCCGCTGCGGCTCCTCTCAATGACACCATCAGCTGTAACGCTCGCTCTCGATCGCTCCAGTTGTTAAACTCTGCAACTGCCTCAAACTGCTTCTTGTAGATGGTCCAAGAAGTTTGCCCATCAAACGTTGGTGCTTTCAGCGCTTTGCCAGCTCTTGTTTCAGCTGGCACAATTCCTGCCGCTCTCACGCGTTGCAGATTCGATTTCAGCAAATCCATTTCCTCTCGAAGCACTACCAGCTTCCGCTCTTGCTTCTCGCACTCCGCGTTTAACTCTGCCAATGTCAGTTCTCTTACTTTCGGCATTGTTCTTCAATTTCACAACTTCTAACACTTTCAGTTTAGTTCACTCAATTTTTCACAAAATTCAAATAGTCCGCACAATTAAGAATAATCACTGTCCGAAACTTTTAACTTTTTATTTAGTCCGCGCACTTATTAATTTTCACTGTTCATACAAATTCACTGTCCAGTACTTCACTAAAAGTCACTTTTCAAATCACGAACGCGACAGAATCCCACTTCTGACACCAGTTGTTGTGATCTACCGTTAAACACCTTCCGTGAGTTCGATATTCTTCACATTCGTGAAATAAAACAGTTTCTTTTAAAACACTAATTACACTTTTATTATAAACACTATTAATTATTTACACTTTATATTCGCACTATTATAATCTCGCGTTACAATTTAACACTTTTACTCTTTCAATTATTCGCGCCCGGATACACTAAATTCGCTTTATCGCTTTTCAAAATAACACTTGTCGCTGTCTTCGCCATCTACTGAATGATCGCTAGTACTTCTCGTGGTGGTATTTATAGTGGTGCCAAATGTGTCTCGGGTTCTCGAATGTTCCGCTTTTGCTCCTAGAGGGCTCTATGATTCATGGGAATGTAGCGACTTCAACACACACTCACATCGTGTACTAGACACCTATCTGTCGCCGACAATACTTAGGCGAGAAAAACGTATCTTCGTCTCCGCGACAATGACTCACTTCTCCGTCGTTCGTCGTCCTGTGAGTAGTTCGAGCATTTCAAGTATTGCGAGTATTGCGAGTATCAATGTTAAAACATTTTGTCTTGAATTAGTTGTATAGAATAAATGAATCGTGTTGTTAGGTTTAATGACTGTATTTCACTAAGAGGTAGGATCTTTCAAACCCTACAAGTGGTGACCCGCGACGTGATGCAGTTAGCGCATTACTGTTTGGTGAGATAATTTAGTCAAGTGACGCGATTCAGATCCTGACGCCATTTTCGACGCTGAAATTTTCAAAGACTAGTTTCGGTGAAAGACAATAGTGAAGTGACTTATTAGTGCCACCATTTCGGACAATTTACAGTGAACAATCGATTGACAATAAACTGCAAAGTGAAAAGTGAGAAAGATATTGTGAGTAAATATGGCTACGACAGATTGGTCCGACGACAGTCCTAACAAAACCCGAGTTCCTAGTGCGCCGCCTCCGCCAGTCACACCAAGGCCTGTGGCTGGAACATCACACAACATGTTTGTAGAACAAGCACGCATCACGAAATTTCCTGCTTTCTACAGACCGGATCCGGAGTTCTGGTTTGAGCAGGTGGAAGCCGCTTTTCATACCGCGAAAATTACGCAGGATGAGACGAAGTTTAAATACGTCATCCAGTATGCGGAGCCAGACATATTACCGCACGTAATTTCAATCGCGAGAAATCCTCCGGCGGAGAACAAATATCAAGCGGTGAAGGAAAGGATCTTGTCGGCGTTTGCCGAATCTGTTGAATCACGACTTCGACGACTGTTTCAAGGTCAAAATTTGCAAGGCAAGAAGCCGTCACACTACCTCCAGGACCTTCGAAATACAGGAGGTGATCAGGTAACGAACGTTATGCTCCGAACGTTATTACTGGAACAGCTACCAGAGAATATTCGCGTCGTTCTTGCAATCTCGAGTGAACCAGATGTGGATAAGCTAGCGAAGATGGCTGATTTAATGTTGGAGCTACAGCACCCGCCTGGAATTTCAACTGTTCAGCAACATCGAGAGCCTGAAATGAGAAACGACGTTCTATCACAGATTCTAGACCGTCTTGAACGATTAGAATTGCGGACGCGTAGTCGATCGCGCTCCAAATCCCGTGGTAGAGCAAGCAAATCTAGATCACGGTCACGTGGACCATTTTGTTTTTTTCATGCTCGCTTCGGAAAACATGCAAGGAATTGCCAAGCACCTTGCCAGTGGAAAAGCACCGAGACGAAGACGGAAAACTAAATTCGTCGTCCCGCGTTTCGGCAGCCGAGGGCGACCCACTCCACCAACGCCGACTTACTATCACCGATAAGAAAACTGGACTACGTTTTTTGGTAGACACCGGTGCTGATGTGTCAGTCCTTCCGAAGACAAAACATCACCAAGCACCCCCCAAATACAATTTGTATGCTGCCAACAACACTCCGATCGGTACGTACGGTGAGAAATTTTTAATTCTTGATCTCGGCCTTCGACGATCATTTCCGTGGAGTTTCATCATCGCAGATGTGCGACAGCCTATCATAGGAGCGGACTTATTACGCCATTTTGGATTGTTAGTTGATCTTCGAAGAAAGTCAATCGTGGATGCGAAAACCAATATGAAGTCCATCGCCGATGTTTCGAATAAAGCAAGCTCTCGAATATCAACTGTAGCATCAGGTGCACCTTACCGAAATCTACTAAAGGAATACCATGATGTTACGTATCCCGGTAATACCAAGAAGGTTATGAACCACGGTGTGTACCATCACATTTTAACGAAGGGACCACCAGTTGCTGAACGAGCGGGAAGATTATCACCGGAGAAATTGCGCGAAGCGAAGGCGGAATTCGAGTTTATGCTTGAACTCGGCATCTGTCAGCCTTCCAGCAGCCCATGGGCAAACCCATTACATCTTGTGGCTAAAAAGGACGGTCATTGGAGACCATGTGGCGATTACAGACGTCTCAATGCCGTTACCATCCCGGACAAATATCCAATCGCTCATTTGAATGACTTTTCACACAATCTAAGTGGATGTAAAATATTTACGACATTAGATTTGACACGAGCATATAACCAAATTCCAGTAGCACCCGAGGACATCCCGAAAACAGCTGTAATCACTCCGTTCGGACTTTTCGAGTTCAATGTGATGACATTTGGACTGTGCAACGCCGCACAGACTTTTCAGCGCTACATTGACTCAGCACTACGAGGATTGCAGTTTTGCTACGCTTACATAGACGACATCCTGATCGCATCGAAGTCGCACGAGGAACATCAAGAACATTTAGAAACAGTTTTCAAACGACTTCAAGAATTTGGATTGTCGATAAACGTTTCCAAATGTGTTTTCGGAACACCATCAGTGGAGTATCTTGGATATCTGATTGATGAAAACGGCATCTGTCCTCTTCCTGCACGCGTGAAAACCATTCTCGAGTTCACGAAACCAGCAACAATTGCAGACTTGCGAAGATTTCTGGGTGCCATAAACTTCTATCGAAAATCATTACAAAATGCAGCCGAAATTCAAGCACCGCTACATGCATTTCTCGTCGGCGCTAAGAAAAAGGATAAGTCTGAAATCGTTTGGAATCCTGATGCAGAAGAAGCATTCAAGAAGTGCAAGGAACAGATGGCGAATGCAACATTACTACGACATCCCATCGAAAATGCCCAACTGGCGCTTAAATGCGACGCTTCAAACAATGCCATGGGAGCGGTATTAGAACAGCTAAACGACGAAATTTGGGAACCACTTGGATTCTTTTCCAAAAAGTTTAGCAGTGCGCAATGTAAATACAGCACTTATGATCGGGAGCTACAAGCCATCTATAGCGCTGTGAAATATTTTCGCAACATGATCGAAGGACGACCACTGGTCATCAAAACTGATCATAAGCCGCTTACATTTGCATTTAAGCAAAAATCCGAGAAAGCATCTCCAAGACAGTTGAGACAATTAGATTTTATTGGACAGTTCTCAAAAATTCTAATTCACGTTGCTGGAAACGAAAACGCCACAGCAGATGCACTGTCAAGGATCAGCACAATCACTATGCCGGTAGCAATCACTAGCCAAGAGCTATCAGAAGCGCAGAGAAATGATGACGAGCTTAAACAGCTACTTCGTACTGAAACAGCATTGGATTTGCGTAAACTTCGCATCGATGACTCGGATACGACAGTCTATTGTGATGTGTCAGCTGCAGAAATCCGTCCATATATTCCAAAAGCTCTCCGACGAAAGATTTTCGACCTGAAACACGGACTATCTCATCCTAGTGGACGAGCCACGAAGAAGATGATTAGTCAGAAGTACGTTTGGCCAAGTATGTCAAAAGACATAACTGAATGGGGTCGTACATGCCTCGCCTGCCAAAGAAGCAAAATCGGTAGGCATGCCCAACCAACACGTGGACAAATCGAGATGCCGGATGCGAGATTCAGCCATGTTCATATCGACATCGTGGGACCATTAACGCTCTCAAAAGGTTTCTCGTATCTCCTGACTATGATCGATCGCTTCACGAGATGGCCGGAAGCAGTCCCAATCAAAACAATTACGGCCGATGTTATCACAGATGCATTCTATTCGAATTGGGTAGCACGATTTGGAGCACCTGCTACGCTAACATCAGACCAGGGTTCTCAATTCGAATCCTTATTGTTCCAGTCTTTAACACATCTTGTTGGCTGCAAGAAAATTCGAACCACTGCATATCATCCATCCTCTAACGGGATGATTGAGCGTTGGCATCGCTCACTAAAAACAGCGATAATGTGCCATAATAATACAGATTGGGTAGATATCTTACCAACTGTATTACTTGGCCTACGAACTAGTGTCAAGGAAGACATCGGGGCGACTGCAGCTGAGCTGGTATATGGAGTTACAATTCGAATTCCGGGAGAGTTTTTCTTCAATGAGGACATGCCTCCCGATCCTAAGTTCTTCGTCGAGAAATTTCGCGAACATATGAAGCAAATTCGAGCTACTCCAGCATCTCAACACAGCAGAAGAAAAATTTTCGTGCACAAGGACCTGTTTACATGCACTCATGTTTTCATTCGAGTGGATCGCATCAAAAAGCCGCTGGAACATCCGTATGAGGGCCCATACAAGGTGCTGGAGAGACAATCAAATAATGTTTTCACCCTCGAAGTTCAGGGAAAATCCATAAATATCAGCGTTGAGCGCCTCAAACCAGCTTATTACGAAGCCACAGTGGAAACTTCAGCATCCAACTCCAGTTCCTCGACAGTACCAGCACACCAGCCAAGAGAACCTGCACTTAGAGTATATCAAGGCCCCAAAGCTAAAGCCGCGCTTGCGAAAACTGTTAAGTTTTCAATTTAATTAGTTTTTATTATGTCACCGACGTCAACATACGCAACTTGTCAACAGAGTCGTAGCAACCAACACCAGCTGACCAAGCCGCTCGAAGGGGAGTAGTGTAGCGACTTCAACACACACTCACATCGTGTACTAGACACCTATCTGTCGCCGACAATACTTAGGCGAGAAAAACGTATCTTCGTCTCCGCGACAATGACTCACTTCTCCGTCGTTCGTCGTCCTGTGAGTAGTTCGAGCATTTCAAGTATTGCGAGTATTGCGAGTATCAATGTTAAAACATTTTGTCTTGAATTAGTTGTATAGAATAAATGAATCGTGTTGTTAGGTTTAATGACTGTATTTCACTAAGAGGTAGGATCTTTCAAACCCTACAGGAATTTCCGCTGCCATGCGAGATCTGACTCATGGGTTTGAGGCTCTGGAATGTTCCCTTTTTACGTTCTCGACGATTATTCTACGTTTTATCCATAGATTGTTATTGTGTATTGGCTATTTATAGATTTGTTTACGTTTTTTTGGCTATTTATAGATTGTTTCTATTCCAAGAACACATGATGAGACAGACACTTTAACGGTTGTCGCTCTTCCGGCCGCCGACACGTCGAAACATGTTTGTTGGTGCATGCAACAATATATATATATATATATATATATATATATATATATATATATATATATATATATATATATATATATATATATATATATATATATATATATATATATATATATATATTTATATATATATATATATATATATATATATATATATATATATATATATATATATATATATATATATATATATATATATATAAAGAAATATGAATTTTCGGCGAAACGAGTTTAATACTATTGTTCTTCGAACATTAGTAAAAATAACAAGTATAAACTACCACAATCAATAAAGAATATAAAAGCAACTAGCATAAAATTAACTCTTTTCACTTTCTACACATTATGAGGGCTGTTTCTAATTTCCTAACTACCAAAACATTCAACATAACCATAAAAAAAACCAAAACCACCTATTGGCAACTAAATAGCCACCTCACGGCAAGAAAACGCGTAACTACTCATGAGCTACTCGGGAATGAGAGGCGAGTAGTTGGAAGTAGACAGAAGTATTTGCAAGTACTAAATAGTAATAATGGAACACGGGCATTGCTAGTAGTGCGACAAATAAAGTGTGTTCGCGATTAAGTTATAAAAAGTTATTATTTTAATAAAAGTGTGATTTGTTGCAAAAAAACGAACTGTTTTATTTCATAAACGTGCAGAATATCGAATCCACGAAGTGCTTTTTCAATTTGAAATCACAACAATATGTATGTTCCCGTACTACAATTAATTGCGATTAATTGCAATGAAGCCGTTTTTTGTACTCCGTTTTAGTACGCTTCATTGCAATTAATTGCTAATAATCGTAGTACGGGAACAGACCTAAAATATTAAAAATATGTGGGTCAAACAGAGGTAGCAAAAACATTTTTTCGACAAAAGCTCTTGTTAGAATAGTTTATATTCTTTTTTAAACACAATAATTCTTTGAACACAATATTCTTTTTTTAAACACAATAATTCTTTTGAACACAATATTCTTTTTTAAACACAATTTCTTTTTGACACAATAATTTTTGAAACACAATATTTCTGTTGGACAGAAAAAACCAACTGTCCGCCCTTCTTTTTTTTTAAATTTATTTTAATAAGTTACTACGTCTTTCTTTTTAGCGAGCTTTTAATTCAGTGGTTTTATTAAACATTTCCGCCCGCCTTCGTCGACCCTAGCGACGAATCATTCTCAGCCTCTGTTTTGATGTCTAGTGGACAGAGCTTGACGATTGGTCTCGTGATTGATGAGAAACTCGTTTTCACCTCAGCTACTCGAGCTATTCCGTCTTTACCATAATGTAATTTGCTAATTCGGCCCAATGGCCATTTAGCTGGAGGATAGCGTTCATCCATAATGAATACTAGTGAACCTTCACTAAGTGGTGGAGTTGATTTTGTCCATTTGTAGACTGCTTGATGTCGTTTCAAGTATTCTCGTGACCATTTGTTCCAGAAACTTTGCATCATTTGGGAAATGGATTGCCATCGTGATAGCCGTGTTGATTGGATTTGCAGTAAACTTGGCTCTGGTGGCAAATTTAGAGGTTGACCAATTAAAACATGGCCTGGAGTCAGCACATCAAGGTCTTCTGCGTCGTTCGTTAATGTGGTTTAAGTTCTTGAGTTCAGGATAGCCTCGATTTGGTTGATGACGGTTGACATTTCTTCATATGTTAGTAACCTATCACCAATGACCCGACGGAGATGATATTTCATGAATTTAACTCCAGCTTCCCATTTTCCACCAAAATGAGGAGAAGCTGGAGGATTAAAAATCCATTTGGTTCTATCTCGGGATATGATTGAGGCTAAGTGCGCCAGTTCCGTTGATGTTTGATAAAAGAGTTTTTTCAATTCTTTGTCTGCTCCTTTGAAATTTGTGCCACAGTCACTAGCCAGAGTGGCACAGATTCCTCTTCTGGATGTGAATCGTTTGTATGCTGCTAGAAATCCGTCAGTGCTATAATCGGTAACAATTTCGAGATGTATCGCTGAAGTGGACAGGCAAATGAACAAGGCTATCCATGATTTATATGAACGATTTGTTTTCCCTTTCCAGGTTTTGATGTCGATGGGACCTGCGTAGTCAACACCTGTGTGAAGAAATGCGCGAGATGGAGTAACTCTTTCTGCTGGTAATTGGCCCATGATATGCTGGGCATGATTTCGTCGATATCTGGTGCATATAATACATTTTAAAATAAATGATCGAACTGGCCGGCGGCCTCCAATAATCCAGAATGAGTTCCGGATGTAGATTAAGGTCTCTTGGGTGGTACCGTGAAAAGTTCGATGATGTGCATCTTGAATGATTAGAGTTGATAGAGTGGACTGCTGAGGTAGTATGTATGGATGTTTGGCAATTGATGAGAGCAATGAGTTTCGCAAACGACCTCCAACACGATGCAAACCTTGACTATCAATGAACGGAAGTAGTCTGGTTATTGGTGATGATTTTGGTAGCTCTTTATTTTCAGAAAGAGCACGAATTTCATTAGATAAATGTTGATGTATTTTCTTGATCCAAAACAGTCGAGCAGAGAGGATATCTTCCGGAGCTAATGGTTCGACAAGAGTTTTTAAACTCTTTTTCTTGATGACCCGGCTACAGCGTGCAGTAATTCGAAGTAATTGATTTAGATATGAATATCGATGAAGCAGATCCCATTTGGTGGATGTTTGTGAGACGTGAAGGACTCTGGTCATTAGTGAAGGTCTTTGCTCAAGATCTTCAGATGACCGAAAATTAGCAGATGGAGATATATTAGGCCATGATGATGATGCTGCTTTTAGCCAAGTAGGACCGGTCCACCAAAGTTGATGATTTTGGAGTTCTATGCTAGAAAGGCCCCTTGTGGCACAATCGGCAGGATTTTGGGTTTCTGGAACATGTCTCCAGTAAGCGTTAGGCAAAGTTTCTTGAATGAGACAAACTCTGTTGTGGACGAATTCCTTCCATCTGGAAGGATGGTTATTTATCCACGTGTGAACAATTGAAGAATCTGTCCACAAATAACACGGTGCAGTTGATAAACTGAGAAACTGAATGCAATGTTGAGTCAACTTGGTTAGTAAAACAGCTCCTGATAATTTTAAACGTGGTATAGTCATTCGCTTCAGTGGTGCTACTTTGGTTTTTGAACAAAGCAGTGAAATTTGAACAAAGTTATTTTGTGATGTTCTCAAATAAACAACAGCATCCATAGCTAATTGTGAGGCGTCGCTGAAACCATGAACCTCAACTGAGCACGCAGAAGAAGTCCCTAGCCACCGTGGAATTTGAATGTTTTCTAAACATGAGAATGACTCTAAAATAATTTTCCAAGTTCGTTGCTGATCAGTGGGCAAAGCTTTATCCCAATGTAGTTTAAGTGTCCAAAGTTCTTGCATGAATATTTTTGCTTTAATCAATAGTGGCGATAACACCCCTAAAGGGTAAAAAAAAACTGAGCAATTTTCGATAAAACTGATCGTTTAGTTACTGATGATGATGACGATGAAGTGACGTTGAACTGAAAGATATCGAGTGACGGATTCCAAGATAATCCGAGAGCGAGGATGAATCGATCTTTAATGGGAATGGACTCTGTTTTTAATTTGAAGTCTGAATGAATGAGACTCAATACTTCAGGATCATTACTGACCCATTTTCTTAATGGAAATCCGCCCGCCATGCATAGTTCATATACTTCTTGAGCTATTTTACGCGCTTCTTGTATTGAATCGGAACCGCCAAAAATGTCATCTACGTATCGTCCTTTCAATAGAATTTGCACTGCACGTGGATATTTCTGTCCCTCATCTTCTATGAGTTGTAACATGCTCCGTAACGCTAGAAAAGGGGCGCAGGCTAAGCCATAGGTAACAGTGGCGAGTTCATACTCGACAATGATGCCATTTTCTTTCCATAAGATCTGTTGATATTTGCGATCATCAGGATGAACTGAAATCTGGCGGTACATTTTTTCTATATCAGTGGAGAAAATATATTGTAAGGTCCGCATCCAAATCAGTATATCGAAGAGATCTAATTGCCACTTTGCACTAGTAAGGCTCGTACCATAATGACCTCTCTATGGTTATTGATAACCTTTAGACGCGCTGTAGCTAATAGAATAATCGATTGCACTGCTGGGGTTGGATGGTCTTGAGACGCATGGTTAACTTGTTTTGATGATGTAAAAGATGTTTTCTGTAAGAAAGGAATGTTTTTATTATTATAATAAGTTGTATTGTCTCTAGTGGAGATCAATACAAACTTCAACTCACGATTTCTTAGAACCAAATTGTATTGTCTCTAGCGGAGACCAATACGAAATTCAATAGCTAAGATAGGATTGTCTCTAGCGGAGATCAATGCAAAATTCGAGAACTCAGATTGTATTGTTTCTAGCGGAGACCAATACGAAATTCAAGAACCAAGATTGTATTGTCTCTAGCGGAGACCAATACGAAATTCAAGAACCAAGATTGTATTGTCTCTAGCGGAGACCAATACGAAATTCAAGAACCAAGATTGTATTGTCTCTAGCGGAGACCAATACGAAATTCAAGAACCAAGATTGTATTGTCTCTAGCGGAGACCAATACGAAATTCACGAACCAAGATTGTGTTGTCTCTAGCGGAGATCAACACAACTCAACTCAATTTTTCTTATAGCCAAAATCCGTATTGTCTCTAGCGGAGACCAATACAAACTTCAACTCAATCTTGCGTATAAGCAAAATTTGTATTGTCTCTAGCGGAGACCAATACAAACTTTAACTCAATTTTGCGTATAACCAAAATTTGTATTGTCTCTAGCGGAGACCAATACAACTTTAACTCAATTTTGCGTATAACCGTCAAAACAATTTCTAAATGTTTATCTTGTAGATAAATAAGATGTGACGGCTGTAGAATAACTAAAATAAAAGTCAGAATTTTACCTGACTCTTTGAAGATTCATCTAAATGTAGCGATGTATAATGTCGTCTTCCGCACTTAGCGCACCTGTATGTGGACCTACAATTCGATACTGTGTGAGGTCTGAGACAATTATAACAAAGTTTGAATTCTTTTATCAGCTCATTGCGTTGCTTCGTAGTTTTCGTTAAGAACTTAGAGCACTTGGCAATATAGTGAGGCTCCTTGCATAAGATGCATGTAGATAGAATCAAACGAGAATCTTTGGCTAGATTGAGGTTGACTAATGAAGTGGCTCTTAACTACGGGCTTTAGAGTGTAACTGGATGTCGATGCTTTTTTTCCTTGAGAGTTTTCGATGGCTCTCAGTGTTCTTGATATCGAAATGAGGAAGGATTGAAGTTTATCCCAAGTCGTACAATGATATGTACTAGAATATCATCCCAATGCTCAACCGGATGCTTTAAGCTTTTTAATGTTCGGTATACTTTCGTAACTGAAGTATACAGCCTTTCCAATTCTTTTGCACTTTTTTGTTTAATCTTTTTGATATTCAAAAATTTATCAAGAGTGGCACTCACGAGAATTCGACGGCTGTCATAGAAATTGTTGAGAGCATTCCAAGTTTGAGAAAAGTCATCTTCTTGGATGTCTTGAACAATTGGGCAGC
Source organism: Nemotelus nigrinus (assembly GCA_947369275.1). Taxonomy (NCBI): domain Eukaryota; kingdom Metazoa; phylum Arthropoda; class Insecta; order Diptera; family Stratiomyidae; genus Nemotelus; species Nemotelus nigrinus. Next base: position 86,790,787 of record OX376373.1, on the reverse strand, counting down.
AGTATCTTTAAGACAGCATTTCAAATAATGATGTTTTTCTGCATCAGAAATCAATTGATTCGATACGACTATTGAGGAGAATAACTCTTTGAAGATGAGCCACTCATTGTAGTCTCCACTGAAATTCGGCAAATTGACACGTGGTAACCGTGGGTCTTGGTAACTGCGTGTTGATGCTTGAAACGCTACTAGCGATGCTATTGACTGATTAGCAAGAGTTGGTACGGAAGTTTCGATTTCTAGCGGTTGTGTGCGAACTGACCTCATTTGTTCAATAGTGCGATATACAGCGGTCGGACCAAAAGTGACCTGACCTAAAGCGCGGACTAAATTAACTTAGTCCTCAAGTGTTTACAGCCAACCCGACCTAACATTTGCTTAGGTCGAATTTAGTCCTCGTTTGTATGTGACAGCTGTCATTTAGTTTAATTTTCGTTCATGCACTGTATTTATCGTTTCATTTGCCTCTCAAACATGTTTATTTCAATGGTTTTGTGTCAAAGGGGAATGTTATGAGCTTATATTCAACATACATACATTAGGTCTGTTCGCGTACTTTCAGTCACTGAATTTTACTGAATTTTCCTGAATCATGTGGTGGGGGAAATTCAGGAAAAGTACGAAAACGCTCTCATTGCTTTTCCTGAAAATTGACAAACAAAGGGGTCAGTTGTCGGTTTTTGGGAGAACAAAAGTTATTATAAAGTCATCCTAAGCGGCGATAAACTATCGCCACAAAAATAATCGTCTTTCATAATAACATTACGCCAAAAACCGTTTGACAGTTTTTAGTATTTTTCAGATCCTCAGATCCTACTGAATTTTACTGAAAGAGGGGAAATTTTCAGTATTCAGTAAAACGGAGTACAAAAACGGCTTCATTGCAATTAATTGCAATTAATCGTAGTACGCGAACAGACCTATTATTAATAGTCGCGCAAAAATCAATGTTTAGGTCGCGTGTGTTTACAACGATTATAGTCCACGACCTATATTTAGGTCAGGTCGCTTGAAATCGTGGACCGACCTAAATTTAGATCGGTCCGCGAGTGTATACACCACGTGGACTAAAAAATTTAGGTGGAATTTGGTGTTTAGTCCGCGGACTAAACGTTCGCTGTATACGATATCAATGTTATCCAGATAGTGTTCTAATGCTGTAGCGTACAAATTATTTACAAAATATGAAGTTGATTCCACGGTTTGACGATCATCATGTGTGAGTTCATCCATCGCATTCCTGATTGCTACGTGATTTGTCCGGAAATTTCTCCATTCATCTGACAATGCTTCTAGACAAGTGTCAACTCGTTGAGGCGATATATTTTCAAGACCGATTTGAATTAACCTGTTGTACGCATCAGAAATCGTTTTCATGCTCATCATTTGTTCGCCAATATGGCGCTTTATGTGGTCAACTCTCATATTTCGCGACACTCTCGACGAGATCCGGTTCGATAGGACCAAAAAAAATGTTAGAATAGTTTATATTCTTTTTTAAACACAATAATTCTTTGAACACAATATTCTTTTTTTAAACACAATAATTCTTTTGAACACAATATTCTTTTTTAAACACAATTTCTTTTTGACACAATAATTCTTGAAACACAATATTTCTGTTGGGCAGAAAAAACCAACTGTCCGCCCTTCTTTTTTTTTTAATTTATTTTAATAGGTTACCACGTCTTTCTTTTTAGCGAGCTTTTAATTCAGTGGTTTTTTAAACAGCTCTTGAAATTTTACAAATTCTGTTCGAAGTCAGCCCACTACGTAAAAGTCCAGCAAGTTCAAATTTCTGAAGCTTTAGAATTAAGGGGTGTGTTCAATGTGCATGCTAAAGCTGCTCCAAAAGCATAGCATAGCATCACGTTAGCAAGTGTCAAAATACGCAGTAGCTAGGTGAAGCAGCTATGGATATTGGACAGCCAAGAGCTGCTACGAAGCCATGCTACGAAGCATGTACGAAGGCAGCCTTTACGCAGGAAATTCAAAAATAATTTTGTTTCAATTTTTTTATTGTAATTTTTGCATTTTCGTGGATCAGTTCAATACTTTCATTGCACTTTTGAAACTGTATGTATGAAAGCTGTGTAAGTTTTCAACATACAGCTGCACAATCCATTAAAATGTTCCTAACATATTTAAAACGTATCATTTATTTCCGGCTTTTGACGCCATACATGAGAAAAAGAGCAAAAAATAATCGTTGAAAATTTGATAATACAGGAATCAGAGCACCCGGCCTTTTGCGATTCATGCTTGCCTTCTAAAAACTCAAGATGAGCTGCGCTATGTACAAGGGAACTTAAAACTCGAGTTGAGTTTAAGTGTTTAAAAGCCCGCATTTAATTTATGCTGTCACTATTTTCAAATTTATTCCTCATCTCCTTTGTCACAAAAGCGCAAAAACTTCTTTTCATTTCAATTTCAAATTGAAAATGCCGTTTAAACTGCATGTCAGCTGTGTACGCACGGCCATTTTGCCTTAGCTACTTTCTAGCTATCCTCCAGACTACGAGCAGCGAATAGCTGCTACCTTAGCAGCTATGTCGGAATCTTGGACAGCCCGACTGTCAAATAGCAAGCATCAGAAAGTAGCTATTTCGTGACATTGGACAGCCAGAGCTGCTAAAATAGCAGCTAATAGCTGCTATAGCATGCACATTGAACACACCCAAGGTAGAATGGTCAGCTCTGTCAAACGCCTTACTGCGTCAAGCCTGAATTACATTGAAATGCAGTGCAGTGCAGTCCAGCGCGGTGCCGAAGCAGTGCACGCATTGCAAAGCACATTGAAAGCAGTGCAGTGCTCTGACAATGAAAGTCAAATTCATTTGTGGAGGTTTGATACTTAGATTATCTGCATCTGTTTTTCGTCCATTTACAATTTAATGCCTGGAACGGAATTTCCGCCTCAATTCAAATGGTTTTTGCCCGGTCAACTACTCTCAAACGAATGTCAGCTGATGCAGTCTGCAGCGTTTTAGAAATTAGCCTAAAAGATGCAGTGCAGTCCGCTGCACTGCACTGCACTGCAGTTAATGTGAATTGCCACATGCAACTACATGAGTTCTAAATTTCAGTGCACTGCACTGCAATCCAATGTAATTCAGGCTTCAATTTGGTATCCTTTCCACATTTTACACAGCACGTCTAGGACTGGAACTGTCAAATTCGTGGCAGCTACCGACTTTCTCAAATTCTGTTGTTTGTTGCTACGAGAGTTGACAAGGGGAGAAAGTTTATCGCAAACAACCTTTTCAAAAAGTTTCGGAATCGAAGATAAAACGACAGTGCCTCTATAATTTAAGATACAGCGTCTATGACCACTTTTGAATATGAGTGTGTCATGCAAAAGTTTCCAACTAAATGCTTATAACACCCTGGCTTAGTTTTCTTGATATATCACTTTTATATTAAGAAAAATAAGCCAGGGTGCTATAAGCTAAAGTTGGAGGAAGAAGATCAGGCTCAGGGCCTTTGCTGCAGTCGAGTTTCAAAATAACTATTCGTATTTCTAAGTGGTTGACGAAAGCTGTTGGAGATAAACTAGAAGAAGAAAGTTGTAAGTTTGATACGTCTGATGCTTCAAAAATTTTCTCGAAACTATCTGCAGATATTATTAAGAAACTTTGACGATGGACAGCCAATAGTTTTTTGCTTCACATTAACAAAATTGAAGAATTCTTTCGGGTCGCGGATTGTATTTTCACAGGTTGTGTTAATTTGGTTGCCGTAAGCCTTATGAGACTTTGCTTAGCAGCTTCATTATATTTTTCCTGAATAGCAGGTCTAACATCAATAATGTCTTTAGTCCGCTTATAAAGTTTGTTCCTGCAATTTAGCATATGACAAGCAACTCACACAACTTTTACTTTTTTATTAATGTTCGACGGGTTACGCTGTTACCAATGTCAGGACAATGACCACACAAGGAGGAGCTGCAAAAGCCCAGTTCGTAGAACCCAAGCGTATGTAGTCGTATATAGCGTATATAGCTCGAAGCATATCATGGGTTCGAGTTTTTGCAAGGTGTTCAAAGACGTACTTGGCACCAAGATGAAGCAACAGGGGAGAAAATGAAGGTTCCCTAAGTAAAACTGCAGCATTGCAGAGCAGCTGGCGACCTCTTCAAAAAAAAAAGGCACAAATCGTCCTGATCATCTAGCTTAGAGGAGGAGGAAATCGCCTACTTATTTTTCGGATGCAACAGAGTAAGCTGTGATCTGGTTTGCAGACGATATCCATGGAGGAAGATATGGTGAGGCTCACATATTCAGTGGCGGCTCGTCAGGGTGGGCCCGGCCCGCCTGGCCCACCCTGACGAGCCGCCAGTGAGTTAAAGTAAAGTAGATATTTCTTGTTGGTATCCGCATATAGCTTGTAATAGTGTTTTTGTGTCGAGCGGGCCCAGTGGCGGCTCGCCAAGGTGGGCCACACGGGCGGGGCCCACCCTGACGAGCCGCCACTGCACATATTGGTGAAAGACGGAGAAATGACTTTCATGATCTGTTACTTTTCTCGGAATAACTTAATGCAAGGATTCGAAGATAAGCTTCGATTACTCAAGGACACTCTCCATAACATCGACGGTCATGCCAAATTTGGGAGTGAATATGGCTTTGGAATGCGGCATGCCGATCGAAAACATTTGAGGATAGGATATAGTAAAGGTGGTGTCAGGGCTGAACCTGTTGGTGCTAAACACGTGTTCTACGGCAACATAACGAAGGCCCGGCGTTGGCAAATCTATTACTTATGCCACCTGTGGAAAAACATTGGAAGGACTGGTGGCCCTCATAGGTGATTGGAAGGTGATGAATGGATCATTATATCACCTTCTACGTCACTGGAAGCAGACACAACTCAACACTGCTCATTCTGGAAAACGCTTTATTGGAATTCAGTCAAGCTAAACAGAAGTGAGATGGTAGCGTTAGTAAATTTGAGCCTGGAGGAAGAAGTTCCCAGGAACCCGTGAAGTAGTCGAAGCTACTGTTCTTAGCACCATGGGTTTGATTAGCAGGGCTTGTTATTCTTCAATACCCTAATGATAACCCTTCCGTGGAAACAGGCAAGCTTACTGGTGGAACGGCGAAATGGCTGAGCTCCGACACATCGCTTTGAGATGCAGCTTCAACTTCAGAAAAAAAAATTAATTGGCCAATCCCATCAAGGAGCACCTAAAGTTATAGCGAAGTGTCAACGGTAGCTATAACTGGAATCATATAAATCATGTTTAGTACGCGGGGCTCTTTCTGTCGCGATGGAAATTTGCCCGATTGGCTCTCGTCGATAAGGGAAATGGCAACTGTAACAATCCGTCCGCGTACGGTCCACTTTACATGCTAGACACGACGGAGAAGCTCCTCGTGCGGTCGCTGAAGTCACAGTTCCGCCAGCAATTAGATCAGCTGGTGATCTCTCTGAAAGAGTTCACGGCTTTCAAAAGCAGAATTCAACTGGTGATGCTATCTCAGCAGGGATTGGGGCGTTAGCAAAAGTAGAGGAGACGTGTCACAGCGCCAGACCGGTTGTTTTTCTGGTGAAGCTAGATGTTTAAAATGCCTTCGATTTGGTGAGCTAGAAAGATATGCGTTGGGCCCTCGAGGATTATTTCCGCATACCTGACTACTTGTTAGTCATGATGCGGCACTTTCTTATGGACCGATGGCTGCTGTTCGACATCGACAAAGTTGTTTAGAGGAGGCTTATCGCCTGAAGAGCAGCACAGTGGTCAATCCTTGGACCTGACCTCTAGAACATTTTTTACGATGGACTGCTATGGTCAAATACCAACGGATGTGTTTCTCCTCGCTTACGCTGACGACGTGGCAGCAAGAATGACTTCTTGAATTATCGAGCTCGCCCAGTTCAGACGTAGCCAATATAAAAAAATATTTGGAAAAACCAAGTACAGAAAGTGAACTTTAAACCCTAGGTGGGCGCTAACTGCCTAAAAATAGACAAGAAAATTTTGTGGAACTTCAAATTACGATACCTTCCAAGAAAATTATCAGATTGTCACGAAATTTGTAGATTGCAACTATGTGCACATTAAATACGCGTGGGTAATTTTGAATGAATATGCGGACAGCCCTGGGGCCATGGTAAGTAGCTAAATGGAAAACCTGCACATCAACGACTTTCCTGAAAAGTTTTTGTCTTTAAAAAAAAAAATGCAAATTTTGGATAAGCTTCATGTTTTGTATACAGAGTGAAATTGAAATCTTTGAAAATCCTCCATGAACAAGAACGATAGCCTTTCACCAAATTGCCTCCATTTCTAGCATCCGATATTTGTGTTCACGAGAACCGACGCCTCGATAATCTGATCCAGTTAAAATTCACAGATTGTATTGATCTTAAGTAGTTAAAAGAAGTGATCTTGAAATGTGGGCAACACTGTAGAAATGGTACCATCTTGAAAAAAAAACACTCAAAATATGTACAATTCCTCTAATTTTCTTTGAATATTAGTGTTCTACCCGTTCTGATGCACTACAGTTTTTTTATAATTCTTCTTTTCACACAGTCAAAGTTTGGAATTCAGTAGCTTGTACGTTATGATCATCCAAATCAATAGTACGTCTCTGATGCAAAGCACTTTGGGAGGGATTCTGTTGATTTTGCGAAGTACTGGACGAATTAGAGATAATATCGTAGGAATCCAAAAATGATGTTATTTTTTTTATGTAGTATAGTAGAGTATATTAGCGTCTGAACCATTTTCGGATTAGGTTTCAAGCAATCAGTCGTCAGAAGAAAGGTAAGTTCCTTTCTCATAAGTTCTAACCTTCTCAATCTGCGATTGTAAATAGCTGTTCTTCAATGATGAACTTAATTGACACAATTCGCTGGACTGACTGATTCTTTACTCACATTGTATTGTTTTTGTTGGACTTTTCAATAGAAACATAACAATTCATCGAAAAATAACCGTTTCTCGCGAACGATTGCGATTGCGTTCAGAATACATTGGTGTATATGTGAAATAGGCCCAGGTTTCACCAACTGTTTGTTATCTTTAACTTTTTGACGATGGTGGTCATTTGAATGATATTTTAAGTACCACTATAATTCTATCATTAAATGAATTTTCAAAAAACCAAGTATGCAAAATGAATTTTGAACGTGTTCGAAACATGCAACGTTTTGGAAATTTGAAACTCTATGTGTGCTCTAGATGCTGGCTAGTAGCGATGGAAAATTGGCTCCAAAGGGTCTATCGCTGCAAACGTACTCACGGTAGTCATATAAATAAAGTCGAGCTCGGCACCTAAATGTAACATGTGTACTTGACTTGGAATATGCATATTTCAAACCGATATCTCAATTATTCTGCGTTTTATTTAAATACAAAATTGTTATGTTCGTATTGTAAAACCCTGTATTACAAATTAATTGCAATTGTCCGCGTTAATTGCGAAGTGTAATTTAGTTGATACGTGATTGGTGAGTTACACGTTCTTTTCTTAAGGTAAACGTATTCAAAGTTCAGTGCGTTCGCTATTCGAATATAATATATATCAAAATTACCAATAGTCAGATATTTGTGCATGGAAATAAAAAAAAATCAATTTTACATAGCTGTACTTCAGTGATTGACAATTTATTTTACTGTACCTTTCTTAATTATCAAATAAGATATATTCTACTTCTAACTACTAAAACCAACCAAAACTAATTAGGAAAAGAAACTAAAACAAAAGGTTTTCATGCTAAACGGTGAGAAAAATGATGATGGCGTATGCACATAGCTCGCGATTAGTAAAACATATCACTTAAAAACATGACACTATGTAAGCCTATTCCAGCATTTGCCGCTAAGTGATCTTGATGGTGAGTGTAGCAATTATAACTTACATCAAGTGCTATAATTGAATTATACATCAGACTCAGAAAATTATGCAGGATATTTTAAAAATTAACTATTTTGAGTTCAAATTTATCTTTATTGTATCACTTTGAAGAAACAAATAAAGTTTTATTTCATAAACCATCATTCTTTCTATGAATAAGCTTACATTTAAATCTATTCGATGACATTTTGTCCGAAAGCACGATTGATTTTCAGGAATATCTCCGTTCATTCTAGTTTTTGGGAACCTGTTGACAAATTTATTCATTTGATACCTACTGAAGCAAGCCAATGCTTTTATAGTTTACAGAAAAAAGCAATATGTCTAAAACAATGTGGAATCTTCGTATGCTCTACAAAAGTTTAATCAAACTTGTATGTACCCGTTTTATTCGAGCTGAACTCATTTTATAGCCGTTGCTATGCAATTTCCATCCTGATTCACATTTTCGATAGCAGATACTAAAATTTTATTTGGAAATAGCTTCCAAAGCAAAGCCGTTTTTTTGTGGTAACTTATTTTAATTTAATTTAGATTTAATTCATAACATAGCTTTTCCCGGAAAGGCTCCACCAGAGACGATTGTGTCGAAAAATTCTCACCACAAATTTTTAAGAGGCTGATTACAAAATGCATTTTTGCATTGAATTTACTCTAGTGTTCTTTTGCTTCAGAATATTGTTATTTCACTTTGAATCTATTTATAACGTCACTGACAGGCACATCATACATTTTTCTCTATAAGCTCGAACACAAGTGTTTTCTTTCTTTCCCGAAATCCATTAAATCATTCTTGGCTATGTTTGATACCAGCTTATAGTAAGCATATTGGATTGTTTTCAGATTAAAACATAATAATCCCCGTTCATAGCCGATGTTATATTTTTTACTTTTGGAAAAAGTTTAATACTTTTCCACAATTAGCTAGCTTATCAGCCAATAATTTTTGGGCACTTCGCGGATCTGAATTAGTTTCACTTCTCTGGAAGCGGGAGAAAATTGTTTTAAGTCTTATTTTTTATTTCTTTTTTGAAAAGTCAAAGTAGTCAAAAATTAAATTTGTATGCATAATCACGACACGAATTTTTGTAGATTCGTCTATAGATTTTTAAGATACTTCGACGTTTCTTTTCCCTAGCTTATAGATATACGGTGAATTAAGATTTATACCGACGCCTACACTTGTTATTTATAACATACAATACATACAATGCTGTATGAGGTAAAACCCATATATTTACTTATCCGTTATCACCTGCTTTATTCCCAAGAATATGAATTATACCATCTAAAAAATCTTTCACTTGTGGATCGTTGAACAGCGACAATTTCTTTTGATTCAAAACCATAGTTAATACATCGGGACTATGGACTTTCTCACGGTTCAAATCCGTACAGCTGAAATTGCCATCGCGACTGCATTCGTCATCAGGGAACGTTGAAGGGGCCATTGACAAATTGGTCGCTGTGAGATTTTTTGCAATTCGAAGCTTTTTACCACCTCGTCCCGAATTCGATGAAGATCCTCGTTCTGTATGTGCGCCCCGTTTCGAAACAGTCGTTGTAACGATCTGATTATGATGAGCAATATTCGTCGGCTCGGCTACAGTTTCTTGAAGACGTCGTTTCACATGCAGATTGAGACGTTCCTTGATGTTACGGTTGGGTAGTCTTTCGTGCGTTTCTGTAGGTGTAAGATCCGTGGCTTTCTCGCGGTTACTCATTCTGGTAGTAGAGATTATCTAAAAGAACGTGTTCAAGTCAAAGTTAACCATTTGGGTCCACGAACGCATTTCCGACAGAATATTTTATCTAGAAAGTCTACCTCAATAATATGAATTTACTCCTAGCGATAGAAAAATAATTAAGCTATTAACACCTGAATTACTAATCTGACAGCAAAACTGTAAACAATACTTGACGTGTTTATATTTATTCGCAGCAAAACAGCTATCTCTATGAAAACAGCTGACTGCCGACAGACACTCCTCTTCAAATGACATTTCTCGTTTCCAGGTTTTTTCACGACACCTAGTGTTCCGAATTGTAACTGCCACCAAACCGAACGGCCATCTTTAATAATTGCCATCATTTAATTCACTGACAGCGAGAGTGGTGACAGTTTTTCCCTCGAATTTCTACCAAAAAATTTGGTGCTAGCTCGAAAAGTGTCCGCTAAAACCAAGCTTAAATGCGTTCTAAGAAAACAGATAACGTTTGCCATTTGGATTTCGAGTGAATTTGTGTGTTTTGCTTCGCGTAGAAAAGTTGGTGTGAAATTTTCAACGCCAGTAGTGGTACTAGTAGTGTGTATTCGAAAGTTGGCGTATTGACGAAAATCGGAAAGACTTGTTAAGGAAAAATGACGGCTACTGATCAAATGAGGGCCATGTTGGATCAGTTGATGGGAACAACTAGAAATGGTAATTTTTACTTATACTTTTATAAAAATTTACTAATCGTTCAATGGTATGAAGAATGTGCGTAGTGGCCAGCTCCTATGGTAGGGTGTACGTGTGGCCAATGTATTAGGCACAACAAAGATAATCATGTTTGAGAAAAAATTAACAAAAGATTAAAGCAACCTTTTTTTATCTATTCATTGTATACATCGGATACTAGTTTTTGTTTTCACCACCAAAATTTGTTTGCCGACTTTCGTTGGGTGTCCAAAAGTGGTGCCTCGTTTTTTAAGAACGGAGCGTTTAAAATCATCACAAATATTGAAAGTTGGAAGTGGGTAAAACACATGCGCTACAATGTCAAATGTATATGATAAACTATACACTATTTGATATTATCCGTTGCAACATAGATTGGTGAGGCCGATTCCATATATTGTGAGAGTTTTTAAGATATGTCTCTGATGAGCCTGCTACACATGCAGGTAATATCTGCCTTACTTGTGCAAGTCAATTTGTATCGTAAAGATCATGCGGATGCCTAGTCCAGTGATTCTCATCCTTTTTAAAACGGTCACCCCGTAACGAGTAGAAAATTTCGCAATTTCCTCCCTTGGGGAAAATCCTGTAATTTAGGGTATGAGAATGGGTGTTGATTATTGAATTATAGAAGACGAAAGTTTTAAGTATTTGTTTTCAGCGGGCTTACTCACCAAATTTATTTTTATTTAGTTCGATGTTTTTGCCCTGGAAGGTGATTGCATTACTTTCCTAAAGTAAAGTAACCAATGCGAAAAATGCTTTTTTATGTTTAAAAATTCTTTATTATATTGTTTAAAAAAGAAAAGGAAAAATATTAAACCATAAGACTATACAACTACATATCAATGAAACAATCAAGTCTGTCCCGGGATGGCTGTGAACGTTCGGTTCAGTATGTTTTTAAAAGTTGTTCGACCAATTCCTCTTGAACAGGAGCCACTGGTGATTCAATGTTCATAAAAGGGTTCATGATCCATTCAGGGACTTCCAAGGACAAAATGACCCCAAAACATTCCGAAAAGCCCTTGCACAAAGTCTCAGGTGCTGACAGTAAACTTGTGAAGTTATATTCACTGCTCTTCTGAAGAATCGGCAAGATTGGAAACTGTCCCAACTCCTTGCGACCAAAATTCTGCTTCTACAAAGAGAATTTCTTTAGGAAAGCCGAATTAACAGATTTTGATGTGATCAGCTTAAGCCCTTCGCCTTGAAGCTGCAAATTAATTCGATTAAATTTTTTGCAAAAATCGGTCATGTAATCAAATTCAATCTAAAATACGCGCAATATATCTCTCAGAGCCGCATCTTTAGAAATTGAGTACAGAGTCGTAAAGATTCCAGAATCTATTGAAGCAAGCAAATCATTTGAAGAGCCAGCGAAGCTCAATGTATGGCAAGCAAGCGATTGAATTCTTCATTATTGTCCTTACACAGCTGCCCGAATAATTGATCGTTGAGAACATTACTGCGAATTTTGGTCCAAGCAGATATAATATATTGTAAGGACTGATGAAAGCGGTCGCTGAGCTGTTTTGCAACTAAATGCTGTCAATGAGTAACACAGTGAACAGCTAAAATATATGCTACCTCTTTCATCAGAAGCGCGATGAATCCATCATGACGACCCACCATTGCAAGATCGGGGCAGAGGAATCTGTTTCTCGGCAGACGAATCTATTTCTCTTTAAGATAATCCTTGGCAGTATTAAAAACTGATTCACCTTTAGTATCTACAATCAAGCTCCTTTCAAAAAAATTCTATGTATGAAAATTTTTCCTTCCATGACAAACTGGACGTACTAACAGTAAATCATTGTTTAGTGCTTGATTCATCAACCTGAAGAGAAAATTTGGTGTATATCAAAAGTTTACACAAAAAAGCTTCAACATCTTCAGCCATCTCATCAACTCCTTATTGCACTGTATAATTGCTTAATGATACATTTTTTTATAACATTTTACTACAACTTCCTTCACAACCGGCAGTATCAACTCTTACATTGATACATACATTATAAGATTCTATCAAACCATCGTCTCATATTTCTGATGAGGTTGCTAGTAAGCCTGAGACAGACGGTGGCTACAGAAATTTTTCCCTGATGCTCCTGAAAAACGACAAATCTTTATTTTGTTTGATGCTCCTGCAAACGAGAGGGTTTCATTGACTCATTAGATATCAGTTTTTACATAGTAAACACATGGGTATTTGCGACGACGCTATGTACATTTCAATTTCAATATTTCCAGGGTAATATGTCTTTTTCTTTAATGACTTATGGTCTAAATTCTAATCTAACTCTTACCTTCTAAAACCGAGTAGTGTCGACTTCTTCAAGGTAATCCTACAAAGAATACAAATTCGTCTCACCATTCTTAGAATTGCGTGAGGGGAGTCGTCGTATAAGTTCATTTGATTGCTATAATCGATTTAATATAGATTTTGGGGAGTTTTAACATAAAGTTCGAATGCAAAAAAAAAATGCTCATCGCCCCGTACCACCAAAATTTGCGTGTGGAGTAGCAATAAAAGCTGAATTCTCTTCTGTCTTAAGTCCTGTTATTTCTCGTGTCCCCTTCCGATTAAATAAAATTTGAGTAGCGATACCGAGCGATCGAACTAGGTTTGAAATTGTCGGATACCAAGTGTGTTTATTCAGAGCTCTGGTGAAGTGGTTGGTTAGATAATTATGGAGGATTGGGGATCATTGAATCAATAAGTTACTCAAAATACAAATATGGTTCGAGTTCGACAATTGGTAGCGGCAACATCTTGGTCGGAAATTTGGCACTGCGACTGCTCCCTTTGTGGCAAAGGGTCATTACCACTTCTCTGTTAAATCTGGCTTGTTAACTCATATCTTTTCGAACATAGTATCTTTCTTTTATTTTATTTTTATTGCGGCTAGCATGTGATATCATAAGATTTTTTTAGAGCAAATGCATCCTATTTTCAATGACTCACATCAGAGACTTGCACAGCGGCCCGAGCCCGCGGGTTGCGGCCGCACTGAACCGCACTCGCACAAGACAGCACGGGCTTGATAAGTGCGGTGACGTCACCGCTGACCGAGTGGGCTTGGCTGAGTCCGGTTTAGTCCTGCGGGCTCAGTCGCTACAGAACTCCGCAACTGCACACAAACGAACGCCTGCGATGCGACAAAGCACCGTGGTGCGACCTCGGAGCAAAATTATTTTTATATGACGAATGTCGAATGTCCAGCGTATGTTATTTTTTGTTCGTTGCTCATAGTTTATGCGTACCATACGACAACGCCTGCGATGTCATACCATCCTCGATCTCGCCTAGCACGAAGATCAGCTTGCCTGTGCATTCGTTAAGTATTTTCCACCCTTCTGTTTGACTCTTCAGTGCTGCCGCAATCCGCGGGCCAAAGCTGGCCCGGTGCGGTGCGGGCCGTGACGTCACCGCGAATCGCGGGTCGGGCCGAATGATGCTCAGTGCTGTGCGGTGCTGCGCGGCGGGCCGCTCTGCCCGACTCTGAATCACATCACCCGCATAGTGCTAACACAGCGGCTCACCAAAAAGCGTAGTATGCGAAAGAGTGCTCCGCTAATGCGAACTAGGTTCCTCCACAGCAATTTATAGGGAGCCCTGCTCCAGGGGTATTATATTTTTGTTTGTTTGCGTTTTTCTTCCAGCACATCTTTGGTGGGTATCTTCATTGAACTTCGGTTTTTGACAATGTATTCAAGTTCTGCCACCTCACCCCTGCAATCGACAAAAGCTGAGACTTATCAAAAGTGGAGTGTTTGAGAACAGAACTAGAATGCATTGTCAAATGTGCAGAAATCAATTGCATGTGCACTTAGACTTAATGAATTGTATAGTAAATTGATCATTTTATATATTCAGCGAATTGAAGATTTTAGAAAAATCAACTACAAAAAAAAAATGTGATGGAGGCGTCAGCTCACATCAAAAGTATATATCAACTTGTTCAAAATGACTTCAAAAAGGACATATTTCAAGGTCAAGGCCATCGGAGGTGTTACACCTATATTGAATACATATTTTTTATCAATAATAAGTACAGAAGTTTTGAGATGAAAAAAAAACCTGTTCGGCCATAGATATCGCATTCGCAAGACAACCTTCTCTGGCGCTGATATTGGTTAAACTGAGGTTATTTACGATTTGTAAAAAAAACTCCATCATGTTAAACTCGTATGTACCGGCCTCCACTATGCTAAATTCGTAATTTGCATTGACGATAGCCAGTAAAACGATGTAAAGATTGCTTAAAAATTAAAATAGTACGATTCGAAATGCTTGAAAATTGTTTGATTTTCTTATTTCTACATGTTTTCCATTTGTCGCGTTGATATAGTTGGAGAAACTTTACCAATTTCATATACACATTTGTCCATTCTTGCTCACTTTTCTCTTCATATATGCAATACATTCACTAAATCTATATGATTTGACCTTGATTCGCTACATGCCTTTAAGTATCCTTTTATTATTTGGCAGTGAAATAAAATTTTGCCATTTTCTAAAAGATACATCATGATACTGTTCTCGTATTTAGCAAAACAATAGGACATACATTTTGATGGTGTGTTTCTAAGTTTTCAAACGCAGTAAACATTTATTATTAGTTCACAAACATTTCATGTTTTGGTCAATGGTATTAACTTTTATTCGGACAAAACAGCAACGAACAGAAGGCTCAACTGCACTACTTCCTTAGGGACAAAAGTACTGCTAAATGCATCGTTCGTTTGTAAATGTATATGCGATAGTGCTCCATCGAAAAAAATCCATTAGTGCCTGAAAGATGAGGGAAAATTTTCACTTGGGATAGGCCATACTTCGAATAAAGCAATTATCTAAATAAATAACAGACTTAAAGAAAAAGCAATTATCTCAATGAATAACAGACTTAAAGAAAAAAGGGTGGAAATTTATTCTACTGCTCAATATTATGTTAAGTAGGCCACCATTTGCTGTTGTTCTCAAACCCGGGGATTTTAATATCTGTCATATGGCTCTTCTTTGAACTTTTAGTCCTATGTGACTGATGAGTAGGTATGCTGCATTAATATTCCATGGAACGTCCTCTTTCGACATACGCTTAATCTTATTTTCTGATCTATCCACATACCTCAAATCTTTTACTTTTTCTTCGTCGCCCATCATCATCTGTACTAACTTGAAAATGTCTTCTGTACATTTCTAATCATTAATATTCCATGGAACGTCCTCTTTCGACATACGCTTAATCTTATTTTCTGATCTATCCACATACCTCAAATCTTTTACTTTTTCTTCGTCGCCCATCATCATCTGTACTAACTTGAAAATGTCTTCTGTACATTTCTAATCATTAAGATTTTTTTTTCAAATTATATTTTATTCTTTTTTAAATGTTTACATCGCCTACTTCAGTCTTTCGTTCTCGTAATTGTAACGATGCTGTTTAGTTTAGCGAAAGGATGTCCTTGAAAAAAAAAATAGTACTCAACTAAAAAAATATAATCTTGATCAGACGAAAGCTACGCAATTTCCCCTGGCTTACGTGCTGCTGCCAAGAATGTGTAACACTTTCTTATCTATTAAATAATGACCCAGAAAAAATCCAGTCGTTCGGCCACTTTTTGAAATCCTTTTTAATTCTTTTTTACTCTACTATTTAAAGCTTTCACTTTTTTCATCCACTAGCCGATCCATCGATCCAATCCATTCTTGCCTCTAACAAAATTTATTTTGACATACCTCCTTGTCCCTCCCCATTTGCGACTAAGTCTTTGGAACTTGTATCACATATACCCTGATTTGAGTTTAATTGCTTGTCCTGGCTCAGATGGCATTCTTAGCTTCTCTCTGAAAAATTTCTTATCTTCCCTATGTGTTTCCTTGTCCATCTTAAAGCCTAGACAGACAGCGCAGCCTAAATGATCATTTATCGTAAATGATCATTTAAGTGCTGTGTTTCACATGGTAATTTGGACTAATTTCCACTAAATGACCAAATTAGGCAAATCGTCAATGATTATCAAACTTTGGTAATTTATTCTTAAATTATGTAGAGTTGCCTGATATAATACATAGTACCCTTGTACCCACAGCTTGAGTAGCCTAGTGGGTAGAGCACTGGCTTCTTGCGTGTGGGGTCCCTGGTTCGAATCCAGGTTCGCACGAGGGTCCGCGCACCAAGCTTTGAGTTCACCTAG
The DNA here is from genome assembly GCA_947369275.1 of Nemotelus nigrinus. Taxonomy (NCBI): domain Eukaryota; kingdom Metazoa; phylum Arthropoda; class Insecta; order Diptera; family Stratiomyidae; genus Nemotelus; species Nemotelus nigrinus. The sequence goes on along the minus strand of OX376373.1, from coordinate 86,774,280 downwards.
CTCTGATTAGGTACCTGATTTAAATCAGGGGTAAAGTGAGTCGTGGAACTAATCACTCCACACTCGTATTCACAATGATTAAATAAATTGTAATGAAGCTCTCTACCAGCTTCAACCCCTAGACCCGTACGAGGGTAGTCGTGGGATTGCTTTGCTTTACCCTTGTAAAAAGTCGTTTGAAAAGGAAAAAGAAGACAACTTTTTTGAGATGTCAAATTTATAATAATTAATATTTGAAGAATTTTAATGTAGTTCTTGCGTGGTTTGCACTCCAACTTCATTAATTAGAACATAAAAGAGGCAACCTACACTTAAAACACTTTAAATTTCGCCATTTTTCAAAAACTAATTGCTTTGAGTGACAGACAGTGGGTGACAGTATTCATCATTAACGCAAGGGCTGTGTGCCAGCATCTTTTAAATTACTAATTTAGGTATAAATGGGCATTAGTAAATTAGTAATTGAAGTTCCTGTCTGTCTAGGCTCTTATTCAATGTTAATAAATTTTCCTATTCCTGTAACCTGTCATTCATTTTCCAAACACCTGGCGGTTGCAACAATTTCTGTTCCGTCTCTATTCTACCTTGCATTTTTAAAATCTTACATAGTTTTATATATTATAGCATACATGATGCCTTCAATTATGTCTTGGCTGCTCAGCAGCATTATTTTGTTAATGGTTTATACGTCCTGCTAACCTAGCTGGATTTTTTCGGTCATTGACAGCACTATCAATTTGATGAAATCTATATTGCTGTTCATCATAAGCGACTACTTCTCATTATGGTCATAACAGCTTCCATCTTGTTCCTCTTCCACACTCTATGGCTATGTTCAACTTCACAATATGCTATTTTATTTCTGCTGATTGATAATGATGGTCTTTAGTATTAACTGCATGTTACTTGTTTTTACTAGATACTATTTACTTTTTACTGTATGCTATTTTTATTGAATCTAATTTGTAATAAAACAATTTGCATGCATAATCGAATATGAACTAAATTAATAAAAGGGACTCTGATGATTCTTTTCTACTCTTCGAAAAAATATCGATAATAGCTGCTTACGTTCAAATTGCCAAAAACTCCGCTTGAAAGACACTGGAGTAGTCTGGCAAGCGGAATAATACAGTCGGCAATAATACAGTCGATATCCGCTAGAACATGCACTCCCTGCACCAAGATTTAAGCATGGCCCAGGTGAGTCCTTATCCAGGGGTCGACACAATGTAGTCTTGTGGCAGCGCACCTTATATGTTTCGAAACACGCAGATCGGCTGGAAGTCAATAAAGCAGCACCAAAAGTGCATTCGTTAGGATAATATAAAGTACAGCCTAAGCACCTTCTCTATCTTTTTATTTATTTCAAGCCAAAGTAAGGCGTATTAACAACAAATAACATCACCTTAAGCTAAATTAAACTAATCACAAATCATCTTTTACTAAATTAAATTGTGCATATCACAAGACTTTTGTCCGGAGATTTATAGTTTTTTTTTCGTGGGATATGATTTCGTAGGCGGAAGATTACGATAGTGCTTTGGAAAGGACAGTCTTAAATTCGGACTTGGAAATAGATGGGGTGTAATGTTTGCCAAAATTATTGTTTTGCAGCCTCTGTTAATTAACTCTCTGTCTCCATACACAGTATGATGCATGTCTAGTCTGTCGTTCAGTATTGTTGAGGGTTATCTATATAATTGAACAAAGCTTCAATTTCGATCGAGCCACTAACTTAACCCATATGCTCTTGAACCCCTTCGCACGCCTCTTTATGAATCCCATTTGCCTGCTAGCTTTATTTTAATACTTGACCATACTATAAATGGAAACGCAGCTTTTTGTTTAAAATGACACCGACATCTGTGACACTATTAACATTGTTCAGTACCTTATTATTGAGGTTGTTGTGAAAAACTTATTGCATGGCATTTGTTGACGTTAATAGATAGTTTATTTTGTTCATAATATTTCTCAAGTGATAGCAGTTTGGATTGAGGGGAAATCCAAGTCAAATTGCGATTGAATGATGTGATAGATCACAAAATCAGCCGCAAAGAAGAAGCAAAAACCTCTGATAAATTCGAAATGATCAGATTGAACAGAAAGGGTTCTAAGGGGCTGCCTTGTGGCACTCCCGAGGATACAACGATAATTTTCGATAGCAAGCCTTGAAATCTTACGTATTGATTTCGCTTTTGAAGATAGGAATCCGACCAGTTTCGTATGTTTCCCGGGCTACCGAACTTCTGTAATTTGAATTTTTGAATATCATGGTCGACACGGTCAAAGCCATTGCTAAAGTGAGTATAAATTTTATCAGTTTGGTGTCCTCTTTCCACATTGCACAGAATATCTAAGCTATTATCATGCGATTGGTATTAATTGACCTGCCTATTTTGAAACCATGTTGAGGTTCTATTAGTGTTGTGAGTTTGTCGTAGATGATTTTTCAATAAGTTTGGTTTAGCTGAAAATATAGCGAAGCCCCTGTAATTTTCAATCGAGCGTTTGTCACGGTCCCCAGTTCCCCTATGGCATTGTCAATGTCATCAGTCAATTTCGTCGAAAGTAAAAAGGTGAGGAGGTTGGAATAGTGGCGCATTAGGTTAACAAGTGGGCACACCAAAAACTTCCTGAAAATAGTCGGCGAAAAGATCACATATTTCTTGGATATTAAACGTAACGAGGTCATTATTAGACGCAACGAGGTCATTGACGTAGTAATTACGAAATCGAAGAGCTTTTTCTGGTCGTGAATTATATTTTCGCCAATTATATGTATTCATGTAGCTCTGACAAGCTTTGCCGGATTTGGTTGAAAATTCTAATGCTAAATCTTTATGTCTGCCATTGATATCATCGCTTACATTAATGTTGGTTTTTATTATTTTATATAGTTTGTTTCTTTGGTTTCGTAGGTATTTCAGAGTGGTTTCAAGCCATAGCTCCAAAAGTTTGTCTATTTATTTATTTTCGGAACGTACTTGTCAACGGCTTGAAAAATCAGCTGATAAAATAAAGCGAGTGCCTCGTTCAATTGTAACATTTATAGAGTACTAGTCGAGTTAGTATTGTTTAGATAAATGTGAATGCTCTAATAATCAGCATTTCGAAAATCACAGGCAATAGGGTTATTATATGAATAGAAAGTTTTCAAATCGGACATAGATAGCTCAACTGTGAAAGCAGAATGATGGAAAGTATTTAAGAAAAGATGCTCTGCGTTAGCAGTTAATTTGCATCGTCGTAACTAGTGGCAAACACAGGATCTAACCAATTGCCATTTTGATTAGAAGACGGAGCTATTTGCTGTAAACCATTGCGATAATGGTTCAACTTGTCATGCGCTTCCAGTACAAACCCGTCCTGTCTGCATTAAATATTTGTTACGCTGAGTAGCTAGCCTCTTAACTGGCCTATTCACTACCCAATGATAATAAGAAATACAAATTACATCATTACTATATAAGACATAATTTAGTTTTCGATTTTTTTTCAGGCGAAACTACGCGTTACCAGATGAGATTTTCCGATGCGAAAGTGTGCAAAAGTTTTCTACTCGGCTGCTGTCCTCATGAGATTCTTGCGTCTACGGTAAGTGAAAAAAATAATTAATTCTTATGCATATGTGTTCTTGCTTATTCTCTTGACTCTTATAAATGGTTATGGCTATTGTGAAAATTATTTCGTACTAAATTTTATTAAGTACAGAAATATAATATAAATTAAAGAGTTTTAATACAATAAAAATACATAATAAGGAGGTGTATAAAACGAATAGAAAAAATCAATCTGAGTAAATATTGTTTTGTTCGATGTACTTTTCAGAAAAAAGACCCATAAGAATTTTCCATTAAGACAATAAACAAACAAACAAAATACAAGTAAATGCCAAACTAGATTACAAGGCATTCGATTGCATGATGATAATACTTTGTCGCAAGACATGTATGAATAAATCAGCAGAAAATCATCGAAATCGTATGAAAACAAACTATATCATCTCGCTAGGGCTAGCAAATGAAAATGAGAGAGGGGCAAGAAGAGAGAAAGAAATGATAACCTTAGACCGTGAGTTATTAGGCGTTATAGTTTTATGAATTTTGAAGTTATGAATAAGAAATACATATCAAAGACACTATATTACAATCCATCTATCTTACTTCCTAAAATCTACTGTCCCATACATCCGAACACTTAATAATCTATATAATTTAATTATCTGTGTAATTATTTAGCGAGGAACGTGACGTGTTCTTCCGTTCCATTCACACGTGCTCTAATGTTATATGTTGAATTCGAAAATGTGGTTGAATCAAAATACATACATACGTTGCAATATCTGTATAGAACTCGGTAGAGACTGATCGAAAAATTGTAAGTAAAAACTGTTGAGGGAAACTGACGACCTAATCACGTACGTATATGCATAAAATTTAAAAATGAAATATGTTTTTATTGCTTTCGTTGTTTGAATCGTAAGCAGCAACTGCTTGTTCGCAAATCACTTTAATGACATTCAATTGATACGGTTGTGTAATGTAATGACTAATTGTGGACAAACTAGAGTAGGCTATGTAAATAGAATTCGAAGTTTTGGATTGTTTGCGATATATTAACTATTTATAGTTAGCATCCCATAGTGTATTAAACTTTAGCGAAATATCTATTGATTCCCTTCAAACCTTCATCTTCATTAACATTTCTGGTTTCTGGAATAAACTGATATTCAACGCTGCTATATCTGATTTTGCGTTCATAGATTTCCCAAAAAGAACACTATGCAGCGAATATGGTGGGCTCCTGAAAATTTAAATGCCGACAAAATCAGTACCTACGAAGTAAGAATTGGCTCTTCAACTAGCATCTACTGTATCGAACGAATTATTAGCTCCAACATATTCATAAGATACTAATATATTCTCAGCATTTTTTCAATGCTCACACTCATGCATTTCTTGCAGACACAAAACAAGAAGCACATTTCAACGAAATGTCCACGATTCGCAAAATTCAAATTATTTACCTAAATATTGACCGTCGTCATTTACCCTTGAGTTTTAGGTTTCATTAGCACCGGTTGGATAGATTATTTTAGATAGATTCCGAGAGTGTTAATTAGTCCACATATGTTCAGTTGGGACAAACCGAAATAAGAAATAAATATTTTCGGTTATTTGTACGGTTAATGTAAACGAAAGATTAGATTAGAATTTTTTTCTGTTTCCACAATTAGTTATTACATGCTAATAGATGTATTTTGTTTTTCAAAGATATTATAATATGAGTTTCTAAGCATATAATGTATGAAATGGAAATCAAAAAAATATAATTTATTTATTTTTATATTATTTGCATCGAAACTATATCTCACTATCACTGTGATTCTTGTTGATGATCTGATCATTATTTTGGGGGTCTTCGGGCATTCATTTGGTAAGTCCAATAATGATTCTCTCAGATTCTTGTAAAACAAATCAAAATAGACAATTAGCATCATATTGTTTGATTAAGCTGGCCTTTATGAACATATATTTTAAATAGATTCAATAAATAAATATTAACTTCTCTCAGACAACATAAATTCGATTAATAGTACAAAAAAAATCGATCATTCTTTTTGAACGGTCAAGGTAATCAAACAGCATGATATTTTGCAATTTGAAAATGAAACTAATCAATAATCCGATTGAACTATGTAGTTACTACTATCGCAACGAGCATACTATCTACATAATCGCTTTGCATCAAGTATTCGCGTATATTACCAACCCAAAATAATTGTTGTTCCGTATGCAGTTTTGGTACGTATTTGAATTTATTTTGAATCATCAAAAGATTTGTGTAGGTTTACTTTATTTATTTTCAATGGAATTGATTTGATTTAAGCTTGATGATAATTTCTGGAGACTTAAGATGTTCCTACTAAGATTTAGATCTTCAAGCTTATTCAAATTGATTTATTGAAAAAAATTGTGTGAGATTGAGTTAAGGTTTTACGGGAAAATATCTCAGTCATTTTATAAATGCTCCAATGATTTAACTATGTCGCAAAATTCATCCGGATCATGGAAAACGATGAAGAAAATAAACGATTCTATCATTTTTATAACATACTTAGTCAATTTTAATTTTAAGTGGCTGGGAAAATCAAAAATCTCTATATAGAAGACTACACCTAGGACACTTGACCCTTCACTGTAGACCGAAATGATAACACCACTAAAATCAGTAAAATAAAACTAAATGATGCATTTTTCCCAGGCATCATATCTTCAACCTGAAGAAGAAGAAGATTTTTGAACTAAATATGTATCCCGTCTGATGAATGGCTACATTACACTGCGGCTCTTCCATATTGCACTACAAAAATGATAGAAAATCATGGCTCATTCAACTTATTCACTAAATATCTTACTTCAACCACCAAATTACTGCAATAGCATTGTTTAACTATCGTAGTCCAGTCCCGATAAAAACTTGCCAGAAAGATAGAAAACTCGTCCTTGCTTTGCAAAATATACATCTATTGCATTGATTGCTCTTGCCACCGAGCCATGTTTTCATATTCGAAAAAAGAAAAAAAAATCGAGGGGCCAAATCTGGTGAATTTCGAAGGATAAACCATAAAACATTTCCAAGGATAAACCATATAATTTTGGGGCAACCAAATATGATGAATGATCCAGAGCATTGTCGTGGTGAAGCAAATTTTGATACGTGTCAACTGCGGGAGTCTTTTATTTTTTTAATCAGTAAGCTTATAATGATATATAATATACGCCAGTTATAATTTTTGCCTTTTCGAGATAGTCGGTGAAAATTGTGCCTTGAGCCTTTCGAGCTAAATTGTACGCCTATAGCCTTCTTCGATGCACGTAAACCAGCTTTCACATATTGTTTTGATTTAATTGACTTCCGATGCATAGTGGTGAATTCAGGTCTCACCAACAGTAAGCAAAAGACAAAGAAATTACCTAGGATTGTGCTTAAACATGGCTACAACATTCCTCAGCAATAATTATAAAGGTCGATTTCGTTTAGGGTCGACTATCAACAAATGTGACACCCACCTTACAGACACCTTTTTCATTTGTAAATTCTCATGTAAATTATATCCAAAACATGTTCCATTGATAAGTTGGCCATGTCAGCTTTTTCACGGAAGTCCACTCGACGATCATTCAAAACAATATCATGCAGTTTATTGATGATTTCGGCAGCATCTTTTAAACGACCTGATCGCGGTTCATCTTTTGTTCTGTTACGACCTTATTTAAACTCATTCACCCAAAAAAAAAACAGTTGTAAAATTCATTTCTTTTCTTTTAAACAGAGATGTTTAATAACTGCATGAAATTCTTCTCTTTGCATTCTTGGAAAAAATCAAAGGTTGTTTACTTTAAACGACCATTGCTGGGAAATAGCGCTATTTTTGTGGCTAAAACTTTGACATCTATCGACAAAAAATGTACTTTTGATAACTGACATGGATTTTATGTTCGTGCAGCGACCTACTAGGCAGATAGATGTGTTACTTTTCAAACCCTCGTATTATTTATAGTAATTTCATAAAATCAAAATATTTGAACTAAATTCTTGATGGCAAAACACAAATAAATAATTGGACCAGTGAAACGAAAAGAAAACATATAGATATTCTTATGTGCGTAAAAGCGGAATTTTCGTAAGAAAAAATCGAGGTAGAAAGTAGTCTGAAGTACATTTTAACCTATGTAAAGATATAAATATCAAAATGTTAATAAAACGGTAGCATTTGGAATCAACTCAAAAAATGTGCGAAAATTATAACAATTTTGCACAATAAATTGCATTTTATCTAAACCTCCTAAACTAAAATGGTATATACTAGTTTTAATTTGTTAGTATGTTCATTAGATAGTCAGTTTTTGATTAGATAGTTAATTATTATCGGAACTATACCCGGAGTCCGCTCTTAGCCTCTCTTAAAGAGCGCCTCCATCGAACCCGACTCTGAGTCAATGTCATCCAGTTAGCGACCTGATCAGCGCCATTTCTCCAGAATAACCAGGCTCTGTTCCGCTGAGGTCTATCATAACATCTGTTACAAAAGCAAAAGTAAAGAAGAAGAATACCTTCTCATTTTATGTTCTAAAAATTCCGATACAATATCCATAGAGTAAGTCGTTGTATTATCTGAATACTATTACTCTCAACCAACTACAGCTAGACAAATCACTTTCTTTTCGAGGAGAAAAAAGCAATCGAACAAATATTGTGATAACATAGCTCGTGCAGTCTAGTGGGTGTGGCAATGGCTTCTAGTATGTGACGTCCCTGGTTCGAACGAGGGACCGCGCACCGAGCTTTGAGTTTACCTAGCTCTGAATAGGTACCTAAGTTAATCAGGGATAATATGAGTCGTGGAACTAATCACTCCACACTCGTATTCACATTGATTGTAAATTTGTCAATGAAGCTCTCTGTCAACTTCAACCCCTAGACCCAACAAAGATTGTCGTGGGATTACTTTAATTTATATCCAAATAAATCTGTTGACTTTGCTTTAAAGCATTACTTGAGTTGATGAAACGAATGTCAAATACACAACACGTACTGATCAATAATTAAAAAAAAAATATTTTCTCAACAAGCAAAATCAACTTGTATGCTTGGAATACCAGCGGTTTTGATAGGCTTTATCGAAAAATGTATTTGTGATGAATCGCAAAATCCTCATCATAACTCTTCAATCAAAAATTAAGAAAATATATTTTAGTCTGCAAATTTTAGAGGAAAATGCAGCATGATTTTATGAGAGGTACTATATTGCTTCTGCGAAAAACATCGCAACAGCAAAGCGCGTCGAAAAGCGTTTGGAAGGCGGTACGATTCTCTTCATGTAATGTGGACCCAAATTCGCAATGAACAAAGAGGAATCCAAAGAATTATTTCAATATCTTAAGTAAGTTTTTCTATTTCAGTTGTATGTTTAAAAAATCAAAATCGACTTAAAAATTTGTATACTGCAACTAACATGGAACAAAAGAGCAGATAGATTGAATTATCGTCTTAGGACAAACCGATATTCTTTGACGACCACCTATAATGACCTTACATAGAAGCAAAAAAAAACGCCGCCCCACTGCTAGCCAATTTCTTGTATACTACTGCCTGATACATCGCGAATCGTTGTTCCAACAACGTTACGAACCTTTAACTGATGTGCCATAATGCAGCATATTTGGATCTTTCGTATATTTTATATACATAGGGCCTTTCCGAATTGACGTCTTTGCCTTCAGTTTATTATAACGGAATGTGACGTCAGATCAAATCGAGCCTGCCCGAATTCAATTATCTACGCCTTGTCATTGCTCTGCTGTATAACAGTTGACGAAATCACGTTCTGATTTGACTTTTCGTCGGCTTGATGGTGCTTCGAGGCAATGTTACGAAGCAAAGCCATAGATTTCGGACACATCGTTTTGGTCTGCTTCAAACTGTTAGAATAGCTTAGCTACTCTGCTGACGTCAGAATATGTCATAATAAGTTAAAGATGAGGACGAAGACGTGAATTCGGACACATCCATAGGATATAAATACCTGTCAGCGAGGAAACTCTAATCTCTACTGTTGATGAGATGGCAACAGTTTTGCAGCTCACTGATCCTACTATTGAAGCAATAATCCTGAATAACACTCGGTGGAAATTGCTTATTAATTCATCATCAACTTTATTTAATGCGCATGGATACTATTTTATCTAAAACAAGACCACTGTTGATCATTAGTCATCATCAATGATAAAACTGTAGCAAAAACCTCAGATGCTGATTACTTCACCTGCCATTTCCATAAGCGGCAAACATTGATGAAGACTATTGTGAAACTATTATTTATAATAATAGTTCCAATTATTTATAATAATAGTTTCAAATCACAAACCTGAAGTTAAAGATCAAGTTGCCAAATGTTCAAATGAAGATATCAAATGTTAAAACCTCTATAAAAACCATTTTTCAAAGAGGCAAATTATTCGAAAAAATAAGTAGAGCTTTTGCTTTACCAGAAATGCGATTGACCGCACAGAGCTCCGATCATAAATAGTTGTAAACAAAATATTTTCAAAATTTGCATTTAAGTTATCATACCATCCAAAGTTATTGGCGTTTAAAACAAGCATACCTGACGACAGAAACGTCTCTTCGGCGTAAAAAATGCCATCCACGTCATTAACTATTTAATATTCTGAGATTTGAAAGCATGTTGCCAGTTTTCTATAGTTGTAAAAAACTCAGTTACAGAATTTTATGCTCTAAAACAATGAAAAATATATACACACATGATATAAAGAATACAGCGATGCTCATCAAAACTAATCATACCATTAAAAAAATTACCGATAAATACCCGAAACTCAATCTACACAAAAGTCTAGGTTCTAATTGTTTGTTTTCTGATACTTTTCCACTACAATGACAAGTCAAAAGTTTATTTAATGATTAGCTGTCTAGGTGTTCAGATGTAATCTTAAAACTGGGGCTTGATTATAAGTCTACTAAATTTAAAACAGAGAAACATGAATGAAAAGTGTCCCAAAAACAGGACCAGCCAAAAACGACGAACAATCCGAATTGTATGTATATTTAATCTCTACTTTACAAAACATATCTTCTTAAAACAGCGTTTTCCGTTGAAGATTTGGTACGTATCCGATTTGAAAAACTTTGAATCAACAAATCAATTCTTTTCTAGAAAATCCCCAAAGAAAGTAGATCTTTCCACTACCAGATTTATTGGTACGTATTGATAATCAAATGAATTTAATACAATAATATAATTCAATAAACCGTGATTATGATCAAACAAAACTAGTTTTCTGAGAATATATTCAAACCAGTTTCTGGGAAGTACATTAAAGAAAAAAACTAAATATTTATGAAGCGTTCGAAACGTTACCACAAAAGTGCAATTTTGATGGTTATGTTATTTGAAGCAATAGTACATCGTTATGTTTAAAAACCTCCTCAACCACCTTAGTATACATAAAAACACAAACCTTAAACAAAACAATGCATAATAAAAAGCTGAATATGAAATCGATTTGAAAATGTATTAAACAAATGCTGGGTCGGTGAGTAATATTTTATTTTAAAATCTTTTAAAATACTAAATATATTTGAATTGTAGTTTCAATGTCAGTCTCTCCATCTAAGATGTTACTTCATTTAAAACCACAAAGAATTATAGAACAAATTGTAGAACAAAATCCAATTTAAATATGAGTTTTAATTTTAATTGTAGAACAAAATCCAATTTAAATATGAGCAGAACTACGATAAAAATATGTTTAGTATTGTGTTTTCTTGTACTACGAAAATTTTAGTTTTGTTTTGATAATATTGATAAATGCTATCGAAACTATCAATTAATCTAGAAATAAGGCATAATCCCTTCTTTTTATCAACTTAAATATGATATATACATGAAATTTTGTATGATTTATAATATAGAAAAATATGTAGACATAAATTGATTGTCAAAAATGAAGTGCAGACTGTATGTAAGTCATATGCATATAATTTTACATTTGCTAATTAGTTTTAGAAAATATTTCCGAAAAATAACTTGATTTTATTTATTTTATTATTTTGTGATTGTGACATTTTGAGTTGGAAAGTCTTGTGGTGAGTAATTGAAGCGCATGTGGTGTGGAGAGTGTATGTTGTTGAAATTCGATTGAATTTGTATTACTTTCGTTATTTGCTAGTTGAAGACAAAGCCATTGTTAGGTTAGTTCCGAAATTAGAAATGGCAGAAGTAAAATTACCAACTCAAATATTTAATATATATTAAAGTTGATAAAAACAGACGATTTGAAATAGATTCCCTAGACATAGAAATCTGGTCGCCGACTTGGTTGCAGATATGCGATATCTGCGAATAAATTAGATCTGAAACTAGCCCACAGACAATTAATTTGGTCGCATATCTGCAACTAAGCTGACGACCAGACCTTCATGTCTAAGGAACCTATTACAAATCGATAATTTTCGAAAACTGTCATACTCCATATTTGAGCTGATTTTTTTACTCTTGGAATTTCTTATTTCGGAACTAGACCAGGTCTCCGTGTCTAACTCACGTATGAAAATGTGAAAACGTTAATATCAATAGGTTTTCAATCGGTTTTCCATTCGCCACCGTTTTCCAGTAAAACTTATATTTTCGGCCAGATATTCAGCCAGAGTCACTGGTATACTTCTCCAGATGATGATAAAAAAAACTCCAACTTTGGTAACAATGTTGCAGCGCAAGCAAGAAACATCGCTGGACGGTGAGACTGATAGGTCGTCTGGACCGCTGGCTCAGCCGTGCCCACGGAGAGGTAAACTTTTACTTGCGCCAATTCCTAACGGAGCATGGTTATTTCAGAAAATACCTTAGCAGAATGGGTAAGGTGCGTACACCGTACTGTCGGATGAGTACGATGATGTATGGGTGAGTACGATGATGCTCATCATACAATCTTTGCATGCAGTCGGTTCACAAGTTTGAGGAGCAGCCTCGAGTCCACGATTGGCTTGCTCGCGCCAAAGTCGATTCTGGAAAAAATGCTGCATAACGAGGATAACTGGCTCACAGTCTCAACATATGTTGAGAAAATACTGCGTACAGCGAGAGGAGGGTTGCCTTACCGATCCACAAGCTGTGGTAGCTTTCGATGTAAGTAAGGACCGATAAGCGAGCAAGCACGAATGGGTAGAAGTATTGCGAGAGCGGATTCCGACCCGAACATTCGTGGCCTGTAGGTGGACTTTTTTTTTAGTCAGTATACATCTTACATAACCCGTCGTTTGTTGACCCGGGTAATTTATGAAGGTTTTGTTTGCCCTCTACAATAAAAAAGGAATATATTTGTATATCTCTAGAACACAATTGAGACAAACCAACACCATTGAATTTTTGCCTACATATGAATCAAGTCTTGTGTTCTGTGCGAAAAAGTGCCAAATTTCATATAAAGCGTCAGGCAAACTTGGTATCATTATGACGTCCCCCATCATAAGAATGGCGAAAAGGTTTCATTATGATACCCAGAAAAAGATGACAGCGGACTATCATTTAGTTCACAGTATAGTTTTGACTATGAATAATGAAGAATGGTATTTCGCAAGTAGCATATTGTTTATTTATAAAATGTATGTATAAATGACAAGAAGATTATAAGAAGCTTATTGGAGATATTGCGTTGCGAGGGTTACTGTACGCTTTTTTCCCCTAGTGCAGATAGCCAAAAAAGTTTGCTTACCAGATCCCCGGGTGACCTATCACCGCGGGGTATGTGACGTTTGATTCACTAAAAAAAGGACCATTCACGAGCCCACGAAGTTCCGAGTCGGGATCCACCTAAGCTCTGTTTCAACCCGGTCGTGCTGACTCACCCATCGGTAACCACGGATTTCAGAAACTACCACAGCTCATGGGTCGGTAAGGCAACCTTCCTCCCGCTTTATGCGCAGCTGTCAGTTCGGAGCGCATCTCCCCAGATTTCGGCTCCATATAGCAGGATGGAATCAGTAGTTACCATCAGCAGCCTCAGTCGCGTCTCACTGCGTCCACCGACGTTGGCCATTAGCCTACTCAGCGAAGTGACGACTACTAGAGCCCTGTCACATGCCCTGCGGATTTGATCCCAATACATCAGCTTGGTGTCAAGGGTCACTCCCAGATACCTCACCGACTTGCTAGTCTAGACCTCGACGTGGCCTCCTCATGGCTTGGTTAAATCTGACTTGAGCGAATTCGGCACATCATCAGCGTAACCTACCAGAAACACACCCGCAGGCATTTCCAGGCGCAGCAGTACATCGTGCATGATGTTCCAGAGGTCAGGTCCTATGATCGACCCCTGTGCCGCACCTGAGGTGACAGGTTTTCGTCGGTGTCGTAGAGCAATCAGCGGTCCCTGAGGTAGTCCCGCATCATGACTAGGAAGTAGCTAGGGATACGGAACGTCTGCTCAAGGGCCCGGAGGATGTCCGTCCACCTCGCCGAGTTGAAAGCGTTTTGTACGTCCAGCGTTACCAGCAGGACGACCGATCTGTCTTGATGGCATGCCTCTTCCGCTCTTGCTACAGCCCCAACAACCTCTGAGATGGCATCGGTTGTTGAATCCCTTTGCGGAAGCCGTGCTGCCTGCAAGAAAAATCACCAGCAGATCTCACTACTGACAGCAGCCGCGGCTTGAACAACTCTACAAGTACCAGTTGAGCTACTTTTAACCGCGACGAGAAGATTCCCGCGACTAAACATGAATTATACAAATTTAGTAATAGACGCGGTTGGCTCTCCGACACGACTTTAAGCGCCTCGACCGGCATCCCATCGGGCCCCTGAGCCTTCCGGTTCTTCCTCCTGGACACTGCACTGTTCAGCTCCACGCCCGTAAAGGGAGGAACATCCGCTAGTTTCATCCGGGGAAACCCTTTCACGAATGGTCCCCAAAACCTCCGCGTAAGTCTTTCCCGGAGCTGACTACGATGACAGCTTCTATTTATTTTCCTCGCTGTCTTCGTCTAGTCTTCTTTTTCTTTTTTTCCTCCATTTCTTTCTTTTCGTTCTTACCTTCTTTCTTTTCGTCCTTACCTTCTTTCTGAGCCTTTTCCGGCCCAGCGATTTGACGACACTTCCCTTTCTCTTTTTGTGGGTGAGTCACCCACTTCCTGAGGTCAGAAACTGGCACCTCCTTCCTCACCCGAGCTTCCTGAATATCCTCAGGGCTGGATTCAGGCACGCGCTTATTCTGCCGTGGCTGATCTACTCCCGGGACCCCTGGCGGCTCAGCGGTCTGTTCTTCCAAGCCCGCTGGTAGTCCACCTCTGCCTTCTACCATTTGGTCCGGCAGGTGTGGATGAACTCAAAGGCCTCCTCCAGCTGAAGCATACCGTCCTTGACTTGCTTCGAAATATTTATCTGAGCGTTGGCTGCTTGAAGCATTTTACAAAAGATATGTTGACACTTCTTCAACATATCCTCCTCGGCCACTCGCTCGCGCTTTATGTATTCCCTTCTAGGGGACACACGTGCTAGCATTATACAAGTATATTGCTCTGATGCTCTCGTGTCAGTGTTCTGCTGTGGATGACTCTTCGGAGTCTCTAGAGCACTACTGTCGGATTCAGCAGTTTTGGCTCCTTGCGCATCTGCTGCGCCCTCGGAACCGATTGCTCGCGTTTCAGTGTTCGAAGGTGGAGGTGTCCTGTGGACCTTCGCCCTCCTCGCAAACGCGAAACGGTCAATGGCAGTGCCTCCTTCAACCTGCGTCCCTGTTGTCGTCCTCACGTCTTATTGTCTGCCTTATCTGTTAGTTTCGTTGTTGTTTGTGTCATCTGTTTTATTGAATCCCAACTCAGAGGTCGCTATCAACACCCGGATGTGCAGTTGCCTTAATGACCTCGTGATTACCTTCGCAAAGCAGGGAGGCCGACGCGAGGATTGATCACCAGCCTTCATGGGGCTGGATCTCCGAGGCAGGTCAGCGCTAATCGGGAACAATATCAAACGAACCTGCACCACCAACTCAACGGTGCGAGCTTCGAACGTACTCTGAGACTTGACAGGTTTTAACGGGACAGAGATGGCACGACATTAGCCTGGAGCCGTTCACGCTTGGATTTCACTCCGGCGTTACCGCGCATAAAGCGACTAGGTCCAGAATGTCATAACCGCTAGCCCAAATGCGTATTCCTTAATCGTTGGTCGTGCCTTGAACCATTTAAACTAAGCCAGGTAATGCCATATAAATCGTTCCTGCCATTGACAAAAAAACCAATCATCAATGAAATCGTAAAAGCATGAGAAAAGCCGAGTGGTACCGGTTGCTGTTGTTGTTGGGCCATTTGGCGTTACCCGGGGTGCACCGCGAGGAGGCGACCCAACATTACTCTTACTTCTGTTTCCTTTCGAGTCAAGCGACAGTTTTGACATTGTGATGGTCAACTGAACTAGAAGAGTTCTGTGAACGTGGATGCCCTACATCATTCCCTACCGAGTGACTTTGATGACTGTTGAAACGTCACGTTATACCTCGCTTTGGGGTTGGAACATATTCATATTGGTTGTTGGAATATATTCACTTTCAATGTGTGAATTTAGTGTGTATCAAAGCTTCAAGCGTTCCGTAGAAGCAGATACAGGTTTGTCTTCTATTCAAATTCTATATTCAAACGTTCCAAATTTTCATGTGTACATGCATACGGCTGTTGCAACGGTTTTCTCATGACCTGTCTTCAAGAATACATGGCAAAATGTTTGCAAATTTTTTGAAACAAAAGGTGAATCCTTGCTGTGATGTTCGACAAGTGCAGTTCGAAGTTGTTGAATATCGCGTTTGAATGTAGCTACGAACGCATGCGGATCCGTTGTATTTGAATTGTCCCCGACGATTTCGCCTAGTAAATTTATTTGAAAACCAAATAGCGTTTCCTACGTTTGCCACCTGTAGTCCTAAAAGAATTATGAGTAAGGTTTCCGTCTAATGATGAGTTACGTGGTACACAAGTCCTGCTTTCAACGACCGATGAAAACGATCCAATAGCTTCATAAGAAAATCGAAAAGATTTTGATTTTTGATGCCGGAAACGACCGTCTAAACTAACTTTTGAAAAGTGGTTAACATTGAATGGGCAATTTCCGCCTGCTCAAGATATCACGTTGGCCAAAGACATTTTCTTCGCATAACTTACTGGTAACTTGTCTCGGCATGGTCTATGTCGATGCGATCTATAGACCTTATCTATGCGAGTCTTTATCAGATCGCTGAGCAAATACGTATATCAGCGGCTTATGATCCGTCATAACTACAAAATTTTGTCATTATAGCTTTAAAATATTTTATACTCTTGCATATTGCCTATAGTACTCTATCTTTTCTATAGTAACCACAAGCACTTTTCCTGCCTCCCGGAAAAAAGAAATATAGGTGCAGTGCAAAGCCCCTTTTTCAGCACACCATATGATCTTTGGCGCAGAGCATTGTGCACAGAATGCCGACTTTGTTCTGTTAATTGGTGTAGACAGTTGGCAATTTTGTTTTGTAAAACGACTATAATATGTGGTGATTCCGAGGAAACTACGAAATTGATTTGTATCTTAGTGCTGGAGTTTTGTTGGAAGAGGCGGAATCCGTTGCAACTACATGTGCCCAATATTTTCCTTCCTTATCAAATAAGTCACACTTTTAAGGACTCCGCTTAAGGCTCGCAAATCGATTATATACATATATATATATATATATATATATATATATATATATATATATATATATACGAGGATTGATCAATAAATAATGATAATCGGTTATTTCCAAGTCGGAGAAAATTCCAAAATAAAATTTTTTTACTACCACATTTACTCACTAAGTCAGCACAAAAAAAAACATCTAAATAGGCCATGATTCCGGGAAGGTGCATTCATTTGAATACGAACAGACGAAGAGAGAATATCAAAATGAAGAAAAACGAAATTAGAGCTGTCATTAAGTACCACTGTTTGAAAAAATTGTCTACCAGAGACATACACGGCGACATGGTGGAAACATAAGGGGACTCTGTTCCTCCATATTCCACTGTCGCAGGCTGAACCAAAGAGTTTAAGCTGGGAAGAACATCTAATGAATGCGAACACCGCGAAGGACGTCCAACCACATCTCTCACTGAAGTCAACGTAAAAAAATCAAAGATGTCATGTTAGTAGATCGAAGAGTGACCATCAGGCAAGTAGCTGAGGTCACTGGGATCTCGAATTTCAGTGTTCAAGGAATCGTTGCCCACGAATTACATATGAAGAAGGTCTCTGCGCGTTGGGCGTTGAGAATGTTAACCGACTGGCAGAAGAAGAAACGAGTCGACATTTCGAGAGTGAATCTCGAAAAGTTCCAGGCAGATCAGGAAATTTTTTTGTCACGTTTCGTGATCATGGATGAGATTTGAATTGACCATTTTGATCCAGAAAACAAACAGCAATCCATGACGTGGAAGTAACCCTCTTTACCATCGCCAAAGGAATTCAAAGTGTCGAGTTCGGCGGGGAAGGTTATGCATGAGTTTTTTGGGTCGCTGAAGGAATTATCATAGTGGAATATTTAGAAAGGGGAGCCACCATATCAGGCTCTTACTACGCAGACCAAATAAG
Organism: Nemotelus nigrinus; assembly: GCA_947369275.1. Lineage (NCBI taxonomy): Eukaryota > Metazoa > Arthropoda > Insecta > Diptera > Stratiomyidae > Nemotelus > Nemotelus nigrinus. The sequence goes on along the minus strand of OX376373.1, from coordinate 86,756,093 downwards.
AATATTGCGAGAGGCAATGAAGGAAAAAAGACGTGGCAATCTGCGAGCCGGAATTCTGTTTAATCAAGATAACGCACCGGCTCACAAGGCTGCAGTTTAAAAACCAGGGTTTGAACTTTTACATCTTTCTTCGGAAAACTTTTTTTTACATCATTTAGTGACTTTTACATCTTTCCTCGGCTCAAGAAACACCTTCGGGGTAAGAAATTTGAAGATGATAGCGAAGTGATGGTCGCTTTTGAGACATTTTAGGGGAGTCAAGATAAATAATTTTTTTCTAAGGGTATCCTGGGTTTGGAAAAAATATGGACTAAATGTATTACCTTGTTAAGAGAATATGCTGAAAAATAAATATAGCTTTTAAGTTTAATCACCTTGGTTTATATTCATTATTATTACTTATTGATCAATCCTCGTATATGTATATATATATATATATATATATATATATATATATATATATATATATATATATATATATATATATATATATATATATATATATATATATATATATTATATATATATATATATATATATATATATATATATATATATATATATATATATATATATATATATATATATTCAGGTACATTGCATGAGCCCATGAACTGTTCGATGGCTCGATGAATCCCTGTTTCTCCAAGGTTCTAATCATCCCTGTTTCTCCAAGATTCTAATCATCCCGTTAATTTCGTCTTTTAAATATATTTCAAAGATTTGTTTACTGTTGGAAATGCGCTCGATTCTTATCACTATACAAAATTAACAGCACCTTCAAAGATGAATGAGCGTATATTCGCTTTGACTAACTTTTTGTGGAAATAAATTTCGAGTCGCATGAATTTAAATTTCTGCTCAAGCTTTCTTGATTCTTAGTGGTTTTGAAATGTAATTTTGGACATATCGTTCAATGCAGCCAAAAATAAACCATTCTTAAAGACCTTTCCATAACACTTCGTTTGAACTTCATATTCTGTATAACCAAGCGTTCGTTAGAAATTGTTTACTCTTTTAGTGTAATACATGCGCGATATAGGTTAAATCTAAATCGCCCTCCTTAAGCTGACCTCTCGAACATTCCATATACAACTTAATGTCAATCAAATGATTTATGTCTACTCGACCAGGTCACCATCACTTTCATTTAGAGACCCAAACCTGAAACGGTACCCCCACAAATTCGATGCCAAATGCTTATCTAAACAAATTTGTTTTGATTGCATCAAATGCACTAATTCGTATAATAAATATTAGCCGCACAACAGGAAATATTTCTCACCAGCTCTATGATAGATAACAATGTACAAAAGCGTTGCTCCCCATATTATATCCACTATTCACTATACCAACGCAGATAATTTAAATAAATTCAAATCCGTAAGCAAATAAGTGTTGAGCATCTCTCAATTGTTGGCAGTGATGATATTATTGTGCTTGCATGTAGGTTTGCGTTGGTGGCTTACATGATTAGGGCATAAATTCTTCTCAGATTTTCTGCATTTTATTCCATGAGGTAGTTAAGCAAGTGAATTGTTTTTTTAACACTTGATGGTAATCGTTTAATACCGCGAAACGAATGAGTGTAACAATGAAATAATTATTTGTAAATTGACTCAAATGAGGGTAGTGTAATCAAATTCACGAGAGCTTTGTAGCTTTGAAGTTTCAGTAATTTTAGGAGGCTAGGAAGATATAACAGTTTCTGGTATGCGCTTGGAATGTATAGTTAACTCTGGAGGTCTCAAAACAATTTTTCATACATTTTTCTTCGTGAGAAATATTTAATTTGACAAAAGCCCTGCGCTTTGTTTCAAAAAAAAATTATTGATATTAGACAACCATCCGCGAAATTCCTAGCAATTTCGACAATGAGACGTTCGAAAAAAACTAGCCCAAACACAAGCTAAGCTCCAAGACTTAACCAAATATCGTTAAAATACTTTAACATACTCCATCTAAAAAAAACCTAAGAGTTTTTGATGATCTATTGATAGGAAATGTTAGAAAAAAAATTAATGCCTTATCAAAAATGAAATTTTATCATACCTGTACCTTTTATGCATCATGCCTGTACCTAGCATGCATAATTCCTGAGCCTTTTTTAATGTACATGCCCTTACCATGTCTTTACCTTTTACCTTCTTTGTATACGAGGTGAAAGTGTTTGTCGTCAGATATGTTATCATATTTTCAGCTTTATGGTCCCACCTTTGAAACATAAACCGAACCAGTTTAGATTCAGTTTAACCTCTCGACGTTCCAACACAAAGACACCAGACCAGGTTCTATTAGTTCCTTTTGACGCAAATCATAATTCTCACTTTAAATATTATTTTATTTACTCATAGCAGCCTATAATCTGCAATATTAAAACTTACATAAAAATCTGTGTGTTACATTTAATGAAAATAGCAAAAATTTCTAAGACATATTTTTTCATTTCTAATATTCACCATAAATAGCTATCCAATTTTGTAAATTGCTATTAAAAATCCCAAATTTTTCAAAAGATTCTAAAAAGTTATTTCGCAAAATTTTCTAAAGCACACACTCGAATAATTTTCATGTAGTTAGCATTTTGCTTCTTCTGAACATTGGTTCTTTCGTTTGAGGTCATTAAAGGGGAATAAATTATCACATGTTTTAAAGAGTTTTATGGTGTTTTGAAATTTTTAATAGAATACATTAAAAATATACAAACTAAAGAAATACATACAATATATTCTTAGTATAAAACAATAGATAAAAGGCAACAATGTGTGTAATATAGGTACGTATAGTGGTTTTTTCTGTCTCTTTGTTTTTATAGTTCTAACAAAGCACTGTATCCATCTAAATTTGTTCTTGTTCACGTATAGTATATATATTATGCTGCTTAAAATAACTTAACAGAGCTGAAGAAATTGTTTCCTCAAGCACTCAAAATAATATGATTACATCAGGTGAATTTCAATTTCTCTCCTGGTTTATCTTAATGCAAGCAGTAACTGACTATGAGAGTAGCTATAGTTGAGAATAAGGCTGTTCCTGAAGCGGTATTCATGCCAAACGCTCCATTATTGAGGTGTGCACTCTCTGCTATCGTAGCATCAGATGTCTTTTGTGTAGGTGGTGGCACAGGATTCACTGGTGCTGGTGGAGCAGCCTCGAGTGGTGCTGCTGGAGCTTGTTGCTGTTGGATTTGTTCAGGTTGGCCTGGTTGTCCTGGCTGTAGAGGTTGACCATCAGCTGGTGCTGGAGGCTGAGGAACGTTGTAACATGCAATCTGCTCGACAGTTGTTATGTTTGTTGGATCAGCCGGATCGGTTACGTTAACCATCACTGGGACGCACATAAGCCCATAAGCTGGAGCTGGTGGAGCGGCTGGAGCACTTCCATCATTCGCTCCATTAGGGAATGGCGCCAAAGGTGTTGGTGTTGAGGTTTCGTTGTTGTTTGGGTCTACGACTGGAGCTACAGGCGCCACTGGTGCAGTCGAGCCTGGAAGAACTGGCGGAATGACAGCAGGAGCTCCCGCAGCTGGAACTGCAGCTGGATCAATTGGAACCGGAGCTGGTGCGCCTGGTGCTGGAGCTGCTGGAGCAACAGGTGGTGCACCTGGTGCTGGAGCAACCGGCGCAGCAGCAGGTGCGACAGCGGCTGGAGCAGCAGCTCCTGGTGCACCCTCAACAGTAGCACCTCCTGGTGTATTGTTAATAATTATGACTCTGTCCTGGTCCGAACCCGAACTGCTTCCACCAGATGGCGTGAGAACGTGTCCGAGTATAGCCCCACCCAAGGCACCAGCAATAAGTCCAGTACCTAAAAGTATACTCAATGAAGTTACGACTTATTATTTCTTATTTGATGTAGAACATACCAAGTCCAGGTCCTGATGATGCTGGCCGTTGCATCATACCAACTGGCAGTGATCCAGCTGGATAATAGCCAGGTTGAATACCTTGATAACCCGGAGCACTGTTCATCGGGAACGTGGCTACTGGAGCTGCACCTGCTGGAGGATACATATGTGGCGCACCTCCGGCTGGATACATGTGCGGTGCTCCTCCTGGATAGTTTGGAGCTCCACCTGGATAGGCTGGTGGTGCTTGCGGATATCCGCCTGATGGATGATAGGTCTGTTGTGGGTATGAGCCATGTGATGGTTGATTGAAACTTTGTTGATGATACACAGGTTGCTGTTGACCATAATTGGTAGACAAAGGATTAAATTGGTTATTTTCAAAGTGATTAGGATTGTTAGCCATATCCAAATTCGAGCCATACATTGCGGGAGGTGCGTCAGGATGAGCGTAACCATCAGTATTGTTCAGAGAAGGATGTGTGGAATTATTATGGGGATGATGGGTACCATTGTGATGGTGCCTATGACGGTGGATTTCATTAAAATGAGTGGAATTAAGGCCGGAATGGTTAGTAAAAGTTTGATTATTGTGTTGGTTATGTGTGGAATTATGGGAGTGGTGATGGTGGGTGCTGTTGCGATGGAGTGAGTGTTCGGGTGAAGAAGCAATACTGTGGTCGCTTTCATTAGGGGAAGAAGAGTGACTTGTGCTGTTCGCATGCAAATGATGTGAAGAGGAATTAAAGGTACTGTTACTAGCATGCATATGGTGGTGGTGGTGCGAGCTATTATGATTAGTTACAGAACCGTGCGCTAAACTATGGTTAGAGTGATGTCCAGGTGCATCACTGTCCATTCCAGGAGAAGTACTATTGTGGCGATGGTGTTCTCCATGCCCTGAAGTATTATTGTGATGATGATGTTGACTTGCCTGATGAGCCATATGTGCACCGCCTAAACCTCCAGCAGCGCCGGCTACTCCTGCACCAGCAGCACTATATGGTGGTGGTTGCTCATGCATATTAGTTCTGGCTCCGCCTGGTACATTATGTGGACTGTAGGCTGGTGGTGGACCCGCTTGAACTGGTGGCTTATTCACAGCAACAGCTGGTGATTCTTTCCCGGGCACATTCCAACCGATCGGGCGATTATTTGTAGCAGACTGCGAAGCCGGTGCGCTTGGCACATGAGCCTGTGCTGGCCGATTTGGCTGCTGATTGTAGCCGGAATAACTTAGTTTTGCTACGTCAGCATGTGAATTGGATGGCTGTTGATATGTTGGTTTTGTTACATGTCCCGAATTGTAGGAATGTGTTCGACGGCTACTACTGCTTCCTCCGCGACGTCCAGACGATAGGGTTTTCCTGGCGTCCGATAGCGACGATATGGATAGAAGAGTGGCCAATAACACTATAGTTATTGTATATTTTCCCATAATTTGATGGGCAAGAATGTGAAAGATCTGAAATCAAAAGAACACAATATTTGGTATTGCCAAGTAATAATATCGGTGTTAAGATTTGTTTGAAATCAGCAAGTGTGTTGTAAACATTGACTTTTTAAAATCATCTCAAATCACGCAAAATAACGGATTTGGTTTGGTGGCAAGATATTTCAATAACTTATTAGTAAGCTCTGTCAATCGTATACTAGAATATATTGCCTTTGAAATACTTTTTCATATGATAAAACTTATTTCCTTTATATAATGTTAATAGTATAATGTTGTACATTATAATGTTTTGAAGATCTGCATATAGATCGACCCGGTAGAATCTAAGCTACACGTCTTTGTAAATAGCGAACGATGATTATTCCAACAGATATTCAGTCAAAAGCTAATTAAAATGCTCAGGTTACCTACACATGTTATTCATGGCTTTGTTATCACTTTCAACAGTATTAACGAGAAATTTTCTTATATATTCCTAAACATCTAAACCGGTTCGGAGCTTATTTAAATATTTCCAATGATTTTCCTCGGGGTAATACATCAATGCCTTTCAACGAACTCTTCAAACTAAATTAATGAACATTTTTATGATTCTACGTCGCATGGATGTGGGCATAATTCATTGTTTTTGTTATTACTTCGTAAAGAAAATACGAAAATACTAAAGGCGACATTTTGTGCTGCTGATGCAATAGACAAATTTTCAACACTTTCATCGTTGTAAAATCAATTGCTGTCTGCGTTAGCGAAAATGAATATAAAGTCAGGTGATTTAAACCTAACAATATGACCAAGCCGAAGAATAGAAATAATGTTTGCTGATATGGCCTTCGAACTGTGCGAGAGTGCATGATATTTCTCCTCATGCAGCATTGAACTCGCCAACATTTCAATATCGAAATTTTTAGCAACCTTTCGCCAATGTTTTCGGGTTTCATTTGCATTGCTCGAGACGCTTTCAAACAAAGATTACAGTAAATATAATGTTTACCGGCATAAATCCCCGACGGTATTGATTTCTTCCTGATTATTGCAATCAATGAAACAATCATCAAATCTAACGGTAAATAATCTAATTGCTTAATCTGATCTAACTTTAAATTTTGGATTCGTCAATATATCTATATGTTAATACGTTTTTATTGTTTCTTGTTTTTCACGGACTTTTTATTATGACTCATTCGGCTGAGCTATGCATCACTGCCGTCATCACAATGTCCATCAACCATTCTAATCAAAACTAATTGTATTGCACAGCAAAACTCTGAAGTTAGGTAAGACCGTCTGCAAAAATAAGGTTGATGATGTTATCGAAGATAGATAAAATCATCTATCAATGTAACAATCAAACATTAGCTTGAACTCTAGAGCTAAAAACGTAGTATCCATTCGTGACACAATGTCATCTCAATGTGGGCCTCTTGTCTCTTAGAATCATGAGTAGGTAGCACTATTAAGTCCAGCATACGATGAATAAGTTTCCAGAAATGGAAAAACCTGTAGCTGTATTGATTTTTGCTTCGAGTTATTCACTAATTGCACACACAGCAGCGAATTATCAAGAGCCGCCATTACAGTTTTTTTTTTCGCATGTGACCACTATGCAAAATCAAATTAATACGGTTTATTTTGGTTTGTAAAGCTACAAATACTGTCTACTGATTGGATTTTCCTCCACTTATGCCGTGCAACAATAATCCGTTGGAACTCGGAACCATCACTTGAATCAGAGGTAAACTAATTCCACCGACCAAACACCGAAAAAACACTAACGACACTCGAAAGCAGTTATATGTAATCGTACACATAAAAATATCAACGGAAAATCATTAACACTTTTCACTAATTGCTATTTTCGAAAGCTTTCGTTTTTATATTTTTCTTTGATTACGTAGATACGTTACAATGCTTACAACACACTTTAATCATAAAAATCTTTTATATTTTTGATTCGATTTCTCATACAAGACAGAAACTCTTAAGCCGCGCAGATTATCTTTCACAACAATACCCACTTAATTTTGGTTCTTCGCTTTCTTTTTCCAAAAACTGTAGATAGATACTTTGATTATACTAAAAAGCTTTTCTAACCGAAATTTTCGAGATATTATAAATTCAGAGTATGTTCGAGACGTATTTCTATGCGTTTTAAGCTTGTTTGGTATTCGCGTGACTATTGGGAACCGACTGAATTGTATGATTCGCGAATGGTGTATAATATTGACTTGTAGTTGGTCGTCGTATGTAGCGATAGTATGGTCAGAGATAGAGATGTTAGTGAAAAAGAGTAAAATCTGTATGGCGATTCGAGCAAATTATACCGAATAAAAACGACCACCGACCGTTGGCTTTGTAGCTTGAAATATTGACCGAAGTAGTGTTTGTAGAGCTAACGAATTAAATTATCATCTGGTGCCACTGTTGATATGCCTGCTCATTTTGACTGTTGTACTGTGTTGAATTCATATGCTTTCATGCTCACATCTCTTTTAGTTTCTCAATCGAGAATACTCTTTTGAGGGGGAAATTCATTGATATACAGTGCGGAATTATTGATTTAACTCACTTTGCATTTTTCAATGATCATTATTCACGACTATTCTATCCTCTATTATCATTTTTTTAGCATTTAAAAAAACACACTGCTAAAAAACGGGTAAAAAAATACTGCTTATATTAAAGCATATAGCTAAATGTTAAAATATTTTATTTAAAGACCAATTTTTTGAATGGGATTGTTTGTGTGGGGTGATTAAAATTGAAAGAAAAATTTAAGCTAAGTGGTTTTCTTAAGAAGGTAAATTTTTTTATAGGTAGACACTCAGGTTCCTAATATCGCTATCGGTCAAGAATAAAAGTTCTTAAAAAAATAGGGGATAATTTTTTTTAATAAAGCACATATATGAGCCTGTCAGTAAAAAAAAATAATTTGTAAAACAAAACAGTCCTCCGAAAAAATTTAAATTTATTTTAAATATGTTGAAAAAATCTAAATTTTATTTCTTTAAAAATATTAAATTTTACTAGCATTCTTCTGTCGCGACCTAATTTATAACAGCATTTCTAAAAAATCTTCTTGAGTAAATATAACAATTTTTTGGCTATATCTTTCTATCAGATAAATCTTTTTACAGTATGTTTAAGCATAGAAATCGTAAAACATATAAACTGCAAAATCCTTTAATGAATTCAATAATTTTACCACAGTTCACTTTGTGTGTGAATTTTTTCTCTTAATTTTTTTTCCCAATAATTAAATCGTATTCTTCACATTTCCATAATTACGAACACAATATCTCAACGTTGACTGTTTATCGCACACTGCCAAGAGTACTTTGAGCATAGTTTCATGAATATTACAGCCTACTCCACTCAACTAACCATCTGTCTGGCATTAAAGCATCAATTCTATTCAATTCTTCCAACAATAGCGGCACCATACAGTCGTCTATGGCGGATCCTTTTTTGCTACCCATTCCAACAGCAACGCTATTTGATGTCGTTGCATGCCCATTTGCCGCTCTTCTTCCTATGTCTCATTGGATGCATTTTATTTGATGGCTGTGTTGACCTTCCTTATATTGCTTGCAGTGTATTGTGTATAATAATAAACTTGGCTGTCATTTTAGGTCAGCTCAGTTCAAGAATTTCATATGTGTTGGTTAGAGAAATGTAATAATATGAACGCACCTTTATTCGGCATAAATATAGCACCTGCATTTTCGCACGAACAAAATATGTGCATACATGGAAGAATTTAGTAGTACTGGTAGAAATGCATATACTTATGCAGACAGTATCTGCGAGACCTTTTATCAAAATTAATTTAAAGGGAGAAGCATCTGAAACGGATTAAATACCACCGATTCCCATCGTCCTTGGGTTTAATCTGATTAAAAGAATTGTAATTGTTTGTTCATTGCAAGATATTGAATTGGATTCAGCATTTGTTATGCTCTTATTTAACTTTTTGATTATGAATTTAAAATAGAAGATTTATTATCATAAGCTAAGTGGCGCTATCATAAACATCAGGTCGCTCCAACAAATTAGATAAGCATAGCATGAAAATTGCTACCAGGTATGCCGGTTATTTTTTTCTTAAATAGAACAATTTAAATTTGAGAGAAAAGTAAAAATGATTTATTCAAAGTTTGCACATCAATCTCATAAATGTCCTATCTAAATTTCGACTAGCTTGCATGTTATTTAACGAATTGATGTCCCTTTTTGACGGTACGTTGTCTTCGGAAGTCAGAACCACATCTGGTGACTGAAAAAAGTAGTCTTATAGGCCTTTGTTTATTCGCTTTATTTATGAATGATGTAGAAAGGTGTAAGCAATCATGAAGGCTGTAATAATTCGCAGCTCAAAAATACATAAATTATTCAATTAGTTTTCCAAAACAATTCCTGCTGAAAAATGTGGTGTAGTTTCTTATACTGAAAGTAATTACATGACCCTGAATATTTATTTTTGAATATGTCCTTTAATAAAAAAGCAAAATTATCCGATTTCGAGATACTGTTATTTCAATTTAGACCACTTAGACCATAAAACCGATTCCATCGTTGAAAAAATTGACTCTGTCACTAACTTGATATGAAGGCACTACAAAGTTAGATAAATTATGCAACAATGATTATTTTTTGATTCTCTTAATATCACAATATCACCAAGTAAATACTATAAAATCTCCCATTACCGGATACCTTTGGAATCAGACAGTTGTGGGGGCTAAGAGAAATGTATTTTCATTAGAGAGGAGTATAACGTTTATTTATGTCTATCAAATTTAATTTTGGACCCAAATTCAGCAAAAATATGTGTTGTTTTCAAATGTTAATGATTAATTTGTTTTGTTTGTTTAATATTCTGCTTGAGGACATTAAATCAAATAAAACGAGTTAAAATGCATGCATGTGTCCGAGCACTGAAATTGTTCAGTCAATGAAGACTGATTTGTTCAAAAATTAGTAGTTTTGTGTGGAGCTGAAACAACTATTCGCTTTTTAAGGTGCCCGATATGGGGATTTCATGGTATTGACCGAATTTAAATTTCTTATTTCGAGATCTTCTTTGGTTAATTCGATTAATTTTAATTGGTCATCAAGAGCATGTAAATCTATTCAGAATTGATACATTCTGTTCCCAACATAAGAATTCCAAAATATTTCCACAAGCAACTCAGTTTGTGCAAACGTTTTTGTTAATTTGCCACCATCGTATCAACTTATGATTTCGTCGAATCAATCTCAATAATAAGTTAATGGTTCCACACCGCTTACAGCTTATTTGATTTTCTACTATCAATTGTATGGCACGTACGTATGGCCTGTATTAATTTACAAATAAATAAACTTTTGACTAATCCCGAAAAATATTGGTAGGCCCTTAGAGAATTTCCTATGACTATCTAAATGAACCGACACAGTGATTGCATTTTGATAACAGTCGCGTTTTTTGCACCTGTATCGAAATCAGGTCAAAATAATAGCATTGAAAACAGCAGCTCCCGACCAAGTCATCTGACTGGGTCGGCTAATCTGACCTGCAAAAATAGATGGTGTTTACGAGGGTTGATCAATAAGTAATGATAATCGGTTATTTCCAGTTCGCATAAAATTCCAAAAAAAAACATTTTTTTACTACCACATATACTCACGAAATCAGCATAAAAAATCATATAAATAGGCCACGATTCCAGGGAGGTGCATTCATTTGAATATGAACAGTCAAAGAGAGAACATCAAAATAGAGAAAATCGAAATTAGAGCTGTCATTAAGTACCTCTGTTTGAAAAATGGGTCTACCAGAGACATACACGGCGACATGGTGGAAACATTAGGGGACTCCGCTCCTCCATATTCCACCGTTGCACGCTGAGCCAAAGAGTTTAACTTGGGAAGAACATCCAATGAAGACGAACACTGCAAAAGACGTCCGACCACGTCCCTCACTGAAGAAAATGTCAAAAAATTAAAGATATCATGTTGGTAGATCGAAGAGTGACCATCAGGAAAGTAGTTGAGGTCACAGGGAGACTCGAATGGCAGTGTATTTGCCCACGAATTACATATGAAGAAGGTATCTGCGCGTTGGGTACCGACAATGTTAACGGACGAGCATAAGAAGATACGAGTCGACATTTCAAGGATGAATCTCGAAAAGTTCCAGGCAGATCAGGAGAATTTTTCGTCACGTTTCGTGATCATTGATGAAATTTGAATCTACCATTTTGATCCAGAAAACAAACAGCAATCGATGACGTGGAAGCAATTAACTTCACCAACGCCGAAGGAATGCAAAGTGTCGAGTTCGGCGGGGAAGGTTATACATGAGTTTTTTGGGACGCTGAAGGAATTATCATACTGAAATATTTGGAAAAGGGAGCCACTAAATATTAGGCTCTTTCTACGCAGACCAAATAAGAAGATTGCGGGAAGCTATTGAGGAAAAAAGATGCGGCATACCGCGAGCCGAAGGGCTGTTTCATCAGGACAACGCACCGGTTAACAAGGCTGCAGTTTCGATTGCTGCAATTTAAAAAACAGGATTCGAACTTTTACATCTATCCTCGGAAAACTTTTTTTACATCATCCAGTGACTTTTACATCTTTCCTCGGCTCAAGGAACACCTTCGGGGTAAGAAATTTGAAGATGATAGCGAAGTGATGGCCGCTGTTGAGGCATTTTAGGAGAGTCAAGATAAAGAATATTTTTCTGAGGGTATCCTGGGTTTGGAAAAAAGATGGACTAAATGTATTAACTTGTTAGGAGGCTATGTTGAAAAATAAATATATCTTTTAAGTTTAACCACCTTGGTTTATATTCATTATCATTACTTATTGATCAAACCTCGTATATTTGCAAATGTGTTCCTGGCGGTTGATACAACTGCGTTTGATAGTTTTCAAACTGATAATTCACTGAAATTTAATTATTTACATCTATGCAATAAACTTGTAGGCAAGTAATTTTTTAAACGGTCATTGGTGGTTAAAACTATTTCAGTTGCAGTAACCTTAGCGACTACAATGACCTCACTCTGGATCGTTTTATTTTGCGAACCTGTTTAAGATGATCCAATCTGATCTCGATAGAGGTGCGAAAAACGCAACTAATCTATTATAATGCTCATTTGTTTCTTTCATTCTACACTGCCTTTGAAATGGATGGTATGCACGCAATTCTATTTAGTTATCATATCCAAAAATTCTCACAACAATAAAACCGACTTTGTTGCAATACACTATTTTAACATCTTTTAAAATTCAATTTTCACATGATATCTCTGGAGCTCAATCATAATATCATATCACAGTTAGATTAAATATTTAATCTTAAGTTTGCATCTAAACATGAATGAATGGTCAATGAACCTTCAGTTTGATGGATATTTATTTTGTGCCCTGGTAAATTCTACTAATTATTACCGCTTGAGCTACTTGCTGTGAACTAAATGAGGGGGTCTAGAAGGTCAGTACCAACATATATACAAGTGAATAATGTATTGAAAAATGGTTCGAATGACAGTTAGAGTGACAATGTTAGGCAGATAAGCGATACTCTATTAAATTCTTTGGTGAGTGATGTAAAATTTTTATTACGACACACATTGTGTGGAAAATGCATTTAAATGGATATTAAATTGTTTTGAATATTCATGGGAGCCTCAAAATAAACAAAACCAAAATACAGCAGTCCACCATCACTGTTCCATCTTGAAATTTATACGCTCACGAAAAATAACATCATTTGTTGAGTTAGTCAGTCATCCATTCATGAGTGCAATCGCCAAAACTTTTAGCCAAAGCCCACGTCGACCTGAACAAAGTATGATGGCCACAAAAATACAAAATGGTAAAAACCGGTTGGTTGAGGCATTGACGTCAAAATGTCTTCTGAATAAATACTCTACCAACCACGTCACACTTGACTCGCATTTAACACGACAGACTTTGGTCGAAAAGCAAAGAAAATAAAATGGTGAAATGCATCTTATTGATTTTCCCACTGAAAGACGACATCTATGGCTTTGGCACCAGAGTCAAGTCATGAGTCACATATACGCACTAGTTGCGAAAGCGGGAAATTGAAACTCAATAATATTTTGCTTGTAACGGAAACAAATGTATTTCTACGAAAATGTGAAACCAAAGCTACGATAGTCGTTATATTTTGTATAACCCCTGCAACCAACCGTAGCATTAATCAATTGAAAAAATATATAAAACTAGAAGATTTTGCGATAGGCTTTTGTTTTTGTTTATTAAATATTGGGAATTTATCGGTCATATTAATTTAATTTGCACACTAATACCAAATCACGAATTTCCAATGAATGAGTGTTTACTTCATAAATTTTTAGATTAGAATTAAACTGAATGTTCCGTTCGGGTCATATCTTATCAGACCAGCTTCATGTTCCCAATACACACAAAAACAGGAACCGAAATTGATCTAGAATGTGTTCATTCAGTTTTTTTTTCATTGTTTGGAACTTCTAAATATCGGTGTTTGCAGACAATTCCAGTTTCCTCGTGGACATTGATGTAATCGATTTTATACCACCGAATCTTGAATATAATATTAGTCGACAATAACAGAGTTCTGACATCGTTTTGACCTTCAGTTGGACGATGCACGAAATGTTAATGAACAAAACGCCGACGGGCTATAGATGAGTTAATTTTCGTGACTTAATTGATTAGTATGTAAAAAATGCATGATGTGTACAATGGTAATTGCTGAGAATTTTCGAGGAAGTTTTTCGGTAATATCTACAAAATGAATTAAGTTGATCGTAACAAAGAGATGAGAGCTTGCTTGTGTTTGGAAAACCTACATGTAAATTTAACGCTCCAAAAAAAATCGATTTGAATGAATACTTCGAAACCACCAAGTGTTCATTTCTAAACAGAAATGTAATATATTGTGTAATTATGGGCAGTGAAGCCAGCAAAGTTTCTATGGGGGTTTCTTCTCAACATACACTTAACATAAGCAATGCAAAGTCTCTCAGAAATTACCTACGGGCATTTTAAAACCGAGTAATACGGATGATAGTTTATGAGCATTAGTAAAAGTAATTGAAAAATCCGTCTTTAACCTATATAACAGTGGAAATTTCAGCAAACAAATAACTCAGCCGATATGAAGATCATAATAAAAGGTGCCTTGAAAAATAGGCTAGTAGTCTAGGTTTCTTAGCTTCTTTCAAATGGATATTAAGAATGATTACCTATTGAAGTCATAGCGATTTAAAAAAACATAATCGGTATACTTAATTCAACATAATACAGAGTGGATTAAATTACTTCTAGAACTTGATTAAATATTTTCCTCAGAAGAATAATTTATCAATCATGCTAATCACCATGAGTGATGGAATCCCATTCTTTGATCATAATAATTAATTATAAGAATACTTCTCTACGCTTTAACGTTCTAAAAATTCAGACTACAAAGTCCGTAGTTTTTGCAACTGTTTCTCAATAATCACGATTTTTTCGTTATTAAAAAAATATATTCCTGCAGTCAACGTGTTGGCTAAAGCGTCACTCACTTTTTTCACATAATGCGCCGTAGTTATACTAGCATGCAAATTATTTTCTTCATAATGTTTGTCCAAAATGAGCAAAACAAGTTCTCGTACTGAAGAGTAACAACAGTCAGAGAATTTGATGAGGGTCTCTTTCATTCAATTCGGGTGGAGTTTTTTTTAGGGAGACGGCTCTAAACTAATCAATCTCTAATCAAGGCAAAAAATATTCAAATTATTGACCTTGAACTGAATAAGCAAAAGTCATTTAGGATTAACTTTGTTGTTGTATCCGAATTATGTATTCTTGGTATAAACGATTGATCTTCCTACTGAAGATAAGTTAAAAAGGCGAGATATATATAGTATCCTATCAGTTTAAAACATGCATAGCATTCATTTTGGATGTAGTGTCAAGAACTTTGTTTATATGCTGATAAAAGTATAATAAATAGCACATGTGGAGACTGTTTAAATGCAACACTGTAGAAAGTTTATTGTGCTAAAATTGCTGAATAGACTGATTTTCAAGCTGCATGGCGAATTCGAAAAACTGGGTGCATGAAAATTAAAAGTAATTTTTTATTTCATACGAAATTATGAAAACGGATATCTACTCTGCATGTTTATCAATTGAACATCTTATTTTAGCATTAGACAACCCTTGAAAAATCTCCAAAACGTTGAGAATCGCCCTATACCAAATCAGCAACGACAACTGAAATTTTTAAGCATGGCTACAATTGCCTGATAAATTCATTTTTTCTAAACAAATAGAACTATAAAACGCTATTACAGAAATTCATCAAAGAAAGAGATGAACGGCAGGTTGGTATCGCAAGCGAGCTGTTAACATACGATGGGAAGTGCTTATTTATGATTGATAGTAAGTTTCCAGGAACCCAAGCTTTATCAAAAACAATTTTATTGATAAATTTCGTAACGCATATTATAATCAACCAAAACTAATGCTTTCGTTACAGAACTTAAACCAAATAAAATTGATGAACTTCCATACTATTCTTAATGGAATGCACTGTTGAAAAGCTGTGTGCATTACAAAACACGCTATATTTTATAAGTATCAATATAAGTATCAACAAAACCAACATTCATATATTTTATATTAAAAATTGTGTCCGCTTGAAAGAGTTTCCCGCTTGAGAGAATGGAATTCAATAATTGTCTTTCAATGAAAGTAGGTAGATCCAGTTATCAATCAAAGAATCCAACCGACTGATACATTTTAACCCAATGATATAACGGATATCACTCTCGTTAGCCACGGTAATCAGAAAACCATCTGATTTCTTTAATAAACTGCACCATCCCCTCTAAATTTGTGAAGGAAGGAATAGGGCTTGAATGAGGCCAATATCCTCCTCCCCAAAGCCGGGCGTTGGCACATGAGATGGAGAGCAAATGCCTCTTCATCATCTGAGTCGCCCCACTGTTGTACGCGCCATCCTATGAGACAGTGGCCCGCGGGAACTACCACAACACAGCGAAGAGCACTACAGGTTAAACCTAACAGTTACCTGTTAAAATGGACTTGCAATCAGGCAAAATGATACTTCAAGTCAAGACTTCTTAGCACCTTTAAGATATTTTTGCCTGGTAGCAAGTTCGACCGATGATGATTTCGGTGATCTTATCGAGAAGGGACTTCAGATCTCTGGCATTAAGGTGACAACCCTTGCCAGTTCGTTGGCCACACAGATACTCCTTTCTCCAGGACTCCAAATCAATTATACTGCCGAATATCTCAAAATCTACCCAAGAAACATTTAGCAACAATTATGAACACTGTGCAACACCTCCAAATATATAATTGCACAAAATCCAGTCGGATTGCCTGAACAATAGCCACCACCTTCGCCACCACTGCTGACTTTATTGTTTAGTTTTCACCAGTATACACATAAATATCACGAGTATACACATCAATGAAAATTATATCATAGTCAAACTCTTTTCTAATTCATTCTGAAATGCAGTGAATTCTTATATATTTGTTTGCTGTAGGACTAGTAGATTAGTAGTTAGCCAGTGAAGCAGCACGAAAAGTGGCTTAGTAGTAGGAATAGTTCGGAGTACCCCTGTCACCAAAAGTGCAGAAAACCTTCGCACTTTTTCAACAGACCCTTTGGATCGATAGACTTTTTAATGTAATAGCCAATGATCCATTCCAGCATCTTTAACAAAGACAGAGCTAAGTCATATGGGACGATAGTCCTTAGGTTTAACATGCGAGACTTTTCCTGATTTAGGAGAAAACACAACTATTGTTTCCCGCCGGCTGATGGGAATATACGAGACGCGTAAATACGCCTTATATATCGCCTTCAGCCACGCTAGCGTTACTTCTATCGATTGTCATATCGTTAGTCGAAAGAACGCCATCAGGGCCCGAAGATTTGAACGACTCAAGGGATATTATGACCCACCTCAATAGGGAATTTGTAATTGCAGAAGGCGACGGTAAGCTGATAGCCTGCTTCGCATGATGCATCGCCTATGTAGGGGTATTTGTGAAACCCCGAGAAAAGCAAGTCCATAAGGATACTTAAAATATGGGTGCTCAACTAAGTTCAGATATCATCAGATTACTAGATGCATCATAAGACCTTACGGAGGCGATGCATCAAGCGTATCTTCTATGTTGCAACAGAAGGATTCCCATGAGGATCTATTCGACTTACGTAATGTTTTAAATTTTGATTTATGCAATAATGAGTCATTGGATATTTCGCAAAGTTGACCTCTATTCGCAGAGTGATGATATCCATATTCAGCCATGGTTACTTTGGATTCCCTTTGGCTTTGAGTGTGTTACACGATGCCCTAGATGCAGAGTTGACAGCCTTTTTCAGGATGTTAAACGCTAGATCTTACAATCTGACAATCTTTTTTTCTGACAATCTTTTTTTTTTGCAAATTATCTCAAAGTTGTTGGGCACCTTAAAAAAAGTGCCCGGTTATGGGCAGTTTCCGTATAGGGAATATGCAGTTTGTACAAAAACTGCTATTCAATCGCTCAGTGCTCGTTCAATTTTTTATGTAAAATTTTATCTTACAATGATCTATAAATTTTCTGACCATAATATTGTTTAATTAATATTTATTTTACAGTCTAACATATATTTGCTTTTTATCATCAGTTACGCACGGTGAGGCAGTTCGGACGATGCTTGCTCTAATATATTTAATTTAGGGCTCTTGGTTTTGCCCAGTCCAATGTCCTCAGCTTAGACGTGCCAAGTGTCCAGCCTTCCGCAATCTATTGTATCAACTTTTCATGAACTTTATTTTTCATTCATGTAGTCTCATTTATTACTCACAATAAACTGATGAATTTAGTAACTGTAGCTATTACGTAGAGAACCAAATAAACTTGATTAGTAGCTAGTTTAATCGTCACTAATGCCTCATTTTTCAATTGCACAAGGAAATTGCTCACTTGATTGATTGTCCAATCAATTTCCAATGATAAGATAAAAACGTTGTTTCGTTTTTTTTCTCAAAAAAGAACAACGAATGAATTTTCAATGAATATAATTTTAGATTTTAACCAAACTGCTAAATGATGTTGTGATAATTAAAAGAAACATTTTTTGGTGTTCTTCTTTTCTGAAACAGCAGATTCTAATTATTAATGTTGCTCCCATCGATTAGAATTAAACGTAATCCAATGCAAGGTTAGACTTAAATATAGTATCTAATGATTTTTTATGATTAATTAATTATCTTCTCCAGCTAACATTGTGTTCACTTATCAGCATATAATTAATGGAATAATAATTGTACTTTCTTATCGGTGTGTTGCCAACTACATATCGTGCACACATTTCTACTGGAGTTTTTATTTTCATATTGTTTTTTGAGTTTATCTCTGGGTAATGAATTAATGTATCGGCATTTTTTCATGTATTTAGTATATTATCCATGCATCACAATAATTTTTTTATATAATTTTATGCTTTTACATACAGATCAGTAAGCATAACCTCAAATTTGCAATTATTCTTTTTATATTGTCTGCAAATGAAACTTCTGTATTAATTACATCGAAGTTACTTGTATCACAGTCCAAATTTTTATCTTGATGAGGATATAGACCAGAAAAATTGTACTCAGCACATTTTATTTCAATATCGAGTTAAATTTTTGGTTTAGTCGAAGTTAGTCAGTATATCAAGCGCGTTTTCTTAGAAAATTCCAACGATAAAAAACTCTTCTATACCTTTGTGTTCTTGTACAGAATCTCGGAGATAGCTTCACTGATTTAAACATAAGCCTTGCTTGTCAATATCTTAGAACTGAATCGCATTATTTTTTGTTATTGTTATTCTGAATAGATGGGTTTTTATATGTGACATGTTGCTGAAACGATAATGTTGCGTTACCAATGTTGACGTGACAAAATTCGACAATTTATAGTCAAAATACTTCGCAAATAGCTGATTTGTTCACATGATAATGCACAGACAAGTTTAAGAAAGTTCAATATTTAATCATCCCACACAAACAATTCCATTAAATTTGTTTGCGCTTATGCAATATGTCATCTATTGTATTACATATTTAAATTTCACTGCCAATTTATAGTTCTGGGAAAATTTACGTTAAAAGAGCATATTAATTGTGTTTAACGACGCCGAAAAAAAGAGCAGAGTATTTCAAGGCAAGTTAAAGTAGAGCAGCTGTCAAAAAATAGAGCAAGATAGAGTGATTGTGAGCACGAAATCTTATAGAACACTTTTAACGCAACATTTTTCAAGTTGATTGCTTGTCAGAAGTCCAACCTGTGAGACCACTATTAAACAAATCTACTTCAGCCACAATTTCTTGTTGACAGTCAGTTCAATGATAATTGGCAAACACCTGGTTGCTTGCCCGAAGCTGCTCCATCAAAAAAGGTAAAGCAGTAAATCGTGCTTTAATGCTCTAGTTCAACTTAGAGCAGGCTCATGAACAAAAATGAGAGCCACTTCGGGCAACTCAGAGTAAGCGAATCGCTCATGAAACACATTTTGCTGAAATATCTCAACCTAACTCTCAACCTAGAGCAGCTATTCAGCCTCTTATCAGTCGAGCAAAATATCAAATTAGACTAACTTCACATTTTCCAACCATAAAGTAGTTTTGAATGCATTATAACGTTTTTAATGCATTATAATATGAAAAAAGTTATTTGCTAAAAATTAGTCTATGCAAAAATTCGATAATTTTCACGCTGTATGTGGAATAGGTTACTATACTACAGAGTTGAGCTACCGATTCGACAGAATGAAAAAAAAGAGCAAGAGATATCGGAAAGTGCACGACTGTAAGAAGGTGCCAAGTTCATTGGAAATGCGACATAGCACTCCTATGATTTTAAAAATTATAAACCAGCTTGTATTATTATTTTCACAGGAACGTCTTGTGTTTGAATGTTCCGGTTGAATGATGTGGCTAAGCGCAATGTAATGTATTTTCAAAAAAACTCTTCTAATTTGACTTTATTCCTCTCGTCTCATTATTGCTTCTTTGAAGTATACTCGTATGAATGATTGATGAGCATTTTCAAAATAATTTATCTCTCTACTACAATTTCTTTAAAAGTCATTAAAGTCCTCATTATAAAATCTAGCAATTTAGTTTTCATTATTTTCCATATTTATTGATTTTTTTACGCATTTAGCCTATTACCTTTTGAAAATAATAATGTATGTATGTACGGTTATTGACTGGTTATTATTTTTTTAGTTTCATTTTAAGTTATATTTTTATTACATAAATTTAATAGAAAATATCAAAATCCCATTATATAAAAGATGATACAAATATAATTATCTAAATTATATTTTCAACCTTACATTTCATTGAATGCTTCTTGAACAGCGTATGGATCTCGGGGACTGTCCGAAAATTCATGATTTAGCATTACGTGCAGACTATGAAAATGCGACAAAGCATAAAGATTATTACTATGACATTGAGGTTAGTATAAATTATTTAGTATTGTGAATTAGAACATGATCATATAATAAGAATTTCGAAGTAGATCCTCCTAATTGAGTGGCAGTATATAACAACTCGTATGTAATCACTCAGCAACAAAACAACTCAAAACCACTTTTCCAATGTTTTTCCTAAAAAAAACCAACATAATTTAAACAAAAAAAAACTAAAACCAAGTAATGTCCCAAAAAATCAGGATATATCCGCAGTCTTCAATTTTGTCATTCTTATTCTACTACTAACACCCTCTTGCGATAAATACTCTCCTCAACATATAAAACATGTTCTCCTAAGTAAATGACTCGACAAAGAAGGGAAAGAAGAAGGATAGATCAATTTAATGGTTGCGATCGTCATGGAAATTCGTTGAAAAACTGCTTCAACCATAAGTCGATGTTATACCATACTAGAGTGCAGCAGATTTGTGGTTGGCCTAGTTTATCGCGAGATTGACGTGCAATAAAACAATCATCTTCATCAGGTGTTTCCGTTTCCAATAACACTGTAGATTCAATTTTTATAATCAGAACACTCTCCCACGTATATGTACGACCATAGTAGCTTCTTGAAAATGAAAGAAAAAACTAACCGGAAATTCTTCAAACACGCGAACCTTTCCCTTCAACAAACAAAAAGTAGTAGGAAACACACAAATAAATAAAAATAAAACGTCTATAAAAATATGAAATTTCAATTATGATCATGTTCCAGTCCTATCCTATATTTTTCCTGCATAAAATACTAATCGAAATATCTCTTTTAGGCCATGGAACACCTCCAAGCATTCATAAACGATTGCGATCGTCGAACAGAAGCTGCAAAAAAACGTCTATCCGAAACGCAAGAAGAACTTACCGCTGAAGTTGCCGAAAAAGCAAATGCAGTTCATGCATTGGCCGAAGAAATCGCTAAAAAACTGGCAAAAGCGGAACAGTTGGGTCAAGAAGGCCAAGTCGAAGAAAGCGTGAAACTTATGTCTGAAATCGATGAAATTCGAGCAAAGAAAATCAAGGCTGAGCATGAGTATCGGTCGTCAATGCCTGCATCGACATACCAGCAACAGAAACTTCGCGTTTGTGAAGTTTGCTCGGCGTATCTTGGCATTCATGACAACGATATACGACTGGCCGATCATTTCGGTGGAAAATTGCATTTGGGTTTCATGGCGATTCGAGAGAAACTGGCGGATCTGGAAAAAACAGCGGGACCTCGCAAGTTCGAAATGAAACGCGGAGGAAGCTACCGTGATCGGGACGAAGAGAAGTATAAGTCACGGTTTTACGTCGGGAGTCGTGAGTTGGATCGAAGATCACGAGTACATCGATCCCGGAGCCGTGATCGTAAAACGAAATCATCAGGCAGTAGTCGGAAGCAACCTTCACACTCCAAGAGCCGAAGCCGATCGCCAGTCAATCGAAATAGCAGCAATCGACATCAATCACGTAGACGATCACGCTCACGAGACCGCAACCGTCGCTGAAGAGGACAGGATAGATTGAGGATCATGGCCATAGCACGTGAACG
Organism: Nemotelus nigrinus; assembly: GCA_947369275.1. Classification (NCBI taxonomy): domain Eukaryota; kingdom Metazoa; phylum Arthropoda; class Insecta; order Diptera; family Stratiomyidae; genus Nemotelus; species Nemotelus nigrinus. The sequence continues at coordinate 86,733,715 of OX376373.1, read as the reverse complement.
TGAGTTAGACTGTTAGGGTCAAGATAAACTGTAATCGTTTTTTTCCTCCTTTTATTTCCTATTGTTTCACTATGAATTCTCTTCTGCGTAAGCTTACCATTCCTTTGATGGAATTTGTTTAGATTTGTTTTTATGAGCAAACTTTAGATGTTAGAGAAGTCGTTCAGTCCTATTTAAACACGCAATTGAAATTGACAGGCACACCTTTCAGAAGTTAATACCTTTCATTTTCAGCATTTCACCTACGAGTAGTTTCGTAAATCAGTTTTTAGTATATTATCTATCTATTTTATTTTCTTACATGAATTTTCCGAAGATGGTTTTGTCAGAGATTAGAAGTACATCCTGCAAAATAAAGTAAAATAAAATAAAAGTTCTGAACTGGTGTTTTATTTCTGGATTATTTCTAAACATGTGTATAATCACAACATAAATCATGATAAAAAATATTTTTTCAGATAAGTTTTGCAGTGAGCTTTTCATTTCATGATATTTCGTCTCGGATTGGATCTTCGGCTTAGCAAGTAGTAACAGTATATCCATTTGACGTTGAATATTGGTTAATTGAATCCTCTTTTCATGCCTGAACTTAGCGCCATTTTGAAAACTGGTGTCAAACTTTTATAAATTGTTGTCTGAATATAAATTAATCCATATATGACATATCATAAAAATATCACAGTATTCGGAGCCAACACACGACTTTTTGTAAACCTACCGTATGTTTTTATAGAATTTATGTCTCGTCGAGAAATCACCTACAGTACATACGCATAATCTACGCATCTGGTGTAAAGCGCTATTCTTCCTAAGTGGGAAGCGAACATTTAAAATTGTATCCTGATTTGTGATTTACAATGCGAAATCCTTAAGGTGACTACACATTTCCCCTTCTATTTTTTTGCGTTTGGTGAGTATCGACTTACTTCGCGAGAAAAAGACACACAATTCGTGGGCTTGTCGTTTTCGCGGATTCCAAGCATTTCGTTAAGTATTTTCACAGAAAAAAAATTATTTTAGCAAAATATTTTCACATTGGTCATCCCTAACTAAAGCATGACTCAACAAAGCGTCTAGTGAGGCTGACACTTGTGACAGACAACAAGTTTCACTCACTCCCACTAAAAATACAGATTATTCCCTATGGACAACAATAAAAAAAATATACCTACTATCACGAAAGCCCCACAAAGAACTGCCAACGGACAATGAGACAGAAGTGACGTAGAGAATCTTCGCTACTGTTTTTGCAGTTCACCTAGAGCATATATTCACACCTTTCACTACGGCAAAATGCGACTTAGTAGAAGTACTGCTCAGTAGTATTTTTAGACATATCTCAAGCCTTCGGCAAAGACTGGCATGAAGGACTGATCTTCAAAATTAAATCAATGCTTCCGAAAAGCTTCCATGAAATACTCTACTCCTATCTAACTGACCGCACATTCCAGGTTAGATGCAAAAGCTATTATACCATCAAATGTCGAGCGCATGCTGATGCACCGCAAGGAAGTGTTTTGGGACCGGTCCTCTACACAATCTTCACATCTGAGCTCCCAATAAGCGACAAAACAACTACAGCTACATTTGAGGACGATGTTGCCATTTTACGCAGTGGTTCAGATCCAGTTATGGCATTCCGAACGCTGTAAGCCCACATCTCACTGCTTAAAGAATGGTTATCCAAATGAACGAAATCAAATAAACCTACCTTACTTTCCGATTACTAAAACTAACTTATTCCTATGTATACCTTAACAATTTACCAACATCTCAAAGTAACGAAGTTAAGTATCTCAGAATGCAGCTTGACAGGAAGCTCGCCCGAAAACGGCAAATTGAAGCTAAAAATCAACAATGAATGCTCAATGGAATGTCGAAACTTTCTTTCTACGTGTACATGTCTGCTCTGAAGCTAATCTGGACCTATGGCTTACAATTCTGGGAGCAGATCGCCTATCAAACATTAACATCATCAAGAGGACCCAATCAAAAACACTTAAAACAATTAAGTAGGTGAGTAACGAGTAGCTAATTTTCTCCTTCTGCTTTACTAAAAGGTAACTTAATGGCATTCCCATCTTTCTATTCAGATTTAATTATGTTAACTTTTTCAATTAGAAAAATGGAGAGGTTTAAATATTTGCCTGCCGCAATCAAACCCAAAGGCCTCTATAACAACTATAAAAGTCTTTCTCGAGATGTTTATTATTCAAAATTTATTATAAAGAGATTCATGATAACTAGATATCTGTTTAACTGGTGGTAGAGCTGAGACTGGTTTTAAATCTACCAAATTGAGGTTAGAAACAATGCATTATTCCTTTTTTTCTAACGTAGAGAAATCACAGTCAGCCCCTTGCTTGCAAGCCTAGAAATTTTATATGTTTCTGAAATCAGGAAACCATCATAAATGCTAGGTGCCTTATCATGCAGCCTTACATCCGTATCGTGAATATACTATGGTGCCAATAATTATTTGTGCAGCAAACATTTCATAAAAAATTATGTCTAACAAACCCTCTACAACTTAAATTATGCAATCCTCTTACTTCCATATTTCATATAGTGGTAGTAGATTTTATGTGAATACATATTTTTGAATTACCTAGAAAATTTTCAATTCATAGAAGGAAAACATACAAGCAAAGAGCCCAGAATTATTTGTGCAGAAAATTTCTTGCACGAAATTATTTGTGCACGTGTTAGGCATGGTTCTGAAAGGTAGCGTTTGCTGATTTTGATTATTATGTTCTGGTGAAATAAGGGCAATATGCTATTGTTAATAGACGTGTAATGAATTTTTATGAATACGAGTGTATGAGTGTAGTAAATGCCTCGAAAAGCAGAATTGTCAATAGCAAATAGAGCAACTGTTGTTGCTGAGCATAAACTTGGAATTCCTGCGAAGGAGCTTGCTTTAAAACACAATTGCGACAGAAATACCATTATTTATCACGTCCAAGAAGAAAACGCGAGTTAAAGTTAATACTTATTCTCTTGTAATAATCAAAGAAAACGCGAGTTGAAGTTAATACTTTAACTCGCGTTTTTTTTTCTAGCGCATCAGAACCGCTAGAAAACTGCAACACAGCAGCAATAAGTCTGCCATAACATGCTCGTGCTTAATCAACCTATCCTTGGAATTTCGTTTTCATCCAAGGATATCATCGAAAGTTTCAACGATGAAACTATGTCTGGGGTTCCAAAACTCGGAACATTTAAATACCGGTTGCTTATTTTATTGTAAATGCTTTGCTTATGAATACAAAATGGAAGCATTTGTTAGTGCAATATTTACGAAATTGTCATGCGTTGAGTTGAGTTAAATCCACCCTGTGAATTTCGTTTCGATTGAATGGCTGCGCTGGAAGTTATAGGTGTGAATAGAATTTCATGGTAACCATCCTCAAAACTTTTCAAATTCTGTTACTGCTGCAGTTTGCTGAAGTACTGGAACAGACCTACGATATCGTATTTTCGTATTATAATTTTCTATTTGCACGGGAATCCGCCAAATTCGGATTGTAAATTCCGAAGGCGAGTTGTCTAATCCGACAGCTCATTTGTTGGCGGATTCCGGCGGAATTTATTAAATTGTAATCCCTATTTTTGTTATTTCTGACTGACCATACTTAGGCAAAGCAAAATAAATAGCCATAGAGTCAATGTCAGCAAGAAACATTGAAACTCCGTCCATTTTTTTAAAATTTAAATATGTATTTTGGCACTTGATTGGAAATATATTGGAAATCTGGAATCGATTAAATTCCGATTTCGGAATAGATCATAATACGAAATTCCGACCATTTGCGAGTCGGAACATTTTACGAATTCCGATTTCGGATTTTGATTCATAATAGGCCCCCTGGTCCTAGCTAATTCCAACATGTCCTGTAAATTTCATATTGATCGCATCATCCGGTCGTCAGTTCTCGTGAACAGAAGTTTTGAGTGCTGCAAATAGATCATCAATTTGATCATGGGTTGCCGTTCTTGTTTACCGGGGAATTTTGAAAATTTTTATTTGATTTGGTGGACAAAAGTCAAAATTAATCAATAATTTGAATTTTTTTTCAAAAATCAAAAATATTTCAGGAGTATCGATGATTTGAAGGATTTTGTTTCAGAAGCCTGCTGTAGCTACAGAGTTGCCCGCACAGTCTGTGTGTTAAGTCTTGGTCTACATCGACACGGTCTGCAAATTTCACGATCTATCGTTTTTCTTAGAAGTTATGACAAATCGAAATTTGAAAAAATCCTTGCTTACTTTTAGGCATTCAGCGCCTACACAGGGCTCAAATATTCCAATTCTTTATCATAGACAAGCTTAGAACATAATAAGTTTTCGTTCCCAATACTTTTTTTTAACAAAAATTTACAATACTTGGAAATATAGGAGTACCTGAAAATTCACTAAAATGCCCGCCGCCGCCAAAGGGTTAAAGATATCTGAATTATAGCAAGTCATGGACCTACACACTATATACATCTATGTCCTCCGAATTTATCAGATCGGCCACTCCAGAGATTATCTCCCTTAATACTTTTGCTGATATATATATATATATATATATATATATATATATATATATATATATATATATATATATATATATATATATATATATATATATATATATATATATGGAGTTTTCGGCGAAATGAGTTTAATATTAATTTTCTTCGAAAATCAGTAAAAATTTGCATGGCAGAGGCAGAAAACGGAAAACTTCCAAAAGAAAGGCAGAAAAATAGTGAGAATGACAAAAAAAAACATCCTGATATAAAAGTTAAAAATATTTCAAAAGACATTAATTTTGGAAGGAAGCAATAAATCGAACAACTATTCATAAAGTTAAGTAAAAGACATAAAGTTAAAGGCATATAAGGCTCAAAACAAACCCTGTGACTCCGAAAAAATAGTCTCTTCGCTAACGGTTCGCTCGAGAATATATTAATAAACCTACGAAATTTTAGAGGATAATTCTGTGGGCAGACGAATGTATGTGCTAACTAGACGGAACTTTTGGAGAAATTTCTACTATTCCGAGCCAAAGAAGAAAAGGAAAAAAATGGAGCATAATCGCACACGACGCTCTCATTGCGGAAAAGTGATGGTTTGGGGGTGCATTACTTATAATCGGACCACTTGTTAGATGCGCAGATAAAATGAAACATTGTCATTGTCTAGATATATTAAATGATGTTGCAATTGTTGCTGGTAACAAGTTAATTAATCGAAATTCATCCTGCAACAAGATAATGCACCGATTCATACAGGAAATATTAGAAAAAAACATTTACCAGTCATAGACCAAACCGTACTTAAATAGCCTCCTCCTCCATTACATGAAATCGAAGCGCCGTATTGGATTATCGTTGGATGAGACTTGGCAGGATATGAAAGATATTTAGAGCAAAATTCCAACAGAAATAGATTCAATGCCAGATCGACTTCAAGAGCTGATTGATGCAAAAGGGGGTAATATAAAATTAGTTTTTATAAAATATATTATTTTTCATTGCTATAATATCTATTTTTCTAGATTCTGCGCTCATTTTGTACGTTATTTTGTGATCTGCACAAATAATTTTGTGCATGCACCAATAATTTTAATCACTACCATTATTTTAAGACGGTGTTTGTAATTTGATTGTTGTTGTTTTGTTTTGAATAATATGAATTTAGTATATAAATAATAAATGAATGAATTTTGAAGATAAATACATCTCAGATTTATAAGTTACACGTACTTTTTTATACCTTTATATATACTATTTATGTCTTGCACAAATAATTTTGGGCACCATAGTATAACTTTCTCTAAGTATATTGATATTTTTTATACCACTAAAAGCCTTAGTTCACATCCTAATTAAGTTAGGTAAATAGATAAAGTAAAATTTAAAAAAAAAAATTTAAAATTTAAAATAAAAAAAGTAAAATTTAAACCCAGCTCGCACTAGACAATACTAAAAAAAATTATACTTACCAGGTGGTGATGAGAAAAAACAACAAAAGCTATCGAAAATCTGATTGAAATCAACAAAAGCTATCGAAAACTTTACGCAATGTAATTTCTTGAATTTTTACTTTCCTTAAATGTATCCCTAGTAAACTAAATTTCAAACACAAATCAAATCACTATTGACATTAACCGCATTACAATATATCAATTTTTCGCACCTTTTTTTTTCTCAAATAAATGGACAGTCATTACTCAAAACCAGTCGAAGAAAATGATTCCATTCAAAGCTCACCCCGCATCCATCACAAAAACTTCTGCATAGGAAGCTCGTATACAGGTGAATGGGACAATTGCGAACGCATGCATGGCACAGGAGTGTATCGATTTGCTAACGGTGCGGAATATCATGGTCAATTCAGATATGGCACATTCCATGGCGAAGGCTATATTGTTTTCCCAAACAAGTATAAAGTTCGCGCTCGTTGGGATAATGGTAAAATGGGAAAATATGAAATCATTTTCCCCGACGATTTGATTTTCGTGGAAAGAAACTGGACGTACTGTACACAAGGTGATCGTCGCTATGCGGAGTGTTTGCGTGACGGAATACCGCCAGTAGGTGATGGGTTCGTTACTAAGGAGAAGCCTCCACGACCGGTACCATCCGGATGCTATGATACTGAGGAAGGGTTTTATAATCCGAAGACACGTTTGTTGTATTCAATCGCAAATCCCAATTTGCCGGTACGAGTACCGTCTAGTGAAGAGGATCGTTGGATCCAAGAACATTGCCGAAAGGCTGATGAAGAAACTGTTGGATTTTATGGAGCGTTCGATATTATCAAAGACATGAAAGAGAATACTGACAATAGAAGTGATAGTTATCAATATACTGATCAGACGGAGTATGTTTCGTATACAGATTTACTATCGGATGATATCAGTGAGGATACTGTCGCTACTGAATTTAAAGATACTGACTTTTCCTATGGAGATATCATGAGTAGCGTTAAGTTGCTTAGTGACTTCTAAATTGGTTATTTACCTATCTATTTTTCAAATATGTACCTAATTACTCAAAGTACAAAAGGAAATTCTCCCATTGAAGCAAGCATTAAAAATGGTCCGTCTTATGTTGTGTTGAAGACGCAGCTTAAGCAGTATGTGACGACAAGTTTTTATTTAAATAAAAAATTTGCTGCATTATATCTTTTGTTGTATGATTTTTCAAACTATCCGCTTTCGTGGTCTCAACAGATAGGTTTGTAGTAGTCTTGGATTTGATGTTAGTTATTTCCAAAACATTCCGAGGAATGTTTGACAATTTTAGATTGTTGCTTACTATTCTGTAAACTATTTTTCCCCTTTCAAAATTAATTTATTGGTGGATTTTTAACAATCATGCTTAGGTGTATTCCTAGTATAATTTCTCTCAACCAACACGATGCTAAAAACATAAATAAAATCCTCACTACAAAAGAAATCTAGATGAAATCAATCAATATAACTATACATTACAATACAACTCTCCATGGCCGAGAATCTCAGAAAAAATCTATATATGTATATAAAACAAAGTCAGGTTAGTTAGATCATTTATAATTCAATTTTTATTTTTATTATCTTTGATTTGTTGGATTCATCTTAGGTCCGAATGGCAGAATAGCTATTAAAACTTCGGTAAAATTCAAAAGAAATTTTTTTTTAAGAATAATCATTTTCTCATACATTTTGTATGAGAAAAAAATTTAAATTCGTATACAACGCCATTGAGCTAGCTGTCCAAACGTGCGCCAGTGTTATTTACAATGCCACGAGCCAGAATATCAAATCTTTCACCACTTAGCCGTAATGCAATTAGACTTCGGAATATTGTGAATCAATCCACTGCAGATGAACATAGTATATAGTAGCTCATAGAATTTATATCACTTTTAAAAAGTATTTTACCACAACAAATTTATACGTATACACTACTAATTTAAAAACAATAAAAGAAGATTTTTAATATAAAACTGAAACTCCACCCCTCAAGCGACAAGTTACGACTTACTTTGAAGGGAGTGAAAATGAACTTGTAATAAAATAATTAAATAAATAAAAACTTTAAAAAAGGTCTGCTCCAGGCCTGGATTTAGTTGTATAAGTCACGCTCGAAGCCATGAATATTATTTGTACTATTTCTACCTGTAAAATCTTCAATGATATAGTAAATAACCATATATCAATTTCAGAGTTTCTCAAAAACTGAGTCTCCCCCATACTAAAACCCCTAAAAAAATTCAGTGAATTTATAAGCTATAGACTATTATTGTTTAATGTTACGTTATAAATAATAAAGTAAATAAAAATATAATTATTAGACAGTTCAGTATAATAGATAAACTACCGTGCGATTCATATGCCTACTCTAAGAGCCTTTCAAAATTGACGCCTTCGTCTTGTTATAGCAGATTGTGAGTTCAGTCAAGCAGCGTCCGAATCCCCTTTATAACAGTTGATCACCATGTTTGCTTGATCATGAAGTTTAGTTGTTTGTTGACCTCATGTTGCCTTGATGGCGTTTTTTGGGTATGCTACCAAGCCAAGCAAATGAATTCAGACACCTTGTCTTGGCTTGCTGCGAACTATCATTCGAACATAGCTACTTCACTCTCGTTGCAATCAGTTTTTTTAGCTGAAAATGAAGACATTAATTCTAAAAGGCTGTAAGAATAAATCAATATACAGTCGCCTACACTCGTATTCGTAAATAACAAATTTGATGAAAATAATGCTAAAATATCAGAAAATTCTTATATTTTTGCTTTAATATTTCACATTATTATTAAAAGTATATTCAATAGTTGATGCAGATAAAAGTATAACACAAAAAATAACAGTAATTCAAATTTCTGTCCCAAATTCGTATTCGTAAAATTATTTTTTTTAAGTGTTGTTCTTAAAGTTAAGGCACAACTAATATTTTGTCGAGTATATTTTTCTCTTTATTACCTCGGCTGATCTGCATGCTTGGCATTGACCTGACCATTTTTTCTGTCAAATTCACCCCAATAGTTGCCCATTTGTACTATAGCTTTAATATCCGGGGACTGAGAGGGTGTATCAAACTCTTTTGGGCTGTTGTTTAACAGTTACAAAAATCTTGTGTTTCGCGCCGCTATCCATATAAAATCATTTTAGAATGATATTTCGGTGTTCTGGTTTTTTTATTTAATTATCTTTGAAAATATTTATGTATCTCATTTTATCTAAAGTACCGTCAATAAAATGTAGTTTCCCCGCCCAGACAGCAGGAAGCACCCCCTTCTTCTCTATTTTTCAATAATTAAATTTTATTTCTTATCATGTCTAGACAAAATTGTTTTACAATATTGCACTCCAGGCTTAACACTTTTACTTGTAGTTTTATTTCTTTTAATTTTAAAAGAATCAAGCCATATTCTTCCAAATTGGATGTAATTGGATTTACTTCTACAGTGTAAGTGGATTTGTAGTGTGATAACACGAAGCCATACACCATAACTAGCCAATCTATACTCCATCACACGACAAACGAGAACTTAAAATTATTTATTATTGGTACCGCGCATAGCCTGTATTTAGACTAGTGGCAAAACCGTGTTCATTGGAAAATAAATTACCAAATGATTCAATAAATTCTACTCAGAGTTAAATATTGGGGATGTATCTATACAGATTTAAATAGATCTGTTCTGCCTGAAGATGCGTTTTCAGTTGCAAGTATCATCTATTACTTTTCATTAATGTCTTGTTCCTCATTTTTCTGATTATTTGGACCTCTACAGATATTGCTTCACTCTATGCCTATAGTTGCATCGTCTTTCATGACTATAAGGTTAGCGTAGCCCATACGCTCATTTCCATGCCAAGATACCTTAAGTAATCATAATTGTTTCAAATTAGTTTTGATTCAAATATACGCAAGGTCATAATTTTTTATAAACATCATTTTCTTTTTATTCATACCTTTTTTAACACAAATACATTCAATAAACATTTTACTTGCTATGATAGTCTTTTGAAATGGTTGCAGCTTGAGTATACAATCATAAGTCGCTTTATATAAAGATTAACCATTTAAATGCACTTTTATGTTAACATTATGAGAAAGTGAGCACAGTGAGTACAGACACCATTTTGAAAATCAAATAATCCTTTGAAATGTTTAATGCGAATCAGCTCACTCTTAACTGCTGAATTCGCATCAGCCATGTATTGAACAATACGCGAACACACTTTGAATGATTTTTGTAAATTTTTTGGAAGTTTATAGAATTCAATAGTTTTTTTCGTAACTTTCAGCCACATGCTCTCAGTAGGTGACCTTTTTTGGACATTTACATCCGACATTTTATCAGCAAAGTCATCAATATACATGACATATTCTGAATTACACATTTGAACAAATTAATGATATTTTTTTTTTGTAATTAGTGATTGAATTTTGTCAAAAGGGACAACCTATCAATCAAAAGAGACTTTGAATGACAACAACCACAGATAGCCAAACCTTAAATTGAATTGACATCACATATAATCGAAAATAGAAAAGTGATTAAACTTTTAACCCATCTTCCAAGAAGAATTCATCCTATAACTAAAAACTAAATCACGACCAGGACAAAAATGTAACATATTTACATAGAGCAACAACGATATCCGGTTTCCAGCTATTCTCACGGAATATTCGGTCCAATCCTATCGATCCTCGCCTGTTGCTCAGCTGCTTTCTCCTCGGCCAAATCTTCTTCCGTCAATTCGTAGTAGTCTTTGAATACACCGGTAATTTCCTGAATCATATCGCTTGCTGTTAATCCACGACCAAACTTCTTAAAAGCTCTGGAGTTGCACTCCTTCACTAAGTAGCTCGCAGCCCATGATGCAACTAAGCCAGGAATTTTCTCATCTTTTGCTTCGAGACCCCAGTAGAAGAATGTTGCCAATGCACCACACAAGACATCGCCTTGCCCGCCACAACGTCGGCCGGATCCTCCACGAGGACACTCATATTTTTCTGTCGTTCGAACATTGTGAATTTTGTCGTTGCGACCTTTTTCGAGGACGAAAGGTCCATTACCAAAAATTTTCAGGCGTCGCGGTATATTCTCACGCTGCGTACCAAAAAGACGAGCGAATTCCATGGCATTCGGTGTCAGAATGACTTTGTCGTAATTCTTAATGAGTTCTGTGTTTTGTGCTACTATAGACAAGGCGTCAGCATCAAGAATCATCGGTTTGTTATTGCGACGAGCATAGGTCATCATCTGGATTACCGTTCGTTCAATGTGAACGTCCCGACCTAGTCCAGGACCGAAAACCTGAAAATGTGGTTATTTATAGATTGATTTTTCCGACTTGCTTGAAGCATGAAAAACCTCTAACTTACAAGACAATGTAACCGATCCAGCCATGGCTCGATTTTATCTATTGCCTTCGGATCATCTAATAACGGATGAACAATCAACTCAGGACTATACGATTTGATTATTGGTGCTGCCGGCGCCATACAAAACACATGAACCAAATCGGCACCGACTCTCAGGGCACTAATGGCAGCAAAATACGGAGCGCCAGTATATTCTAATGAGCCTCCAACCACTCCTATTCGGCCGCTCTGCCCTTTATGTCGTTCATCAGCAAAGCGGGGGATTGTTTTCTTGAAGCGCGTCAACATCTTTGTTATTTCCAAATGATTTGCTTTATCGATCATTTCCTGTAACGCCATTTTTCGACTATCAGTTGAAATAGTTTGCCGGCCTAGAACAAATGCCGTCTGGTAAGAAAAAGAATTTTTCACCCGCGATAACGGCGAAGAATACAGTGAAATACGGGCAGTTATCAGTAGGTTTGACATTTCTTTGGGTCACCGGTATAGTATAGTTCAGAAATGAGACTCAAGAATATCAGCTGTGCTGCTCAAGAGTATGTTCAATGAATTTCAAAAGAAGATAACCATGAAAACCGCAAATTATTTTGGGAATACCCTAAAACAAATTGCATGGAGTTGTTGAGAAATTGGAGAGAAGGCCATTAAGATTATAAGTTGCGCCAATATAAGCTATCATCATATTAAAATATTCGGCTTAGATTAGTCATCGAGCTCTTCATCTTTCAGAGAATCCGCGAAGGAATCCACTTTCCCAGATAAAGACGTGTTGGCACGATGCCAGTACACTTGAATCACCGCTTGTAGTGTTGTGTTACTCATACAAGATGCATGACAAATGTCCCATTCACATCCACAAAATGTCACATCACCTCAAGCTTCAAATTTGTACCACCTCATTTTTTTTGTCATATTGATGTGCTTTGCTCAAGTTTGAAGCGATTGACTTGTTGAGGCACAAGGATTGCTGTACAAGGGGAAAATGTATGCATGCGAGTTTAGTTTTGAGTTTGATTTGCACGATACTTAAACAAAAAATTTGGTGGTAATTAGCTACCATTTTTCGGAAATTGTTTAGTAGATTAGTAACAGTACTGCTCTCCTTAGCATAAACGTTTTACCTACATTTTTTTCATTTTTGAGTTAACGCCGAATTCAAAAAACTACATACTCTATTAAATCATTCTCCAAAATATGAAAATCTTATCTTTTGTGGAAGTATGGTACAATCAATAATGAAAAATCCCCCATCTATAAAAAAACGTAACCAGTACTTAGCATAAATATTCTATTCTACTGTAGCGGCGGCGTAATGGTATGGGGCTGTATGGCTGCCAGCGGCGCTGGAAACTTATAGATAATTGAAGGAATCCAACATGACACTTTATTTGAAGTATGACATTGTACCACCTCAAATTTGAAAATGAGTAACTCATACAAATACATATCAATATGACTGACGACCCAATACTAACCGCTTGTACAAGTGTACTTACTGCGAGTTAATTGCCACGATGAATGACTTTATGGTCCAAAATTATTTTAAAAAAATAAATTGTGGATTTGATATTGTGCAGCAAAGGAACAGAAGCTTAAAGTGTAGAAAAATAGTTTTATGAGCAAAGGAAAAATTTAGATCTAGAAATTTCTTATTTTCCTTAGTATCAACTTTGCCTTAGATTCGAGAATTAGTGGCACTATAAACATATTCTTGAAATACTTAGAGTGTAGTCACCTCAGACTGCTATCGCCCAGTTCGATGCTATAAGTCGGACTCTCCCATTGCTCGTTCTGAATTCGTTCGTTCATTTGACTGCGGGTTAACCAACTAGATTCGAGCTTGCATCACAGTCTCCAGTGTCTATCGAAACGAGAATGACTTGAGCCTGCAAGGAAAAATCGAAAGCAAGCTTTGCAATATCACCATTGACACTGGAGCAACGAAGTCGATTTTGCGAACAGACTTGATGGAAGCATGGAAGCATGTAAATAGTCCTTGGGCGTCACCAGTAGTCTTAGTCAAAAAGAAAGATGGCAGCACACGGTTCTGTGTTGACTATCGAGAATTGAATGACGTAACGGAAAAGGATAGCTACCCCTTGCCAAGAATGGACAATATCATGAATACTCTAGCCTGTGCTAAGTAGCTTTCGACGTTAGATTTGAAAAGCGGGTACTGGCAGGCGGAAATTAAAAAATGTGACCGCAAAAAACAGCCTTTTCTTTGGCAACTGGGATCTGGCAGTTTATTGTAATGTCATTCCGATACTGTAATGCTCCTACGATCTTTGAACGACTCATGGAGCGTGTACTGCGTGGACTAAGCTGGAAGACGTGTTTGGTGTATTCAAATGCCATTATTGCTATTGGCAAAACATTCAAAGAACACCTGGAGAATCTGAAGGACGTATTCAAAAGGTTCCTAGTAGCTAACTTGAAACTAAGTCCCAAAAAGTAAAGCCTTTCTGCCGTCAAGTGAAATTCATTAATCATGTGGCTTCTACCGAAGATATAAAAAATGATCCTGAAAAAATCGAATCCGTGAAAAATTGACCAGTACCCAAGAGTATACATCTACTTCGAAGCTTTCTGGGATTGGCAACGTACTATCGCCGAATCGTTGAGGACTTTGCTCCCATCGCCAAAAGTTTACACCAGCTGACGGAGAAATATCAGTCGTTTAACTGGATTCACCAGAACCAAGCAGCTTTTTGAGAAGCTTAAGCAGGAGCTATGTGAAGCATCAATATTGGCATATCCTGAGCCGCAGAAAACTTTCATCGTGGGCACTGATGCGAGGAGCACAGGTATAGATACGGTGTTATCAAAGCAAATTGATCGTCAAGAACATCGCAGACATAAATAAAGTGCTTAATAAAATAGGAGAGTGATTCTATTGTGTGCAAGCTTGCGATGATGTGCAGGTTGGTGTAAAAAATGTGCAAATTGTGCATTTGTGAAGGGTCCAGAAAAAAGCCTGGAGGTGAGCTGAAGATCTATAACGTTGGAACCCCTTTTGAAAGAGTTCATCGATGTGGCAGGACACTTTCCTGCGTACTGGTGGTATCCGACTATTTTACTAAATGGCCAGAAGTTTATGATATTTTTAAATCAGGAGGCACCCACAGTAGCGAAGCAAATCATGACGAACTAGGTGAGTAGGTACGGAGTCCACAACGAGCTGCATTCCAATCAAGGTCGAAATATCGAGTCCCAAGTGTTTAAGGAGTTTTACGATACCTTGGGGTTGAAGAATACAAAGACCACTCCACTTCACCAACAGTCCGATGCAATGATTGAAAATTTCAACAAAATCTTTATCGAACACTTAGCCAAAGTGGTAGAAGACCATCAGCATGATTGGGATCATCATATCCCACTTGTAGCGCATATTTGGAATTTGGGTGTCGCCTGGTGGCGCCTCAACTGAACCGAAGTCCAGAAGAGGGTCTGCCAGGTAGGTAATAGTGATGGCCGAACCATCAACAGGGACAATTAAAAAAAAAATGTGCTCCGGGAACAGGGTACCCTAGAAATGGTCGTGTAGGCCCCTCGTCCGCATAAGCGGAGCACCCTTTAATCCAACCCCGACGGATGCTGGTTTGCCGCTTTGCTAGCTCTGCGCGGCTGGGGTGGGTCACTTGAAAATGGGGTGGAGTCGCTCCCAGAAAACAAAGGGGACGCTACGTATATTTCATCCGTCATAAATGAATATATACTAGCCGCAAATAATATCATCAAAAGAGAAAGGGGCTTTTGTCTGCAATAAACCAGATGTAGCTCTCAGGCATGGGCTGTAAAACAGACCCAGCCGAGACGTGACGAAGCACGTGCTAACTATCTGAAAACCAGGAAACGAGAAAAAACGCGCGAAGCTACATTTTAGGGGGAAGCTGCCTCTTTTTAGTAGGCCCGAGGATGAGGCAGACAGCCTCAGGCCCCATATGTTGATGGGGCTCAGACCCCAGATGGTAGGGGGTCTCGCCGCCCACTGACCTTGGCCAGAAACAAATAAATCAAAACAAAGAAAACTAACGTGGCCAAGGTCCCTCCCATTAAAGATTTTGAAAATCACAAAAAAAAACTATTTAATTAATCATCGGCCAGCCAGCTCTGAAGCGGACCCTGAAAAAAAAGGAAGAACTTCTCAGGCTTTCGCCCAATAAGAAGGCCAGTTATTTATAGCTTTAACAAAACATTATTCTTCAATATTATACATTCAAGTAATCGTACGCCGCAAGTGGTGTTTGTAGTAATGTTGAGATTTTGGTACATATATATATATTAGGGCGGGCCAAATTTTGTGTCGATTAGACCTGCCCCCTAAGATGATTATATGGACAATTCTAAGCAACTTTGCCGAAGGAACCATAGGTCTATCTCGATTTTCGAGTCTCCCACTTTTCAAAAAAAGATTTTTTCCCTATAACATCATTTTGATTCAAAATTCGTTTTTTTATTCATCGTTATATTATCTTTTTTATGTGTATATGGGGGGTTTTTGGGGTCGAGAAATTCATTTCTGATCTTTATTTTTACCTATAACTACCGCCAGAGGGCGTTTCATGCATATTTTAACTATTTTTCGTCTATTTTCCGAGAAAAATTACAAGTTTTTCGGTAAAATTGATCTTTATTTTATTTTTTTCAACAAAAATTCAACTTAAAAAATAAGAACATGTGTAAAAAATAAAAAAAAAAATGAATTTAGTGGAAGAAAAGCGAAATAACTTATTTTTGAAAGTCTTTTTTGCTTTCAAGTCGGGGGTATTTTGCACGGCTTTCTGATGTAACTGCCATAACACTGTGTCGACTCTTTTCTAAAACACGTTTAGAAACGCTAGCCAGCAATTGAACATGTCTTTCCGTTGCTTGTATGTGTACCGGAATTCTTGGATCAGGCAATGGTGGATCATCGCATTCTAAATATTGTTCCAAATGATCATACGGAATGCTATACGTAAACGGTGGTTCGAATAAGACATCATCTCTATTTAAATCAATCATATTCGTATAATCTGTACAATTGAAGTTTATCAAAGGTTTTTGATAAACTCTAAGATGTGCCGGGTCGTACAGATTTCTTCGGTAGTGTAAAATTTTCTTGATTGCGATTTTTCGTGTCTCTTTTTTATCATCAAATAACATCGCTAACAAAATATTTTCGGAATGTGCGTAATATGAATTGTTTTTAATGACATTATTCACAACTCCGCGTAGATTTGTATCCAAATATTGTGTCCAACGAATGAATTTGTAAAATAATACACTACCGAAGACCACCGAATTATAGTACTTGATGTTGAAGTACATCGGCACATACACTTTCATTATGTATGTTGCCAAAATTTTCAAATTCCTTGATAGATTTTCAGTTGACACATACAACCGCAACAATCTATTCGCCTTGGTGAGCCAACGTGAATGTGCTATTGGTCCTGGTTTATTGTGAGATAAATCCGCAGGAACAACACCATTCGAAATTGCATTGGCCATTTTGTATAAGTACTTTGAATCGGTGGATAATTCAAATGGATCTAAATCAGGTGGCATGTTCTCTAGCACGATTATCTCGAATTCATCTACAAGCTGAAAAAAAAGAAATGAGATGAATTAAATTTTACCATTTAATAATGGAAAAAATCGATGAGAAAAATGACAAATGATACATACCGGAAGATTTTCACAAGTTTCAATTTGTTTGCCCAACGTTCCAGTTGTTGTTCGTGGTCCAGTGGTCGATGATCTTTCCAAAGTGTCAAACAAATGACGAAATGGCAGCTCGTTAAAGTGCAGCATGCACACAAACCAATGCAGCGGTCTATTCAAATGCAATTCAAATCGACGCAAAATCCCATTTCTTACGCCAGTATTTGTTGGCTCACCATCACAGCATATGCCGATTAATGCATCGAGAGCAATTTCTTTTTCGACGAAGAATGCATTAAATGTCATCAATTTGTGTTCAGCATCTTCATTTTCGACTTTTGTGTAGCCTATCAATTGAGAATTTGGTTCCTTCAAAACAACTAGATGTGGTTCTTTCACCATCCTTGCATGCAACTTCTCATCGATTTTTTCCATTGTTAAAGCATCATTTTTTCGGCCGTCGAATGAAAATGCTATCAAATTGGATGCATCATACTGCTTACGAAGCAGTTCTTCTCTGCATTTGGCCTTTTCTCGACGCACTTTATTTTTATCCATGATGATAGGATTGCCATGTGCATCTTTTACGTCAATGTCTTGCATAAGAGATGTTGCGAGTGCTGCTGCTATTCTATCAGACACACCAAATCGATCACACATCGCAGCGAAGTTCGAAGCATCGTATCTGGGAGTATACGGTCCTCGTATCATTGGCGGAATATCTTGTGGATTTGAACTTGGCTGATCTATATCAGTACTTGGTTCATATGCTGAATGGCTCTGTTCAACGCTTGTTGGTATTATTGTTGACGTTGGTGCTGGCTCTTCAACTTTTAGCACGAATTCCGGTATCGTCAATCTTCTGTCATTATTTTGATCTCGCATGAACTCTTTCAAATGATCTGGAATCAATCCACATGAGCATAATTCTGCTTTCAAGTCACATTGACATTTGCCGATGTAAAATAATTCTTTTGTAGATTGCTCGAACGTTCTGAATGAGGCGATATTTGAATGTTTAGTTTCGATTTGATACTTGTCAATCAATGTACCCAATTTTCTAACAACACTTTGTTTGGTTAGAATTTCAACATTAAGTTGACTCCAAATTTCAATCAATTTGTCTGTTACGTGCGGTACGAATGTTTTATACGAAAACATTTTGTTTGTTGTGTGCTCTTTCACAAAATATGTCGGTAATGATGTTTTACCGATGTTTTTTTTTAAATAAATGCGTTGTTGACTTGAAAGCAACAACACTTTGTCGCTTTTTTTCTCACTAAATTCATTTTTTTTATTTTTTACACATGTTCTTATTTTTTAATTTGAATTTTCATTGAAAAAAATTAAATAAAGATCAATTTTACCGAAAAACTTGTAATTTTTCTCGGAAAATAGACGAAAAATAGTTAAAATATGCATGAAACGCCCTCTGGCGGTAGTCATAGGTAAAAATAAAGATCAGAAATGAATTTCTCGACCCCAAAAACCCCCCATATACACATAAAAAAGATAATATAACGGTGAATAAAAAAACGAATTTTGAATCAAAATGATGTTATAGGGAAAAAATCTTTTTTTGAAAAGTGGGAGACTCGAAAATCGAGATAGACCTATGGTTCCTTCGGCAAAGTTGCTTAGAATTGTCCATAGAATCATCCTAGGGGGCAGGTCTAATCGAATTTTTCGGCTCCATACAAATTGGCCCGCCCTAATATATATATATATATATATATATATATATATATATATATATATATATATATATATATATATATATATATATATATATATATATATATATATATATATATATATATATATATATATATATATATATATATATATATATATATTCTTATGTTAGCAATGCATCATTAAACTGGCAGTTAATGTTACTTGTGACTTTCTTCATGATTTTTCAAATAATTATTTAATGCTTGAATATCACTCGATGCGCTAAGTCTTCATAAATTGACAGGAAAATTCAGCAAGATTCGACGGCAAAACAACAGCAAATTATCTTTAGAGAAAACGAATATTAGTGATATGTACTTCTTGTACTTTCATAGGATCGGTTTAAAGGAACACAAAAAAAAGAACACAAAATTCAAGGTTTTCCGTTCATAATAAACAATCCCGATCACAAATTCGAACATAGGATCATTCATAGTTTATGGTAAATAGTGGGACAAGACTGTCACCTGCTAATTGGGTTAGGATTCAAATAAAGAAAAAAAAAAGGAAAATGGTCATTCCCTTCTCTAATGTTATAACTTGCCCAATTTGATATAAAAAAAAGATTGGTTTGATACCCCACCATCGGGATTTAGGTTCTTAATATACTATGAGACTTAGCGAACCTAAGCGTGATTTTTGGTCATTCTTTAATTATCATTCTTAGCTTTAGGTCTTCTTTCCATATTATTGATGTAAGATAAAATATAGTTCATAGCTATACGTCAGTTAAACCTTTACAGGCTTTCTAATCTAGCAAATATATTTAACTGTTATCAACCTAACGTTCGAAATTTAGCCTGTTATTTTGTTTCTTTTATCTGTCGTATAGCCAAGTCAGTTTTTCTGTATTGTCTGTGTTTACGTTTATCATTTCTACTAAAGTTAGCTAAATAGATTGGTTCTGGTTGATAGGATTGCTTGCTTTTTCTTACTTGTGGCGTTAACATTGGTTGGGACAATATATAAAATATTCCGTTATGCCGCTGTGAGGAAAGTAACAAAGAAAAGAAAATAAAATCCTCACTCCTTTTTTGCCGTGAAGTTGTCTCCACGTGGCTTCTGATGGTGGTGGTGTTCAATGCCTCCTAGAAGTACGGGCCGTCAGGCTACGTAATCGTTTTAGCTATAGGTCTGTTTCCGTACTTGAATCTATTATAATATATTAAAATAGATTCGCAGCAAGTCGTTTCCGTACTTTTGCTGCAAGTCAAATGCAAGCCAAATTTTGCAGCAAAAAGAAGCCAGCTGCCAAATTCTGTTACTGCTGCAGTTTGCTGAAGTACGGAAACATACCTTATGACATCAATTTGGGCAGGCATTTTGACATTTCCATCTGGCAGTGCCGATATACACCGAGATTTTACGTGCGGATTTTTAGCTATAATAAGAATAAAACGTTAGTTTTTTGTGCGTGGACGCGTTATAATAATAATATTTAGCCATAACTTGTATTTTGTATCAATTAATTGCATCGACAGTAAATCGACACGAAACGTCACATAGCCTAACACCAGCTGATAAACATTTCGTAGCGAATTTTCCCAATTATACCGCACGCACCGCATTAATTTTTATTTTAGCTGTTCACTAGCACTGTTCCGCACATCTCACTTTATTTTCATTTCACTCACTTTAACACAACCTGTACAGTTTACTTTACACACTGAACAAGGCAGTCGAAACGACAGTGTAGCGGAAGTAGTTTGTTTTCTCTTTCACTTGAAAGGATTTGTCCCGTTCTGGTTCTTCTTATTTGCTCTGTCACAGTAGCTCTATCGCTTCAATAGCTCAGTGGATATCTATTTTTGCTCTTTTAGCTCATTTTTTGTGGCTGTAAGTTAGTTTACGGCTAGTTCTAGTTTTGCAGCTAGTTCTTTTAACGAGTCTTTGTCATTCCTTACTTCCTTAGCGCGTTAATTAACTCTGACAGATCTTAATTATGATCAATTGTGCCTTAATTTTCCGATTCTCTGGAATTATTTCATTCTGTGCCATGCAAGGTGTAGGTTTTATACAAATAATGCTAGGTTTTATACAGTAGTGACGATAATACTAGTAAGTATGCATGAATTTTAGTTTGTTTTTAAAATGGATTATAACTAAATAGGATTAAACCTATTTACATCTTCAACGTGTCTTAAAAAATGCAATAAAACTTGATATATTTTCCTACTCAATTAATTTTTTATCGGATATTTATAGTCCTTCTGTTATAATTAAAATATGACATATAGACGCCATAAATTTCAAACTTATTCCTTCGCAACCAGATTTCAATCACCTGCCGTGGCCTCACTTCTTGTTATCTCTGATGTTAAATCGAACTGTAGCAAAACAATAAGATATGACGTAGCTGCGCTGATTGCCTGAAATCAATCTCTTAGCAATATTATATTTCCAGCACAAAAGTAACAATAATATCCTTACCGAAAATATGAACGTGTAGTCCAATCGAAATAGTCCCAGCCCATTGAAGAAAAAGTAGTTCTCCCAATGGAGATACTGCAGCGTAAAACATTTCATTCGATTATAATAGATATCGTTGCCAAGCATAAATGCTGGCTTTCTCTGCATGATTTCATGAACTAATAATGCGGAGCGCTTGGCCTCCCGTTGAACTCTACAGCATAAACGAAGGACTATGTAGGCAACTACAGACAGACATAATGCCCAACATGCATACGAATGCGCCATATAGTCTAAATACTTGTTGATTCCTCCTACCAGAAAGATGACTTTCGTTTCCAAAAATATGCCAAAAACGATTATAACGAAAGCCACGGTCATGTAGAAGACAATTTGAATGGCATATACGCGATTGGTCATAACACCGACCTGATACAGCTTGTTATGGATCCGAAAGACGTCCACTAGAAATCGTTCAGTGTTTTGTCTGAAAAGTATAGCGGTGAGAACAATATGTTAAGGAGGTTCAAGTAACGCATACGGTCCTTCGTCTTCTTCGGCCTCCTCTTCTTTCGTCTTTTTTTCCTCCTCCAACTTTCGGAGCATGCTTTTTTGGATAAAGTCAGACTGCACGTCAAACAATTTGTACTTATAGTTCTTTTGACGGTCACATTCTTCGCAGATCAGCTCGAGGACTTCGTTCAGTAATTCAAAATGCTCAGCTATAACATTCGTGAAGCCAATGAACTGCATCTGTACTAATCCGCCAGCCCAAATCGGAAAGCTGTATGTGATCGCCAGAATTGGAAATTCTATCCCTAGCATGCTGAAATATAACACAAATGCCGTTTTGTACGGTTGAAAGAAATTAGGCTTTTAACAGAATTTGCTTACCTATACATATTATACGAGTCGAATGTCAGAGCAGTTGCGAAAAATAAGATCACTATTACCCCTGAAACAATTTTGGACTTACGGTGTTTGATTTCACCGTTAGTCGTTATTTTCAAGTTGCACCTGACCAATTCTTGTCGTATATCATCGAGAGCACAATTGAAGCTGATGTAGAACCGACGCTTGGACACATTCAGTATGTATGACCAGATGAACAGTTGCATCCCCAATTGAATGAAAATGAAATGAACCGTAGCACATATGGTGCGACAATGTTGAATAATTGGCAAACTCTGGCTAGATGTGTATATATAAAAGAAACAGGCAACATATGCAATTGGGAATATGACCATGAGGACATAGTCGATTAAAGATGGAACCGGCTGACTGTGATTGAACGGAATTAATCCAAATGCCTGAAAAAACAAGTGGGAAAAACATACATAATATAATAACAACATTTTATTAGTTTTCATACTATACATAGATTACTTAATTTAAGGGGCATTAAACATTAAAAAAAATCTTATGTTTAGTGGCAATACTGTTTTGGCCTGCTGGCTTTTCCTGGATTGTAATCATTTAATTTTGTTTCATTTATTTATTTTTTGGCTTATGCTTCTAAAATATTACCCACATTTTACATTTCTTGAGATTGACAATTACTCCGATACAATCCGATTACTCCGATACAATTCTTGAATGCTAACTTAATTTACTAAAGTCCTGCTCCTCACGGTGCATCCCGAGTAATGCGAAATGATCTAGACTCTCCCTTATAATGAACGCTTTCGCCCTCGGACTGTATAGGTAGCATCCCGTTTCTCTGGAGAGCAAACCGACTCCATTCTTCATGGACCCACCCCAGCCGCAGCGGACTAGCAAAGCCGCACCCCAACATCCGTCGGGGTCAGTTAAAAGGTACACCGCTAATGCGGACGAGGGGCCTTCACGGCCATTTCTAGGGTACCCTGCTCTCGGGGAAATTCTTTTTTTTTATTTTTTTTTTATTTTGCCTTTTGAATGGCAGCAGCCATTCCCCTTCCAACCTTAGAACTCTTGGTTCTGGACTTCGGTCTGATTCTGAGTTGTGCTAAAGACACTCAATTTACACAATTCGCTACACCTGTTCTTGTCTCACTGTTTTATTGGTCGCGTTTGGGCTGTGGATTGGAGCCTTCCGGCCCT
Source organism: Nemotelus nigrinus (assembly GCA_947369275.1). Taxonomy (NCBI): domain Eukaryota; kingdom Metazoa; phylum Arthropoda; class Insecta; order Diptera; family Stratiomyidae; genus Nemotelus; species Nemotelus nigrinus. The sequence continues at coordinate 86,710,456 of OX376373.1, read as the reverse complement.
AGGCTTCTTGAGGTGCGGTAGCGACAAAGCGAAATCTGCTCGCGAATGGCTCTGGATTAACACAATCATCTCCGTCTCGTTAAAACCGTGGCAGGTCTTAGAATACGTTCTTAGTTTCGCCGCCAATAAGTTAGTGGTGTAGGCTCAGATGAAGCGTACTCCTGATTAGCACCAATCTGGTTCTGAGCACATGGCCCCCTAAAGGCTTGTGCCAACCCTCGCACGGCTTGCCTGCTTGCATAGATAACGGTAGGATCTCTTAGTCAATTACAAATTCGGACTGAGATAGTAGCTCTAAGTGGAAACCCGTGTAACACGGAGTTTGAAATTACATTTAAAAGAATACTCTTCAGGCATAGACATGACACCAAAACGACCACCGACTCACCTTCTAACGCTGACTTGGTCAAAACCACGGAAAACGAAGATATGGCGAATGCGCCAGCTCCACAGACTGTTGACTACTTTTTTCCCAGTTCTGAAGATAGAGGAGAAATGACGAATAAGTCATTTCCACCAACTTTCAACATTAGTTTTGTTTCCAAACCTTGCGTATCGAGAGCTCCGAGGGATTTGGTATCAAAGCCTGGCCCGGGAAAGCCCGTTTGTGTCCAGTGTTACAAACAGGTTAGGACAAATGAAGAAGCACTAGTGCCACGTCTTGAGCTGCTCCATCTTCAAGTACCACGTCACATTTTAACGTTTCTGCTCGAACTTACAGATCATGAAAAAATTTTGAGAAAACTAAACAAGATCCCTCCCGAAATGAGAAAATGACAAAATGTCCCTTAAGTAAACTACGAGCGCTATTGGAAAGAGCCAGCTCGAGTCCTCCACTATCAGTGAATGATGTGGACGGGCCTAAAGGAGTTAAGCAGGTAGTGTGCAAAGATTAGGACTTGGCAGAGTTCTATAAGCAAGCAATATCTCAAATGGGTGAGCTTTGGCCGGATAGCAAACTATAGGTTTTACCGATGTATGGAATTGTCTACATGTATGGCATGTATACCATGCTTCCAATCTAGCCTAGAGAAAATTCTGAAGATAACTAGGCTGTTCAGAGTATTGGGGGATTATTGAGATAGATGAGGCAATTACTCGGACGGAAGTCTTCTTCATCCAGAATGAAGAGGCAGCGCTACTAGTCGATACTCCATGTAGGGTTGTTTCTTGCTCCTTAGGGAGCTCTCACTTGCGACAGGTTGTCAACATGGACACCCCTCAGAGTGCCGTCCTTACCCCTTTATTGTGGAATATCACGGTGAATGATTTTGTAAATGTGAAGCGAAAAACTACTGGTTATCCATCGTCGATGTTCTTTAATAATATCACTTCTTCCTCTCCCAATGAGATTTGTGATTTATTTGCAGATAGTTTTCAGACTGTTTTTAATGCATCAGACCCACCAAACTCGCACATTTCTTACTCTCATTCCGCTCCAACAGCTTTGGTCAGCCACTTAGAAATTTCACGTGATGAAATACATAAAGCTATTTCGGAACTCGATTGCAACAAAGGCCCTGGACCCGATCTAATTCCTCCAACTTTCTTGCGAAAGTGTGTAGAGCAGCTTGTAACTCCTTTGCATATTTTTTTCAACAGATCACTTTCGTCTGGAGTTTTTCCATCCTCTTGGAAACTTTCGTATGTCACACCCATCTTCAAAAATGGTGATAGACGCTGTATCGGAAATTATAGGGGCATTGCCATCTTATCTTCAATTCTGAAACTTTTTGAAAAGATTGTCTACGATAAAATTTCTCCACTTGTTGATTTCCGTCTGAACGAGCAGCAACATGGTTTTAGAAAAGGTCGCTCAACTACCACGAATTTGACAGTCCTAATCTCAAACGTTCTGTGTAAAATGGAGAAAGGATACCAAATTGACGCAGTCTATACATACTTCAGTAAAGCTTTTGACAGAGTTGACCACCCTATCTTAATTTCAAAGCTTTTGAAATTCGGACTCGCCGGATCTTGGCATAGCTGGCTGACTTCTTACCTTGGAAATCGAACGCAATTGGTAAAATTTCAAGGAGTTTTATCGAAAAATATATCTGTTACCTCCGGTGTACCACAAGGTAGCCATCTTGGCCCACTCCTTTTTAATATATTTATTTCTGACCTATCTTACGTCTTAGCAAATATACCTCATCTACTTTACGCCGACGATCTCAAAGTGTATCACATCATTAAATCTAAATCCGATGCACTCTTTCTCCAATCTAAACTCAATTCACTTGATCATTGGTGCAATGAAAATAAGCTCTCTCTCAACATTGCTAAGTGCCAGGTTATTAGTTTTTCCCGTAAATGCACGGTCTCACATAACACATACTTCCTTGGCAATAATTTGTTAGGCCGAGTTGAAAACGTTGTTGATCTTGGTGTTATCTTGGATGAGAAACTCCGCTTCACCTTGCACTATGATAAAATAATTTCCCGTGCAAACAAACAGCTAGGATTCATCAAAAGACGTTCCAAGGAATTTCGTAACCTGTGGGTCACAAGATCCTTATACATCTCACTTGTACGCAGGGGCGGATTTGACAATTTCGCCGCCCTAGGCCTCAGAAATATTTGCCGCCCTTTTCGTAAAGTATATTATATGTAACAATGCGCGATTTTTTTCGATTCCCTATAATACTTCGCTGTTTTTCGTTGCGCCCGAGCTCCCAAAAAAGGAATATCAGAGCAAAACCGGCACCGGTTCGTTCGTGAAAATTCCTTATTATTGCGACCTTGCCACACAAATAATTATTAGAACACACACACACACACGGTAAAGAACCTAAAAGTACCTAAAAAAAATCCGAAAATACCAATTTATAACAGCCAAAACGGTATACACCTTTACATCGCTTATAATTCCAACGTCTTCGGTCATATTTTTATAAGTAAGTTTACTATTCCGTTTAAACTTTGCTTCCGCACTTGACTGGAGATCAACTATGAGCTCGAGTACTGTAAATTAATGTTCGATATGTTATTAGTTAAAGATGAACCCGAAATATTTTTACCTATGATGTTCTAGATTTCATTTTATAGAATTTTTTTATAGAAATTAATTTCATTAATGAAGTACAATTTAAAAAACACGTCAAAAATAAAAAGATTTGCATGTAGTTGATATACCCTGTACCATAATAATAAAAAGAAAATTCTCTGAAAAATCAATGCATGCAAATATTTACCTCTCATAAGCTTTTCTTAAATTGAAGAGGTATTATTTGGGTTCTTTTTAGGATCTTTTTAGCTCTTTTTAAGCTGTTTTTAGGCTCTTTTTAGATATTTTCAGATACTTTCTAGGCACTTTTTAGGTATCTCTGAATTTCTTTGTTCCTTACCGTGATAGCATTTCGATATTTATTATAAGTTAAACGTTTTAATGTCCGAAAAAAATCCTCAGAGGTGAATTTTTACGTGCATTGATTCTTTAGAGAATTCGGTTGGCTTGAGGTGTTAGACTTATTCAACTCAGATATATGTACATATACGAAAGAAAAAAAAACTGCCTCTCCAAAAAAAAAAAAAAAAACGAAAAGTGGCCACCCCAAACAAAAACAAAAATGTGCCGCCCCCGAAATCTGCCGCCCTAGGCCCGGGCCTACCGGGCCTAGTGGCAAATCCGCCCCTGCTTGTACGCCCCATTCTCGAATATGCCTCTATCTGCTGGAATCCGGCTTTTGAAACCCACAGTAACAGACTCGAGTCCATACAATAACAGTTCTTGCTTTTCGCATTGAGAGAACTATACAATCCTTACGATTTTAATACCCTTCCTCCTTATGAGTTTCGACTGGGTCATCTAAACTTATTGACACTTGCATCCAGAAGAAAAATGATTTCGGCCTGCTTCACATTCGACGTCATTAGAGGCGTAGTCAAAGTTGAATTCCTGAATAGTAAAATGGCATTAAATAACCCTGTAAGGAACACCAGGTCCTCTCGTTTACTTAAAGAATATCCACATTCCACTACTTGCGCAGCTAATGAGCCGGTAAATAGGTGCTGCAGAATATTTAACAGTATAAGTTTTCTGTATTCCCCAACGATCTCCAAATTCTCCTTCAAATCCTCCCTTTTCCAAGCCATCCATAACCCCTTATCTTAAGCTATATGTCAATATTTTATTATCAATTGTTTTTGATTTATTTATTAATTATTCAATTTAATTTTTTTTTTCGTTTACACATATTTATTTCATATTGTTTATACCTTGTTTGGTTAATAAATAAATAAAAAAAAAAGAATACTCTTTTGATGAAGCTGGACCGTACCAGCTGCAAAATGGTTACCTATGGGGATGACATAACCATAGCAATATCAGTATAGTATCCATCAACACTTTCGGAGAGATTGAATTACTCTCTCGATATACTTTTACGTTGGAGCCGAAACTGCGGTTTGAGTGTGAAACCTAGCCAAACGGAGCTTCTGTTTTTTAAAAGGAAGTAAAAAGTTTTTGTAACTGACCCGACAAAATTGAGCTAAGTTTTTATTAAACTGAACCCGATGGTCAAGTACCTATTAGTCCAGTGAAATCCGACATAAAAAAGCGAAAATTTGGAAAAATTAGGGGTAAGCTGAATTTTGGTGTGAATCTTGGTACTGGCGTGTTGAACAAAATGTCAAAAGTCCCCATCGATCCGAGTGCTGCGTTACTTTTTATACGGGGTCAAAGGTCACCAAAAGTGACCTTTCCTAAATATCTCAGTAACGGTCACGTCTTCAGAAAAACAATGTATGACAAATTTCTAGCTTAGAAAATTTCCAACAAATAATATCTGAAAACTTTTTCTTGTAACCATAACCGTTTTTGAGATATATTGATCTAAACATTTGCTACTAACAGCATCCTCTTTTTCAACGGCATGTTGATATTATCTGATTTTGATTACGACTTGGAATGTTTGTTAATTTGTTTTTCTATGTTTAAGAGGCGCATGAAAAAAAACATGTAAACAAACTTATCTACCACACTTCAGGGTAGATGGAAAAGTGTGCTCCGAAAAGTTCCCACCACTCCCCGCCCCCCTTTGCCATAATACTTGTAGGGACATCTGTTCGCTACTCTCTTCTCGGAAATAAATTGTATTGCTGCATATTGTATGGGGTATTCTCAAATCTACTATGAAATTTGTAAATTTACTACCTTTTTTGATACAAATTTGCTTTTAATTTTTTCGGAAGGGGAACAACACTGTAGGTCTGTTCCCGTACTTCAGCAAACTGCAGCAGTAACAGAATTTGGCAGCTGGCTTCTTTTTGCTGCAAAATTTGGCTTGCATTTGGCTTGCAGCAAAAGTGCGAAAACGACTTGCTGCGAATCTATTTTAATATATTATAATAGATTCAAGTACGGGAACAGACCTTGTGGGTAGTGCTCGAGATGGAGTGGAATTAAATAACTTTGAATCCATTGATGTAAAACTGAAGTGTCAGAGATTGGGGCTTTGGCGTTCAGCGAGTGCGGATTGAATGTTTTGTGCTGTTGGCATCCGAAGATTTGGAAAAAACGGAGTGAAGTTTTGGGGGATTGATTTTTTTTGCTGGTATCGCGTTGCAGTCGATTTTAGGGGTTTGTGGCTGAATTCGAAGCTGATTTTGTATGGTGTGTCCTAGTTGTGTGGGATATAGGTAGTTCGCCCTAATCAGGAGTCGCTCGACGTGCCTGCCGAGTCTAATTTTATGTTTTGAAGTACAATTATTTATTTATTTTAAAATTGTTTAAACTTTTATTTTTGGATATTTATATATAATTTTGAATATTGTTTGGATTTGTCATATTTAGTTTGAATACATTTGCTTTTATTTTGGTAAAAATGTCTTTTGTTTTCTTTTGGTCTGTTTTTTTTTAAGGAATGACTAATATGACCATGGATTTGTAAATCTTTTCCATTTTGGTTCAGAGGAACCATGATGAAGTGGGCTCCTTTTTTCCCGTCCTTATTCTTTCTATGTTGCGTGACCCAGCTTGGGCTTGACCTGCCCCTCACACTACCCACGATACCGGTGACTAGCCGGCACAATACATCACGTGAGGGTAGTAGGTCAGGCTAATATTTATGTCGTGGTGGCGGCTGCTCACAGCTGGTCCACAACAGGTTTTCTTAGTATTTTTACGCGTTTTATTACCAAAGAGGACAAATCACAATAGTTTCTTCCTTAGATTTCTGTACTTGATAATCTAGTGTTGCACATTTATACCCAGATTCAGCTTACCAAAACGAAGCTTTTCCCGGGCACGGCCATAGTCGGACTTCCAGCTGACTCTGTACTTTCCCGAGCCTTTAGCTACAGGAGATGCAATCAGCAAGTTTGAAAACTCATCGACCATAGAATTTTCCACAAAATCCTTAGGATTCATCCTCATAATGTTTGTCAGGCACTCTTGGTGTGACATCTTGCGATGCATAGGCCACCTCTCCCACGACAAGGTGGGGCCCGATCCGAGGAGCCTGGAAGACGTAAGCAAAAGGCTGCGAGTGGCTAGCCTTAAGCTCAGTCTCAAAAAATGCAATCTTTTCTGCAGGGGAGTGAAATATCTTGATCATGTAGCTTCCGCTGCAGAGAGAGATACTATCCCTGAAAAATTGGGCCTGTGAAAATTTAGTGAGTGTTCAAGAATAAGTATCAGGATTGGATTTTTCTGGGATCGGCGACGTATTATCGTCTGTTCGAGAAGGATTTTGGTACGACCACCAAAAGTTTACATCAGGTGGCAGAGAAAAATTAGTCATTTAATTGAAGCCAACAGTGTCCAGTAGCGTTTGAAAACCTTAAGCAGATTTATGTGAAGCACGGATATTGGTATATCCAGTGCGGCAGAAAACTTTCATCGTGAATACTGATGCAAATAATACTGGTTTATTATATTAACACTGCGAACTGTTGGTTTGAAACAGGTAATTACTTATTTTAGACGGGCACTTTCCAAGCCAGTGAGAAACTGCTGTTCCACCCGAAAAAAACTGCTAGCAATAGTCTAGGCTACCAAACAGTTCCATAAATACTGAGAACCGTTCGTGCCGCTTTGAGACGGTGGTTAACTTTAAGAGCCCCAAAGAACACGTGACGCGATGAATTGAAAAATTGCTTTAATATAATCCATCAATAGGTAGCTTGCACGAAAATGCTGATGCTGCCTACAGACGTCTAACTAAGCTAGAATGCGAACATTGTCATCGGTTAGAAGAAAAGACAGTCGGTGCCGAAATAAAATTAATATCCGTTTCATTATCAAGAGAATAGTAACAGTTGGAGCTGTTGGACTAGGAATTGGCTAATTATTACTTAGAAATCATAGCCTGGAGGAAGTTTTCACATCGTCTTGAACTCAAAAGCATATCATATTGAAGTAAGAGCTACTGACTCTTTGCATCTTATTGCAAGGCTATTAAAAAGAAAATTAGACATTGTGGATGGATCAGCCAATCGCATGTATGTTAAACTTTCCCGAAACAAAGTCAAGGACGGTTTACAGGAAATATACAAAGGAACATTGGGAGACCACCTGAGTATAAACAATGACGCATGAACTGACTGGAGAATCGTCGTCAAACGTCGTATTCAGACGAAATATTCGACTTCCAGCTGATATTAAATTCGGAATGCCACAAAGAGATCCAAAGACTACAACAAATTTCGTTTCGGAGCTGCGGCATCGAAAAGACTTTATTCCCGATTCAGTTAGGAGCAGCAGTGAAATACTATGTACAGAATATACTGCGGATAAAGAAGCCCGACCTTGATTGACCCTTAGACCATGACAAAAACCATCTGGCAAGAAGCTATTTGCTAAAAAAAATTCTGGACCAGGCCTCGGGCGTGATAAGAAAAAATTTCAATTCAGGTGCATAAAAGCATTTCATCCTAGAAAAAAAAACTATTAATCGTCCCGATTGCGTTAGTCGATAGCGTCCGAGATACTGGAATATCCTTTAAAATTTGTGTAGTAATGCAAATGTTTCTTCAAAATCGATTCAAAGTTGTGAACGCGCAACGATAGGGCATTGTGTACGATGATCTCTGTCGGAGCTGCCAGAATTTGGGAAATTTTGTGTCATGACTCACAGCTTGGTCAACTTAATTAATAGTCCACACCTACATTCAAAACAATAATCGCGAGTGCTAACAACTAATCGACCACGATCCAAACATATTTAACATAGCAAAGCTTAAGCAGTAGCGAAAATCACAAAGTATTACAAATTAGATTAAATCCCAAAGAATCTTTAAAAAATGATCAGTTTAAAAAAAATGCAATTTATAACACTATAATAATATAACACTTAGTTTTTTTTTCCTGGCTTTGAGTCCAAAAGTGCTATTTGTTTACAGGCAGAGAATGTTAAATGGTTTTGAAGGTTCACATAGTCTCAATTTATTCCAACTTTTAGTCGATTGGTAATGATTGAATTGAATGCAAGAAAAATTAGCACCTTCAACTTTTTTCATAAAATTGTGTACGATTTAAAATAAGTTAAATTAGTCGTCACAACAAAATCAAGTCTTAAACACTTCATCCAAATTTCTTTCTTCTTCAGTCTTCTTCAAAGTTTATCCGTTAATTAAAAATATTAGAATTCCTCAAAACTCCCTAAAAAGTTTAATAATTTTATTGTACCTTTGATGTTGATAATATCCAATTTTCCATTGCTTCAAGTCCTATCGAAACCTAGACAAACACTAAAACATTCTGTAAATTAAACCTACTTTTCGAATATCCTCGTATAGTCTTTATAATGACATGCATGCTCAAATGTTTTCTAGCCCGCATTTGATCCCTTTCCACATAGCATAGGCATTTCACTTCAATTACTTTAATTCACGAGAACGGTCATCAAATTAACCGATTGGTTAAACATGACTTTAAATCCATACTGACATCTATTAATTATGATTGTTTTTTTTTTGGTGTAGGCCAGCAATACATATGATAGTATTAGCCAGGATACGAGTATTTTTGTACTTACGTTCTAATATACGTTTGCTTATGGGCGTTTATTTATTAGATATAGGTGATAGTTATCATTGCTGCCGGACAACAAAATGTTTCGTAAACAATTAATATCAGTTAGACGAAATGTGGTGTAAAAGTGTGCTATGAAAATTAACTTTCCCTTCCCAACGGGAATCGCGGTAATGTATTCTGGAGGAATGCTTGAATCAAACAATGCTGGTAATGCAAATGTAATGTGCTAGAAAGTTATTTTCCAGCAATTATACGATATGCTCGTATACATGACTTGGAGCATGGGGAATGCTGTAAGGGAGAAAGCTTATATGTTATAGGTCGCCGACCGCAAATGAAAATGTTTCCAAAAATCCATGACTGGCCAATGAACATCACTCGCAGAAATAAGGGGAAAAGAACTTGCGAGCATACATCGGCTATGGGTAGTGTGCTATATAAAGCGGAAAGATGAAAATTTCGGAGCATTTCAAACCATCATGGGTAAGTAGAATGAATGAAAAACAACAGTACCAATTCTCCCCAGCAGTAAAGAGAATTCGCTATTGGAATTTCCAATGAGCGTCACAATCACTCAGCATGCAATAACCACAAATGCAGAGATACGATCGGCCGCCAGTCAACGCTTCAATTCGTATTCACCTTAGATGTGCGAAATGCGAGAATACGATGTCGTACTTTCCAAAAAGCTCTTATACATAAAGCTATAAAGCTAAAAGCATAAGTTTACCCTTGTATAAATCTTCCCAGCCTAGGACATGCAAACAACATGCAATGGTCCAGTAATGCTTCCACGCATTACGCGTAATGCTTACCGAATATATCCGTAAGCATTACTTTTCCCGTTGGGTTCCTATTCGCCAAGAATATCATGTGCTGTTTGACTCGGTGCAATTACAGTAATAGTGGCTATCGTTGATTGAATGGATGACGAACAACGCTATAATATGAATACTAATTTTATAAGTCAATGTATTCCATGATAACACGTTAAAATTCAAGGCCACTCTGAACTCTGCAAACCAAAATGTCCAAACCACAATAACCAGTGAAATTCATAGGTTAGTATCTTGAATCAATATCTATCGATAGAAAACTAGAAGACCCAGCAAAACAACGAAAACGCCATATACTGAATCATTTTGATACAAGAATCAAAAAAGCAAAAATAATATCTCTCCCAAGAGGAAACCCATAATTAAAAGCAAAAAAAAACTCTTGCGCAACAGAACTGCTAGAAATACTAATGTTTGATGAACAGTAGAGGAATCGTGCAAATTTTGAGTGCATATTTTACCACTCGTGCTCCAACCTATTTCGAGGGCAATGTACTGGTTTGGTCTCATCAATGCATTTAAACTATAATAATAGGGTGGAGAGGTTTTCAGGGTTGCCACTTATATGAATTTCAAAATTTAGGAAAGTTAAACACTTGTTACTTATATTTATTATCTGTTGCTTATCTCACAAAACTTACAAAAATACACAGTGCATGTAATACTTGACCAGCACTGCAACTAAAAGTCTACCAAAACTGCTTCTCGTCAAAATCTGTGTGAATCTCGTTTTCATCCGATGTTCAAAGGATAGAAACCTGTTTGAACTTAGAAAATTTAAACATTGGTTGCTTATTTCCATTGTAAATGTTCGCGTTATGAAAAGCTAATGTAAGCTTTTATTAATACAAAAACAGCGAAACCACCTAGTGCTGGCAACTCTTTGGCAGCATCAAAGCCAAAAAGATATCACATCTGCCTCACATTCAAGTCAACCTACCTTGCGAATTTGATTTCGTTCCAATAACTGCATTGAAAGTTATAGGGGTACAAAGAAATTTAGAGTTACCACTCGCAAAAGTTTTCAAATTTTCCAAACCTTATTATTTGTTGTTTACCATTTGAAAATTTTATGATAAACTTACTTACTGAAGATATGGCAAAAAATATTAAAACAATCATAGATGGCAACCCTATCAACTCTTACTGAATATTGCCAACAATAAGTTCAAAATTCAAGATACGAAAATTATCATAGCTGGCAACTCCAGCCTCGTTTTTGGACCAAATTTCTACCAAACATGGCATATAGTAAGGTTCAGCTATTATGAGAATTTCATTAAAATCTGATGACTGAATCAAAATTCATAGGAAAAGCAGTTTTTTTCTTAGTGTTTTTCAAGATGGCACCACTGGTGCAGAGTTGCCCACATTTAAAAATCGCTTCTATCAGACCTGGTCCTACCCAAAACCAACACATTCTGTAAATTTCAGTTGTATTTGATTATCGGATCGTGAGTACTCGCGAACAGAAGATTCTGCTGCCAAAAATATAGGTGAATTGAGGAAGGGCTCCCATTCTTGCCCAATATAAAATTTCAAAAGTTTTATTATATGGCAAAGGCAAAGCGTAAGATTTATATATAAGTGGTTCTTTTTAAAAAAAGCGACGATTTCTCAGGAGAGTCGCTGATTTGAAGGTTTTAGCTACAGTGCTGCCACCATGCTCATAAAAAACATTAGTTTACAGCTAAGTGATATCAATATGTGCTATCAGTTTAATAATGATTTGATAGCTCTGTCAAAAGTTTTCCGATCTCTTTTCAGACCCTTAGCGCACACATAGGGCTAAAAACTTCCAAAATTTTATCATATTTACATTAAAAACAATATTTTTAATTAATTTTCCAAACTCAGTTTTTTTTTTAAATTATTTTTCGATAGAATTATAGGGATATTTAAAATATCACTAAAATGGCCGCCACCGCCAAAGGGCTAAAGTTATTTAACACTCAGACCTGGACCAATTCTACATATACATAAATATTTCCTGAAAGTTTCAGTTCAATCAGATTCCGCGTTTCCGACGAATAGTCACTGATTTTCTTTTAATGATATATATATATATATATATATATATATATATATATATATATATATATATATATATATATATATATATATATATATATGCATATATATATATATATATACATATATATATATATATATATATATATATATATATATATATATATATATATATATATATATATATATATATATATATCTATATATACATATATATATATATATATATACATATATATATATATATATATATATATATATATATATATATATATATATATATACATATATATATATATATATATATATATATATATATATATATATATATATATATATATATATATATATATATATATATATGAATTTTAGCCAAATTGATTTTAATATGTACTAATATTCTTCGAACATCATTAAAAACTGCACAACGTGATGTAAAAATAGTAAATATTTTAACATTGTAAAAATTTCTCTATAAATGTGAGCAGAAATTAAAAACCATATTGAAAGTCACGGAGCAAATTGGTTGTGATCGTTCGGTCAGTTAGTTGGTCTTAAGTAAGCGTACTTTTTGAAATATAAGCATATACTATAGTACTACAAAATAAAATATTGAATTTGAAAGAAGGTAACATGCGTTCCAAATAAAATACATCCTTTTTCAAAACATAAAAACATATTCAGTTCAATATACCAAAACGTGCAATGGAATTCTAAATTTACGTCTACTTTAGGTTAGGTTTCCCTGGCTACCACAAGGTCAGGGCTCATCGAAGGAGTCGCAGTTTCAAAACTTGAGCTGCTACATGACATTGGCCAGTAATGATGCCACCCAGCCATTTGCAGTCAGTCCGGGTCAATTTAAGTAGGCATTTGGTAGCTGTGAGAGTGTATGACCTCCAAATGATCCTGATTAGGTACCCTGCAAGTCTGAGTTTCTTGACAACCCAGACGATTCAGACCTTTATGTTGTTATCTAGCCTGTTCGGGGCCTGCGTGCAGTCGAATACGCAATTCGATTTATGTGTGAGAGACATCAGATTTTTTCATCGCAGCTTGAATGTCAGTGAAACTGTTGATCCTGGCATCAACAGTATTCTTCACAGATATTATAGCTCAGTGGCTTTTCGTGTCGCAAAGACCTCCGCCTGGAAAATACAACAATGATTAGCAAGCTTGAAGGCTGCTTCTATACAACGGTCTGTAGAGTATGCTGCAGCACTTTTTCCTGCAGCTGTTTTGGATCCGTCGGTGTAGATGCTAAGCGCTTCTATGCCCATTTGTTGATTCCATTCCTGCCCAACCTCTACGGTTGCTTGATATCTCGTTTGAAGCAGAGTGGGGACCAATAGTCAGTGCACCTTGCGTGTCCCAGCTAGGGAATCCAATCCCGGGTTCCCAGCTAATTGCTGGTTCGAAAATCCCAGTATTGCTGGTTTCTAATCCCGGGATTTTCGGGATCAGAAATTGGCTGGAATTGCGAGGCCGGGAGTCAAGCATAATCGGAAATCAAATTACGGCAAGACTTCAAAAATACAAATAGAATCCATATTTACGAAAAGCCAATTAGCATGCAGCCTCACATCAAAATGCGTAGAGAATAGAGCAAAACAAACCGATGCAACTTTTAACAAGAGAATACAAAGGGATTTGTAAATAAATAAGTATGGACTGTTTCGCACTTAGTGTATTATTTAGTGTATATTTGAGGAAATTAATACTAGCGAATGCGTACACAAATTTACCAAAATCCTCAACAACGGTTCAGTTTAACGTTTGATGAGTGTACCTTTGCTGCAAATAGGCGCTATATAAATATTAACAGCCATTTAGTAAATTCTTACTGGAGCTTGATGGAGTTTGATGTTTCTCTAGGAAACAGCATTGTTAACATCGTAACTGATGGGCCAAAAGGGATGCGAAAAGTAGGCAGACTAGTTGATACAGAGCAACATACTTGTTTGGCGCATAGCATTCACTTGGCAGTTTGCGATGTTCTCAATAATAAGAGGTCCATTCTAGATTAAAGAGATTGATGTAACAGCTGATAGCCTGGACTACGACCACGAAGATTTAGACGGTCCTGAATCAGCTTTTGATGTTCGACCCGGTCACCTGCAAGACACGCTAGATCTGACAAATGATTATGACATCAGCACATGCATAAAAAAAGTTCGTAAGGTAGTTTTATATTTAAAAAAATGTCCAACGAAAAATGATAACGATCTTCAAAACTATGTAAAATCTGAGCAAGGCAAAAACTGTCTTTTTTACTGGATTGCAAAACAAGATATAATAGTCTCTTGACAATGCTCGAACGGTTTTCCATTTTGAAGAATAGTATACAGAAGGTATTAATAGACCTGCAATATCCAGATAGATTAGAAGCAACTGAGTTTGGTTCGATTCAGAAAATTACTGTAGTTTTACTCCCTGTGAAATTGACTGTGGAGGCCTTTAGTTGCAGAGATGCAAATTTATGCACTGCTAATACTTCGTCAAGATTTTTATTTAAGCAGTTAAGAGAAAAACGGTCCATTCTAGTAAACGATATGAAAATTACAATACTGGACCAATACTGGAAGCTATCTGGTATGGTAAGCTATCTCCAGAATCCACATTGTGTCAGCAAAAATTCACCAAGTGAAATAGAATCTCTAGTTTTGAAACCAAGCAACGCAAATGTTAGAAAAAAAATTACTTCAATGATCCAGATGCTGAACCCTTTGCTTGGTAGCCAAAAAAAGTGAGGAAAACCCAGTAGATACCCATATTGAATCAAGACATTGAATCGTCAATTGACGCAACAAGAAAAGCTGTAAAAGTATGAAAATAATTAATCGTGAAATGCCGCAAGAAACCGATTTAATTAAAACCATTGCAAAAGAAATGAATTTTTTGAAAGTGGTGGCACTGGTGGACATAATTTGGAGCAGGCGTACCAATATTTATTGACCGTCCCACCAACAAGCATCGAGTCAAAACAAGTTTTCTCCACGGCGTCTAACATCGGGAATAAATTTAGAAGCAGGCTTGGAAACGATACTTTGGATGCTTTGCTATTGCTTCAATGTTACTTCCGAAAAAACCAATGAACTTTGGCAGAATTTTTTATATGTTTCTTTATTATGTATCTCAATTTTAAGAGTTAAGATTTGTTGTTGTGATTCGTTGTTGTAATTTGTAATAAATGTAATTTTAAATATTTGTCTTCATACTGTTAACGTCTTCGATTATTAAAATTATTGCTTTTTTTTCATTTTATGCAGTAACATATTTTTTATACAGTTTTGAACTTATTGTTGTAGTTTCGAAATGATGGCACATAATATAATCTGTTTATTAAAAACTTGCCTTATTTTGTAGTATATTTTTTTTGAATCTTGAAACCCGGGTTCTCGGGGTTTCGATTTTTTAATCCTCTAATCCCGGGATTGAAAAACTGTTCCGGAATTGGAATCCCTAGTCCCAGCCCATTACTCCTGTGGCAAAGAATTTGCTGATATGTGCCTCTGTGAACTTTTTTTGTATTGTGGTCACTAGACACCCGCCAGTGGTTGTAAGGGAAGAGTCATGCAAATATCCCAGAAAATGAGTATCTACGAGGATCTTCAACAAATCCGAGCTGCAGCTTATTGATTTTTTTTTTTTTTTTAAACTCTAGCGCGCCTGAACCGCTAGAAATACTAATGTTCAATGAACAATAGAAGAATCGTGCAGATTTTAAGCGCATATTCTACCATACGTGCTTCAACCTGTTTCGAAGACAAAATCGCTTTGATCTCACCAATGCATTTAAACTTAGGAAATGTTTTCGGGGTTACTACTTGCATGAATTTCAAAATTTAGGAAAGTCAAACACTACAAAACTTTGAAAGCAGCATCTCCTATAACATACATAAAGAAAATGCTCAGAGTTTCCAACAGTTTACCAGCACTGCAACTAAATGTCTCCCAACACAGCCTCACGTCAAAATCAAATTACTCGATCAATCTCAATTTTATCCGATGATTTCGTCGAAAGTTACAGGGATAGACAAATGTTTGGGATCACTATCCGAAAAATTTCCAGAACTTAGAAAATTTAAACATCGGTAACTTATTTTCATTGTATATGTTCGCGGTGTGAATACTTAATGTAAACATTCATTGAATCAAAAATAGCAAACACGCCTCGCACTGACAACCCTTTGCTAGCATCAAAGCCAAAAATATCTCAAACCTGCCTCCCATTTGAATTTACCTACCCTGCGAATTACAAAGAAATGTAGGGCTACCACCCACAGAAAATTTCAAATTTTACAAATGCTAATTTTTGTTGTTGCCACTACAAGATCATTACCGGTTGAATATTTTACAATAAAATCGCTTAGTAAAGATATGGCAAAAAATATCAAACCAACAATAGCTGGCAACCCTATCATGGTTTTCCAACCAGATTCTTCCAGAATACTGCCTACAGTAAGTTCCATTTGCCGTATGAGCTTCGTTTTGATTTCATGACTGTACTGGAAGCTAAAGGGCAAAAACCTTTTTTTCTGAGAACATTTTCAAAATCCAAGACACCAAAATTACCATAGCTGGTAGCTCCAACCGAATTTTTCAATCAAATTTCTACCGAACACGGGCTAGAAGGTTCAGCTACTGTGTGAATTTCATGAAAATCTGGTCACCGAATCAAAATTCATAGGGCAATAAGCAGTTATTTTTCTTTGTATTTTTTCAAGATGGGACCACTGGCACATAGCTACCAACATTTCCAAATCACTTCCATCAGACCTTAAAATATAGGTTATTTGGAGGAGGATTACCGTTCTTGTCGGGTATGAAATTTCGAAAATGTTGCTTTGGTTGTATAAACAAAGCATAATATTTTAACATATGTTGTTTTTATTGTAAAAGGCGAACATTTTTCAAGTGAATCGATGATTTGAAGGTTTTCACTTTCAATGCCTGCCGTAGCTGCAGTGTTGGCAGCATTCTTATAAAAAACCACACAAGTTTACAACTTGGTAATCAATATGTCTATAAGCTTGGTAATGCTCAGATAATCTGGCCAAAAGTTATCGCAATTCAAAAAATTTCGAATTTTCCCAATCTCATTTTAGGCGCCTAGCGCACACATGGGGTTAAAAATTTCAAAAATATTATCATATTTACATTTAAAATACGTTTGAAATTCATTATATATATATATATATATATATATATATATATATATATATATATATATATATATATATATATATATATATCAGGTAGTTTCATACCAGGGCCTTTCCGAATTGTCGTCTTCACCTTGGTCTTGAGCTTGTTATAACAGAATGTGACGTCACATCAAGTTTAGCTTGTCCGAATAGTTTATCTTCGGCTTGATATTTCTCCCCTGTATAACAGTTCATGATAGTCCCATCTCGTTGTTTAGACGTCATGATACCATGGGCCTTTCCGAATTGTCGTCTTCACCTTGGTCTTGAGCTTGTTATAACAGAATGTGACGTCACATCAAGTTTAGCTTGTCCGAATAGTTTATCTTCGGCTTGATATTTCTCCCCTGTATAACAGTTCATGATAGTCTCATCTCGTTGTTTAGACGTCATGATACCATGTTTGATTTATATATTTACAAATTACAATTATGCAAGAAAATCTAAACTTACAATCAAAACGGTTATTGTGCATGTGAGCCCAGACTTGCCATTCGACGAGCGCTTCGCGTGGTAAAGCAAGAACGATAATGCCATCGATTATTGCATTTGTCGTACAACGTTCCCATTGCCGACGAGCTTCGGAAATTTAATTCGTATGTGCTGTGAAGCAGACTCGTAGCTGACCGTTGGCATTCATTCTTTTCGTTATGCGTGCAATATGTCTCAAAGCTAATTTACATTGGGGTAGTCTTCCACCCTCAATCAGTTTCATGCTGGCAGGTACAAGAGCACAGTCTTTCATTCGCCATCTTTGCTTAAATGTCATAACAAGGCAAGACAGAGAATCCGGACAGTCTATCTTGATCTCCTATAACTGTAATAATAGGTCAGCTAAAACGCTGACGTCATAATCTGTTATACGGAGATCAAGACCAAGTCGGAGACACGAATTCGGAAAGGCCCCAAATGTCGGATTTCGAAGAGTTAAGAAAAACTCGATTATTTTCAAATGAAATTGTTTTATTCCTCAAAATATTCACCGTTGCAGTCTAAAGTTTGTTGCCAACGTGTTGGCAAATCAAAAATTCCTTTTTTGAAATATTTATATTTTTTTGCCCCAAAAACTCTTCAAAGGACGCAATTAC
This sequence comes from Nemotelus nigrinus, assembly GCA_947369275.1. Lineage (NCBI taxonomy): Eukaryota > Metazoa > Arthropoda > Insecta > Diptera > Stratiomyidae > Nemotelus > Nemotelus nigrinus. Next base: position 86,692,317 of record OX376373.1, on the reverse strand, counting down.
AGCGTTTTGGTTGGAGTAGCGCTTTTCTTGTAAATATTTTCCCAGGCTCCGGAAAAGATGACAGTCTGTTGGTGACAGGTCTGGAGAATATTGAGGGTGAGCTAAAACTTCGTACTTCAACTCCTGTAGTTTTTGCATGGTCAAACGGGATACATGTGGTCGTGCGTTATCGTGTAACAGAATTGGTCCATGCCTATTCACCAGAGAAGGCTGTTTTAAACGCAATTTTGCGTGCATTTCGTCCAATTGTGCACAGTAGGTCTCTACAGTTATCGTTTCACCAGGATTCAAGAACGACTAGTGAACGACGCCTTCTGAAGTCCACAAAACAGTAACCATAACCTTCTTAGGGTGCAGTCCCGCTCTTGCTTGGTGGCTAGGTGCTTCTAGGCGATCCAACCATTGTCCTGAACGCTCCCTATTATCATAGAGAATCCATTTTTCATCGCAAGTCACAATCCTCTTCAAAAATGGTCCTTTTTTGTGTCGCATCAGCAGTGAAGAGGCTAGTTCAACTCTCAACATTTTGTCCCTTTCAGACAATTCGTGTTGGACCCATTGAGTTTTTTCACTTCTCCAATATTTTTGAGACAGCGACTAAAGGTTGATTTCGAATCATTGAAGGTCTCAGCAAGGCACTGTAAAGTTGTCGATGTATTCCTCTCAACTTCTGCTCGCAGTTCGTCATCATTAACACTGCTACGTTGTTGACCACGTGGTTCGTTGTCCAAGCCAAAATTTCCTTCTCGGAAATTGGCAAACCATCGTTGCACTGGGCGTTCGTTGCAGGTATTTGGTCCTAACACCTGATTAATTTCTTTCGTCACTGCAGCTGCATTTTGTCCTTTTTTTAAACATAAACAGGTAAAGGACCCGAACATCTCTAACTGTAAACATGTCTATTAGAGCGAAAAGGACAGATATAGGAAACCACACGGGTAATAAATTAGGCACTAAAAGAAAGGTATTTACCTCTATTTTCAAACACAAAACTTATTTTGAATTTTACCAAACAACTCTGTTCACCATGGGATCACTTTTAAGACTGTCAGAAAATCCGACATTTGGTATGAAACTACCTGATATATATATATATATATATATATATATATATATATATATATATATATATATATATATATATATATATATATATATATATATATATATATATATACAGATATATATATATATATATATATATATATATATATATATATATATATATATATATATATATATATATATATATCGGTCGGTCGCCAGCCGAATAGGGGGAAAAACATGTAGTATACGCAAATATACACGTGCCGCAACTGTTCGGTCTGGTGAAAGTGTGATCCATAACCTCCTCGCGGTGGCCGCTAGTAACAATTCCCCCGGAAGGGAGGATGGGCTAATTGGATCAGGCTAGTCCCTTCTAAGTAAGGTTGGTGAGAGATCCCTCTCCCGTAAATATTTTGGTTCTGCCGCACGCCCGTACAGCAGCCAGCTGTATGGGCTGTGTAAACGGAGGCCTCGCCCGTAACCGGCAGAGGGGCGCCCTTGTTTCTCTCCGCAGGGGTGACACGGAGGCCTGGGGACAGGTCTGGGCTGGTGACTGAGGTGAAGGTTCACCTGCGGGGTTCTGGATCCAACACTTCACTTTGCCCGGTTCTGGAACCTGGCGAACCGCGGTCTACAGAGTAGCGAACTGTTAGACTAGGGGAGACACCTTGGTTGCCTCGGCAGCAAGGTTCGCAGGTTCAGCGTACTGTGAAAGCCTACAGAGCCCTCGGATGGTCGTGGGGGAGTCTGCCTCGCTATCCGAAGAGAGGGAAGGATGGTCGGAGCAATACGTTGTTCCTATGGGGGCGGGGTGTAGCGGGAGGCAAAATTGCTGGCGATTGCCTCGGCTGTGGTCCGAGAACGTGAAACCCAAACCTGAAATTATAAAAAAAATAATCTATGGATCAAAATAAAGACCTAAAAAAAATCAAACTTCCCGCCAGTACTACTGGAGGGAAGTCACCAGAAAAGGAGTTCAAAGGTGACACGATCACCAACGTCGGGAGGCGAAACGGCGCAGGGTCAGGCGATCGAAAGATTGCGGGCCCTGAAGCTAGATGGGGAACCTGCTCCGGGATCTACTGTAAGTCCGATGGACGTAGCGGTACCCCTCAGCAGAGCAGTCACTCAGCAGTCTGGCGGCAGGTCTGGAGAACCACTGGCCAGTCCAACGGAAGCGGCGGTTGAGTCGGCTTCTAGCAGAGCTGTGACCAAGAACGGAGGCGGCAAGCTGAAAGGCTCGTAGGTCACCGGGAAGGAAGCGGCGGCTAAGCCACTCGGCAGAGCTGTAACCAAGACTGGAGGTGGTGCCTCCGAGGATCTGCAGTCCACTGTGAAGGTGGCGGCAGCTGATCCCACCAAAGGGAGGAAGCGGAATGCCCAACGCTTCAGAAAGAGAGAGGCAAAACGAGCGGACAGGAGCACGGTGACGCTGGAATCCAAAGGGAAACCCGAGGATGCCCAAGGGAAACCTGCTGCAGCGGCTGCAAGTAAACGCCAACGCTCAGAGGAGATAACCTCGCCGAGAGGTAAATCAACGAAGAGGCCACGACAGGAGACGACAGTTCGTTCCTTTAGGGACGTAGCGGCCAGTCACCTTAAGCTGGCCGTCGTTGACAAACAGGAACCCCTGGAATGGAGACTCGAGGATGACGTGGCCAAGATGATTCTTAAACGGATCACCGAGGAACTCCTCAAGTTAGCCATGTCAACTGAAGAAGGGTCGCCTCGCTTTGAAGGCTGTAACATTGTTCGCGGCCACATTGCGGTAACCTGTAGTGACTACTTCTCGACGGAATGGCTTCGGTCTACCGTCCTAAAGATTTCAGCAGACCATCCAGGTTTGGACGTAGTGGAGGAGACATTCGTGCCTAAGCTGATTACAGCGAAGGTGGCGGTGCCCCACTCGAACGCTTCGGAGGCTCTGTCTCTGTTAAAAAGACAGAACCCCGATCTGAAAGTTTCAGGCTGGAGATTATTCCAGGCTGTTAAACTAACAAACCAATCTGCGGAGCCTGATTTAACTGGTGCAGCAAAGATGGTGCTTGTGCTGGGAATCGATCGGGAGTCCGTGGATCAAGTACGGGCCAACAACGGGTTGATTCACTTCGGTCTGAAGAGGATCACCTTGAAAGTTGGAGCGGAGAAGGTGACTGAGGGAAGCCGAAGAGCGAGTGGTCCAAGTAAATCTGCACCACAGTAGAGGGGCGACGGCCAACCTGCTTCGGCATCTCAGTCGGGGGCACGCTGACATCGCGCTGATACATGAGTCGCTTCTGTACAAGAATGTGGCTTGTGGATTCGGCACCAGCCTCAGTATGTTCCAGCTAAAAGGAAGGGACAAGACAAGGACTTGTATTGTCGCCAAAAAAGAGGTGAAAGCAATCTTGATTCCGCAGCTTTGTGATGGGGATACAACCACAGTGTGTGTGGAGAGGAGGATCGCTGGTAGTGGCACGAAGCGGTGCCTGTTGTCGGCGGTCTATCTACCATACGACATGGATCCCATCACGCCCGGACTGAGAAGATTGGCAGAAGTGGCTATGACAACGGATGCTGTTATCGGCTGTGACGCAAATGCTCACCACGAAATATGGGGAAGCACCAACATAAACGAGAGAGGTAGGTGTTTGCTAGAATTTCTAACGTCAACCAATCTCAACATCCTCAACATAGGTAACAAACCTACATTTATAACTAGGAACAGGGCTGAGGTAATTGATATTACCCTGGCAACTCCAAGCATAATGGAAAGTGTCCATAGCTGGCAGGTTTCTAACCTGCCATCGCTCTCGGACCACCAGTGGCTATGCTGGAATATCGGTTGTTCTGTTATCTCACCTAAAAAAGTACGGAACCCGAGAACAGCACAATGGGAAGTTTACTCAAGGAAAACAAATAGACACCTCAGGGCACTAGACGATCTGGATCTGACGAGTCCAGGACGGCTTAACGAGCAGGTGAACCGATTAACGGGAATCTTAGTGTCAGATTTCAAAGACGTGTGTCCGGAAAAGCCCGTAAGGAAGAACGCTACCTTATGGTGGAATGGCGAACTCACAGAGGCTAGAGGTCACACACGAAGGGCGTTTAACACCGCAAGGCGTTCCGGAAACGTGGCTGACTGGGATCGTTACAAGCAAGAGCTGTCGCTTTTCAAAAAGAAGATTAGACAAGCCAAGCGCGACTCATGGAGGGAATTCTGTGAGAACATTGAAGGATGTACAGAGGCTGCCAGAATCAGGAAGATCCTAAGCGTAACCCCCGGCATACCTACGCTTTTGCGAAGGGAAAACGGGGATTGGGTGGAGGACCCGAAAGATTGCCTGGACTTGCTACTGGAAACTCACTTTCCAGAATCAGCCTGCGTGACACCGCGTAGTGACGTACTCCGAGGAACCCACCGGGCGTCTGAGCGGCTGATCAAGGAAGTAGTAGACGAGGTCAAGATTGAATGGGCTATTGGCACATTCCGACCTTACAAAGCTACAGGGACTGATGAGATATCACCTATCATGCTTCAAAAAGCAGATAAGGCCATCATTCCCATTCTGCAGCATATTTTTACCGCATGCCTCCGCCTCGGGGTAGTACCCGAGCAATGGAGAAAAGCTAGGGTGGTCTTCATTCCGAAACCTGGTAGGTTGAATCATCATTACGGAAGGACTTTAGACCAATCAGCTTAACATCGTTTCTGCTCAAAACACTAGAGAGGCTTGTTGATCTGCACATCAAAAGCTCGATTGATGTCGCGAGACTCTGTGTTGATCAACACGCGTATCTAGCGAGCAGATCAGTAGATACGGCATTACACAAAGTTGTCGGTACAATAGAAAAATCCTTACGGCAGCCTTCTTAGACATTGAGGGGGCCTTCAATAATGTCACTGTCGCGAGTATCATCGATGCCTTGGTTCGATATGGAGTGGATAAAACCCTGGCGACCTGGGCATCTGACTTGCTCAAGAGCAGGTGGATTGAGGCTACCTTTTTGGAGGCCAAAGCGGAAAGAATAGTCGGAACCGGAACACCACAAGGAGGGATTATATCTCCCCTTTTCTGGATCCTGACAGTCAACGAAATACTGGAGAAGTTAAGGGCCAGTGGCTTTGATGTGGTGGCGTATGCCGATGACATTGTGGTACTCTTGAGGGGTGCGTTCCCACAAACTTTGTCGGACCTTATGCAATAGGCGCTGGACCATATCCAAATCTGGGCCAGAAAAGTCGGTCTTAGGGCAAACCCGACAAAAACCGAACTTGTACTCTTCACAAGGAGGCACAGGGTACCGGCTATTGCCACGCCTAACCTCAACGGAATAACATTGGAGCTTGCTGATAGTGTTAAATATTTGGGCCTTATACTAGACAGGAAACTGAACTGGGGGCTAACGTGAAGCACAGAATTGGTAAGGCTCGCGCAGCACTTTTCTCTTGCCGGTCCGCCTACTTCAATACCTGGGGTCTTAAACCTAGGGCGGCCTATTACATATTCACATGTGTAGTCAGGCCGATTCTGGTGTATGGAGCGGCCGTGTGGTGGAAAGCAGCGGAGAGTAAAACTAATATCAAGGAGCTAACAACACTGCAGAGATTAGTTTGCATATGTATTACGGGCGCTTTAAGAACCGCCCCAACGGCTGGGTTGGAAATGATTTTGGGACTCATGCCCCTAGATCGATTCATCTTTAGAAGCGCAAGCTTAGCGGCGATACGCGCTAAAAGTTCTGGCACGTGGAACGATTCAGATCAGTGGAGCCACAGCGGTATTCTTATAGAATGCCGCAAAAGATTTGGACTCGTTGCAGAAGACACGGACCACATGAGCAAAATAATACATCTTGGCAGGAATTTCCAGGTCAAGATACCCACAAGAACAGACTGGAAGAAAAAGGAAGCTACCACCGATGGGGGCGCCTGGATTTACACGGACGGGTCAAAGACGGACACAGGAGTTGGCTCGGGCGTGTTTTCTACGGATTTGAGCCTTAACCTGTGGTGTAGACTGTCGGACCATGCTACCGTCTTTCAGTCTGAATTACATGCTATACGCATGGCAGTTGAGTCCATTAGCGGAATATCAACCAGACCAATGACCATTTGCGTCGACAGTAGGGCAGCCATTCTCGCTCTTGCGTCTTACAGATGTTCTTCAAAAACTGTTAACGCTTGCAGAGTGGCTCTCAATGAAAAGGCAAGACATATTCTTATCCGGATTATGTGGGTGCCAGGGCATAGTGGGGTCATAGGCAACGAAAAAGCTGATGAATTGGCGAGGAAAGGTTCAGGAGCTAGCAATTGCCCCTGCATCACTGTACCTCGGTCAATCGCTGACGCCACAAACAAACTTGATGCCGCCATAACTCAAAAATGACAAAAATGTAGATAGACAATTATAAGAAACAGTGCAGTAAATGTACAGAAATATGAATTTTCCGTCAGTGATTTTAATACTAATGTTCTTCTTTGAACAGTAGTAAAAATGGGTCAAAGTTTCAATATTTCTTGCTAAAATGAGTCTACGGCAATTTATTTCGTTTTGCCTAAGTATGGTGAGTCCGAAAAAAACAAAAAAATAAGCATTCTAATTTCATAAGTCGAAATACATCCAATAGTTAAGGGGATTCTTAAAAGAATGTTAGATAACGAATTTAAAAATTAGCGGCAAAATTACGATTTATAGCACACAGTACCTACCAGCTACCCGATTTCCAGGTTTTACTTACGCATATCAATTGAACCGAAAAAACAAGGAAATTTGAAAATTGATGATCCCCCAGAATCCGCCTTAAAATCCGACCATACATGAGCTCTCGGATTAGACGATTCGCCTTCGGAATTTACAATCTGAAGTTGACGGATTCTCGTGAGAATAGCGGATCATAATATGAAAATACGATATCGTATAAATTCCGAAGCCGGATTTCGAATCATAATAGGACTCCCAGGTAACAATACCATCAAGGACCAAATGACCCACCACCTCGCATAAAGGGGCGCAAATGTGATATAGGGATGGCTCGAAGATGGAATGTAGAGTGGGAGCAATACTAAAGGCCACACACATAATGAAAATAAAGGAAAACAAAAAGCAAAACATTGAGATCCTATTGGATAGCCAAGAGGTTCTCAAGGCTATCAATCGCAATCAAAAAAAGGCTGGAGCGGCCCTAAATGAAATAGAGGCACAGAACAGCCTCGGGCAGATCGGGGTTCTCTGCCAGGAGGACCAAGGAAATGGATACCAAGGCTAAAAGGGTTTAACTGCTCTACATTGATCTCGCTCCGTACTGGGGTATTGCGAAGGCTTAAATGGACAGGGAAATTAAAACATGGACTACAAAATAGAGTGAAAGCTGATGGCTTAATATGGAGGGTTTGAAACACTCCAAAGATTACCTCAGCTTTGATACAAAAATAGCGGAAGCAGTCGCTCTCCGTAGAGGCATAAGGGCCTTACGTAGAGCTTTAACAGACCATCTTCCTTGCAAAAATTATCTCCAAGGAGCAATACTGCTGTAAAAACTGCGAAGAAGCGGCAGAGTGCAGAGCATCGTCTCACACACTGTCCAGCCTTAGAGAGACGAAGACTAGAGCTTCTTGGCTTTGTCCTTTCCTACATCTGGGACATAAAAAAAGTCCCATCTGGAAATACATCTTAGTACAAAGGGAGCCTGGATATCCTGTAGAGCACGAAGTAGCAATGCTAGGGGGACCCGTTCCAGGCATTCCATCAACTGTTGACAAGTGATACTGAAGTCTTTCCGATATATCTCTAATGTAAAAACTGAATAAGAATCGCTTTCTGTCATTAACATTGTATCATTAAATATTTTAGGCCTCAAATTTCATGATCATCATTCATCATCTAGATATAAATAAATTTAAACTTTTCAAAGCACTATTGCACTCACTTGTTTTATCAGCATAGACATTGCAAATGTTTGTTGTAACAACTGTAGCAGCTTTTTCTATGAAACTCGTACATTTTACAACGAAAACAAAAATGGATGGAAAATCTTTTGCCATTTTGGGCATAAGGGCTGAAAATGGACAAAAAGCGATAAATACTTAATGTCACACAGTTGACTTATATCGCGAAACACGCCCGCCCAACTCAGCTAACAAGTTATAACTGGTATACGTACCACACTAGTAATTATAAAAAACGAAAAAAAAAACACTATTCCAGCGCACTTAATAAGTCCATAAAGAGTGGATTTTCTTAGAGTTTTCAACATGTGGTGCCACATCAAAAACTGAAATCTACACCAGACGTGCCCTAAAAGCACGGTATCATCCCAAGTTTTGGATGATCAAATTAAAACATATTGAAATATTTTTAAAAAAAATTCTCCTTCATTTATACAATCATTTTGCACATAGTTTCAACGACTTTTCATCATCACTTTCTGTTTCAAAACAATCAGTTTCATTTTCTTTATTGTTATGTTTCTCCTAATTATTTTTTCTTTTATCGGCTATGACATTGTTATCCAAAATTGTTATTAAGTAAATGGAAAATATTTAGTTTACAATTATATTTTTTTTTGTTTATTTTCTTCTAAAACAAGATATATATGTGTATGCATGAATATTTGTTTTATAGAATTATAGCACGCAAGAAAAAATTGCGTTCACAAAAGAAATATGTATTAACAAAACATTTTAAAAAGAAGCAAAGAAAAAACAAAACAAAACAAATTATAATATCATTTTTAAATTATGTAATTGCATTAAATTGGTTGTGTATACATTATTGGATTTACTGCAAATTGATCAGATCTTGTTTCAACGCAACTCGAAAATAGTTCTGTAAATTGATTTCTTTTCGCACATTTGGACAAAGGAAGAAGATTGAAGATACGTTTTCGAAGACACAAGAAAACACATGCACGCGACCTGAATTTGTGACAAAGGAATGCATATTTGTGTATACGTTGTGTATGTAAGCGTTGTTGCGCGATCTAAATGACATCTAAACAGTCTTTCAGTTTGTTTTTTTTTTTTTTTTAAAAAAGTACCGAAACTCTTAGAATGATTGATACGAAATACAATAGGTGTTTTCACGATACATTAAGTATTGTTTCGACTTAAACGAATATCTTATCGTATCATTGCCCATTATTCGAATATCTTACAATATGAAATTATTTAAAATTCTGATACTTCAAAAAATTGAGTACATATGTTTTCTTGCATTACTTTTAGACTATACTCGAGTTTCAAACTAAAACTGGCGCAGTTTTTTCGCAAGAAAGAAAAGAATGTCATTGTTCAACTGTTCTGTTTCAACACGAACCATTCATACAAAAATATATAAATGTTTTATTTATTATTCACTTAATTTAAAAAAGTTTCATTATTTTTCATTTCGTTCTCCTTTTTTAATATATGTACTTCTTTTTCTAAAATTTATACTTTCTTATTTATATATCTCTGGCTTGATTTTTACAATTCGTCCTTCTTGTGTTCCTCTTCGGATTTCTCCTCCTAAAATTGGGATATAAAGCGTTAGATTGGGTTGCAAGAGATCGAGATAGTGGAATTATATGATAATTCAAGTTTTGATAACAAATGATATTTTTCTCTTAAACTTACCGGTGTTGCTTCACCAATGTTGCCACCAGCATCCAAGAACTTGATAAAGTCTTCGAGAGTCCTGTCCAAGTTGTAGTCGATGACTTGGTTGTCTCCCTTCCTGTAGAATTTGATTGTTGGGAACGATGTGATCTTGGTGTGCTCCAATTCGTTGGCAGTTGCATCTATCTTGGCAATAACGATGCTTTCGTTATCCTTGTACTTTTCACCCAATTGATCGTAGATTGGAGCCAATTGCTTGCAATGACCGCACCATGGAGCGTAGAATTCAACTAAAACGTCCTTGTTCTCATCCATAACGACTTGATCAAAGTTCTTGGCGACGAGCACCTTGACTGGGTTCTTATCCCAATCTTCTGGGATTTCTTGGCTCAACAAGTGTTGCTTGAGTTTGCCGCCCAAGAAGTCTTCGACGAATTTCTTGATATTGTCTGGGGTTAGATCGGTGAAGTCTGGCTTGTATTTGGCCATATCATCTTCCAATTTGATCAAACGAAGTGTTGGCACTTCTTCCTTGGTCATTCCGAAGAACTCGAAGATACGTTGATGATCGTCCTCGTCGCTGCTGATAGTGACGAACAAAACATCGTCACGGAATTGTTTGGCAATTTCACGCACTGGCTCGACGTGCTTCTCGATATGTCCGGCATCTTTCGAGATGAAGAAGAGCAAATGCGACTTGATAGCACCACCGAAGATCTTTTGAGCTGAATCGTGATTGAATTCAACGATCAATGGCATCGATTGGATTTGGATGAATTTCTTGAGATTTTCTTCGGTCACTTCGCCCGTAAACGCAGCCTTCTTTTCGTCGAAACTCTTAAATAGGATAACATCTCCGCATTTGGCTTCATATTTGGCTTTAACGTCATCGTTGCCGGTGATGGCGAAAATGAAGTTATCCAAGGCATTGGCGGCAGCGATGAAAGCCTTGGCAGCATCGGTATCACGATCTTTGAAGAAACCGAATACGAGAACCTGGAAGTTGAAAAGAAAATTGAGTTATTATTTTGTTGAACATGATCAACTATAAGATTAGGGCAAAAAGTAAATAGTTTCGAATTTGTGTTTGTTATTTTGACGAAAAAATTCACATTTGCTATTCAAGGCTTAATAGGAGAAAGAGGAAGAATAGGGTATGAGTTGATGGGCAAAATTACATAAAAGGATATGGTTTAGTTTGATGGTCATAAATAAATAAATATCTTATCAGTGTAGAACAAGGCCGCTTTACGTAACAGTAATCAAAGCGATCGCAATCTGAATGCAGAAATAGATAAAATAGATTTGGCAACACATCCAATGTGGAGTGGAGTTGGATTCTTTAAAAACTGTAGCGTTGCGAAGGCTTGATTTAGTGAGAGTGGATTAGAGGAGAGGTGCCTGGCACTTCAAAGTACTCAGGCCAGAATGAATAATGCACTCATATCCCTAGCCTACCAGAGTTTTTCAATTTTTCAATTATCAATAAAGTCCAGGATCAATGATATCCGCTACATACAAACAAAATTTCAGCCAAAGCATTGGTATCTGATACGCGCACACGCTAATTATCCACAAAAGAAATGATCCACCGAGTCCTCCTCTTTTAAGCTGAATGTGCAAACAGCATCCTTTACAACAACTATACATTATATACGCCCTCCTAGGCAATTATGTTCAATCAGTATGCCTGTTATAACAGGGTTTGGGTATGGACTACTTTAACCTATCTCGCCAAGGCGACAGAACACACCCAAGGCTAGCTAAATAGATTTTCTCTAGGTCAAACTCCAGGTGGTCAATTCCTCCTTGAACTTAGCCGAGTAGATGCCATCCAGGCCTAGCGATTTGAAATCCTCAAAGAACATAATTGCATTTTTTAATTTTTCAGTGATGACTACATTTGTAGCTAAGCACCAGCATTTCCAACTGATGCGAAGAGCTGGAGGTTTGATCAGAGGCATAAAAGCCTTCTGCTTTTCAATCACAGGAGTGCCTAGACAATGATTTTCAAAGTAAAGTCTACAGACTCGTTTTGTACTTTTGAAAATCATCATCAGGGCGTTTGAGAGAGTCCAGCTTAGTTGATTGGTAATCTGCAAAGTCGCGAGATCTTGCTTGCACCTTCCAGTCCCTCACCGATTGGTTTGAATGATCCTTCTTCGAGGTCCTCACTAATTGTCAGATTCTGAAGATTTTTTGGCCACTATAATTCGTCCAATGACCAGTAAAAGCCAGCTATATGAAAGTTTGATCTAGCCTATCATAAGGAGTCGAAGTTTGGGAAGTTTGATCGAAAAAATGTAAAAGCTTTCAGGTTTTTATTCTGCTGGCGTACGATAGCGTACACATTCATTTTTGATATTACTCTGGCGGCGGACGTTAATCGGGCAGATGCGCAGAAAAGCAAATATGTTGATAATGAAACTTTAGCAGGAGATATGCAATCGTGTGCCGAAATTTATCAGACTTTAAGTCAGATCGTAAGTACAGTATGTCGTTGGACTAACCTCTCCCGTGAAAGCATGAGTAATGATCTAAGCCCAGGAAGGACGAGAAGCTTATGTTACATTGCCTTGATGAAAGGCGTCAATATGTGAGGAAATATATTATGCTACCGGAATTTGAGCAAAAACTGTTTTCCTCATTTTAGAAATTGTTTCGGGGAGAAAAACAATTGGTCCGTTGGATTCCTCACTGACTGATTATTGAACAGAAGAAAAAACGTCATTAACCCTAGATACAAAACGATATTTGATACTCCTCACAGCATAACGTGAGGTCAATATGACTCACACATGATTTCTGCCTGATTGATTGATGATTTGATATTTTGATTTAGTAAATGCAATTATACTTTAAAATTAATCTAAAAAATGAAAAAATAGGTTATCTTTTATTTGTTTTATTTATAGTTTACTTAAAATTAAACAAAATCTAAAGTACTTTATAACAATGACACTCAAAATATATTTCTTGCGTGAGTCGTTTTGACTCACGTTATGTATCCAGGCTTAAGAATTTGCCATTGAAGGTAGCTGTTTTTGTTGTGTAGTCACCACTGATGAAATGCGAATTGGAGATTTAAAACCAAAGATGAGAACGAGTGTCCGAGAACCAGTGTGAAAGTCCGGCGAGCGGCTTCGAATGGCAAGCAGATGATGGTTTTTGCTTAAGCCTCGATTACATTGAGCAAGTTTACAGGCTACTAGCCGGCGAATGCACTAGCCGCTTGTAAACTAGCCCAGTGTAATCATGTTCACTAGTTAACAAGCAGATTGTAAACAATCTGCGAGAAAAGTTGAAAGCCGGGCTACTTTACTCGCTACTCGCTGGCGTGTTGGCTTGTTAGCTAGTAAACTAGCATTGTGTAATCAGAGCGGCTAGTGAACTAGCTTGTAATAAAATGTCGACTAGTTTGTATAGTATGAGTTTTAACGTGTTTTAAACTCGCTAGCTAGTTGGCTACTGAGCGAGTGGAAGGTTTTTTGTGTCATCATCACAATGTAATCGAGGCTTTACCATAACCGGGAAACAATCTTGCAGCAGCATATCACCGCATCTTTTTCAGAAACAGGACAGTTCACAAAACAAGACCTTTTGACCATTCGTAAGTCACGCCATGGTAATACACGCCCTCATACCGGGAAGGATATAGTTGATCTAATGTACCTGTTCAAATGTAAAGTCTTAACTCACGAATCATATACCCCAGACATAAGCCCACCAGACAAAGACTTACTATCAAAGTTAAAGGAGCCAACAAAAAGGATGTGTTTTCCTTATCGAAAAGAGCTTTCTTATCCTGTTACACAGTGCATTCGAAAGTTAGAACAGAAGTGGTGAGCTGACTGTTATGTCCAGGACGTTAGCAATCAGTGATTGAGAATCAGGGGGACTATAAAGCATTTTTAACTTTATATAAGATAGTCTGTTGAATTTTTGAAACGCAATTATGAAAAGGAAAAAGATACATGTAAAACGTACAGCAGAAACACAATATATAGCTGAAGTCAGGAGGAGTAGCTATTAAAGATGAGATACGAAACTACTTTTAAGTTTTTGACAAACTATAGCTGGATATTTTGTGCGAGAGAGCAATTCTGATTCAGAGCTACCATATAAGATACAGAGGATATTTTGATAAATAGAAGGCAAAGAGTAGATATGGGATACAATAATAATTAGAATTCATTGACGTCGCGAAGCATAGAATTCTTCTGTTTGAGGAATAGAGCCGAAATATCTGGATTCGAAACCTATATTATTACTGAAAAACTGGCAGAAGGAGCTTATTCGGTCGAAAAAATATGTAGAGCAATGCAAATTAGTATGTGCAGATCTTTCGCTGTGCCTACTCCTCATAGTCGGCTTTACTGAGGACCTACACTGATCTCAAAAATGTCTCTACCCTGATGCATGTTTTTAGCAGGGACAAATTTGTCGAAACAGCTCTGCATACCCTAGACTCACAAGTCATTGTGTATCCTTCACCGATGTAAAAGGGCTATAGGAGCAACTTGGGTGATACAGCCCACATCGTATGCTGCATTTACACTAGAGTAAAACGGGACCAATTCTGCTATTGGTGGTCAGCTGTACATGAGGTTGTAAATCAGGAAATGACTTAGAAAGTACATAAGTATGACTGCTACCCAACCATCTGTCTCAGGAGCTGAAAGCCCAAATCCCAAACAGGATTGGTCGAGAGGGTTATCACTAGGAGCAGATGCTGTCGAAATATATATACTTTTGTATATATATCCAAACTCCGCCAGAGTGGGGTGTGGTATATTTTCCACTGTCCTTAACTAGAAGCTCTCCTTTTGCCTGCCGAACCACTGCAGTGTCTTTCAGGCGGAGGTGATGGCGCTTCTCGAAGCGATCAATTGGCTCTTATGGATCTTATTCGAAGTGAATATTTGCATTTTTAATGACATTTGCACCGTTTCAAAGCTAATCCTCTATTAACGTGTGTCTCTCAATGAGATATCGACACATTCAATGATGTAGCTGTTTTGGGTGGACATAGAGACATTAAGAGGCACCGTGAAGCGGACCAATTTGAAAAGTGCTCTGCAGTTTCCCGATTGACACTCCGATGGCTTCAGTTAAACTCATCATCAGGCAAAAATACTTAAAGGACGCTTTGAATTCCTGGATGAAAGAACTTTCTTGGGCGATCAGTATACAATTGTGGAGTTTTTTGATTGGTTGAACCAAGGAACCTATCAAGCTCGGAAGGAGCTTGTTAAGACATCCGCCGCTCGCAGCGGCGGATGTCTTAACTGGGCATTGTATGTTTGGCAGGCATGCATCGTGCCCCTCACAACAACTTCTGCCGAACCTGTGGATGCGAGCAAGAAGAGGAAGAGGAAACAGGTATTCAGCTCCTGTGCCAATGCCCGTCTCTTGCTAGAAGTAGTCATCTAACTCATACTTCTTCGTTTGCTTAACCGAATTGCTTCGGTAGGCCTGCAGTAGATCGCCCAGTTCATCGAGGAATCGGGTTAGATCTCTACTTAATAAGGGCTGCGGTATCAGAATGGGACCATTTGTGCTTAAGTGTGCCTCCTCTAGAGTCTATACGAAGTAACCAGACCTGAAACCTAAATTTCGTAATAAGGCATCAAGATAGAAGTCAATCTCATCCTAGAAACCTCTAAAGCATTTAAGTAAACAAGAAAAATATAAGATCTATGGCATAAGGAACTACGGGTCAACAACACACATCAGTAGTGCTTACTTCATGAAATATTTGCACTCTATTGTATTCATACAAAATAAAACAGATAAAATTCACTTCAAACCTTCATTTATTCACCCTTAAACCATCTACATTAAACAATTATCAAACAAAATCAGTAGAACTCATACTAAAAATTAAATCAACACAAATAAACAATCAGCGTTTCCTCTCGCATTCATTCATATCATTTTCATGTTTTTCATCATCCCTAAACATTCATCGCAATAGCATACGATTTTCTCATTTGAATCTGCAGAGTATTCAAAATAATCGACTACCTTCGCATTGAACTATAAACGATAGAAAAGCCATGAATGAAATCAACTACTTTGACCGTATTCATGACAATTGGAAGAAAATAACAACGACTTTAAAACATGCTAGCCTGCCGCAGCAGCACGTGATTTATTTGTCGATACAAACGAGCCAATAAACTAGTAAACACTTATTTCAAATAGACTTGCTACTCGGCAATTTTATGAATGATAGTGAAGCGACAAGTTCGATGTGTAGTACTTTATTGTTTGGTTTGTGCATATTGAATTGTTTGGGGGATGTTTAATCAATGAAGTGTTAGTTTGACGGACGGCAAATAGGCAACTACAATATGTGTTGATTTTATTGGGGATAAATCTGTAACAGTTTTTTCGGTATGTGGAAGGTTTGACAACAAATATAAACAGTGCACGGCATAATTCCTCTATAAGAAATACAAAGAATTATTACTCGAAACTTTGATAGAACTTATACGAGTAAATTTAGGTAATAAAACACGAAAGCCTAACTAACAATTAATTTAAAAATATATTCTCAATAATTCATTCTTTTCATACTCACTTCATTTTCCTTGATCAAAGCTTCGGCTTCATCGACAGTTTCGATTTCCTTAGCTGGTGGACCAGTTTTCTTTGTTACCCATGCAATAATATCTTCAGCTGTACGACCACCGCTATAATCGATTGGTGTGCCGCTACGGAAGAATTTCAATGTTGGATAGCCACGTACACCGAACTCTTCAGCCAATTCTGACTCTTCGGTTGCATCGACTTTAGCTAGCTTAATTGGCGATTCTTTTTCTTTCAATGATTTAGCTGCCTTGGCATATTCGGGTGCCAGAGCTTTACAATGACCACACCATGGAGCATCTGAAATAGATGAAGAGCAATTGACATTACTAATGAGGGTTTTTATTGCATTTATTTGAAGAAGTAAAGATGTTATGAAATGATTAGGGTATTTTGTATATATTTCAATAATTTCTATATTATTTTATTATTCAATATATTTTTGTGCATTGTTTTTCGAGAGTTTTAATCCTGCAGGGTAAACGATGGAATATTTGCATTGCAGTTCAATCAAGCAAGTAAAGTTAATATCTGTAGAGTGTCATTTATGATAACTTGGCAACCACTTTTGAATCTTTTAATACTGTTATTCATACAAAAACCAACTCAACCAATTATCTTCAATCCGTAAACTACTACAATTTCATCGGTTTTTGCAGCATTATTTTTGCTTACTTTTCTCCCGTACTGAATGAATGATTTATTACAACTACTGCTTGCACTTAATCATAAGCATATTTTCATATTACACTTGCGTCAGTATCATAATTTTCTGTGATCGACTTTCAGTTTCATTTCCAGTATGAGACATGCACCGGCAGAGCATCAGTCACGTAAATTATTGAAACTCGCGTTTCTATTCTATTTTTATCAGTATTTGTTTCACTCGAAATACTAACTTGCGGTACTTGCTAATATGATTTTTTCAATAAGCCTTGGTGGTAATAATCTTGGCCAATCCAATTGAAAAGTACTAAGATTGATTTTGCTTATCGTTAAGAAATGTAGATTAGAAAACCACCACTAACCTAAATTTAGTATATCTGAAGGTGAAGAGTAAATCATCAGAATTGCAATAAGTTAATAAGCTAGCTTATCTTATCATTAAAGAAATTGTACTGAACCAATTCAGTTTTTTCTGTGAAATCTGGCAGTATGTCATCAAGCACAAGGAAAAACTCTACCTATTTCAAATACACTTGTTTTGGCAATTGCAGTTACAAAAGTCAATCAAGTGGCCCGCAAATAACTACAAACTCCGTCGAGTTGGCATCGCTCGCTACCCGTCATCATACGCGGCAAATATTCTCTGACGCGTCGCCTAAAATTGCGATTATGGCCACGTATTACATTCATCATATTTCTTAAAAATATTTCGCAAGTCTCAACTGATAACGCTCACAATATAGCACGTTTTGATTGGGCTACGTGTATTGTCGACACAAATAAAAAAAATATAAGCTCGTAAGCATATCGCACACGACATTGAACTTGCAAACATTTTGTCTAATTACCGCATACATTTAGGATTTTTCAGTTCTAGAAGTAATTTTTCTAGTTAGACATGAAAATATTATCTGAATAGCTCCTGCTGTTGCACCACTTATCTGTTACTAGGTGTATTTCGTTTTTTTTTTTTTTTTGGTCACGACGATGCTAGCCCTTATCATCGAAAATTTGCATAATTATTTTATGTGAGCTGTTACGGCTTATGACGAAGGACGGAAACAACATTTAATGAGGTAGAGATAATTTATTTTGCAATTCAAATTCTATTCAAAATTTTGCATTTCTGTAGCGTACAGAAGAGTGGCGTGGTTTGATGAAAGACGATTTGAAAAATTTTCAAGAATAGAAATAGTTTTTAGACATTGTTACATCCCAGGATAAAAGTTTTAAATGATGAAACTATTTATCTTGAAAGCCCATATCTTTGCTTCGATGAACGAAATTTTGTTTTTACAATCACAATCCTTCTTTAGTCTTTCGTCGCCGTAGGACTAAAGCCCTTTTCGGGCCTTGGCTTCTAATAGATGATGCCTACAATAGTCTCGATCCAACGACCACGTCCTCCAATTACGGAATGCGAGCAGCGATGCGAAATTTTTGTTGAAAGAGCCCGTCCAGCGTTTCCTGGGTTTCCCCACCGGCCTTCAATCCTCAGCTTTTCTTTCGAATACCTTTTTTTTTAGTAAGTCGAGTGACGACCTTTGATGCACATGACCAGCCAGTTGCAGCTTCCACAGTCTGATGATTGGGGATCGGCTCGACATATAGAAGAATTTTTCATAGTTCTGTCCGAGCGTAAATTGTTGCGTCTTTTAGGCATCCCTTTCATCTCTCAGGTTGATTTAATTGTCATAGTACTCCTAGTATACTAGTTTAATGGTCATAGTACTCACAGTAAACTAATTTAATTGGTCACAGTACTCCTAGTACACCGTTTAGTCGAACGAAAACACAGTATGCTGTGCGTACTGTGCTTTCGTTCAACTGAACACAAAATAAGCACATCGCAGTGTACTGGGAGTACTATTCAGTGCTGTAGATGTGTGCTGTGTACTCAGGTGAAACTTAAAATGACATAAGTGAATTTTTCGTTTGAGTTTGAGGGTTAAATTTGGTTGACTTTATTTGCAACCAAAATATACGAGTGTACAGTAACAAGTTCTGCGACTCATTTTATCACCCCTGATTTGATTCATAGTCATACATTATTCATAAAAAGTTTAGTCCACCTCGGATCGATAGGAACTTTCGGCATTTTGTATGGAACAACAATATCAAAGTTCAGACTACAATCCAGATTTCCTCTAATTTTTACGAAGTTGAACTTGAACTAGGTTAGCTCAAAGCCCAGTGTGTGTTTATGGTAGGATTTGAACCATGGATCACACAAGCTAGAAGCCGATGATTTGGACACAAAAGATTCCGCTTCCCCGCGCACAGAGTGCCTATTCGAAACTATAGGAGTTTGTGGCAAATTATGTTTCCTAAACGTTGAATAAGCTTAAATATTGCTTGAGCCTTACTTTGATCATGCCCGCACGCATAAATTGCAACGAATACTCAGTTTCTGATCGGTTAGAAACACATTACAAAGAAATCTTTGCTAAATTTCGGTTATGATGGCCCTCTTTGATGAGAAAATTCGCTCCCAAAGTCATCCTCCGCCATCACCATTTACATGATTCTCTATTGTCGGCCACTACAAGCTATCGCCCCTCTACACAATGGCGATGATGGACAATTGTGTAGAGGCTTTATGATGGTGGCCTTCATGGCAACTATTACAGTGACCCACCGTGAGTCATTGTGACCTAATATTAAAAGTTCGCGCATATGATCGATTCTTTCTCGCAAAATCACTCATTTTGGACGTCCTTTGCGATTTTCGTCGCTGACCCAACTACAAACAGTTAAATTCACTATACCATCGATATAGACTGGTTTTGGATGGTGATTTTTCAAATTAAGTGAATTTGTTCTGTTGTTCTGTTTTTGAGATAATCATAAATAGATAATCATATCAGGAGTTAATTCCACTTTTTGACCGAGATGAATTTTTCAAGTCACTGTGAACATCGTAGATAGCGGTCGTACGTCAAAACGTTTTGAGTACGTTTGTACTAAAAAAAAATATCATATTTGTTGTAGCAGTATTACAGTTGCCAATTCTGAGTAGACAATAATGAGTGCAAGGACAGTAAGAAGGTTAGGAGTAGACAGTAATAGTAGGCGCAAAGAGTGGACAGAAATGGAGCCCATTGGTCTGCTTCTGTAACTTGAGTAGAGAAAAATGTCTATCAGATAACGTCACGGAAATTCACCATGCATAACTCTAAAAATTGAGTTTGAAAGTTTCTGTACAGTACGATTGAGAATTCTGTGCTGAAATGTGCGTGGAACAATGAAACGTTAATATTTGGAACAGAAACAGGAAAGTATACACTTCAAAGTTGCTTACGTGTGAAAGACTGCTTCTGAATTCGTTCTTTCTACAGCTGCTTAGTTTGTACTTGTTGTTTAGGATCTATTTATTTTTTCGTCTATAATATATTTTTTTACGTTGATTGTTTATTAGTAATGGAAATTTTAGTAAAATAAGCCCGTAACTACAATAATAAGATTACTTGTTTATTTTTAATAGTTCGAGATGAACAAGCTAAATATGGCAACTATACTCCCGCTACTAAACGAGATTTCAGAGAGTCGGCAGATCCTTTTACCATTCCGGAAGCGATGTATCTGAAGCTGCCTCATTTCAACAAAGAAAGAGCATATAAACTTCTGGAGGAATTTACTGCTCACAAGAAAAATTGAATAAGGAAGACTTATATTCCTAAAACTGAGAGGATGTATTTTCCGGCAGATTGCGAACAAGTATTTTACCTGACCACTTTTGAATTTTTGTGCACTATGAATACTCAGAAACTGGTATTTATATCAATAATAAATCAAAATAAATAGTAACAATCAAAGCAATAATAATAAACGTAATCAATTTATTATAACGCAATACCAGCTCCACATATGCTGACCAGGCATCATCTCTACGATTGACTCCGGCGTCAATTGTAGAGAAAAGCAAGTGTTGCTCCCTTCTGAAGCGGGCGCAATGGAAAAAGGTATGCAAAGGTATGTCATCACTTTCCTTAGCACAGTACTTACAGAACTCCGTCCTGACTCTCCACATTCTGTGAAGGTATTTCCTGTAGCCGTGGCCCCATAGGAGCTGGCACAGGTAGAAGTATATTTCACCGTGGTCGCGATTAAGCCAAGGTTTTAAGGCGCAAATTAGCCTAATCGTCCATGCTCCCTTCGAGCTAGTAGCTCAGCGCTCCTCCCAAAGATCAAGCGTTCGCGCTCGTGATTGAGCAGCCAAAATTTCTCTTCCCACTTCTACTCTGTTCAGGAACACCTCCCTGCGTTTGTTCGCCAATAGATCAATTGGGATTACTCCCGCTATCACTAACACGGCGTTTTCTGAAACTGCTCTGTTGCTACTTGCAATTCGCAGCGCTGCCCTACGCTGGACGCTCACCATCGTAGCTCGATACTTTTCAAACCTTAACACAGTGGCCCATATCTCCGCGCCGCACAGCAGCATTGAATGGACCACCGTCATAAGGAGCTTACGTTTACTCGGACTTGGACCGCGAACGTTTGCCATGAGTCGCATAGAGGAAGGATGTCTCACAGATTCCTGAAAGCCTGACAGAACGGAAGTAAACTAATGGGACACCTGATAGGTGGAAGTAGCACGGCCGAGTTGAAGTAATGCGAAAACGGTTCCGGCTCGGTCGGCGGGTGATGTTTTTTAGAGAGTACGAATCTCACATAATCTTGTATCGTTCGCAGGATACCTATTGAAGGTTTTTGACATCTACTCCCAAAAAAAAAATCAATTTATTATCAATAAACATATATGCTCCTCGACTATTATTCTCCATATTTCATTTCATAAGTATCTTTCAATATGATATTACAAAATTTAAACTTAACACAGGTACAAATTTTCATTGTTATAAAAATTTCAAGGGTTAGAATGATAAAATATACGCCCATACCTTTTGGGAAGCCGCTGAAGATAACCAAATTCGGAAATAAATAACATGATGGTTCCTTATGGAGTATTTTTAGTAAATTACCACATGGTTAAATGGCATATGGCTAAGAGTCTACAGACTATATTATCCTGAACAAGGGATCAAAACACCAGCACAAAATAAATCTCTAATTTGTATTTTGGTTGCTAATAAGCCCTGAGTGTTTCATCGATATTAATTTCAGTCACTCAGAGCGAAGTTCATGCAATGATGGAAAGAGATTGATTTTAAGGCAATCAAAATTTATATAGAATAAATTATTTAACTATAAAATAAAACATCGATCTATAAAATATATCTACCAATGAACCTATGCATCTACTTATAAAATAAAAAAGCTAATAGTAGAAACTCAATTCTAGTATAATAAGTTAGCTTGGAGGAATTTGGATTGAGTTTGCAAATTAGATTTTATTAGTTTAGTGCTGGATGCAGCACGGCAATTTGCCATTTTTCAAAACCTTTTTTATTCTTAATATAGCAAAATAAATAAAATGAATTGGTTTTAAAAAGTATATCTAGCGAAAGTCGTCTTTCACCGTCCATACACATGAGAAGCCGGTTTCTGAAAGATTCATATAATTTCTAGAGCATGTCTGCGGTTATAGTGGCGATTTCAGTCCGTATATTGTCCTGTAGGGCTTCTCGGATCTGGGGGCGATTGCTATTGACTTTTGATTTCAGATAACTCTAGACCACCTACAGTCAGTCGTCCTGATAATGCGGAAGAAGTTATTTGCTAGCCCTTAAAATAGTAGAGAAGAAAAAAGTCATGGAGAAAAACTGCTATTAATAAATGACTTGTACTGGACCTGTCATGACATCTATTCCAAATTTGAGTGCTACAAGATGTCCTGGAGCCGTCTCATTTCCCCGCAATTTTGAGGTATGCTAGATTAATTTTCTTTTTCTTCATAAGATACAACTAACATTACATATAAGACCAGAAAACTTTAGTATTTTAAGATGTTGAAACAATATATCGCGTAGGTTTAAGTGCCCAGGGACTCATGTCCCTATTATATTCATATTTTTCTATGCTTCGTGTGCAATCAAATTTAAATTTAATCACATAAAACTGTTTGTTTCTAAAGCTTTGCATATTATTTTTCATTGTACCATATTTGTATATGTTTGATGAAGCATTATGTTATTCTCTTATCTATATTTACTCCAACTGGGTTCAAAATAATACTTAAAATAATAATAAAAAAATGGTTCTAGTTTATGTTAAATTGTTGATTTGCCACGGTTAAAATTCATTTTAATTGTCAATTCTATTATATGCATTTTGGAATGCTCGTATCTGATATGGCTGTTAAATTCGTAATTGTTAATTTTTAGTCACGGTTAAATAACATTAACACTGAATGAATGAATTCTGACTTTATATAGTGCTTTAATTTGATGAAATGACGATATGTTTACAAAGTTTCTATTTATAAACGTGCCCCACTAAAATCTTCATGCCTTGTTATAAAGGAATTGACATATTAAAAACCTTTCAGTTACAAGTGAGCGAGAATTAAAACGCAATATGGTATGGTATACCTGCTGTTTCGATTTTTTGTTTTGCAGCAACAATGAAATTAATTCGAATTAAACCATAGAGCATATTAAACTGTTTCTAACGGTTCAACGCTAATTCGATACACCTTTCAATACAGTTGTAATAAAATTATAACACCAATTCATAGAGTCACAATTCGCAATTTATAGAGTGTTGATGACTATTAGTTTCGCATCAAAATGATGCTTATTATGCTATGCTGCAAATTGCGAAATTTGGATTCGATATTTAAAACTATAGTAATCGACAATATGATATTCAGCAATGCTCTGATTTGTTCTTTTTTATGACATTTCTCAATAATTTTATGAGTATTTTCGAATGTATATTTTTCAGCCATTTACTCTATTATATTTCCTTTATGCATTTTTTAAATTTTTCAGTCGAAATGCATCAAAAGCTATGTAGCTTAAAAGAATTGTTCTCCTGAAAACTGAGATATTTCGTAAATCATCTCAAATGTTTCATTGATTTAGAAAGGAGAAATCAACTTACATATTGAGACTCTTTTGCCAAGAAAACTTCAGAGGTGTATTTGTGTGTGATAAGCACATGAACACAATATAAATTTAGTTTGTACCATCAAAACTTAATGTTCGAAATAAACTTAGGGGAAAACATGAAATATTGTTCAACCTCTAACTACTTACTTATCTATTTATTAAAACTCAATTTATTTACCTATTTGACAAAACTCAATCATAATTCTCTACCAGCTCGTAAAGAACCGCAATTTAGGTTTCATATGAAATAGACAACGAACTAACATGTACTTCATAATACTTTAAACCAACAATCATCACTTCTAAAAACACCAAAATCCCCACAAGCAATCTAACGGAATATTTAAAAATGTTGTTATCACCCAAGTAAATTCTATTAGATTAAAATATCAGCGCACGAACGAGTTGAGTGAACTCTTTCAGCAAACCAGAAAGAATGTTCCGCCTTAGTCTTTTGCATATTGCCATTATAAACTAATTATTAAACATAAAGATGCATAAAATGGTAAAAATTGAAAAACAGTTGTGCGAAAAGTTCAAGCACCTGCAAAAACCAGTTCAGCGCAAAACTCTTTTATCTTCCTATGTACTATCTAAATTTACCTATCAGACTCATTTTATATAGTTCTTGACATTGAAGAAATTTTTTTGATTTTTCCCAAAAAGCGGGTAGATTTCAACCGGAGAAAAAATCGAAACCAAACACCACATCAACGACCTTTCCAATCTAATCAACCAAAAAATGTATTTCATGAAATAGCTCCACTAGTCCGAGATGCATACCTGTAAGCAATCCGGTCCAGTTTGACCGCAGGCTTATGTCATGAGAAAGTAGTATTGGCTGAAACGCGAGGAAAACACATAAATATGCAAATTCGTTTCTTTAGACAGTCGTCCCCCGAGATATTCATTGTGGCATTGACTTTGAAATATTTCGAATGTGTTTAAAACGAAGCAGCAATTGGAGCAGCATTTGGTTAGTTTTGTCGAAATTACTTTCAGTTCAGAGGTGCGCTCATAGTAATACCAAGATCAAGAATATATGTGGTCGACTATGCTTTCGATCGCCTTGGGAAGAGTAATATTACCTTCCGCCATGAATCGGGGAGAGATTAAGAAAAACATAAGATAGATAAAAAGATGGCTTCGGGAGAAGAATGAAATAAGTCGTAATGCCAGTTTTTTAAGAGGTCATTGAACATATAAGAAATCGATTTGATGTTGAATCGAAAATGACGGAATTTGATTTGAATATGCTTCTGGATCTAAAATTCATTTTTTCGAAAGAAAATTCGAGAAAAAATTGCTGTATTGACTCAAAATTGAAGATTGAAGAATATTCATAGCCGTTGCTAGGAATGATAGTGTCGAAGATCTATTAAAGGATTAGAAGTACAAGCAATATCCCCCTAATAAACACATGTGGATTAACAAATTTCTACTCATTCATACATATTTATTGCGCCAGAAAATTCGCCTCCACTAACTTGATTTTGTATCAAAATCAGGTTCGTTCAGTCTATACTAGGCTTTAGACAACATCTTCGATTCGTTTGCCAAAAAGCATGCTAACGTCAGTTTTCATGATTTTCCCCACAACGACATGAAGAATTCTACAAGCGTAAACTGGCAAATCGTTTAACGAGCTAGAATGAATCTCACGCACCAAAGGGAACTAATTGGAAGACTTTTTTGTATCAACAACCTAATTATTAGCAATATTTTTAATTCTTTTCTTGTGAACTCCCGAAGTTAATTTTCCACTGTTTATGACCTTTTCCACTAAACCAAATGTGGATACGAAGATAACATCCATGAAACTAGTTTTAACGATACAATATCGTCTTCGAAATATACGCCATTTGTCTTTAATATTGAATTTGCGCATGTTTTTTAAATATTGTTGATAAGTTGATTAAACGTAGTTGTTTATTATTAATATACATTAAGAACAAATTTATTACTTGCTTCTTTTGTCACTAGTTCCAGTTCTTGATTTCTTCAAAGGGCGATGAGCTTTTTACGCATCCATTTCATGTTGTCTGCTATTTAACATCTGCTACTTGCCGAGGAATGGAAAAAATACCTCCTTTCTTCTAAATTTTTTTCAAATATGTTTTTTTTTAATCTCCTAATATTAAAAATATGTCCCTCTCTCTTCTCTAAACATTTCTTATGCATGGCTTTATCAAAGAACATTCAAAGGACATAGTGGACATTCACTAGTAGCAAAATTCACCAATTAAACACAAACAACATTCAACGACGAAATATGTTCAGACAAAAAAAAAAATGAAAAGCGCCAGAACTTTTTTGGGTTTCTATCGAGAACAGATAAGATTAGTAGAACTGAGGATCTTTCAGTGAATCCTAGTAAAACGAAACTTTTGTTTCCCAGAAGAAGCAAATTGATAGGACTAATAGTGCTTCCAAAAATTTAGGGGCGGAGTTCTTCAACGAGTAATCTCAAAGCTAGTACAAACCTCCGAACGAAGATACATTTTGACAAGTTTCCATTATCTGGTCATTCTTCGGAGCGAATATTTGGACAAAGGAGAAAAGCGCAGACTCTGTTGAATATTTAAAACCAGTACTAACATCCGGATGTTCGGACTAACTTTAGACAAACAATTTCTATGGAAGAAGTATGTGGAAGTGAATCTTACTCGTGCTTAAAATACTTTCGACCAACGCAAGAAAGCTTTCGTCCTCACATGGGGTTCGAATCCTCATGTAGTTATGTGGATATACGAAACAGCCACAAGGACGTTTTTAGGTGCACTTTTGACAAGCTCGAGTATTACAGAGGAATGTGTGACTGGGTCACTTGGTGCCCTGAGTACTACTCCTGGTGTCGCCTTTGATGCGCCTCTCAATCTGCCGTCGCTCAACATTCAAATAAAAAGTTTAGCAAAGAGCTCTGCCTACAAACTAATTCAATTTGGAGTATGGGACGATAACGCAGATAGGTACGATAGAGTGTAGGTTCGATGTGTTAAATCCCTCCAGACTTGCCTTTGCACGCTCGAGTGCCACTGCTCAATTTCGGAACAGTACACGAAGTAATCTTCTTTAAAAAAAAGTAACTAGGAGCGTCCAGATGCGTGTTTGGGAGGATATTCTAAGATCTTCTTTACGGACGACTCGAGTCAGACATTAGATATGGAATTGGCATTCGAATTGCACGAACGTGAGAACTACAAATATTGTAGCTTATGATTGATTTTTATTTGGCTAGGCTAAAATATCTGATACATTTTGGCTGTATCATTTTTGTGCACCAGCGACATTCGTGTATCAGTGACAAAGTATTAGGTTGATACAATAGGTCTTGTACAGAATGACGTTTGCCCATTCTGCTTAGAAGATACTGACTCTGCGAAGCATTTCTTCTTTATGCCACGCAATCGCGTCATATATACAAATGCTTCGGCTGGAATGTGGCGATAATGCAGAGGGTAGTCTTTCCCCCTATCGTGGATCCTGAATTTTCTAAAAAGATCCAGGAAACTATGGAAGACTGGAGATGTGATTACAATGGGTTTTTCTGGCATGAGTGCTTGAAAGTGCTAGGCGTCTCTCCCCAGCCCACATACACAGACGCTACTAACCTAATTTGTGCTCTGTAGAGGCGTAAAAAACCCGATAATTAGTGGTATAATAGAGAGTGAGCTGTGGTGGTGTTACCGACGTTCATTTTTGTTAGAAAGGAATCAAATCGAAAGATTACCAAACTGTCTGGAAAGGCGCTTTGAGGCCAAACATATAAAGCCTTCGCCAGTAAGCCATGAGCATTTCGACAAGTTTCTACTTCAGCTCAGAAAGTGATGTGCCGAGCTTTTAAGTTAACTTAAGTCAGGGCTAAGTTAATTCAGGTACTTGAATCAAATCAAGAGCAAAGTAAAATGTGATACAACTTTGTTTTAACCTTCTAATTATAAGAATAGAACCGGACCTAGATGACCAGCGCAATGCCTGATGTTACCGTATAGTTAACTACCGAGAAACGTTACATTTCCCTTGTGATTTTCAAATTAAGTTATGACCCAATCAATAAATTTTCCTATTTAGGATTTTAGAAAGATGCGAATTACATAGAAAAAAATGACATGATGTAGTTTATCAAAAGCTTTCATGAGATCGGTGTAAGTACAAATTTACAAACAATAGATTAGATGTATTTGGGAAAAGAATATACTGGGTTACCAAGTTTCTTCTAAAAGATTGTTTGTGGATTTTTTCTTCAATATGCTACCGCAGCCAGATCCAATTGTTTCAAACTTAAGTCAATGGAATTTATATTGTTGCCTTTCATTTCATCGACAATGAGGCTTTGGGTCGTTGAGTACTAACGGCTTGGCCAGTCCGTAGGGTAGAGTGTTGGCTGGCAGTCTGTATACTTGCTGATTTAAATCGGAATTACATCTGTATTATAGCAGAGCTGAAAGTCACTCATCCACTATGGTACAAAGTGTTAATGAATGAATCTTATGCAGCTTCAATGTAGTCATAGTTTTAATTCCTAAGCTAATTGGATTGACGTGGAGTATCATTACTAATTCTTTCTGCACTAGGTGAAAAGAGACTCTTCAACGTCGAATTCTTAGATAAGCTAGCAAAACATTACCACACACATTTTTGAAAAAGGTTAATACGAAAAACTTACCGATGATTCTTACCAAATGCTTCAAAAACATTTGGACAAACAGTGCAGACACCTGCATATTTTCGTCTCATCTCACAACAATAATTCCATTTAACACCACCAAGTTTTTAAAAAGTGACACTACCAAATTTTGACACAATCATCAACTTTCATTCAATCCACCTCAGCATGTTACCCTGAGAAAGTAGGACAATAATCGCAGAAAACAAGACCATCTCCAGTCTAATCTTTTTTATTTATTTCTAATTACTTTCAAAAAAGGAAAAGTCTAATCACTAAAGTCATAAACAACACTTAGTTTCTTTCTTCTAACGCATCCACTAGAAATTGAAGAATCAACAATGAAGGTCAAGTCAAGTGAAGCAGCATCAAAGAATTCATCATACTTGGATGCGAAATCACCACATCAGCCTAGCCTTCTACAATCTTTAGCATTTAACACTTCATTCGTCTTTTGCATCAGTTTGATCAAAAAGCTTACGGTATATTTTCTGATGACTATGCGGTAAAAATCGCAACATGGTACACGTAGTGGAGAAATAGTATAATAAGAAACAAAAAGGAAGACATAACAACTGGTGTCGTCACTGAGCTCGGTTCAAATAGGAGAGTAACACGTTGGCCAATAAGAATCATTGTAAATGTTGTGAATTTCAAGATATTGCTGGTAGTATGAGTCATGGACGGTAAAAGGTAGCGCTGTACTTAGAGTCTAGCTACACTAAATTGAGGTTTTGTGTTGTGCTAGCATTGCTGCCTCTGGTCAATGCGGAGAATTTATTTCTAACAACCACTGGTGGTATTGATTTGGGCATGTATGAAAATGCATGGGAAGATACTACCATTAACATTTCTTCAGATCCGAATGCTTACAATTTATTTGTGTGACAACGCAGTGATGAAATACCGATAAATGGATGTGATGTGGATAATTGAATGTAATGTTTGGAAACGATTATGAATGCATTATGATTGTCTAGACATATACGAAAACAGCTAATAGATTGTAGATTTCGAATCACAATTTACCGATAGCTATTAAACATGAACATATGTGGACATGGGCATTAAAATCAAATTTAAGAAAAAATATTTTACTGCAATGAAAGTTCGGTTTATTGCCAAAGATTCTTACATAATTCAATTCTTATTGCTAGTCAAATACGAAAGTTACTTAACTTATAGCACAAATAATTTTTCGAATTTGAGAATCAAACACATTGCGCATAAATATTTAATACCAACTACACTAATTGTGTAATTTAAGCGCAAATAATATTTTTAATAGATTATAGTTCATAAATGAAGCAAGTGAGAGCGGCTCCATAATTTTATAGGTTATTTAATTGAACGATACATAGGTTATTTCTTTTTCGCTCCATGCACATTTTGACCACAGCTGATCAGATTTTACGATAATGGTGATTTGTTATTGTTATGCATTATTTTTAGTGATTATGCATTATTTTTAGAAGATATATCAAGATGACTTAGAGCACACATCAAGATTATTTAATATATAAAGATTACTTAAAACACTCAGAATTACTGATTTTTTTCAAGATAAGTGTGGTTATGGTAGACGGGATTGAAATGTCCAGCAAGGAAGTCAACACAATATTAAAGAAAGAAAACGCCAAACCATTAAGCTTTGGATGGTGTTATAGAGAGAGAGGGTGCCCTTTTTATAGCGGCATTAATCTTATATAAGCTCTCTTGCTATCTAAGAATGAGGAAATGGCTGGTGGTATTTTCTAGAATGTAGGCTAGGATTTTACAGCGTTATAAAGAAGTTGTAATGTTTTAGAATTGCTCTAGACAAAAATCAAACGTGAACTTTAGTTGTGTTCACACTTCTTTGGGGGAAGATTACTTTGTGCTATGGAATTTTAGAGCTTCATGCGGATTGATATCAGACCAGGAAGTCAATTTTATATTAAAAATTTGTTTATTCCAAATTGCATCACATCGTCTTGATCTATATACTTTTTCATTTTCCTAATAAAGAAATTAGCTCATCGGTAAACAACGGTGAAGAAGTTGGACAAGTGACTTTGGCAAGCCTCCATCGAACTTAACTTTGTTTTAATTAGTAAGTTATGTAAGTAGAAAAATGAATAATTGTCTGACGGTTCACTATATGGTACAAGTATTAAAGCTTCCCGCCCGTACTTTTTCCTTTGATGACTGACGAGTCGTCAAACATATTTGTGGTATTGTTTTATCGTGACAGAATGCTCCACTTTTTTATTGGCCAATTGTTGTCGGTTTTGATTCGGCTTTTACATTGTTTTGACAATGATCGCTTAAAACTACACTATCATACGTAATCCAAATGCGCTGAATTCGTTTCGAAGAAGTACAGCATTACAAACGGACAATTGATCCTTTGATTTTTTTAGGCCAATTCATAAGACAGCCAAACATTTATTTTTTGTGTCCAGCCTTATCCAAGTGGTTTAAAACTATTTTTTCATGAACATTCAGCTCCTTGGCTAACTCATAAGAACTTATTTTTCGATCTTTCTCGACTTCTACCAAGGATTTCGTCGAATTGTTCCGTCTTGCGTTGATCTGAGCTCACATTTTCACATTTGTTGTGTGTGAAACGACTGGGCCAAAACAGTACTTTACGTATTGCTACAAAAACTTGTTCTTCAACCCAATAAAACCCACGTAATCTCGATCGTGTCTACAGACTGGCAAACAATTAAGGGATACGCAGGTTGATCCTAATACGCCCTTCAAACTACTTCGTGTGGAGATGAGGCCGAATCGGAGAAAACGGTAATTCGATTTTCGAACAGGTGGCCACCATTAGAATCAAAAATCCACTAGGCAATAAATTGAAGACCACTATTTGCTACAATGAGCAAACATGGCTATTTAGAAGATATAAGCACAAAATCGAAAACTTATTTATTTAAACGTTCAACTTAATCATCAAGTATGACAGTAATATGCTGTGAAGGTATCGCGATCAACATTAAATTAAAAAAAAAATAACTTTACTTTATAACCAACATACTGTGTGATGGAGAAATACAACATTGTCGAGGAATGGCGCATTTCTCCTGCTATTGGATCTAGATTTCATAATTAAAGACCAGATTATTAACGCATTGGTCGAAGACGAAATTTGCTTTTGAAATTAAAAGAAACTGGTCATAGCTTGTAAGAAGCTCCATAGTCAAGTAAATAGAGCACTGGTTAAGCGTGACAGCTAGTTGTTTCAAATCTGAACGCTGTACATCGCTCTCTCAGCGGACGCAGTTGTAAGTAGGATCCTAGCTGTGAGTAAAATCCTAGTTGTGACTAGGATCCTACCTGTCACTACAACTCTAGCTGTTAGTAGGATCCTAGCTGTCACTAGAATTCTAGCTGTGAGTAGTATCCCAACTGTTAGTATCCCAACTGTGAGTAGGTTCCTAGTTGGGAATAGGAACCTGAGGTGAATTAGAAGAAATGTGATGCATTAAACTTATCATTCGCAATAACTAATTAATGAAACCCTTGCTATACTACTTTCATTTGCAATATAATCCAAACGTGTTCTGTTGACACAAGTTTACTTTGCAGAAAAAAGCTCCTCAAGGTGTTTTTCGTCTCATATATTGACCAAAAGACAACGACCATATGAATGAAATTATATATTATGATAGGAAAAGTATTGGAGGAACTTAGATAATACTTAGGGGTTACACTGGTCGGGCTCTTTTTTTCTGGACGAAACTGACTTGGAAGAACATTTTTTTTAATGCGATGTACTGTAAGTGTGCGTTTCAATGTGGATGTGATGTATGCGCGCGTGAAATTCCTTTTCAATATTCAGATATTTTTATGATTTTGTTTGATGTAAAACCTTTGTGAGCAGAGACTTATTCTAGATCTGCCTTTATAAATGCTAGTTCACAAGTAAAAAAACTTGCTTCTTCCATTACTGGCGATTTATATGCGAGTCAATAGAATTTTTGAAGGTAAGTCGCAACAGATTACCATCATTTTCGCATGATTTGCAAATATTAACGTATATTTTTCTGCTATAAAACTTGTTACATACGTCGCAAAAAACCTCACCTGCCTGTTATCATTCACCGGCAACAAACAAGGTATTTTTAGCTTCCGTTACCAGAAACAACGTCCACATCGAAAAATATGTGACATGCAGTCGGAATAAACTACACGACACCGTGCGGGCAGCCAATCTATGACTGAGCCGCCAAGCAAACAAAGGTCATTCGCCCTGTGCATAAAAATCGAACTAACTGAGCCATCTTCGATGAGCGTGATGGCAACGAAGACATGAAATCAACAATGCATACCACATTGAGGAACATGCAAGCGGAGCCATATAGATCTATAGGTGATATCGTAAACCGGTAGCAAACACAATGTGTTTTTCTTACCGCTTAGTTCAATTACATCATAGAATGGCAAGTGCCAGAAGAATAGGGTCGACGAGTTAAATGAACTTGAATCAGTCGCTTTCTCTCAGACCGGAACTTACTAACATTGCAACAGATGGCATCAAGTGCTATCCGCGCCTACGCATTTTATTCAATGAACTAAAGTCCGAATCAGTCGACTTCTCTGTTCATCTCAACACGACTGATTGTAGATCCGAGACATCATTTCATTGACTTCGCAACGCTCAAGAAAAGTGACACGTCACAAGAGTTCTGTTGGAGCTCGGGCGGCTGGATCTGATGTCAAACACATGGCTGCTCCAGCAGATCATCGCCACGCACGCACACCACCGCACAATATCCCGGAGAAAATTGAAAAATCCTCCAGACTGCACAGCCGACTTTTCTATCTGGACACGGGAAAATAGCAGCACTTAGAACTACTAGCCGCACGTACACGTTTTCATGATATATTCTTGTTCAGCATCCGACCAGTCGCGATTTTTTCAAATTAGAAAACTCAAGTAAATTCGAGGAAAATCCCCGTTGAAGACATAAATCATACAAAATACAAAAATCTACTCACAGAATTCCACCAGAACAAATTCGTTTGCTTTCAGGGCTTCATGGAAATTGCCCTTGGTGAGAACTAGGACTTCATCTTCAGTCTTGATATCTTCGGCAATAGCCAGAACCAATAAACCGCACAAAATCGTCAAAAACTTCATACTATTTGACTTAACTAATCTCTTTCTAAATGTATCGAAGCAGAATTACTCTAAGAGCTAGTTTTTCCAATAAGCCAATCAACTTTTTAACTGCAGTTGATGTCCGACGTCGACAAATTACGAAGACGATATGCTAACCCACCAACTCCACGAAACAGCTCGAACGCAACTGAACTGAAAATTGTCTGCTTCGAATAAAAATGACGGCAGCAGAAGAAAAGTGCCGCGTGAGAGAATTCAATGGGAAGAATGGGACAGAAGGAAGGGAAATTTGTAATTAGCGAGAGCGAGAAAAAGCCAATTCTTTGCTTGACACGAAAGTGAAATGTCAAATTGAAGATTTTCGAATTTCGAAAAGTTTGTTTGGATTAGAAGCGCGAAATTACTTCGAATGTGCCGAGTAATAATAGACGAGGAAGTATTGTTTTTTATTGAAGAAATGAACTTTGTTTCTCAGATGATTTTCTAATATCATTCAAATTCAATTATTTTTCCATCATCTTCTAGAGACAAAAGATGAAAGGACAGTTAAGATTTCGCATATTTTTATATTTCATGCTAGAAAAGTTGCTTCAGCGTTGAGAAAATTAAACAAATAAAAGTTAGAACTTAGAAAAAACAACAAGTGTGTTTGATTGCGAACACCTTAGAGAAGATATCGAAGATGTTATGCTATTTTTCAATAATATATTTAATACTTCAGCTTTTTCGATAGTCTACCTCTGACATTATTTTTTCTTTTCTTTGAACGTGTAGTATGTTACTTGGAGTCATTCTATTAGGCGTATGCATTGCCTTAATTATCTTAGTAAATATCCATTTTTGAAATTTGACTCCAATTTAACAGGCATAAGTATCTTCAGGCAGCACGTGACACTTGTAGATCAATTTCCAGGCCTATATCTAAGTAATATTAAATTCTAAACAAACTAATAAAAAATATTTTTCATATTACTAATAATTTATCTTAAATATTTAGATTGATCTTATTTTTATTCCTATTTTCCTGAAAACCATATTTTCTTCAGAGTTAACTACTCGTTTGTTGATATTTTTTTCGAAAATCTTACTAAGCGAACTTATTGAAGCAATTAGTCAGTAATTAAAACGATTTGTTTCTTCTCTTGATACATACAGGCACTATCATTATGTCTTTTAGCTTCATAGGGAATTCACTTTTACTATAACATGATAATTTATGATTGCTGCAATTTGGGGTGAATTTCATTAGGAACTAGCTTTAGATCTTGTGACGTTATTCTACCAATTCCGGGAGAAGAATTTCTTGGACGTGTTAAGTATGCCAAATAATCCAACAAGATCAGTATTCTCAATAAATAGTGGCATTGAGTTAAACAGAATTTTCTGCCTTCTAAAGACGTCAACACTAAAATTGGTGTTTGAGTTTTTGCATAGTTTTTCACACATAGACTTCAATTAGTCAAATAGATAGTTGGGTGTGATCGGCAAGCTAGTTTTGGTGGTCTTTTACTCTAAAAAAAATTGTTGATTAATAACGATAATAGGATATCACCTGCAGCAGAGGCAATATGTTTTTAAAAATACTTCTTTACAATTTTAATCATTGAGCAAACTATATTCTTCAAAGTTGGGCAATCCGATTTTATTTTGCTATCATTTGAAATACATCTATATTCATACATTTTTTAGAAAATTTCCTTTTTTGCAATTTCTGTAATTAAATCTTTATGATTAATTATAAAGTTGAAATTTTATTTCTGACCGTCGGTTGGAGTTGTTTTTTGATACCAGATTCTGTTCTATATAATAGTATGGCCATCTGAATCTGGTCATTTTGAGTATTCTACGTAAAAACAACAATGTGTGTGTTAACTGTAGTGGATAAATGATCTCATTAAGCAGCTGAGGTTAAAGTAACTCTTGTAGGGCTACTATTTGGGAGAATCACTTTATTCCTAGCCAACAATTATTATAATTAACACAGACGTTATTATTAAAGTTAATGGTGTCTATATGGGTATCAGCTACAACTATTTAATTATTAAATTTTTGATACAAATTTTCTGCATATCCCACAAAGGCATCAGTATCATAGTTTTGGATTGTAAAGAAAGTTCCTGAGTAAATTGATTGTAGGCCATGTCATATTCAACAGAAATAATACCAGTGTGATATCTGCTAAATAATGCAGCAGCTTCTACCGAATGTTCCTTTTTATATACACAGCAGTATCTTTCCTCTTCCAAACCCTCCATCGCTCAATATGAACGGTCAACGCGCATTATTTCGATTTTTGATTTTTTACATCCTAGACAAATTGGAGAAACTGTATAAGAAAAAATACATATCCACATTTTGAAAATTTTTGTTGAATGTGTCGCCAAGAATGTAGTGGTTGCAGCTGCAAATATTTGCGTACTTTTAATTTTTGGAGCTGGCTCTAACGCTCACCGTAAAGTGTGGGGTAGAATCGATAGCAATGGCCGTGGTGAGGTACCTTATGACTTTATCTTGATCTATAACTTGTCCGTTGCCAGTGCTGGCAATGAAGCACTCTTCTTCATGGGAGGGATGCTCTTGAGGCTACTTTAATTAGTGTGCGATACCCGAATCTTCTGGATAGATGGAAGGCACCCAGGAATGTTTGTTCTCTGATCACAGATACGTATCTTTTAATATGGGCGGCCGTAGCTTAACGGGGCAGATACCTTATATTAACAGGAAAAGAACGGTCTGAACGAAGCTATAATTCACGGTTCGATTCGCACTGGAAACATTTTAGGGGAGAAAGCCAGAGGGAATCCAAAGTCTCCATGGTGTAATGTGGATATTGCCACTTTGCGAAAAGAGTTCGGGATAGATTTCAACTTTGCAAAAATATTTGATGGTGATGGTATAAATCGGAATTGAAGACCTTTAAATATGCCGTACGTAAGACAAAGAAATTCTCATGGAGATTCTTCTATGGAAACATGCTTTCAGTGAGTCTAATCGCCTCCGAAATGTCTCAGTTCCGAATGCTATAGGATGCACCCAGAGCCCTAATGACATCTAGACTAGTGGAATACCAACACTTTAACTGCTGTTATAGACTCGTACTATAGTCCCCTAGCATACTCAGTGTATGAAATGCCATTCAAATTCTTGGACCGTACTTCCGACTGATTAAGACGTCTACAAAAGCAGCACTACTGTGGCTGAAGGAGATCTATAGTGTAAACTTGCGCTTCTCGTAAAAATCCCATCAGCCAGCGGGAAACAAAAGTTATATTCATCCCTAACGTAGGAAAAATCTCATAAGTCAAACCTAAAGACTATAAATCCATATGTCTCTCTGTCTTGCTAAAAATTCTGGAAAAGAACAATGGTTATGATATAAAAAATTCAACAGGTCCCACGTCAATCTGCCAGTGTCTATACCAAAGCCAAGTCTGTTGAAACTGCTCTTCATGCTCTCATAGAGCAAATTGAAAAATCTTCGGCTCCTAAAGAATAGATGTTTGCCGCCTTTCAAGACATTGAAGGGGCTCAATGTCTTGAAAGGCGACAACAACATCAAGTTTGATGCTTTTGTAGAACCGTTTGCGATGCTAGACGTTGATATGCAGCTTATAGGTTTTATCGAACAACTCCTCAAGAACAGAGTGGTATCCTATTCTTCAGCTAATGCTCGCTTACGTTGAGGTGGTATCCTTTCTCCCCTGTTGTGAAGCATTACGATATATGCTTTTCTGATGATGCAAGTACATGCTGGCTGCAAAGTTATTGCTTACACAGACGATACAGCAATAGCAGTATCAGGAAATATCTACCTACACTTTCGGAGAGGCTAAATCATTTGCTTCTGGTTGAAGTTGAGAATCTGGTTTGAATGTGAATCCAGGTTACAACAAAGTTCAAAGTTCTTCGATTTGGTTAACGGAAATTTGACGGAGTATCAACTGATCTGAGCCAGAGTATAAAATATTTAGGTATGATCCTCGAATCGAAGTCTCTATGGAACGAAAAGGAGCGGAAAGCGCCGCAAGGTATTCGGTGCACTTTACAGTTGCAAAAGAGCCATAGGAGCGATTTGGGGTTTGGAGCCTCGGATTGTTACCTGGCTTTATACCGTTGAGGTTGAGCCTATACTACTATGTGGGATATACATACATATGTGTCATCTAGAAATCTAGTTCGAAGTGTATTGATAAGTGAGGACGATTTTTAGTAGGATTTGAATATTATAAGTATTTTTTGAGGCAGAATTTAACTTTTTTAACACTCCAATCAAGGGTTCCATTTGGTCTCTAATATTATTTTTGTAGTCCCACCATGTCATTTTTTCGTCTCCAATTAAGCCACTTTATTTGTGTTATTTATGTTTGTTACCAGTTGGAATATCTCTTAAGATAAGGGTTAGCAAAATCTTGCATCGTTCGTTGATTTCCCGCAGGGTCTAGAAGTCTCGTTTCGTCATCAAACATATTTACTCGTCCGAACTGATGAATGTTTTTTTCAACTATCAATCTAAAGATCACTAAAAAAAAGATAGACTCGAACTCTGTGGAATGTCAATATTTATGAATTTTTCATTATTAATAAAGAATTATATTATTATTTTTTTTTGTTTTTTAGGTAATCTTAAAATGTGTTGTTAAATATTCCTCGAATCCCATAGTTTTTAAGCCTTTTCATTAGTATATCGTGATCTAACGTGCCGAAGTTTATTGCAGGTTTACGAATATAGCCACCACATATGTTCAAACACCTATTGATGTAATACATTGCGTATAACAATACTGCTATTGTGTTACTCTGCCCTTACAACTCATATTTGCTTGCATATAAGGTCTATAAGTCGTTCAAAAATAATTGTACGAGAATATACAATTTTTTTACAGACACTACTTAGAATACTTATTGCATAATACTACGGCCGCTAT
The DNA here is from genome assembly GCA_947369275.1 of Nemotelus nigrinus. Classification (NCBI taxonomy): domain Eukaryota; kingdom Metazoa; phylum Arthropoda; class Insecta; order Diptera; family Stratiomyidae; genus Nemotelus; species Nemotelus nigrinus. Next base: position 86,653,706 of record OX376373.1, on the reverse strand, counting down.
CGGTCTATAGTTCGAAGAAGCTACTGAATTAACTCCCTCAAATATCGGTGTATTCACTGATTGCTTGAAGCATTTTAGAAAATATACCGGTTCCCACTCTGTGTTTCGAGCGAGGATATCTGGCGATTGTGGGTGATGGGCAGGAATGGAATCAGCAAATGTGCGCAGCAGCTCTTAGCATATACACTGACGGCACTAAAGCAGCTGCAGGAGCTGCATTTACTGCAGATGCAGCAATGGAAGCAGCTTTTGGGCTTCCGAATCACTGTAGTATTTCCGAGGTGGAGGTTTTTGCGATACGTAAAACTGCAGATCTGGTATATGCCAAAGATACTACAAGTGAGGAAATAAATATATTTACGGACAATCAAGCGCCGGTAAAAGCACTGATGTCTCACACCTACAGATAGACGTGTGTACTCGACTGCATTCAGACCCTGAACAGACTGGCTAACAGCAGCTAAGTCAGAATCTTCTGGGTTCTCGGTCCAAGGGTATTGATGGAAATGAGGGGGCGGATGCGTTAGGCAAGCATGAGGCTAGTCTTCCTCTGTCAGGATCGGTAGACATTGCAACTCCTATCTAAACGATTAAGTTCTCAATCGACTCCAAAATGATGCAAGGTGCGACGTGCAGATGGGGTGCAACTCAGACCACGTGGGGGTCATACAATCTCGCACCGACTAAATATATCCTCGAATTAACGCGGACTGACTGCAAACGACTTGTTGGCATCATTACTGGCCATTGTCTTGTAGCAGCACATGCTATGAATCCAGTTAACAGGTGATTGATGACTGATAAAGCTCCTAGGGAGCAAGTAAACTACGTATGCTACGCATTTGTAGAAATAAATTACTATGCCACTCACTGATTATGGTTAGTATTTATCATATTATAGCATACCATAACTTGTCTTCATGTGTTTTACGAATATATATCAGTGGAGAATAGTTGATCAGGTCAATTATTATTTTTGGAAGCTTGCTATATTTCTTCTTTTAAGATCATAAAATCCATTTACATTAATTATATGTTGTTGCGAAAAAGGCGTGTTATTGATGCTTATAAACGAAAATGAATGAGCTGCCAGAGCTATGATAAAAACCCAAATGGCTTAATCATAGCGCGTGAACATAATAATTAGAAAGAGGGTCAAAATAAATGACTAAAATCAATTTCCAACTTAATTAATTTTTCCAATAAGCAATAAACTTGAGAATCCAAAAGAATTCAGTGAAATATTCAAAAAATTCACAAAAAAATAACATTTTCGAACACTGCTAATATGGCAGTACCACTTAAACACCGCGTTTTTAAAAAAATGAGCGGCACTGCGCAAGACTGAACTTTCATTCTCTATGCAGAGCGAAACGAATATTTTATGATGATGCCTTCTAAAATCTCCACGAAACGTTTTTCTTTACATTTTCTTATACAATTCGGCTTTCAGATGCTTATGCCGGCAAACTAACATAACTGTGTACTGATAAATATATGTACGTAGGAGCGAACAAGTGGTCTCGTGGTAACATTTGATTGGTTGAATTTTGAAGAGAACGAAAAGTATCTGAGAGTATTTCAGATGGAAAGATGAAATAAACAAAAGACAATGCATTTTGTTTACAAGGTTTAATAATAAGCACATTGCTTAGCCGGTTTTTACACGGAATCATATTAATGCTGTTTAGTGATACTTTAATTTTTTAGATGAGTATGGAGATCGTTATTTATCAGCATAGTGCCATAGTTTCATCTATGAAGAATTCTAAATTATTATATTTATTTTGAAAGGTTGTATCTTGTTTTTTTTTCTCTTTAGATTTTAGTCTCAGTGTTGGTGCTTAATTTTACTATGTGCTTAGTTATCAATAATTAAGTGCTTAGTTTTATTATGCGTTGGTGATGTTTTATTAGCATCAGTATAAAATGAAAGGATCAATGTATTGACAGCAGACATAATTATAAATGAACAAAGGACTGATTTTGATACTACTGAACCCGTGGTACTAATCAGCATTTCTTCACAGAAAGCAACGAAATTTTTATATGAGCTTTGAAAATATTATTCTAATAATATTGAAAATTTTAGGTTTCAAAAATCGTAAAATATTGTACATTTTTGTTTACATTTTTTCCCAAATATTTCGCGTTAATCAGTAATATTGTCTTTGAAGGACAAACATGGGGTTTTCGCCCTCCAGAATAGATGCTTAAAGTGCAATTAAAGCTTATTATATTTATTTCGGTTGAATAAGCATAATACGTAAATATAGATCAGACATGATTATTAAGACACTAAGATATGAATAATTGAGATTAGTGAAACACATTTATAAAATAACATTTTGGAAATAAAATCGTCTTTTTAAAGAAATAATCGCTTTTTAATTGACACAATAATTTTTTCTAAGAATTAGAATCTAGACTCAAGTGATTAGAGAGGAATCTATTTGAACCAAATGGAGGATTTTTGAGAGATATGAGGTACATTGACAAAAGCAATATAATCATATCGAAAGCGAATTTTACCATACTATCATAAGATGTCTAAATATCATCTGAATTGATGTCTGTATTTTCGCGCATAGCTTCATATACAGAATAAAATGTCTTCTAGCCACTTGAACATGCTTTTCCATTGCCAAGCACAATGCCTCGCTGAAAAAGGATATTCCCACGTTGAACGAAATGTATTAATCTTCACACTACAAATCTTTACGACATTGTCACTTTGTTCGATAACGAAAGGAAAAATGCTTTTAAAGTTCCAGTTGTTACCTTATAGTAGCAGTTGTGTCAACGAAGATTCATTTTTGACTTGATAGTCAGTCTCTGGGACTACAAAGTTCGTTTTGGTACCATAGAGTGATATTTTTTGCGTATGGTTTCTGTAAAATTACAATTGCTACGTGATTGTAAGTTTGGTGCAAGTAACGTACACCATGAAGTAAAATTATACAGTTGTAGCACCGAATCTGTAATCGGCCAAAACCAATTTCTTAATAGGCACAAAATATGCTTCTATGGGTATAAACCCTAAGTTTCAGTACAGAGACATAGACTGCCGATCAGCTGGTTAGGTAAACTTTTAATATATCTATGTATATTCCCGGAAATTATTAATCAGGTCAAAACATATATTTCAGCCCTTTTTGTGGTTATCTGATCTAGAGAGTAAAGCAAGAATGTTGTATAAAAATACTGATAAATAAGTGGATCAACTGTTTATGTACACTAAAGAGCTTTGAGCCGTGAGCCTGTCAACTTGAGCATTATTTTATTAAATTTTTTTCAAAGACGAATAATTTAGTAATGAGCGAGGAAATTCATCAGTTAAATGAAGAAATTGAAAAATAAAGACGTTCAAAGCAGAAGCATACTCCAGGAAAACTGGACGAAGTGCTAATGTTGTATGCCGTTTTCTTTATGATATGTATATTATAAAAGAATAGTTGAAGCAGCAGCTACTGACCAAGAACGATGAAAATTTTTTGAGAATTTCATCCAATTCTGCATTAAATGTCAATTTAAGCCAAACCGGGGTTGCTGCTATCGTGTGCACTTTAAGGACGATGCTGAAGCAAAGCGCAACGTTAAAAATACTTCGTTTAGTACAGAATCTACCTTTGACAAAAAGACATCAAGCAGCACAGTTAAACTTTGCTCGGCTTTGTCACTAGTGGACAGAGGAATGGCCGGTTTTTTTTACAGATGAAACAAGTTTTTTTAAATAACCCAGACGGGTATGCGTGCTATTTTCATGACATTCGGAGGAACAGCATGTCTGTTTTATTCTAGGCACAAAAGGTAGGCACAAAATGCTAGCATTTTCCTAATGCAATGAGTTACGAACTGTTTTGATATTATCATACAACACAACAGAATATAGTTTCTGCCGCCAGCTTTTCCGTTCGTCATTTTAGTTGGGCAAACGAATTGCGGACCGAAAAGCTCCCTGGTCCCGACAGCATCCCAGCGGAAGTGCTGCTACAAATGTATAATGCGTGTTTGTTGGCAGGTATCTTTCTATCATGCTGGAAAGTGGCGCGACTTGCTTTGATCCCGAAGTGAAAGGATGATCCTAAAACAACATATACGTACAGAACTCTTTGTATTCTTGATACGGTAGAGAATCTCATGGAAGGTCTTTTGAAGCCACGGCTACAGGCAGCAATATGAAGGGCCAGTGGCCTTTCGAAGAATCAACATGGATCCCGCGGTAGCCACTCAACAATAAGTGCCATCCACGAAGAAATCGGTGCAGTAGAGCGTGCCAAAGCCGCATGTCATCAGGCTAGACCGATCGTTTTTCTAGTAACGCTGGATGTTGGGAACGTTTCTAATTCAGCGAGGTAGATAGATATTTCAGAGATCCTTGAGCGGAATTTTCAAGTAGATGACCGTTTGTTGGAGATTATCTCAAAACCCGTTATCTTATATATATGAGACGAAATAGGGAAATTTCCGCAAAATTATTACTACTGAAGCAGCACAGGAGTCCTTTCTTGGACTAGACCTGTGAAATGCTGCGCCTTGAAACGCCAGAAGATATGCTTTTGATAGTTTAGGCTGATGATGTAGTAGCTGTCATTACCACTAGAAATCCCCACTTTCATCGGCTCAAATTAAATCAAGTAGAAAGATTGAATGCTTAAGGAAAACCACGGTCTCCAGCTGGCAATTAATCAAACTGCGGTTTTCATACTGACGAAACGAATGATATCAATCGTCATATCTATGACGGTCGGCTTCGAAGTAGTTGAAACCAAAAAATCTGTGAGTGACTCTCGATGCCAAGCTGATTCAAAAAGAACTTGCTGAGCAGACTCTTGGCAAACGTCCGCAGTCCTAGTGCGAGTAAACGCAAACTACTTATGACCACGGCTCATTCAATGCTAATATAAGATGCGGAGATATGAGTCTTCACCTCAAAATTTGAACGGTGTCGAGCTAGGATAGTAGCAGAGTAGCGCTACGAATCGCAAGCAGCTACCGTACGGTACCAGGTAATGTCGTGTTGATCATAGTCGATTCATTGCGAGCGAAGGGAGGGCTTTCATAGCTCAGAAGTGGGAAGCTTGCGATTTCGGAGGTGCGCTGGGGTACGAGAGCATCGGGAGCATGAACTTCTAGGCTGATCTAGGCTATAAAACGTGACCACGGTGAAATAAATTTCTACCAAAGTCAATTTCTATCAAGTCATGGCTACTTTAGGAAATACTTTCATAGAATGGGAAAAGTCAGGACAGAATACCGCAAATACTTCTGTAAGGAAATTCATGACGCGCACTTTATTTAATTGCTTCCACTTCAGAAGAGAACGACAAGTGCTCTTATCGGCAATCGGCCCTGCGACGCCGAAGACGATTGTGGAAGCGATTCTTTCTCAGTATATGTAGAGACGGTAATGAGGCTGAAAAAAGAAGAGGGTTGGCTTGCAGACCTTTCCTGATAGAACGAAAGAAGTCGATAGGTGCTGGTGGCAATTCGAGTCGAAGTAATGTGAAAGCGGTTCCGGCTCGGACTCCTGTGGTCAGCGGATGATGTTTTTTAGTGAGTAAGAATCTTACATAATCTTGCATGGTTTGCAGGGAATCTTATGAAGGTTTTTGGACATGCGTTCAAAAAGGCAGGAACGATTCTTTGGTAGGTTGCGGCCACTGTGATAGCTTCATTTAAGCTTTATACAAAGTTGCTAATTTATTAGGATATTATAAATTAATATTGGGTGAATTAATGCTAAAAATTGGTTAAACGGATATGATATTCTCGCACTGTATAGGATATGAGACTACCTACTTGTTATCCAAAAAACTAGACAATGATGTCAGATTGTTCGATTAAAACTAATATTATTATGAAGCATGATAATACTCATTGCCTCTCACCTGGATGTTTTCAGACTATGTAATTGCTATATAATCTGCTCGGCGCGTAGCATTGCAGGCTAAAAAATAAAACAAGTTATTAAAATAAGACGCAAATTTTAAATTCATATCGAGATACCACAATTTACTTACAGATAAAGTTATCCGAACTACGGTAAGAATCAATTAATTTAGTGTCAGATGTGGAACCAGTAAAATATATTTCCAGTAAAATTCATTCTCCTCCGCTAACTGTCATCACAATTAAGACCTGAAACATGGTGAAAATATATCATTAACTGTATTACACTAGCCTGGACCGGGTGAACTAAGACTAACATTATACAATATACAGGTATGTAGAATCAAAATTTGTGAGCACCAAACACTAACAAAGTTGAAATATAAAAGCCGAGTCAGAAACAATTAGAACTTACTCAAACCGTAACGACTAATTTTTGGCTTACGAAATCTCTTTAGTTTTCGGCTTACGAATCTGTGATATGTGACTATACTATGTATATAATCTGTGAGAATACATCACAAATTGTCCGCCATCGTTGTAGTGTCGCAATGTGTATTGTCATTTGGAAAATATTTTATCCTAAATCAAAAATCTTTTAGCTTCAAATGAAAGAATCCATATCCGAAGGGATAAATATTTACCCTGAATCGAAGTATCCTTTTTACAAGTAAGTAAATAAATGAGTAAAACATATCAGTACTAGTAATTTTAATAGTGCGAGACTAAAGTAATTCTTTCCTGAGTTGATTGAAAAAATAACAAATCCGATGAAAGATTCCTACTTAGTAGTGAACGGCCGAGATATACATTCATTTCAATAAGATAGAAAAGTTATTTACTAGCATTAAACTTTGTAAACCATATATTTTAAACATTTTAATATACGGTTTTAGCTCTTCCGTACGGAAATAGTCAGGCGGGCACTAATGGAAATAATACAAATAGAGGACGGATGTAACACTGACAGATATTACTAAGTATACGAAAGATATATTACAACTTACTGCAACAATACCTGAGCGATACAATACATTTTTTAAGCAGGCTCTAGCGAAAAGTCTAAGTAAATAAAACTTATAGTATATGAATTCTTTTAGTTTTATATGCATGAATAACGTGTTTTATTCATTTATTTACTTGTGAAAACCATATTTAGAACGTGAATCGTTATATTTCATTCAACCAAAATAAGTCAATAATAGAGCGAGTGGGACTATGAAAGCTACTAATGCGATGAGGAAATTTGATGTAAAATATGTTTCAACTTGGATCATTCAGCAGAATATCACCCAAGTTCCCATCTTCAAAAAAATTATGATACTGATTATGTTAGATCAGAATTATGATAAGTAATTTTGAATAGTCACTTGATTACTTTGAATAACATGTTGATGAAAGGAAAAATTCTTTAGGCTTATGGAATGAGAAGCGGAGAAGTTGTTGGTTTTTGCGGTTGTTCTTCTGTTTTGCAAAAATTTTGATCAAGATATGTTAGGTAGTAAGGAATCCATTTCATATCAATGAATATGGTGACTTCATTAAGGTCTTTTTTTTATTTGATCACATTTTTATCATTTTATTTGAAATCAACGAGTCTATATATGGCAGAGACAATCGCATTTTATGCGTTTGTGCACATAATTTAGTTATTGTTTTTTTTTAGCAAATTAACTGTTTCGTTCTAGTCTATACAACTAAACTCAAACTAATTTCTCTACTTTTTATCCTTTTCGACTTGCTATTACGATACATTTTTTTAACTTTTCTGTCCAACCAACATTAATCTCTGCCCTAAAGACAACAGACTGGATTTTTGTATTTCGAAACATTTATTTACACGCCAACTCTTACAAAGAACGTTCTAACTATCATTAATTCTTACTGGTAATTAAGCATATTGTAACTTTAAGTCGGTCACGGCGATATGGGGGCCTTGTTGTTGTAATATCCTGTCTACACTCATAGTCCGATTGCATACTGTTGATTACTCTATGACTACTTTGACTGCTTTGATGGTGAAATCCTGGTATAGTTATACTGCGACCCAGCATTCGATAGATGTTGTTGGTGTGCTTGATTTGGGCCCAGAAATTAAGGACATCACCAGGGGATAATATGATATCAAAATTATCATAAACCCATTTGTCATTAGTTACTTCTAGGACTTCTCCATGAAAATCACCGATTTGAAGACCCTCAAGCGTCCGATTAACAGCACCATGAAATAGAAACGAGGTCAATCCAGCGTTATCTGTAATTCGGATTAGATTTTCTTCTTAGAATAAGTGGGCAAAACAACACTTGATCGTAATTTAACTATAAATAAAAATATGTTTTTTGTTCTGTTTATTCTCATGACTTTAAGGTCAACCTAAGTCGTTTTCCACCCATTGAAAAATCAAAAACATATCATAGTACAGAAAACCGCAAATTGTCGCATAACTTACCAGGTATGGAGACGCGTAATCCTTTTGGCAGTAAAATTTCAACTTTTGGTTCGGTCACGATATAGCAACGACCGATTGTTATAAATAGAAACACAATTAAAACTGATACTTCACAGATCGAATAATTTTTCGCTGGCATTTTGTGCGAAATAATTTAAAAATCTATTCCGTCATTTTAAATCCATACAAATATAAAATTGGCAATATATCAACTAGCATCTGAAGAAAATTCAACAGCATTGAATTTCATTTTAAGTTTCAATCTGTACAACGCGTTAACTATACTTAACTTCGGTTTTACTATTGACTGATCAAATACGTTTCTTGTTACATGGGATATATGTTTTGAGACTGTGTTTCAATTTTGTATGATTACTTTGACTTAGAATAGTGATAAGCATTTCGCTCAGAATATTCCCAGCAAATGTAATCAGCGGTCATTTCTAAATATATGGCGATGTCTTAATGCGTTCTAGACGATAATCGAACAGGAAAATGTGGTTTTCTTGCCCTTGATCGATAATACCCCCCACATCATTTAGATCGATGTGCATTAGAGTAATGTTTATAGATGCAGATTTTTGAACATTTTCGAGATAACATTTTGCTTTTGAAGTTGATAATTCTCAACGAAATTCTCATAAACATGTCTTGGAGATCAAATCTCAATGAATTTATACATGTTATACGCGATTATAGCTGTACGTAACAGGGCATACGCTGAAATATATTACGACACTGCTGTAGTAATTTAGAATTGATTGATCGTTGGTACATAATTAACTTTAATGCAAAGATAGTAGCAAATTAAGTCCAAAATAAGCAATTCTCATATGTGAATATGTTTTCTCTTTTTTCTCGAAAGATAAGTTAAAACGGGGTTTGAACATTGAAAACACACAGACGAACAGTGACTAGACACTATCGCTGAGGACTAAGAACACATAAGAGATGGGCAAACCAGCACATCGCACACCTTTACAGTGCCGCACTGTACTCCCTGTACACTCTGCTATCTACACACCATTATTTTCAGTTGAACGAAAGCACTGTACGCAGTGCGCAAAGTGTTGGGTTTTGCCTATTTCTACAGCACATACATAAATTGGACAATAGAGCTAGAGGTACAGAGATAAAAAATGGCTACCATTTTAATTCTGGACAATAAATTCACGAACGTTTCTTCTTGACTAAATCCAAGCACTATAAAAAAAATCCTTCGCTTTTGTGGTCCAAAAATTGCTTAAATTGAATGAACTGCTTAATGATTCGCAGGAAAATAGTAGATGCAATTGGCCTAGCGACAAAAGTATAAAGAATGCAGGAAACCATGGCTAGATCATTTAATCAAAAGGTTAAAAGAGTATTTTTGGCATCAGCTCACTGAAATGCTAGAATTCGATTAAAAAAACTTGATTAGACAAATTGAAAGTAGAAATGAAAATAAATAAATAATGTATCCATCGATAAGATTATGCACATTACTGAATTTTTGCTGAGCAGTACACATACATTTTTTTATTTTAAGAAAATGTTTTTTTTAATTTGCATGGAAATGAAAGAAAAGCAATCCAGAACATTATTAAATTACTAACATCACAACTATGAAAGTATACTCTACACATGAAGTTACTGAAAATATAGCTTTTGTTTGCTTTGTGATAACTTTTGCGTTGCCAATATGTACACTTTACTTTTCTTCAGCTAATTGAGTACGGCTAAAATAATATGTTGTTCTTGTTATAATTTTCAGTTAGAATAGGTATCTCTCGAGGAAAGCGTTGTGGAGTGTGATGACTAGCTGGCTTCACATGCAAGCGGTGGATGGAGTAAATTCTTTCTTTTTCATTAGTTCTTTGCGATCAGCCACAGTTTTCGGGATATTCAACATATCCATCATGTGGTCCCCAATAAATTGAAGAAAGTGCGTTTTTGTATATTTGATCATATAAATTAGTTTCGAATTCACAACTGTAAAATGCAGCAAGTAGAATATTACTTTCTTGTACTACCGTATGGGTTTTGCCGGACAGGAATAATTTGAAGCCAACTAAACACTGCGATCCAATTCGGGCTAGTGATGGGTAGCTCAGGAATGAGTCAGCAAATAAAGTAGATATCTAAGCTAAGCCATATGGGTCAACAAATTTCAAGCAATCGAAACTCGTCAGTGCTTAACAAAATCAAGAAACACAACCCACTAATATTTCTATAGAATTTATTTCTATATTCTCAGTTTGCGCTCAACGTCCCAGTGCTGGGAGTTTTTAATGAAAATAATTTTTTTGAGAGAACTACAATATTCTAGTGTGTATGAGTTTCTAAATGAGGTTTCTTGTTTAGATAGGGATAAACTAATCTGATAACGTGCGGTTTTGCTTTGGAAATATGTAGTGGAATATTATCTTTAAAAATTTAAATGTTGAAAACGTAACCATTAGGAGTGAAAAGCTCATAAAATTATATTCCAAAGTTAACCTTTTTACCCTATTGGAAAAGGCTCTTCGAGCTTAAACATGCCTCGGTAGTTTTTAAGCAGCATCGCGATCAAATGGGTATTTTTGGAGCCTTTATTCTGTGTTTCGGGACTCTCTACATAAGTATTAAGGCATCTTAAAATTTATTTGTATGTCATACTTAATACATTGGCATACTTGACGAAAGATTGGGTTGTAGATATGCAGATACAAAGAAAAATATTTTCTTATTGTTGGGAATCCTGTTTTGACTCTTAGCAGAGACATACTCAATAACGTGTTCACTTTTGCTTTTTGAATATTTTTTTTAAATATTGAATGATTTTTTATGTGAACGCGTAGTTCTGTATCTTATATACGAGTACTATAACGAGAAGATTCGTAACTTTTTCCGCCCGAAATTCAAAATCAGTTATACGGATATAAATATTCAGATCACATTTCCTCATCGTTGCTCTTGTTGTAAGCTGTATCATCTTCATCGCCACTAGAAATGTAGCTGGCTGTAAACAGCTAAGTAAGTCGTAAATAGTAGTTCGTAAGTCTTTCTATACTCCCATTTGTATCATAACCCATTCCATTTCAGAGTTTTGACTCACTGTTGGCTCATATGTGTGAACTTCATCATACTCACCAGTGTTGCGGCAAGGATTTATTTATTTTTGTGCCTATAATAATAATCTTTGAAGATGACGCTCTCGTGCCTCGTATAAAAATATTGTCATTGTTTACTGAACTTTTTTACTGCTATAAAGCTGGGATCAAATGGAATCGAAAATTTTTTTGAAAACATTTGAGCTTCTCACAAATATTTGTGAACTGACTTCGCGCATTGTACATCTACCACACATGTGCACAAAGCCCAATCCTCGGGAGCGTGGATTGATTGTAGCTGAGAATCAGGGCTGCTACTTCAGAAGCTCCAAATTGCAACAAAATCAATAGACGAAACGGATCCTTTTGACCATTTACTAAACTACATAAAACTTTAGGCAGTGGCAAGTGATATCTAGTTATAATTGCTATGCAAGCCCCACAAAAATTAATTTTTCTATGAAAATGACATTCTATTCCAAATTTTGTTGCGGCATAAATTAATAAAGGAATAATCCAAGATCTGCTCTGCGTGCCTTAACTTCAGCCAGCTAGCTGAGTCTGGGCGTGGGCCTTTAGACGGGCGATACCTCTGTGCAACGGCACGCGGATGATACAACACGCAAGCACTTAAACAAATGGGAAGAATGATAAATCAGAGGAAAACTAATATTTTTTTATGAGAAACTACTCTATGGTAATTATAATAGAATTAGAGATGAGGCGTATATACTGGAACAGGTATTTTTTTGGAACAGCCAGTACCTAGTACGAAATTCAAAAATACTAGGTACGAGTATTTTTGTGGACTATACATGTAATCAAGAATTTACACAATAAATTTCGTCCATTTAATTCATTTCAATCAAACAGTGACGTAATAGTATTATAATATTAATATAAACTCGTATTTCATACTTGCAAGTGCTTTCATACTCACGAGTATCTCGTACGCGAGACGAAAATATTTGCAAGTACGAAAATACTCGATACGAGTATATACTCGTATCGTTCCAAAATATTCGAATACGAATATACTCATATCGTTCCAAAATATTCGAAAACGAATATACTCATGTCGTTCCAAAATATTCGAAAACGAGTATACTCATGTCGTTCCAAAATATTCGAATACGAAAATAACGTATCGTTCCAAAATATTCGAATACGTAAATAACGTATCGTTCCAAAATATTCGAATACGAAAATAACGTGTCGTTCCAAAATATTCGAATACGAAAATAACGTATCGTTCCAAAATATTCGAATACGAAAATAACGTATCGTTCCAAAATATTCGAATACGAAAATAACGTATCGTTCCAAAATATTCGATACGAGTATATACACGTATCGAGTATTTTGGAACTTGCAAGTATTTTCGTATCGCATATTTTTGTATAGAGTATTTTCGTGCTTGCGAGTATTTTGGGACTTTAGGTTTAGGTTTTTAGGGCAAAAGTAGCTGAAATCGGACAAAATCGGCCAAGTTTGAGTTAGAGTTGTTTGGGGCATAACTGACCAAGACCTATTGCTGTGATACAAAAATTTAGGTTTTGTAAGGGAGAAAGGGGTTTTTTGGCCATAGTTTGTCAAAAACTGCCTTTACAGGGCTTTCGATGATTGAAAGTGGTCGGGAAGTATATTAGTGATATTTTAAGGACGAAAAAATTTTTGATGGGAGAAATTGGGAAAGTATTTTATTCAATTATTCAAAAAGTTTTTAGGGCAAAAGTAGCTGAAATCGGACAAAATCGGAAAATTTTGGGTTAGTGTGGTTTGGGACATAACGAGCCAAGACCTATTGCTGTGATACAAAAATTTCGGTTTTGTAGGGGAGTAAGGGTTTTTTTGGCCATAGTTTGGCAAAAACTGCCTTTACAGCGCTTTTGATGATTGAAAGTGATCTGGGAGTTCAATAGTAATATTTTAAGGGCGAACAAACTTTTTTATAGGGGAAATTAGGCAAAAACGTCCATTTTTTGCAAAAAAAAATTTTTTTGATCTAGCATGAATTTGAGGATCTTTCTGAGTTGTTCCCATACAAATATGGGAAAAAGCGGCCTAGTTTCTAAGACACGGTAAAATGAAATCCGCCAGGAAAACTGAAAGTAACACCAAAAATGTTTAGATCCTTTTTGGTTAGCCAGTTGGCTTCTCCGGCTGTGCTCAAGCTCTCCTCGTGACTGCACTCCAACCAAACCGGGGTTGTGACTCATGTCCAGCTTTACCGAAAAGGTTGGCCCCCTAGTGGGTGCATGTTTAATAGACGTTTTATCATTTCTTAATAAAATTTTCGACAAATTCATGCTTCAGTGAGGCGAAGTGGAAAACCGACTGTTTTAGATTAGCCAGGAAAGGTTTGGTATCAGGCATCGATCGATGAAAAGTCATATCGATGGCAACAGAATTAGTTGGTCCTATCATAATAAATTTTTCGACACTGGTAGTTTGAACGAATACAGGAGGTGTTTTGTGCATATATTAAATTGTGCATATATTGAATTTGCTTGTTTGGAGATTGGAGAAACACTTGCCAAATAAGTGACCGACCATTGGATAGTTACGGACAAGCTGCACGGACTAATGGCTCGCATCCTTTCACGGTCAACTGCACCATCACCATTCTAGCCTGGGAACTTTGTCTCTGGTGGATGGGGGAGGGCATATCATACCGTTTCATTACATCACTGCAAATCGCATGTACTTGTGTGTATATATGTACATACTTCAAAAAATACTAGCTAGTATTTTTGGAACAGGTATTTGGAACAGGTATTTTTTTGTACTCGTATTCGGAATACCTAGTATGTAAAAATCCGAGTACGAACCAACTCTAAATAGAATGTATTTTGCTATTCGACATTATCTTCATAATTCATTTAATAAAAACAACAAATCAAAACTATGATGTTAAAATCCATATTTAGTCCTTCACTAATTCAAAATAATAACCGAATCAAAAAATCCAAATCAAATCTAAACACAAAAAATCCGTGGACCAATCTTTCGCCAAACCCTACAAAAAATTGATTCAATTTTTTAGACTTTTCCTTTTAAGTAAAATAAAAAATATTTTTTGCTCTCACAGTGACGTCCTTCAACTTCAATATCCAAACACTGAAACTCTAAATTTTTTTTTAAATAAAATTCCCCGACTGTAATATCGGTTTTCATCTTTTCCCCCTTCAACTGTCTTCCCGTGCACAATAATTCTTGCAATTTAAATCACCTGTTTAGCTTATCACCACCGAAGTTGGTGGAACGTTTCATCATAACAGCTGCGACATACAGTCTTTTTTTTTTTGATATATGTTCCTATTTCTCAAGGAAAAGGTTTGGCCTTAAACCAGCGGTAGTGGCCATCGGATTCGATTCTCGTACTTGTGATACTTATTTTTATATATTGTCCAGGAATTTCAGGAAAGATGGTTGTGGAGTACATTTGTCTAGGTATTTAGTTTGGAACATAGGAATTGCACTTGGTACGAAGAGAAAAAGAATTACTTTAATATAAAGCAATAGTTATTAGAACTACTTTTTAACTCTAATACAATAAGGCACTATTTTTATAATATTTATGTGTATATAATATTTACATGGACTGAAAATACAGGTACTACAAACTAAAACGAACAGACAAAAATTAATTTTATAATGTACTCCATTTTATACTACAGCTTTAACAAAGGACCTAAACATCTTGATTTATAACTTCATATTTAATGCTTCTAAGTCAGCTTAGCCTTATAGCGCGGACCTGCGTCAGTCTGCCAGAAGTTACGCCGAAAACTAAGTCACCGGAATGGTATGAGACTAGCCGGAAAATTGTAGGACCAGGCGTCGGTTAGATGCCAGATGCGTTTGTGAATGATGCCCGGTTAGCTCAATCAATAGAACACGAACTCTAGTATGAACTCTAGTCAGGGTAGTTGATTAGAGCTAAATGTTGGTGCCAGTTGCAGCTTTTTATAAGTTGGAGATGTGGCAGAGTATGCCAGAAGTGTCAACCAACAAAGAGGTAAAAAAAGAGTTAATCGCACTTATACTTGAACTTGAACTTATACTTGAACTTATATATAACTTTTATATATTGACTGGATACAATTTATTTGCACTACCATAATTAACACATTTTGGAGGGTTAAAGTTTCAAATGATGTCAAACACTGCATCATTTCAACATCGAAACAAATTGATAGCTATGCCAACTCAAATAATTTCTACAATTTTTTATTGAAGCTAACATTAATCTATTGCAATGATATTTTCGTAGGAAAAAAACCACCAAATGGCTATGATTTTGTTAAATTTACATCAAGACTCGCACACGGCAGCACTGTTCGAACATTTTACTGTATCAGAAGAAGATTAGTCAAGATAATAAAAATCACCGCTTATATTAATGACGAAGATTCATTAAGCATCGGAAGTAACTAATAACCGGATTTGCTAAAATATTTACTATAACCGAATAGAAAAATATCAACAAAATGTATCAATAAGATTGATAAACACATCACTTTCTATGTGAAAACCTACTGATAAAAGCTAATCAATAAAATTTACGCTTTAGTGAGAAAAATGAAACAAAAAAAAACCTTATATGAGTGTAGCATCCATGTCTCGTTGTCAAAACATTTTCGATCTTAAGAAGCATCTCAAGAGATTCATATAGATTTCTTGTTTGCTTCTTCAATCAGTCTACATATTCTCGGTTACACATCGTAATTTTCAGATTAGTCTTGAATTCTCGCGAGTTACTTGTCTCCAGACGTCAGGCTACGACCGGGATTTTTATAATATTTTCCTAAGGGTTTTTCCCCTGATATTTTATCATTTGCTGCTAGGGTAATAGTTTAAATATTTTGGCAGAGATAAGCATGGACCAAGTGTTTGTCGTCTTCGCGATGTATGTGTAGTGAAGTAGTTCGTACTTTAAATCTATCAATCTATCGAAGATGTCGAATAACAAAAGAATAGTGATGGTTCGTTGTAGTGTTGTTTTAATGGTGATTTCCGCTCTTGTGAACAATGCAGCTTGCTACAGTATTCCTGAGCCGACATTTGAAATTCTTCAGCCTAAGGGATTGCGAGTTTCTATACCAGGTGAGTTTTATCAGTTATACAACCTAGAATCTAGTTACAACCTAGAGCCTAGTTACTATAAACCTATTTGAAACTGTATTCGCATTGAATTCTTTCCGCATTTTCTCATGTCGAGCAACGAGTCTAAGACCGGTTTCGTTTCTAGCTACGATTTTTGCTGTTATTTTGCATAGAGATGTGCATCGAAAGATTATCAATTGGAAAGTAAACTTTCGTGACTTTCAATCATAAGTGATCAAAGATGTAAAGGTGGATTTTATGAAGTGTACTAACAGATCAGATATTTATATGTGTAGGTAAATTTATGTATAGGTAAATTTATTTGCTCATTCAAAAAGCAAGCAGTTGTTCGGTAAATTAAAATTATCAATTTATTAAAATTTTCAATTTGTTGCTCATTCAAAAGCACGCAATATTTTGAAATACCTTTCATGTAATATTTGCTGAAGTGAAACAAACATCGCTTTGTGATTTCATAAATGGTCATCAAATTGTATGTTTTAAATATAAGAGTCACTTAAATCGGCCCACGCAGGCTTTCTCATTGGTAACGAGTCATACGAGTCGAGTCAGTTGTTTGTCGTTTTTTCGATTAAGCGAGGCTATTTACTCGACTGTTTGCGTGAATTATGTGCTTCTGTATTAGTTTGGCGTCACCGATAATTGTGCGGTTTTTTGTTTACACTTCGAAGCCGCAACCAAAAAATTTGGCACTATGTTATGTTGTTCAATTGATTGCAAGGTCATCATCTGTTTTTTAAATTATTTTCACGATATTTTCATTTAAAATCTGATTCGTATGTTCTCTAGTTTTACCAGATATTTGTTTGTGTTCTTGTTCTCTCCCTTTACACAAGGTCTGTTCTTTTACTTCTCGGGTAAAAACAGTATAGGTAAAAGCTTACTTCCACGGTGGGAGAAAATTTACCAAAAACCCGAAACGTATCGGAAACGTAGCGGAAAAACCTACAAAACAAGAAGGAGAGCCCAAAGTGACAGCTCGTTTCATATTTCCGTTTCACTAATTCTCATACAAACAACATCAAATTAATCAGCTATGGGATTACTTGTCCCCATAATTGAAGGAGTTTACCCACTTATCTTTCATACACTTTGCCTCTGGTAGCATCTTGCATGAGGGGAAAATTGCGCTATTATTTTAATTAAGAAAAAGTGAAGGAACGATAAATCGATTATAAAATCTTCTTCATATTCCATACCTATTTATGATTTTATTAACTGCTACTCTAAATAAATACTTAGCTGATATATTGAACCAATGGTGAAAGTTTTTTTTTGTCTAAGATATTTTCTTTATGCTAGATCCAGCTACACGGACGTTTTTGCTTTGAAGAATGAGCTGAAATGGTACGTTTTTAGGTCACGTACTACATGTCTAAAACATGTCTTCACTGTTGGAACTACTTCACCTTGCTTTCATCAATATCTAACAGTAGTTCATTTTCTATTTTCAGTCGGTATTGTCCAGATTTTTCGTTGTTCATTTCAATATATTCTTTGAGATTTTTATGCACTATTTATTTCATATTTTTGGTTTCTCCACGTTTTTAGAAAGATTTTTGCCTTTTCTGAATAAAATCAATCTTTAATTTTGTCCCTAATTAGTTTTATTAAGGATCTATGGTCGGATACTATTTGAACAGAATTCGTATTTTAAAAATATATAAAATCTTAGCTTCTGATATATGAACATTTTACAATGGCAAAGTTGACCTATGAGAAATTAGCCCATCGACGCAAGTAACATCTAAAAAAAACACTACGGTCATAAAAAAGATTGAAGCATTATCGCAAAGAAAAATCACTAATGTTGAGTTTTATTAAATATTCCTTTTATAATTGTCTTTGATACAAAATAAAGATAATAAGTGATGTTAAGGAAGGTCACTGTTTATCCAGCTTGCACACCAGTGCGGATCCATTCCTCTGGCTTATTAGATCGATCAAGCGACTAATTCACTTAATTCATTCAGCCTAACCGATGTAACAGTACTAGCCGCCTTCTTTGCCAACTCTTGAAAATGATAAGGACTTAAACTTTTGAGGTATTTGTTACTAGTGCTTAGCATTCGCAAACTGTAGGCTCTATTATGTCCTTATACATCTCGTATTTCCCGCTATGACCTGTGAACAAGCCAACTGTTGATTTCAAGCAGTTTTGGCTGAGCTTGAACAGTTCTCCATTTTTTTATCAAATGATGGCTACAATGTTCCAACTAACTAAATTCTAAATGGGAAAACCATCCCATATGGCTGCATCTATATATTAGTATCTCCTAATCCTTTTTTCATCGGTTTGTCAGTATTTTCATTGTCTAAGACCGTACCGTGCCCCCTTTGTACCAACATAATCTTAATAGAAGAATACTTCATTTATCATCGACTACCACCCTTCAGGCGATACCGTTTCCGAAAGACCATCTATATAATACTACATGGAAAATAGCTGCCTTGCTGTGGTCTGGTTAATGTTGATGATGTAGCATGGTCCGATAGACTATACCACTCCTCTATTGTGCCTGGAATTCGGGGTTTCTGTCAAAGTATATTATTTTCAACAAAACCGTTTCGTTTCCGGTATTATGTGAGAATGCCGATACAGCAACATTAAATTTAATCATATCGTGTGCTTGAATTTTTAGTGCGTATTGCTGCTAAACATGCGCATCTCAGGATGAACTGGTGCCCAGCAGGGGCATAAGCTCTTTAATCATTTTTCATCCAGCACTCATGCAAACTAATATTTGCAGTTTGATTCGTTACTTGATAAAATAATAAGTTGGTAAAACTATTTTTTCTAACCAGTTTACCTGTAAAATAAATTGACGTTAAAATTTGTAGACATATGCTCTGGCGGATCTTTTAGGTTTACTATTTTCTTACTTCGGCCTCTTTTTTGGTACATTTTATGACTAATTGTTCCGATTTGGATTTGAGAAGCTATTGCGAGATGTAGGCCTCATATTTAGCTAAAATATTAAATGTTACGATTGCCTTGAGCCTTATTGGCAGATGATGTATTAATTTTATAGGTAACTCTTTGCTTTGGATCTAACAAAATTTGAAACTACTACCAAAATCACTTCTAAAATATAAGATGTAAAACATCTCGCTAATACCTTTTTTTAGTACTATGGATTGTAGTTGATACTGCATCTTATAAGTGAGTCATTCAAATATTTTTCGTATTTTTAATCAAACTATTTCAACGAAGTGTCTTGAAATTTACGTCATGCGTAGCATGTGAAAACCAACCGAGAAATGGCGTACAAAGGAATAACTGAACGGCACAACCTACATGCAGAGACCATTAACAACGGACAGCACCTGATAGACTTCACTACCAGCAGACGTTTCACTGTAAGCACCGAAATGTTTACAAGACAACGTGGGCCACTCCAATCCAAATGGTCGGAGATCTAAACGAATCGACCAACTCTCGTAGAAAAACGAACCGTTACCGGCATTTTGGCACGCGTTCATTTTGGGGCTCTGTATGTGATTCGAACCACTACTTTATGAGGATCAAATTCCAATGCCGCATCTTCAAGAGTTGTAAACAAGAAAAATCTACATAAGCTAAATGACAGCTCGGTAATCTCTACATATATGTCAGCGCTGGATAATCATACAAACACTGCTCCGCAGGCGGGAGAAAGCGATGGTGACATCCAAATCATGTGGAAGGTTATGCGAGATGCCATAACAGACACGGCAGAAGAGCTCTTGAAATAGGTACGATTGGTATAATAAAGAATGTAAAGAAGCGGTTGACAAAAGAAGCCGAGCCTACAATGAATACATCCAGCAACCAATTCAGGCCATAGCGGAATATTACAACACTCTCCGAAGACAAGCAAAGAATGTCCCGAAGAAAGAAACGACTGACCATAAGCCAGCACCAAGATTTAGCAAATTAACGAATACATGATGCTAAATGCATACAGATTAGCGTACGCCTTTATTAAGCAACTAAGAGAGGGCTTCAAACTACGAATGAGTCTCTGCAAAAGTGTACAAGGATCCATTATAGGTAACTCAATCGAGATCAAAAACAAATGGCGGCAAGATTTCCAGGAACTGTTCTCAGCACCCGCAATGATTACCGAGGCTCTGAGCATTCCGGAAGCTGAAGAAGACGTCTCAGTATCACCACCAACGATAGACGCCACCAGCATGTGACCTCAGAAAAACAAAGCTCCAGGGAATGGAATACCTGCAGAGCTGCACCAGAGAGGTGGTGCTCATCTGAGAGATGTGAAAATCTTCATCTTCAAAATGGAATCAGGTTTAAAACAAGGGGCTGGACTTGCTCCAATGCTCTTCAATATTCCTCTGAAACACGTCTTTCGCTACGCTAATGTCCAAATCTACACAGCTGGGAGCGTTTTCTGACAATGCCAACATTATGGCAAGATCATTAAACCTGTGCTGCCAAATGAAAACCAAGCATGGGCTCTAACGAGCGACTACGAACAGGCCGTGGACGTGTTTGTACGTAAAGGGGTCAGGAGAATCTACAGCCCAGTGAAACAAGGAACATAAGCCTTGTATATTAACCGGACAGACTTGGACTGACTTGGCTTGGAACGGATTGAAATGAAACTTCAAAGTAGGTTTTTGGTGCGGCTGGATTAACGTGGATTAACCGAATAAAATTCAGCTAGTTCTACTAAAGTGAAGTATATCGCATCGGAACGTCACATATATGAATACACCTCAAGTGGGCGTCGAATTTTTCAATCTTCAACCCCTCGATCTAGGTCCTTTTAACGCCCAAGTCGATCCGATCCAGTAAAATTTCCTGATCAGAGCGATTTATCTCAAATCAATCCGCTGCGGGTATACAACGCGGCTTGACTAATCCTAATCCAATTTGAAACCACGTTCTAGACGAGGCTTTTGTTACAACGATGATTTGTATGAGTTTTGTGACAATCCACCGAAATCCGTATGCGTAAAGTTACGCAAACTGCGATAAGTGGGTCACGTAGAAAGAAAGCAACAACCCCGGCTACCCAGGACAACGTTAAAGGGTAGAGTAAGAGGGAAAGTAGCAGGGAAAAGGGAAAGTAGTAGGGAAAAGGGAAAGTAGTAGCAGCAGTAGGAAAACCGAGAAAACGATGGGAACCTCTATAGATGCTGTGTGGATCTTTGCTGAGAGCAACAAGCTGGAGAACGAGGTAGCGGAGCCGTGATGATTGGAGGAGTATAGTCCTTGAGACCAACGCCCGTCTTGGGCTGTCGCGACATATATGATGTTTTAACGAAGGCTTACATATATCCGCTTCTGTTTTTGTATCTGTTTTAGACTATATTTTCCCCCCAAGGCACTTAACTCATCGACAAAACTGTCAAGAATGCTTTATGAAGTTAATTTTTACCTTTTGAATGAGATAGATCCTCTGTGGATGAAAGACCTTGATTGACAATTTAATCCTTTGATTAAAACAACGATCATTTGTCATAAGCACGTGTCATACACTGTGCATTTTATCTTGAAGTGAATACAGCTTCATAACAACCGCCTTTTTAAGTACATGTCAGGTTTTTTACATTATCCTCCGTATTGATATCGTATACACTCATGACGCAAAGTATGCCTCATAAAAATATTTTATTATTCTTGAACACATGTTTTAAGTTTGCTCTTAGGGCCCCCTTTCATGAACAGTCCAAACGGCCTGAGTCCATCTGACTTGAGTCCGTTTGGTTTAAGTCCAATTTTGCTCCCCACTCAGGATAGAGCCTCGATCCGGTCAGTCCATTTCATTTTCTGTCATAAATTTAGAAAAAAATAAAGATAACCTCGAAGAAAAAATTATTTTTAATTTATTAATGGATTCGAAGCATGTGGAGGAGTTGTTTGCAATTGCAGCTTGCATCTATATAAAGAAACGGAAACAAAAGCGTCACGTAAATTTGATATAAAAAACTCACACTTGAGCCTTCTGATTGGCAAAATTATTTAAGAAAGGATGAAACGACATATAATACGTTCCCACAGTTGGCCACCCCATTAATCAAACGAAAGGATACGAATATAAGGTAAGCCATCACTCCTCACGAAAGATTGACCGCTACTTTGTGGTACTTAGCTAGCGGTTGCAGCTATGAAGAGCTCAAATTTTCTACGGCAATTTCACCCCAAATCATGGCCATTACTACCCATTATGCTGAATTTTTCGATTAAATAAAATAATCACAGAAACAGTCAATGAGCTTGTCACAGGTCAGCGAGAGAAGCAAGACTGCCACGTTCTTTGAACTCAGGCTTCAACACACACGACCAGTCCATTTTATCGATTGTCAAAACTCAGCCTACTATTTCCCCACACACGGTCGAGCCAAAAAATGGCCCGACGGCCTGAGTTCATGGACTTTGGTTTGATTGGAAATCCAATTTGGTTTCTTCAGTCCATGAGTCCTTCCGACTTCTACCACACACGATGAGATGTTGGCTTGGTCGCAAGCCATTTGGATTGATGGACTGCTCGTGAATGGGGGCCTTAAAGTTTCTGTAGTTCCATGATGGTTACTTTTTCATCCTCACTACATAATAGCATAATTTATCGACTAGATTATTAAAAAATTCGATAATTTGAGGCACGTTAACAATGAAAATGGATTCTAGTTTGATTAGAAATTATTGCGAAATGCGTGGCTAGCATATTGAGTGTGCATTTATTACCTGAATATCAAGGTTATTTTCTTCAGATGATGTTGTAAGTACCACTACGTTCAAATGCTAATTTATATAACACTTTAGTAAATCTTAACTATATACAAATCTATCATCATTTTCTTCCAGACACTGCTGGACTGCAATTTTTTGCATTTCATGGTGCCATCGATAGCCAGCTAACGGGCCCAGCACCGGGTGATTTCGTTGGTGAGGTCATGAAACCACAAAACGGTCGGTGGGTGTACGAAAACGAAAATATTGCTGTGGAGCCGGAGCAAACATTATATTATTGGATCAATGTCCAGCATTCCGGAAAAGGCTATCGAATGCTTGGGAGAAGCTATAGGGTCCCGCAGACAGGAAGCAAAGACAATCCGACGCCGAAACCCAGCGAACCAAACTCAAACTATGAAGAGTCAATAACGACTGTCCGGGGACGTAAGGTCAACCGTGGGGAGTTGATTTTCGAAGATCATTTTGATGTAATGAATTTTACGAAATGGAGGCGTGAAATTCGAATACCGCTTGATACAGACGACGCAGACTTTGTATTATATGAAAACTACACTGACAATTGCTACACCATAAACGGAAATTTACATATTAGTGCGACTCCTTTGGATGAAGTTCCCGGGTATGACAGAAATGCGATAAAATACGGTGAAATTAATTTAGGTTCGAGGTGTACGGGTGTAGTTGACACTGAAAAAGAATGTAAGCGCAAAGCGGGTTACTCTTTGATTCTACCACCAATTGTCTCAGCGCGACTCAGTACGAGAGAGTCTTTTGCATTCCGATACGGCAAGATAGAAGTCAGAGCTAAGCTTCCAAAGGGTGATTGGCTATTTCCATGTATGTTTCATCTCCCACCGTGTTTTATATTTTTTTAAAGCATTTCTTAACAGTGATAACACTTGACCCTTTGACCAGTGACTACGGAGTACTGCGCTACGCGTCTGGTCAAATGCGAGTAGCCTTCATTCGAGGTAATATTGCGCTATGGACAAAGGATAATGTCACCATTGATGGATCTTATTTATCGGGCGGCGTGATTTTCAAGAAAAGTTCGTCAAATGACCGCGAAAGATGGTTGAAGCAAGTCGCTGGAAAGGAGCACTGGGGAAACAATTTTCATACTTACGAGCTAACATGGACAGATTCGTCGATATCGCTCGGTTATGATGGAAATAATTATGCTCAAATTAATAGTGGATTTAATCAAAACTTACTATCATCAATGGCACCGTTTGATAGAGAGGTATGAAGGAGTTAATAGTTCTCGTTCCTAAAAATTTGTTAAATGTTTTTATATTTTTTTCTTTTCAGTTTTATATAACTTTGGCACTTTCGGCGGGAGGTTTGAAAGATTTTCCTGAAGATTCATATTCTCCCACGTATCGTAAGCCATGGGATAATACTGACCCTAAGGCTGAACTTAATTTTTACAATGCAAAGAATAAATGGCGTCGTACATGGACACAAGATTCTGACTTAGTTATTGACTATGTTAAAGTTTGGGCGTTGTAGCATTGTTAATGCAGTCTGAGTAGTTTAAGAATTCGTCAATATATGAAGTTAGATTTTATGAATCAAAGGACTTTTTTTTTTGCAAATAACTACGATGATGTAGTTGAAATTTTGTTTTATAGTTAGTTTTTGTAAGTGACATTCGATTCACTTTTGAGCATTCAAAAAATTATTTGAAATAAATTGAATAGTGTTGAGTTATAATTGATATGAGGCTTTGTTTAAGTATGAACCAAATGAAATAATCACTCCACTGTGGTATACATTGATTGAGAATGAAGTATTTGTTGATCTCAACAACCGAACCCGAAAACCAATGTACCAATGTATTAACCCTACATTCTTCACTGTATTTTCTCATGGACAAAAGCATGGTTCGGCCATGCCAGAATTTTATTTAAGGGAGTTCCTGCTCCAGCTATGTTTCAGGCAGTCGACTGGCTTCTGTGTAGTCACAAATTAGTCGCGTTTTTGTGCACTTCAAATCAAACCAGGTTTGGCCGGTCATAAAAAAACGATATAGACCAGGTAGGTTGCTGCATTTACTTAATTTGCTGATTTCACAGTAAATTTTTTACAGCAGGTATTTGTTCAACTTTGTAATGTAAACTATTTACAATTCATACCTAAATTTCATCAAATTGTCAGTCTGTGATTCGTTATTGGTTGGGGCAACCGTTACAGGTACTGGTTGCACCAATCGTTTCACATAATTTCCCACTTTATTGTGAGCACACGAGCTTTTACTCAAACGGTTTTGTTGCCCAGATAATGCGCTTCATTAAGATTACTGAGGCAGGATTTTTTTGTTGTTTTTAATGTTACTAACCTAAACATAACTCGAAAGAAAGTGCAAAAAAACGCAAATATTCGGAGTTAATATTGATATTTCCACAGATAATCAAGCGGCTGTAAATTTCCTTGATGGCCTTTGTACAGTGCATATCTAGGGAGATGTCGAGACATTCGGCGGTGCGGTTGACTCGAATGCCAGGATTTAGCAGTATTCGGGGCAACTGTGTGACCGACAAACTATATAGCAAGGCTTGGCGCCTTGCTGCCGGAGGTCTCATGTCCCTTCTCTACAGGAACACCGACACCTTCAGTCAAACTAGTACGATCCTGTGCGACCACAAAATAGTCCTGGACTTTTGTAGATCAGTGTTGCACAAGCGAGATGTTAAATTTATCTCGTAGTGCACTCCGCTGTGTTGTGACCGGTCCAGTGTCTCATTGGACGATACGAGGAATGGTTGGGCGTTTTGTTAAATAATTACTGTCGTAGCTTTGGCTCGTAGGATGAAGAAGAATCCGTTCTCCACCTTATGCACCAGCGCCCAGCTTTCGCAAGCAGGAGAACGATTTATCTCGAAGCCATTGTCTTTTAAGTCTAACTAATTTATCCTTCATCGATTTAAAGGAGGTAATGAAGTTTATTATAGATGGTTTCCTGATTACATTAGCTGCGGTATAGTGATATCGATGGCACCAAAAGGAACCTTTCTTATGCTTTTGTGTGTTATTCGGTTGGAATTCTCCATCTGAAAGCCATTTGACCTATCTACTTACCTAGTCGGTTCAACGCGAAATCCCTTAAAATATTTTTTCCCTAGTGTAGATGGTAAAAAAAATATCTGCTAACCAGATCCCCGAGTGACCTATCACCACGAAGTATGTGAGGTTTGACTCACTAAAAACAAGGACCATCTACAAGCTCACGAAGTTCCGAGTCGAGACCCGCCTAAACACTGCTTCGACCCGGTCGTGCTGACTCACCCATTGGTAACCACGGACTTCAAGAACTACCACAGTTCATGGGTCGATAAGGCAACGCTCCTCCCGCTTTATGCACAGCACTTTCTCAAAGTATGTTGAGACTGCGCGCCAGCTCTCCTCGTTTCGCAGCATTGCATCCACGATCGTCTCAGGCGCTACCAGGCCGATCGTTGAGACAATGGTTACGAAGCGGCTCCACATAAAGAATGTGTGCTGAGTATCATCGAGCTCAGTCACACAGTACCGGCAGTACGCTGTGACCACCTTATCCATTCTGTTCAGGTATTTCCTGAAGTAACCGTGCCTTGTCAAGAATTGACAAAGGTAAAAGTTTACCACTCCGTGGCTCCGGTTAGGCCAAGACTCAATAAGACCAATTAGCCTAGATCGGGATTACTCCCGATACAACCATCACAGCCTTTTTTGAGACCGTACGGTAGCTACAGGCGATTCCCAGGGCATCCCTGCGCTGGACACTGGCAATGTGCTTCTGGAACTTCCTAGTTCGAAGCGCATCTCCCCAAATTTCGGCGCCATATAGCAAGATGGAATTGATCGTCACCATCAGCAGCCTGGGTTCGCCAATGTTGGCTATTAGCCTACTCAGCGAAGTGACGACTACTAGAGCCCTGTCACATGCCTTGCGGATATGATCTCAATACGTCAGCTTGGTGTCCAGGGTCACTCTCAGATACCTGACCGACTTGGTGGTCTGGACCCCGACGGAGCCAACTGTCATGGGTATGACGGTTGGTATGACAATCTCTGTCTTTGAGACTGCCAGCTGGCGGCCGTGCTCAGTCCTCCACCGATCCACCCTTCTCATAACTTGGTTAAATCTAAGTTGAGCGAAATTGGCAGATCTAAAAGTATTACAGCTACGACGTCATCAGCGTAACCTACTAGGAACACAACCGCAGGCATTTCCAGGCGCAACATATCATCGTACATGATGTTCCAGAGGTCCGCTCCTAAGATCGACCCCTGTGCCGCACCTGAAGTGGCAGGCCTCCTTCTGACTCCATCCTCAGTGTCGCCATCGGTCCCTGAGGTAGTCCCGCATCATGGCCAGCAAGCAGCCAGGGATACGGAACCTCCCCTCAAGGACCCGAAGGATGTCCGTCCACCTCGCCGAGTTGAAGGCGTTTTGCACGTCAAGCGTTACTAGCAAGACGACCGGTCTGGCTTCATGACATGCCTCTTCCGCTCTTGCTACAGCCCCAACAGCCTCTGAGATGACATCGATTGTTGAATGCCCTTTTCGAAAGCCGTGCTGCCTGCAAGGATCATCACCAGCTGATCTCACTGCTGACAACAATCGCGGCTTTAGTTACCCTTCGACAACATGAGATAACAAAGGGCTTCTGTTTGGGCATTGAAGCCTCACACGCCCTGCGAATCCACCCCATCGTGCTGTTAACAGTGGCCTATACTACTGCACGAGTCACTGGGGTCTCAGATGTTAGAGGCTCCCTTCTCAAGCTCGAAACGAGCGGTGCGACCATCTCGTGCCTGTTGAGTTTAGCGGCATTCCAGCCTAACCATTTACGCGAAGAGCCTTGGCGTCTTTGATTGCTCTCAGCAATTTGGAAGGCGGTGTAGCTATGATTACTTGCAGTGTAGTCTTCCATCACCCTCCAATCGCTGACGAGTGCCGCAAGTCTCTCCGATGCCATGGTGACATCGCAAATGGATTCGCCAAAACCGGGTCTTTGGAATGTTGGCGTCGTACTCAACCGCGCATACTGGTCCGGATTCAACACCAACAAACCCCACCTCGATGCCATCACGACTATGCGCCGTCCGCGAATGTTTTCGGTGAGCATGCTCCACTCCAATGCCGTTGCATTGAAGTCACCCCCTACGAAGACATTGCCAGCGATGCCACGGAGAGTCTTCCAGTAACCTAAGTTTGACTCCGAATTTCTGCATTGAGTCATTCGGAGACAGGTAGCAGCTCACAAAGGTGATCTCTCCGTATGTCACCCACACGTGACCGTTGTCTGAGCCGCGGGCGCCGATGCGAGCCCTCTGCCCGTCAGCGATCCAAATCGCCGCGTACCCCGTAGCATTTGCCAACCAAACGGACAAGTTCTTCCCCCTATAAGGGTCGCTCATCAATATGATCGGGGCTTTATGTTCGCAGACTAATTGCATGAAGAAGTCGTCCGCAGCTCTGCAATCCTGCAGGTTTCATTGAAGGACTCTCATATCCTACCCTGCTTTTTGATGGCATCTAGTGTGTCTCTGAAAACCCGACACGCACTCGATTTCATCAGATGCTTGGCGCCATTCGGGCCATGTTTCTCAGAGCATAATAAGCACTGAGCCTGCGCAGAGCTGTCTGCTGCCCGGTGGCCAACCTGTCCACATTTCCAGCAGCTGGCGCTCCGGTCCGGACCCTTGCAGCTACGCCTTGTGTGGTCGTAGTCTAGGTCCCGGTAGCAGCGTGCCACCTCAGCCCACCTTCGCACTCGGGCACTTATCATTCCTACCCGGACTCGACCAGACTTGAGGATTTTGGATGCTGGTGCTTCATCCACCTCCACCACGGCGCTCCTCTGTTCCCTTGTGTTAGGAAGGAAGAGTGTGGTTTTCACCTCGCCGGTTCATTCCTCTCCAGCCTCGCGTTTGATAGAGGATGTCACCACCTCTTCGCATACTGTCAGGCAATCGAGGTCGAGAAGTTGGATTTTGACGCTAGGAGTCACAAGCTTTACGTCCCCCTGGCCATCTACGGCGGTCCGGATTGAATCCTGCAATTTCGCGCAGTCATCGCAGTACGCGATCTCCACAAGGACCCCTCCTTCTGTTGTTTTTTTGATACGCTTTACTAGCGTACCAGTTTCATCCGGGGAAACACTGTGGCGGATGGCCCCCAGAGATTAGAGATATTAGAGATAACACAAATAATTAATTTTCTGGATATGTGTGCAATTTTTTGATGTGAATGCACTTTTTTTAAGTGGATTATAGTCTCATTTTAAAAAACTACAAATAATATAACGGAATCCTGTTTCATACAACGGAATAGTTTCACATTTTTAAGGTTTGTAAAACTTTGAAGGAAGTTATTATTTAAGAAGGCTAATGAGTTTTATTTCATGATAAGATGGTGTGCGTGCGATTTTTCGATGTAATGTTGTACTTTCATAAAGCAGCTGAGTTCGATATGTTTAGTATTTTATATAGCAAATATTTCTTATGTTTTCTATCATCTGCTTTCAAAATGTTCATTGACCTTACACTAAAAAATTGAATAGGCACAAACCCCTACTGAACAAACTAATTCTGGGAATCGAATTATTAAAATCTTTTCACTTTTGGATATATTTTTTGGGGAATCAGAGACTATAATTAAGTTCACTAAGTTCATGCAAAAATTTATATTTTTTGTAAATTTAATTTCTATAAAATTAATATGTCAAATTCTACTTTTCAACAATTCGAATATCAAAAATAAATATACTTACGCTATGGATAAAAGTGACTATGCTGATCTTGGATTACGTGAAACAGCTAACAAACTCTCAGGTGTTCGAAGTACACACAAACGAACGAAAGTCAATCCAATAAGTAAAGCTTGACCAAGAAAATCTCTCTGATATCTTTCAACACTATTATACATGCTACGTAGGTCCATTGGAATATTAATTTTACTGCGCAAGATATCGTTATTTATCTCTTTAGATTTTTCTTCGTCTGTTTCAATCCAGTCTTCGACATTGTAAACGGTTCTCATCAGTTCATTTACAACCTGCTCAGTTGAAACACGTTCGTTTCCTACCAGAGTATTGAAGACCCTGAAACAAAACAAAGAAAATAGTTTGTAGGATGGATTTTCGTAGCAGCTGAATAATTATATTCTATATAATTCTTTTCACATCGCTCAAAAACTTAAACTCAAACATGTTTTAGATATTAAGCAAGTCAGCTAGTCAAGAAAACTTATAAAGATTTGGAAAAATTGTGGGCTTTTTTCTTATTTTTCTCTTGATAGAAGCTAATGAGCCCTACATACTATGGCTGCAACGTTTTATTAAATATTGGATTATTGTGTTCAAGTAATATATGCGGGCTTTAACGTTCGGCCTTGATAGTATTAATTTTATTGAACGTATTTTTTATAACTAGCGAAAAAGAGTAAGACAAAAATAGAGTGAGTACAGCATACATACCTTGATGCCATATACTTTTTTAAATAAAACACATTTTCACTAGAATGACTCGAGCCCGCTCGCAATGCCAACCCATAATTCAACATAGAAGCCATTTGCGCTTTCTGAACATTAATATTCAGTTGTTCAGCACCGCCAGGAGCAGCAGCCTGTGCGATTTGAGGATTTTCCATGACATAGCAATCAGCATCCGGTATCATGGGAATGATGTGGCGAAAATTTCGAACTAAACCAGATAGATGCATCTTTTTAACACCAACATCATAATACTGCCAATCGGATAGATGACATGGTCCGTTTTCGTTCAATTTTATATGAGCCCAGGTTAGATTAGACACTGTCGTGAAAATCGATACACAAGATTTGATTTGATCACGCATCGATGGCGATACCGCTGGAATTGTAAATGTTCCAGAGCGTTTTAATGAATCATTGGGTGATTCTAACGAGATTGGATGCTCTTTATGTTTGAGAATATTTTCACATAATTTCTGTAGCATTTTAACACCGAAACCGTCAAGTTGTAGAAGATCGTCAACAGAATTGATTTGACCGTTTTTCTCTTTCCACTTTTCTATTTTTGCGATTCGAGCTTTGGATATGAGATATCTGAAAAACAACAATTGGAATTAAATTAAGAACAATCTGTCGTTTCTATATCAATCTTTGTAAACAAAATTGAATGATAAAACAATAAAAACTAAAATTAATGTTTTAAAAATGTTGTAAACAAAATTTAATGTTTTCTCCAGTTGATAGATGTATTAGTCTGAGAGCCCGCGACGCAAAACTTATCCTTTAAAAAATCCGTATGATTGCATATAAGAGTATCTCCTTAGTAGCCGCATACAATGGCCTGTCGCGCCTCATTTAGACGGAAGTAAATGTAAAACAAATAAAATTGTCTATGAGCACATTATCTTCGATTGCTTTACTTATAAACTAGCAGGTTATCGAAACCATAGCGTTGTAGCTTTGTTTTTTTTTTGCTACAACACCATTAATATATGTCAACTCTCGTGAAGCCGGATACTATTGTCAGACCTGCGTCAAGGGGTTGTTTTGATAAGAAACCATTACCATATACAAAAGCAGTGCATATGGAGTATAAAAATGAAGATCATAACTTTCGCTACATCAATAACTTGGCCTGTGGGCTTAATATTAGCCGAGAGCCGTTGACAGAAAGATATGTACTCCTTCGCGAAACAGGAATAATATGTTTCTCAACGCAGCTCAAGAGTTGCCTAAAATAGCCCTCCCTCCCTGTTTTTGGAGGTAGAAACCAGACGGAGAGCACGAATGAAACAAAAATTCCCTGTAATTCTGTGACTAGAAAATACCCCAGTGTGCATCTGCAACGACGTGGCTACTGCGTCTAGTTTTCCACTTTTTAGATGAAAAATAGATGGTTTTATGTGCCTTAAGGGTTAAACCATTTCTCTCTATTAATAAAAAAAGTTTTGGAAATTTGGTCGGATTATATTTTTATTTTAGAATGTCGTACGGAAGAGAAAATTATAAAGAACATCGTTTTTGAGGAAGCGTTATGAGAAGGAAAGGAAAATGAGACCCGCAGAACATGACCATCTATTTTTTTGTTAAACGACGTTGAAATATTTGTCGAAGTTTGGATGAAATATTTTCTACAGATCTAAGTAAACAAAAAAAAATTGATCTCTGCGACTGTGAACTTTTATTGATTTTCGCACGGCTTTAGTACATACGTCCAGTAAAATGTACAATTTAAAATCGTAAATGGTCTGGGGGTTGGTGAGCGAAGCGAGCAGGGGGCAAAGCCCCCTAGTACTAACAAAATATTTGAAAAGTGTTCGCAAATATTTTTTGTGAAACATTGAAAAGTTCATGCATGGGGATTTATTGCTTTCGCTAAATTCGAAAAAAAATTAAGTATTATATCGCTTGTTATCGTAAGTTTGCTGTTCTGAATAGAAAATATATTTATAGAAAAATATGTTAGTAGGTAAAATATTCAATACATTTGGTGATGTTATTATAATTGAAGATTCAAAATCATCTTCTAAGGAAAGAATAGTTTACAAATTAGGCATGAAAGTCAGTTAGTTGGCAAAATATTAGTTTACGAGCTTAAGAACATTATCTGTCTCCATTTTGACGGAGAAAAAAAATTTCGGGGAAAATTAGAGTTTCAGATATACCTAAAGATGAATATCAAATCCCTGATACATTGTATAATTCCTTCTGCTTTATTGTGCAAGTGTGGCACGCAAGTCGGAAGAATTCAAGTGGTCGGAAGAATTCAAGTATTATAATAGACATTTGTTTGACTTGATTTATTCGATAAATAACGGTAAAGTCAAGCATGCAAAACTTTTGAATTTGTGAAGTAGCAGGACAGAAATAACGATTTCGAGCAGATTAGGCCACACAATACTGTACAATGTTGCCGAATATTTGAATATCTCACAATATTCTGAATCGAATCCACTGAATTTCTCTCCAACTTCACTTGATGAGATGAGAGAAACATTGAATCGTGCTCAAAATTCAAACAATCGAAAATCAATGTTATTTACGATCTCGCAAACTGGCAAAGAAAATTTAATTTCCTTTCTTTTCCAAACGACATTTTTGAAGGTTCTTCGGAAGGACATATAATTTTCTTTATTTTCTGTAGCTAAAATTTGACGTAATTTGGGCTCTTAAAACTAAAGGCGCAGCGCAGCGTATATTTCGAAGATCACCCGATCTACTGAGAAGAGGATCACCCGTTCTACTCAGCACCTGATCTACTAAGGTGCAAGAAACTACATGTGTGTGTGCTTAAGAAGTAATTTAAGACGCCTTGAATACTTACCATAGTGTTATTGAAGCTTTTATATCATCTTATCATCAAAACCTCTTCTGGTCCTATCTCCGTTCCTTTAAAAATCTCCCTGTATCTCTTCTATGATATATCTAAATGATTTATCTGTTTTTTCGCCACAAGAAATATGTGACCTGTTTGCACATTTCTTTTCTCCTCCTACTTTGTAGCTTAATTCGTATTTATCCTACAGCAGCGCGTATAGAAACTGGACCACTTTAGTTTATTTAAATATTTCCTTGAAATCTAGATATTGCTAAGAAATGTTTCCATTTCCTACATCCCTGTTTGTGGTAGAACATGATATCCTTTTTAATGAAAGTAAACCAGACCTTAGCCATGTTGTGGCAAAAAGCCCACCCTTTAATGTATGGGTTTAAAAAAACCTCCCAGCTATTTTATTAGCAATGAGCTCATAAACAATTTACTTTGTTTAATTTCCGGCTAAATGGGTCGCGAAAGAGCGAACGTTTCGTATGTTACCACTATGCATACTTATTTATGAATCAAATATCAGTCAAATAATAATAAACAATGCATATTGTTTTATTTTAGTAAGTGGTTTCGTCTCTGGCTCTTAGACTATGTAGCTTTAAAACAATTTTTTTCATTTTAATATGCGAGTTTCACAACTTTAGGGATTTGAAAGATAACCTATAGCTCCAAAAAAGAATCGAATTGACTAATATAATTCATTTTCTTACTTCATTAGCTCGTTGTTATCATTATTATTTAAAATATTAAGTATATTTTTCTCCTTTTCTTCATCTAGTTGAATTTGGCGGGAACTTGAATGCATTTTGAAACATGATTTACTTAAGGGGAAGTACGTCATTGAGTTCACTGCACGACTGCGATATTTAGCTACTACTAACTGTTTTAACATAATCAAAACAAACAATTCAACTATTACGATGAAAATATACTCAATTTATTAAAAAGACGATAACACACTTCGACCTATAACGAAATTAGGACTATTCGGATCAGCTGATTTTCCGAACAAATAATAGTTGACAGAACTCATCTGTCAGCTGATTGCAGCTGATACACGCTCATTTTGATTACTCTAATTCCATGGTTCGAGTTACTTTTAGGTAGGTTCACGTGGAAGCACCGCGATGCAAAAAAAAATCATATGGACAACAAAAAAAACTTAATTTATAATTTCATTAATTCAAAATCTTAACAATTTATAAATTTCTGAAAGCAACTTCGCCCTAAAATGGCATTGGCTACGATATTTCAGTTATTTTCCAATGATTCAGAGAACTTGCTGAGAAAATTGCAAAAGCACGGAATATGACTATACGTCTGCGAACTCCTCTACGAAGTACAAATGTCAAAGCGGTGCGCACATGTATCATAACCTGCTACATTGGACACATTGCGGGTTTGTTGATTGTTCTCCTGTACTATTAAAACAATTGCTTTTCTACGATCATTATCATTGATTTAGTGCAAAATGGGTAAAAAGTCGAAATTAGGAAAATTTCGCAAAGATAAGTTTTACAAGCTAGCCAAGGAGACAGGTAAGAGCTGAACTCAAAATCAATCCATGCACATTCGACTACTATCCCCTTTTATTCACTCTCAGGATATCGTTCCCGTGCTGCATTCAAGCTTATTCAACTCAATCGTAAATTCGGATTCTTGGAATCGAGTCAAGTATGTATCGATTTGTGCGCTGCTCCAGGAGGTTGGATGCAAGTCGCCAAACAAAACATGCCTGTGTCATCTATTGTCATCGGTGTCGACTTGTACCCTATTAAATCGATCGCAGGCTGCATTAGCCTGGTCGCAGACATAACCACCGACAAATGCCGTACCATGCTCACGCAGGAGCTACAATCGTGGAAGGCAGATGTTGTGCTGCACGATGGTGCTCCAAACGTCGGTAAAAATTGGCTTTACGATGCCTACCAGCAAATTTGTCTTACGTTGCAATCGGTGAAGCTGGCCACACAATTTTTGCGCAAAGGTGGTTGGTTTGTTACAAAAGTATTCCGCTCGAAAGATTACAATGCTCTACTGTGGGTCCTGAAACAACTCTTCCAGAAAGTGCACGCCACCAAGCCAAGCGCCTCGCGTAAGGAGTCAGCTGAAATATTCGTTGCTTGCCAGGGCTATTTGGCGCCGGATAAAATCGATGCCCGGCTCCTCGACGCGAAGTATGTATTCGAAGAACTGGATATTGAAAAAAAGGCACCGGTGTCGATGCTACATCCTGAGAAACAAAAACGCATCAAGGCTGAGGGTTATACCGAGAAAGACTTCTCAACGCGAAACGAACTTTCCGTTTCGGAGTTTATGCAGAGTGACAATGGTTTGGCTGCATTACAAGGTGTTTCGAATATCGTATTCGACCATGATGGCATTAGAAATCATCCACGCACAACCCCCGAAATCGTAGAATGTTGTAAGGATATCAAAGTTCTCGGACGTAAAGACCTAAAAGGATTGCTCAAGTGGTGGAAGTATGTCCAAGACGATTTGTTCCCAAAGCCAAAGGAGGAGGAGGAAGAGAAGAAAGATGAGCCGGAGAAAGAAATAACAGAAGAAGATCTAGAAAATATGGAAGACGCGGAACTGAGAAAACAAATAGCCGAGCTGACAGAAGAGGAGGCAAAAGAGCTGAAGCGGAAGCGAAAGAAAGTTAGAAAGGAACGAATCAAACTGAATGAGAAGCTGAACCTGAAGATGGTAATCAAAGGAGATGAAGGTCCGCGAGAAGAAATTAACGATATTTTCGAGTTGAAAGACATAGAAGATGAGAACGATCTGGATGCCATGCAGGATGTGGCCCCAGATTTCGTTGTTAATGATCAAACCGATCGAGTAGAACTGCCAAAATACACAAAGTAAGTACTCAGTGGTGTAATTGGTGATCCTTAAATTAGGTAATTTGGCTTTATAGATACTTCCGAGACGATAAGAACCATTTAGATGACGACGGCCGCTTAGATAATGGCGAAGATACCGTTTCTGAAGATCCAGAATCAGATAATGATTTTGACAAGGAAAGCATGGATTTGAGCGACGAAGAAGGGAAAGATGGTGAAAAACGTTCAAAAAAGCGGAAACCTAAACCTCATCCATTACTCAAGACGGGAGACTTTCGGGACAAAGACACAAAACGTAGTCAGCGTGCCCAACTATGGTTTGAGAAAGACAAGCTACAAAATGTGAACGACGACGATGAGGACTTTGATTTGGGCGACCTAGCTGACGAGTATAAAACGAAAGGTGTGAAGATTTTGAACGAAGACGCTTTGGCACCAAAAGCTGAATTGCCCATAGGCAAGAAAGCGAAGAGACGGGCCAGGCATGAGGACGATAAAATTAAAACAGATTCATCCAGCGAAGAATCAGACGCGGAAGCAGAACCTGCTGATGGCGAGAATAAAGAGAACAATCAAGGTAAAAATATTGCGTTATAATTTAACTTAATTTTTAACTACAGAACACTTTCAGCCCCAGTTAAAAAGATCCGTCTCTCTGAAGAAGAACTTGCACTTGGTACGATGATGATAAAAGGTCGAAAAGCAAAGCGGGATCTAATGGATGCCGCCTGGAATCGTTATACATTCGAAGACACAAATTTGCCTGCCTGGTTTGTCGAAGACGAGCAGGTGCACATGCGCAAGCCAGTTCCAGTGCCTAGAGAAATGACAGAGGAATATCAGAACAAAGTCCGGGAGTTGAATGTTCGTCCAATCAAAAAGGTAATTGAGGCCAAGGCGCGCAAAAAGCGGCGTGTTTTGAGGCGTATGAAGAAAGCTAAGAAGCAAGCTGAACAAATCCTGGAGAATGCGGATGCGTCAGCGCACGAGAAGACTAGGCAATTAAAAAAACTGTACAAGAAAGCTGAAGGTGACAACAAGAAAGAAGTGGCGTACGTTGTGGCGAAAAAACATTTGGCCGGGAAACGTGTTCGCCGGCCACCAGGCGTTAAGGGACGGTTCAAAGTCGTGGATCCGCGTATGAAGAAGGAAAAACGAGCGGCCAAGGCGAAGGAACGACGCAGCAAAGGCAAGGGAAAGTCCAGAAAATAAAATGTTGAAATGTATGTTATCTACTAGATAATAGTTTTTAAATAAAAGATAATAAGTATATGTTCTACGCTTGGATTTTATTCGCATTCTGAAAACAAGGCAAACATACGAACCTATCGATTTTTGATCGCAATCATGTGAATAGAATACACCTTCGCGAGTAAATAGCATTCCATATATTTTCATTTGAAAAACCGTAACATGTTCTCCAGTCTGACCGTCTGAATACATTTTTTTCGCGCTCCAAGTCAATAAAATGTTTGCAAACAAAATACCTTCTGGCATATGCAGCACAATCATTCAGAAACGGGTCTCACATTTAACTTGAATTGTTTGAAAAAGACAGCTGTCTATTGCAAAATAATCAGTCTGGTGCAATAAATGCGCGATGTTCGATAAAACGAGCTTTAGTTAACCTTTGTAAATGCGAGAAGCTGAATTTCTACTAAACATATCCGTACCGAGTATGATTCTTTTAAAAAGTGTAAAATTAACTTTCGTCTCTTTTCTTGTTCTTCAGTTATTGTGTTCGCATTTTTCGGAAGCAAAACGGGATGTCAACCGAATAAAAAATATAATGCGTGAGTTAATTTACTATTAATTTCAATTCAGAATTTTTTATTTGAAGGAGTGTGTTGATTTTCAGATACTTGTCGCGGCGAACCGAATTCAGGAATGTGTTTGGCGGCGTTTCGTCGATATTTTTACAATACAACGACTGGAAAATGCGAATCGTTTGTTTATGGTGGATGCGGAGTGTTTCCCAATAATTTTGAATCTCTTGCGCTCTGTAAAACGACTTGTGGTCATTGAATTGATTTGGTACCTTTAAAAGTCGTTAAAAAAATGTATTTCTTAAAATATGTGTATAGTTTTCTAACTAATAAATATAATATATATGTAGGATAACTAGTTTACATCAAACGGATTATAGATGAGTCAGTAAACTTGATGGTAGACTAATTGCTAGTAGTATTTTTAAATCCAATAACAGCGTGAAGCTAGCGATGAAAAAATGGCAAAATAGCATATTGTAACATTGTATTCCCCATTTCGAGCTTTAAGATGGCCTTATCTACTAACTGTGACCGCATTTGGTTGAAAATCAGATTCGACTCATTAATAACAGTACGAATTAGAACTCTACTTTATAAATCAAGGATGTTAGATTTCAGATCAATCAAAAAACGTCTTTAGTATGAAGTATTTAAGTAATTCGGCAACAAATTGTGTTTCTAATTTTAAGCCTGATAGTGGATATGAGTCATTTTCAACTGATAAATACAAATTTGGCTCTCAGTTAATGTTGAAAAATCGGAAATATTACTGTTTCTATTTCTAAACAACAAAAGATTTAAGTTGAATGTGGTGCATCAGCTTCTCATTTCTGAAAGAGGAATCTTCAAGAGAGAAATCGTGTTACATAAATATAAATTTTGATTTTCACAAACAAGAGAATAATGTAGTGTTCAGCGCGGTATCAATGAAAACAACGTGTCGGTGTTTTAACAGTAGCTGGTTTTATTTAATTAGAAGTGTGAACATTGAGCTTATGCCAATTCTAAATCAATAGATTGAATGAGAAAGAAATGCAAGAGCAATAGATTTGAGCAAGTTATCGAAACTGTCTTTTATTTTCGCTGATGTTTTGTTTACAAAGAGTGATATAACATATGAGAGCCTGCAATACCTCTCGAAAGAATATGTAAGGGAGGTGGTTTCAAGTATTGGCATGCGTGTCACGTTTCATGAAAAAAACTTTCTATATGGAAAGAGGAAAAGATTTGATTATATATTTTACGTGGAAAGGAGTACTGCTGGAATTTATTGGTTTTCAGCTTAGCATCAACGCTGAAACTCAATGGATAGATTTGCGGATCATTTAATTGACATAATAAAAATTAAAATTGATTCATCATTAAAAAATGTAAGTCAATCTTGAATTGATTTCGGATATTATGCAGTATTATACTAATCTATGTGAATAGTAGTAATTAATATCAAGTTTGTGAATGAGAAAAAATATGAGAATCAAACGAAATTTAACGAGAAGATGGTCCATAGATTAAAAACTAAAAGCTCAAATGAATGAGAACAATGGTTTTGTAACTAGCATTAAGTATGAATATGAAATAAAGTGGCAAATGCATCTTATCTTAGCCATTTTTCTATCAAATTTAAAATGTTTATTTTAAAGAGTGACAATGTAGCCGAAGTGCAGATACATTGTAGGAATGAAAAAAGGTGTTTTGAATTTAACTAATTCCTAAGTAATTTGGAGAGTGTGTATTTGTTTTTCAAGAATCTGTACTGTCGATTTATAAAGTTATTGTTCATATTTTCACTATGCAGCTACATTGTTCTTTAATATATTGTTGTGTTTTACCGTTAAACACCTTTCGTGGATTCGATATTCTTCACATTCGTGAAATAAAACAGTTTTCTTTATCAACACTAATTACACTTTTATTCACACAAATATTTATAACACTCAATTCCGTACACTTTACTGATCGCACTATTATAATTTCGTGTTACAATTTAATTATCGCACTATAATTACTCGCACTTTATCGCTTTTAATTAACCGCGCCCGGATACACTAATTTGCTGTATCGCTTTTCAAAGTAACAGCCTTTCCGCTGTTTCCGCTTTCTACTAATTCGTTGTACCAAATTCTCACTTCTAACTCGTGTGTACAAACTTTCGCTTCCAACTCTGTACAATCTATCGCATTGTACCAAAACTCACTATCAACTGACTCCGAAGACTTCTCGCGGCGATATTTATATCCGGTCTGGTGATATAAATTATTATTGCCTACATCTAGGCCTTTCTAGAAATGTGTCTTGGGTTCTCGATCCGACTTCGAAAAGACTATTAGGAATTTCCGTTGCCATGTGAGATCTGATTCATGGTTTGGGGCTCTGGAATGTTCCGCTTTTGCTTTCTAGAGGGCTCTATTGCGTCTTTGT
The DNA here is from genome assembly GCA_947369275.1 of Nemotelus nigrinus. Lineage (NCBI taxonomy): Eukaryota > Metazoa > Arthropoda > Insecta > Diptera > Stratiomyidae > Nemotelus > Nemotelus nigrinus. The sequence goes on along the minus strand of OX376373.1, from coordinate 86,613,119 downwards.
CTGTAGATTGTTATTGTTGTTTGAAATACATGTATGAGATAAATATCGAGTATTTCTCGCCATTTCTACCTTTTTCTGGCGCCGCCACTACGTCATACAGTTCGTTCGGCGTGCACGCAACAATATCATGTAATTACGATGCAAGAAAGCTGCTGGATTTCCTATTCACGATTTTAAAAATACAAGCATACCATACTGATTTAATGGAGAAAATCGCTGACAATACAGCTCAAGTACGTATTACTATGTAGTAGGTAATTCATAGAGAAACCTCTATGGTGCCATATCATAGTGAAAAATAAATGAAGTAATATCGTTTTTTCCCAAATTTACCTAGTTTTTTCTTCTGAGTATACATACATATATCTAAGAAGATGCTCTGCCATTACATTTGCATGTTCCCTGTAGTTGAAAAATGTAAGCTGTAGTATTACGATGTAATTTATAGCACGTGGTCTCAAAATATAGGCAGTGACCTGTAGCATTAGGAAATTTAATTTAAAATTTCTGCGGGCAAAACAGCATATCAAGGCTAGCTAACTGTCGCCTCGAGAAAAACAATTTTAAGGGCAAAAGTTTGAAACCGAAAACTAAAACAAAGTACCGTAGGGACTTGTTCTCGTGATCCATTTCGACTCAAGCCTCGAGGAGTCTTTGGATGGTCAGCAAATATAGTGGTTGGGTCGGTGAGCGGACGCGACCAATAATTTGATGATGATTCGATGAAAAATTTGTAGTTAAGATGATGAATTTATTAATAATCTTATGATCATTAGGATAAAAGATGCAGTCCACTAAAATAAATTAGTTGATATACCTGAGATATGCTCACCCGGGATTTACGATCAACATTTGTATCGCTTAATTATAGCTGAGAAAACCATTCGGTTAACGAATATCTGTACGAACTATCAGTAATCATACGAGGTTGAAAACAAAGACATTAAAACAAAATGAATTAATAAACGCAAACTTTTTGGCCTTCTTATTGGGCGAAAGCCCATAAACATCCGTTTTTAACCTGGCTGGCCTATTTCTATCAAGGGAGGCATTTCGGCCACTTTTCCATTTGTCTTAGACCGAAGTCAGTGGGTGCAGTCACCGCGCCAACATCGGGGGTCATGGCTCCAACAAAAACAGGGGCCTGAAGCTGTCTGCCTATCCTCAGGCATACTAAATGGAAGCATATTCCGCTCTCCCCTTTTATTGTTAAATTGGGGCTAGCATATTTTCACGACTGATGAAATATACATACCGTCCACCTTTTCAGGGAGAAAATCCACCCCATGTTTAGAGACCCCCAGCCGCGTAGAGCTAGCAAAGCGACGAACCAGCATCCGTCAGGATCGGATTGAAGGGTGCTCAAATAATGCGGACGAAGGTCCTTCTCGGCCATTTCTAGGATACCCTACTTCCGAACCAATTCTCTTTTTTCTTGTTGATTTGCCTCATTGATGGTTCACCATCACCCACCTCCTGGCAGGCTCTTCGGGTAAGAGCAGAACCCCCATTTACTTGCAGGCTCTTCGGGTCAAGCAGAACCCCCATTTACTTCAAAGCGTTATAGACCCCTTGGCCAAGATATTTGCAAAATAAAACGAACTTATTAGTATTCAAAATTTGTTTTGCAACCATTTAAAAGACAATGGATCCAAAATTGAAGGTACCAATGCAATAACCAGATAACTCAGCTTTTTTTTCCAAAAATGACTTTTTGATACTAAATATTAGAAAATAATGCTCCGCATCTTTTAGTACAAAAAGCAGACTTCTTATGTTCATCCGATCATTTTTTATTTCAATTATAGAGTTGTCTGCTCTATTGGTCCGGTGCAAGAATCGGACAATTATCGGAATTGTCTGCTTCTTGCTCCAATTGCATAATCGAACATGACCGATCATAATAGAAAATATTTGGGAATTATCAGCTGCATAAAAGTGTTTTACATAGTTTTGAAGTAAAAGGATGTTTCAGTCTGCCTATGAATGTTGATATTAATGATAACTTTCCTGGCTTTTCAGCTTCGGGTGCAGAGTGCTTAAGTGAAGTGGAACTCTCAGTGATTCATTGCCGATTCAAAAAGGTATAAAAAGGGATACAGATGTTTTAGGTGTAAAAAGTTTATTTTATGTTATTGTTGTGTTTTACCGTTAAACATCTTTCCGTGGATTCGATATTCTGCACATTCGTGAAATAAAACAGTTTTCTTTATCAACACTAATTACACTTTTATTTACACAAGTAATTATAACCACTAAATTGTTTACACTTTACGATCTCACTATTATAATTTCGCGTTACAATTTAACACTTTTTCGCTTTCAAAATACATCCGCGCCCGGATACTTAATTCACTGTTTCGCTTTTCACAGTAAAAGCTTGAATACATGTATGAAATACATGTATGAGATGTATGTCAAGTATTTCTTCGCCGTTTCTTCTTCGCCCAGCTTTTTCTGGCGCCGCCACATCGTCATACGGTTCGTTTGGCGTGAATGCAACATTATGTTATCAGATAAAAACCGATTACGTAATATGGGGAAATGGAAGCGGAATGTAGCAAAAAGGCGCAAAGCTGAAGCAAAGCAGTACAAAATCAGCGCTGGAAAGATAGTAGCACAAAAAAAAATTAGGTGAAATATGTGGATGCCGAAAAAGGTGCTTCAAGCTAGAAAATGTAGACCTCTTCAAACGAGTTTTGAATGAATTAAATGAAATAAGAATAAAGAAAAATAGGACGCTTATTTATTTGGCCTTATCCGTCAACAAAGTGTACAGCGTCGTCGGTCTATATCAGAGCGAGAAGTAAGACCATCCCAAAATAAGTATTTAGTGACAGGCATACAGAAGGAAATAGACAGGCCCGGCCCTAGTGTGCATAGGAAGAATTTGCCGCCCTCAACACAGGGTCTGCAAATATACTCTATGGAGCACTACTATAGGTCCTCCGAATTGGTGTTTTGGGCAGGTTTGAGAACGTGGGGATGACTAGAAAAATATTTATCCCCGAACTCATCTCCCTCGAAAACAAACTGTTAGGTGAGCTCATTGTGATGGTATTATTTAGTTTCAATCAAATACAAGTAGCTTTGGTTACTTGGCCTACATGATACTTCTAAATTTATTGCGATTTTCTTGCAGTGACTAGTGTACTTTCTAATCCTGAATTGCTACGATATTCCACCTAAAAATTTAAAGTTGGCTATGAAATATGGTTAGTGGTTGTTAAATATAGGGAGTGGCTTTAAATGAATCTGGTCGCAATATTGATTTTATCTATCTAAACTTAAATTTTAGCAATTTTCTTCCTAAACACTCTACAATATGTTTAATATGCAAATATTCACTCTCCTCTAAAGCTCCTAACGCTTCGTATGTATCAAATAGAATTTGCATCAGGAGACTAAAGGCGTTAAGTTAACTTTCAAATCTTGTATCATATAAGGGCTTAAGCTCACAACATTCGTCTTGAGAATGCGCCAACTATTCATAGGGCCTTTCCGAATTCGTGTCTCCGACTTGGTCTTGATCTCCGTATAACAGATTATGACGTCAGCGTTTTAGCTGACCTATTATAACAGTTATAGGAGATCAAGATCATAGACTGTCCGGATTCTCTGTCTTGTCATAGGTCTTGCCTTCTTTTGACATTTCGCAAAACTGGTGACTAGTGGTGTAAATATGATAACTGGTCCGCGTGAAAATATAAATTGTGCGGGCTGCGCGTGCTATATTCGTGTAAAATGAACATGAGACCCGCGAAACATTTTGAATCAATCGCGACAGTAAAAGTTAGTGCGGTTCGCGTTGTAAATATTTAATAAATGTGAAAACCGACTAAATTGTTGATTCGATGTCAACTGCGGCTTCGAGCTACGAGTGCTCCTAAGAGCAATTGCTGCCTCTGAGAGTTTCCCTGAAGTGAAGTTACAAAACGACATAGATTTCCGGTAGGAATTATACTTTTATTGTGCTGTTTCAATATGAAAACTCTTAATTTCTTACAGATAAATGTATTTATGGTTGGCTGAAGTAATGTCTGGAAATGCTCCACCCGAACATAATGCTCAATCGAAGCTATTTCTTATTGAGAATTTCAAGGTAAACAATTTTAAACTGGATTTTAGATTAATGCTACAGAATTTGACTGATTTGAAATTTCTTGCAGAATTTAGTCGAAGCAACCCAAATACCAGAGTCTCAAAAGGACCTGCTCCAGATTGTGGCGGAACTGATAGTATATGAAAAAGAGATGCAAAAAAGTACTGCTGGTGAAGGCGTAAAACGTTTGAATAAAGAACGACTCCCTGGTGGTGAAGATATTCATCAGGATGACTATAAAGGCGAATCTGTGCAGCAATTTATGATGCATTTTATATATAATTGTTACAGTTCTGTAGTTTATTTGAATGATTTTTGTTTGGAAGTAAATGTATTTTCATTAAAATTGATTGATCTGCGGTTTTTGTGAGAAATGATGAGAATTAAATATCGTTTTCTGCCGAATAAGGATAGATTTAGAGATTAATATGAGCGTATGTAGGTTTTCACAGTGGTATAGGTTCACCATGAGTCTTGTTTTTGCACATAAATTCCCTTTTTTACCCATCAACCTTTATATCGACAAGCGAAATCAAGAGAGCTTATAACTCATACCACCTCGTCTATAGCATTGTAAAGTAGCTGATCTTTAATACCTTTTGATAAGTTAATCCAACAGCATAAAATCGGTTCAATCCACTATTTAATTATTCAAACAGCAGAAAATATATTTACCAAATCAAACGGCCATCTTACTTGTATAGGTTTATAATTTCATATTCCTTAATGCAACTAACAGTCTACAGAATTTTGATCGTAAAGTTCTATAAAAAAACAAACATCAGAATCATTAAATGTCACTTTAAACTTAGCATCAATACTAGTAAGATATAAGGCACATTGTTTTCGATTGTTAATAATTTGATCAGTAAATGATCGAAGATAAAGGAACATCAAATCAGTTATTGTCATGTTGAGTATTTGAGACTTTTTGAGTTATTTTCACGTACTTTATCACTCTTAAGCTGTGCATGAGATTCGACCGTTTTACTTTGAATTACTGGTGTAATTTCGGAGTCCTCTGTATCGGACATATAGCCGTCATCTCCTGTTCAACCATTCGTTCCCAAACCTTGTACTGGCTGAGAAAACAAACAATTTCGCCAATAGTCATTTGACGATGGTGATATCGATCTTCGTATCCTGGTAAAAATCAAAAACCCCTTTTTTCTATTACGTCCAGATTCAATTCACGTCCATCAACGGCAGGAAAATGTTCAACTTCCAGCCCCTTTTCCTTGACACTTTCTTCCATTTATAGTATTCGTTCAGTACGCCGAAGGAGGTTGATCATGTAGATTTTGTTAAAATTGAGCCGATCTCTAGAAAAGGAATAAGTGCTTTGGTTTGAAATTGAAAGACAGAAGCATTTTCGAATAGTACCTACCTTTTCGGATATCAATGTAGTCTTGTAAATATCCCGGCAATTTCACAATTCCCTTTTTTATGTCATTAATAATATTCGATTTGATATACAGTCTGTCAAGAATGAGTTTACACATAGGGAAAAAATTCAATTTTTCATCTTTCTAATTATAAAATACTACTTTTTCTTTATGTAAATAATTTTTTTTTTCTTAATTATCGTTATTTGCATTATTTCCAACCGATATATACAAAAAAAGTACAACTTCAATGCAAAAAAAGAACGAAAAGAACAACGAAAACAATTATTACAATTCTTGAAGTGTCAAGAAACTCTTTACACAAAAGTTTATTTTTTGCATTACTGCAACGATACGGTAAATTTACCATAATTTTTGGTCTGTATTGTAAAGTTCTATAAATTTGATCATTAGTGTGTGATTAATTTTTGGCTAATACGCATAAATAAGTGAGATATTGTGTTTTAAAATGCCAGGCAAAAGATTATCCTTTGAGTTAGTTCAGATGATATACTATAATCACCAATTAGGTAAAAGTGCACAGGAACTGTCGGAAATGTTTTGTGTAGCACGAATGGCAGTCTATAACGTTATAAATCGTGCTGAAAATGAGAATAGATTGGAGCCAAAGTGTAGAGGTGGCTCAAAACCAAAAATATCTAAACGTATAGAGCGCCTTATGATAAGGAAGCTTGATAAAAAACCCCTGGATTTCAACCAGAACACTTGCTAGGGAACTCAAGGAAGAGTGTGATGCTGCTGTTTCCCATGAAACAGTACGACAGGCCATCCTACGAAATAAGTTCTCATCAAGAGCTGCACGAAAGAAACCACTGTTTTCTGCACTAAACATCGAAAAGCGTTTTTCTTTCGCTATGATGCACCTTTTTCAACCCGTTGACTTCTGGGACGACGTCATATTCTGCGATGAAACGAAAATGATGTTGTACTATAATTATGGACCGGCTAGAGTGTGGCGCAAGCCTTTAACATCGTTGGAAAATCGAAACATCATTCCGGCTGTAAAATTTGGTAAGTTGTCCGTTATGATTTGGGGTGCTTCTCAAGCAGAGGAGTAGGAGATTTGGCATTCATTGAGTCAACCATGGACGCCCAACCATATTTGCATATCCTTAAAACATATTTGGCAAGCAGTGCGCAGAAATTCGGGTTTATGCATAACAGCAAACCAAATTTTAAGCTTTACCAGGACAACGATCCCAAACATAAGGCGAACATGGTGCGAATGTGGCCCTTATACAACTGCGGAAAAGTGATGGATACGCCAGCCAAGAGTCCGGACTTAAATCCCATCGAAAATTTATGGGCTTACTTAAAACAACAAGTCGCTAAAAGGCAACCCAAAAACCGAACTGCCTTAAAAATTGCGATTCTCGAAGAATGGCAAAAAATACCAACCACGTATGACCTGCAAAAGTTGGTTCATTCAATGAAAAATCGGTTGCGATGTATGGTGAATGCCAAAGGTGGCCATACCAAATGTTAAATATACCAAATAATATTAAATATCCTGTAAATATGTAAATATTAAATACAATAATAATTTGTGTAAAGAGTTTCTTGACACTTCAAGAATTGCAATAATTGTTTTCGTTGGTCTTTTCGTTCTTGTTTTGCATTAAAGTTGTACTTTTTTTTGTATATATCGGTTGAAAATAATGTAAATAACTATAATTAAGAAAAAAATATTCATTTACATAAATAAAAAGTAGTATTTTATAATTAGAAAGATCAAAAATTGAATTTTTTTCCTATGTGTAAACTCATTCTTGACAGACTGTAAATTAATTGCTGATGGTCCCGTTCGATACGTTCATTTTTGTCCAGCGGTGAAATTATATAGCCATATTGACGTTCATTTCTTATCACCATATCCAGCCCGGCTGTTTTTGCTGCAATCGCAAAAATGGTTACATCGTCATCGGGTCCATTGTACAATATGCTCTGGTTGTTTTCTTTTTGGTACTTCAGCAAACTATGAGAATCAAAGACTAGCAAAATGTAACCTAAAGGCTGGTACTGAGTTCGAGTTCACGTGAAATTTTGACATGTTTCCATTATCTGGTCATTCTTTCGAGCGAAAATTTTGACAACGGAGAAAAGCAGAGACACTGCTCATTCTTGACGGATAAAATGTCAAGAATTTCACTTTTCGATCGATTTTCTTATTGGAAAGTCATTTGCACTGCTCAATTTTCAAATTGAAACACTAAATGTCACTTTTTCGCTCGAAAGAATGAACTGCACAAACTAAATTGGCGTGAAATGATTGACAACATGTTTCAGTGCCATCTATGTTTTCAAAGCGAAAGCAACTTCAAAGCAACTTTTCATGCTAAGAACACAGTACCAAACTTGCTTATTTTCAAGCTAAATTTTCGCCGAAACCAATTTCACGTGAAATTTTGTATGAAAATTTCACGTGAAATCGAACTCAGTACTATGCTTAACTCACAAAAAGTAACCTATCATGACGTCTTGATGACTATCATGAACTGTTATACAGGGGAGAAATATCAAGCCGTAGATAAACTATTCGGACAGGCTAAACTTGATGTGACGTCACATTCTGTTATAACAAGCTGAAGACCAAGGTGAAGACGAATATTCGGAAAGGCCCATAGAACTGCAAAAATAGGCGTGTTTTTTTGCTCCCCCTATCTATAACAGAACAACGCTTACCAGTGCAGACGCATTGGAAACAACAACAACTCCCCCTATCCATAACATCAGTTGTTGTTGTTTCCTATGCGTCTGCACTGGTTAGCATTGTCCTGTTATGGATAAGTGGAGCGAAAAAACGCGCCTAATACATAAAGCTTTTTGACAAGGTCAAAAACATCTATTGTATCTAAAAAAAAAACAATTCGCTGCATCGTTGACAGCCAAATTGAAAGTGTTTGTTAAATTTTGCACGCTACATTATCTGCGCTCTATATTGGAGCCTTTGTCATAGATTTGCAATTTATATCCCATTGTTCATTGATTCATCTAAAATAGTGAGTCCTTTTGCGGTCGTATATTTTGGTTCTAGAAATCCTATAAAATGCTTTTTGTTATTATATACTCCTTTTTAAAGTGTGCGCACCTGATTACCAAAGATTGGGCAGAACCTGGTTTTGTCTGATGTCAAACCGACTATAGTTGCATATTTGCTTATTTTGATGAATTCAACGATTTTGTTTTTTAGTGTAGTTACAATCTTGTTTACGGGTTCTTTGCTTTTACAGCTTTGAGATCATGTAAAGGGAGAGAAATATGGGTCCGGTGTTATTATCCGGAGCTCCCTAATAAGAAATCAAATTAACAAGCCAATCTAGGGGAAAATTATTAACATTTTCCAGTTTCCTATAGTTACATTTTAATTTGGACGAAAACATAGGTTTACTACTATTTACCCATAAAATAAAAATTCATTTCATTAAAATCTATTTTTCCAAACTGAAATTTTCATTACACTCAAGAAATGACAAATCCAAGTGACAACACTAATCTCTAACTGTATACAAAGTCTCTAAATGAATCAGTCTCAATTTTTCTCCTCCGTGAATAAAAAATAATATTAGGCGTGTTTTTTTGCTCCCCCTATCTATAACAGAACAATGCAGACGCATTGGGAACAACAACAACTCCCCCTTCCCATAACAGGAGTTGTTGCTGTTTTCAATGCGTCTGCATGGTTCTGTTAAGGCTCGTATCCACCGGAGCTCGCGCTCAGATTTGACGTCATTGATGTTTGTTCACGAACTGAACGCGAACAATGTACGCGCTCTCCATCGAAAACGTCCACATCAAGTACGCAAACAGAAAAGCAGCTTGCGTGCTAGCAGTTTTACTTCCGTGCGCACGTTCTGTGCGTGCACTGCTTCTTTGCTTTCCGATCGGGATTCTTATATCAGTACATCTAAAGAAACTTTCGTGAATGTGCAAAATGGATTTTGATTATATGATTCTTATTCGTGCAGCATCCTACATAATATTGTCTAAACTTTCAAAAAAAAAAAACGAAAATTTCCAAAATGTAAGCCAGTAAGAATCTAACATTTTTATTAATGTGATCTCAGAAAATAGTAAATTCCTCCTTTTTATTGATTAACTTAATGGTTAATTCATTAGTCCATTTCATACTGAATGGCATTTTGCACGTCTACTTTCCAAAGAGAGTGGAAAGCCAGAAAGCAGCTCGACGAGCAATCGAAATGCAATGTTTGCTCGTCCACACCAAGTGTGGCTGCTCGCGAACAGAGCGTTGCATCCGAACCCGCGAACATTTCCCGTGGAGACGTATATCAAACGCAGACCGCGAGCAGCTCGCGCACAGCTCTTCTGTTTGTTCGCGCTCAGTGTACGAGCTGCTTTTGGTGTAGACGATAGCTTGCTGGCTGAGCGCGAACAGCGCGCACGCAGCGCGTTTGGTGGATACTAGCCTTTATGGATAAGGGGAACAAAAAAACGCGCCTATTTTTATTTTTTATTTTCTCCCTCGAGTTCATCTACGATGATCAGTCAAGGCGCACAAGTGCTCCATACCCATGTCCTTTTGTTACACGCAATTATGCTTTGATCTCTTCTCACGCATAGGGTGCCAATACGATAGCGCCTTAGGCAGCATCGGAGCGCGATTTGAAAGTGCACCAAATGAACTTGCTGGGGATGTGAGATAAGCACCCCACCTCGAAGTCAAAATGGGTTCATTCACACTCTCGGTATGTATACGTATATGCATAAGACATTTTGGTGTTTTAACATGCAATACATGATGCGAATCTGGTAGCATATTTTTTTCTAGTATACACAAATTTCTATGCAAGAATTTGACGAATTCTAGAATTACATCAGCTAATCTTATGGTGTATGGATGGTTTTATAGTAAATAACCATACAGGTACACACTCAAGGTGTTACCGTAAGCGAAAAATTAATAAACTGAAAATTTAATATCTGCAACTTATTTTACATATACATAAAGGTTATATGGTAGATATTTTAGAGGAAGATATTTTATTCTTGAATTAGATATTTTATTTTGCCGCCTTTTATGCTTGCCTTTTGGTGCTGCATGGATTCAAAGCACCATGTGCACATATAGAAGAATCGGCCCTGGAAGTAGAGGCATGCAAAACAGCTATTTGCTCAATTCATAGCAAAAGCAAAAGCAGGATCGAGCCTTTCCGAATTCCTCCCTAGAAAAATAACACCGCGGCAGGACATGAGAGGTCGGCATACAACGAGGCCAAAAAGAATTCCGGAATTTGCATTAAAAAATTATGAAAACCACATTCGAAGAAAGAATCTAAGTACAAATCTGCGGACTTAAATTGATATTTAAAAATGTATGATTTGTACCTGGAAAAATTGGAAAGCGATAGAGCTCCTGGATTGAAGCCGAAAGTAGCCTATGAATTTCGCAGAGAATATTTTGCAAAAAATTTCAAGCTATCTTTTGGCTCACCACAATCCGGTATTTCCAGATGTGCGATGCTTTAGAAAAAAAACTGTTAGCTGCAGGAACGGAAGATAACAAGCGGAAGCTTGAGCCGGAAAAAGAAGTATATACAAAAAGGCAAAAGCCTTTTATGACAACTTGAAACAAAAAAGCAACATGGTTGCAACAGATACAAAGGTAGACTTCAATACCATCGATTTCCAGCAAAATTTGCCGCTTCCACAAATACCGGCCAGTGATGTGTTCTATAAAAGGCATTTGTGGGTCTATAACTTCTGTATTTTTGAATGCAGCTCTAAAAAAAAGCTACATGTTCATGAATGATGAAGTCATAGGGAGAAAACTTCCAAATAAAGTAATATGCTTCATTAATCACTACTTCGACAATTACATGAAACGAGATGTGACTATCTTGTACATATTTTCGAACAACTGTGGTGCTCAAAATAAAAATAATATCATTGTCAAGTATCTGTTTACCAGTGCAAAACATAGCAATCTGAACATTTTTCACCACTTACAAGAGCCTGGTCATAGTTTTTTGCTCTGTGGTTGCTTTTTTGAAATCATAGAAAAGAAAATGCTGGTCGTCGAGCGTGTTCATCTACATAGGGACTGGAAAAATTGAGTCAAAAAATCTTCTAGTAAACTTGACATCATTGAAGTAGATAGAACGTTGATTTTAGACTTTAGGAGCAGATTAGCTTCATTTTTTAAAACTTCAACCAATTACCAAAAAGCTAAATGATGGACTATTTCAAAATATAGGCGGTTTCAGTACACTAAAGATGGCTATATATTTCAACTTTCTGCGTCTTTAAGTCAAAATGGACATTTTATAGACTTCGAAATTCTATCAAAAATCAACTTGCAAGGGGCCAAGATATTGTACGAGGGTGACTTGCCAATAAACTGAAAGAAGCATGCAGATATTCTGACTTCAGCGCGAAATTACGTTTCACTACCAGATATGAAATTTTATAATACTTTATTGAAACAAAGGATCACACAAGAAAGGGCAGATTCAGAATATGATGACGACTAATCAACATTTTACCAGCTTCACTACAATAAATTTCTCCCAGTGCTAGAAGCAGACAGCTACAACATTTTATTTGTTTTTTTCGTTAACTGGAAATGTTCTTTTATATAATACTTATCTATAAAATGTTGTGTTATTGTACAATCCAACGAAAATAAAAAGCATTAATCAAAAACAAAGTTTCCTTAATTTTTTGGAAAGTTTTATGTGTTTCCGCTACAATTTTCTAAAGTGGAGTTGTTCGGTTCTTCCACTGGCACCTTCAATTTCTACAAATTAAGTAAATCAATTTATTGTGTTGTATGTCCTTCTTGGTCACAAAATTAATTTATCGAATGGAGGACTTATGTTTTCTAATTCGAAACAACTCCTAGATTTGATTTTTATGGCAGGTAACGTGTAAAACACATTTTTCACATAGATTCGACGTTGTGTACTATATGAACAATTCGGAGCCCTGTTCATAAGATCGGGGTATTCAATTACGCTCCTAAACCAAAAGAGGTTCTAAGCTCAGGGTGTTTTGTTCTTAGTATTTCCTTTCTATATTTCTATCAAATTTTCATTTCATGGTGGAATACAATATGACGTCCGGATAAAACAAGAGGTTTCTTCGAAAATTAGTATTAAACTCGTTTCGCCGAAAATTCATATTTCTTTATATATATATATATATATATATATATATATATATATATATATATATATATATATATATATATATATATATATATATATATATATATATATATATATATATATATATATATATATATATATATATATATATATATATATATATATATCAGCAAAATGATTAAGGGAGATTTAAGTAAGATAATCTCTGGAGTTGCCGATCCGATCAAATTTTCATTTCATGGTGAAATACAATATGATTAGCGAATTGATGAGTTCTAATCCCGGGATTTTCGGGATCAGAAATTGGCCTGGATTCCGGGGCCGGGAGTCAAGCATAATCGGCAATCAAATTACGGCAAGACTCGAAAAGAGCAAATAGAATCCATATTTATGAGAAAGCAATTAGCATGCAGGTCCACATCAAAATGCCTAAAGAATAGAGCAAAACAAACCGATGTAACAGTTAACAAGAGAATACAAAGGGGTTTGTAAATAAATAAGTATGGACTGTTTCGCATTTAGTGCATTCGTTACTTCGAATGATTTGAGGAAATTAATACTAGCGAATGGATACACAGATTTACCAAAATCCTCAATAACAATCAAAAAAAGGTTGTGGGCTATGCAAGCAGGATAAAAAAAAATAACAAGATATGAGATAAGACAGGCTAGTATCTCAGGTGAACGGTTCAGTTTGACGCTTGATGAGTGGACCTCGACAACAATAGGCGCTACACAAATATTAACATCTACTTAGTGAATTCTTACTGGAGCTTGGTGCGAGTAAGGATATCAATGACAGTTGCAATTTACCTAGATATATTAAAAGAGCGTTTCGCTGAGTTTGATGTTTCTCTAGGAAAAGACATTGTTACCATCATAACTGATGGGTCAAATGAAATGCGAAAAGTAGGCAGACTAGTTAATACAGAGCAACATATTTGTTTGGCGCATAGCATCATTTTGGCAGTTTGCGATGTTCTCTATAATAGGAGGTCCATTCTAGATCAAAGAGTTGATGAAGCAGCTGATAATCTGGACGAAGACCACGAAGATTTGGACGCTCCTGAATCAGATTACTACGTTGAACCCGGTCGCCTGCAAGACACGCTAGATCTGACGAAGGACATCAGCACATGCATAAAGAAAGTTCGTAAGGTAGTTTTATATTTTAAAAAAGCTCCAACGAAAAATAACGATCTTCAAAACTATGTCAAATCCGAGCAAAGCATTTAATTGTCTCACTTACTGGATTGTAAAACAAGATGAAATAATCTCTTGACAACGTTTAAACGGTTTTCCATTTTGAAAAATAGTATACATTAATAGGCCTGCAATATCCAGAGCGATTAAAAGGAACTGAGTTTGATTCGATTCAGAAACTTATTGGAGTTTTACTCCTTGTAAAATTGACTGTGGAGACCTTAAATCGCAAAGATGCAAATTTATGCACTGCTAATACTTCACAAAGATTTTTATTTAGGCTGCTAGGAGAAAAACGGTCCATTCTTGTGAATGCTATGAAAATTGCAATATTGGACCGAATAAAATAGCGACCGTGTACTGAGCTATCTGATTAGCTAAGCTATCTCCGGAACCTACTTTGTGCCAGCAAAAATTTACCAAGTGAAATAGAGTCTCTATTTTGGAAACCAAGCAACGCAAATATTTAAAAAAAAAAAAATACTTCAATGATCTAGATGCTGAACCCTTTGCTTGCTAGCCAAAGAAATGAGGAGAACCCAGTAGATACCCATATTGAATCAGAACAAGGTAGTCATCAATTGATGCCACAAGAAGAGCTCCAAAAGTATGAAAATAATCAATCATGAAATGCCGCAAGAACCTAATCTAATTAAAACTATTGCAAAAGAAATGAAACTTTTCGAAAGTGGTGGCACTCGCATAGTTTGGAGCAGGCTTACCAATATTTATCGACCGTTTCCGCGGCGTCTAACATCGGAAATAAATTTAGAAGCAGGCTTGGAGACGATACTTTGGATACTGGATGTTACTTCGGAAAAAACCAATGAACTTTGGCAGAATTTTTATGTGTTGAATATTTTATATGCTAAGAGTTGTGATTTATTGTTTTGATTTTTTGTCGTGATTTGTTGTTGTAATTTGTAATAGTTGTAATTTTAAATATTTGCTTTCATACTGTCAACGTCTCGGATAATTAAAATTATTGTTTTTATTTGCATCAATTAAATAAATTAGTAATTATTCAGTAACATATTTTTTATACAGTTTTCAGCTCACTTATTGCTGTAGTTTTGAAATGACGGCACATAATATAATCTGTTTACTAAAAACTTGACTTATTTTGTTGTGTTATATTTGGAATCTCGAATCCCGGGATCCCGGGATTTGAGATTTTTTAATCCCGTAATCCCGGGATTGAAAAAATGGTTCGGGATTGGAATCCCTAAATATGACGTCCGGAATAACAAGAGGTTTCATCTGGCAACTATGCATAACATTTTTAAATCCCTATTTTTTAGACTTACATGATCTTTTTCTTATGATTTTTCCTTGATTCCCATTTCATTTCTCACACTCCCATAATTTTTTTGTAGACTCGCTAGATTTTAAAGACTCATAATTTTTTGCCCTTGTTTTCTATATTTTTTTTACATTATTTATCATTTACATGGTTTTTTCTTAATTGACATATTTTTACTAATTTTCGAAGAAAATTAGTATTAAACTCGTTTCGCCGAAAATACATATTTCTTTATATATATATATATATATATATATATATATATATATATATATATATATATATATATATATATATATATATATATATATATATATATATATATATATATATATATATATATATATATATATATATATATATATATATATATATATATATATATATATATATATATATATATATATATCAGCAAAATGATTAAGGGAGATAATCTCTGGATCCGATTGAGCTGAAATTTTCGGAGGACGTAGATGTATATAGTAGGTAGGTCCATGACTTGCTAAAATTCAGATATCCTAAGCCTTTTGGAGGCGGCGAGCATTTTAGTGAATTTTCAGGTTCTCCTATATATCTAAGCAGTGTAAACTTTTGTTCAAATAAATGTATGGGAATGAAATCTTATTATGTTTTAAGCTTGTCTGTTATAAAAAATTGGAAATTTTAAACCGTGTGTGAGTGCAGAAAGCCTAAAAGTGGGCAAGGGTTTTTTTTTCAAATTTTGATTTGTCATTCCTCCTGAAATTTTTTTTAATTTTGACAAAAAATTCAAATCATTGATAAATTTTAACCTTTGTCCATCATGTCAAAACAAAATTTTTAAAATTGCCATTTATGACCATTTTCGTAATTTTTTGGAATTTCTTTACTAAGCGATTATATCATTAGATTTGCAAATGGCAATGATCCTGCAATGAAAATTAACAGCAAGTATTAGCGCTTTAAAAATTTGAAAAGTTTCAATGGTGGTAACCCTAAAATTATTTTCACCCGTATAACTGTATAACACTGTATAACTGAATAACAGCGCAGTGATTCAATCGAAACGAAATTTACTGGTTGGGTTTAACTTAACGTGAAGCAGATTTGGTGTATATTTTGCTTTGCTGCTAACACAGGGTAACCAGTATTCGCAATTTTCGTAAATATTGCACCAACAGATGCTTCAAATTACATACTCATATGCAAAGCATTTGCAATAAAAATAAGAATCCAATTTTTAAATTTTCCGAGTTTTGAACATTTCTCGGATGGCAGCCTCAAACAATGTTTAACCGCTAAAACTTTCGATGAAATCCTCCGATGAGAAAGAAATTCAAAGGATAAGTTGATTTAAGTATGAGCTTGTTAAGGTAAACTTATTGCTGCTTCGTTGGGAAAGTGTTGCCAGCACTGAACATTTTCATCATCTATGTTATACTTGAGTTTTGTTGCTTTGGATAAGGAATGTTTGATATGATTCTACAAAAAAGTGTATTACGTCTTTCCACATTTTTTTGTCACTCAAAGACAATTTTTTCGAAAATTAGTTATCTAGCGGTTCTGATGCGCTAGACTTTTTTTCTGAATTCGCTTGATTGTTTCTCAGACTTGCATAACTTTCCTAAACTCACTTGATTTTTTTGACTCCTATGACAGGCTGTATGTAACTAATATTTTCAATTGAACTGAAACAAAGATATGAAATGTTCAAGTTATTTATAATTATATTTATAAACAATTTAATGAAATGCAGGATAGCATAAAGATAGAGAGAAATTTACAAAAATAGACACTGTCCGCTCCTGCACAGATTTACCCTAAATAGGAGACAAGGAATAAACATGCAAATTTTGTTGGTGTTCCAAGCTCAACTGTTCTCTTACGATTGAGCAAACTGGAGGCACGCAGTGGTGCTACCGCGCTTGCTCCACGGAATCAATCAACGGTTTGGGCCATATCTGAAAAAATTGCCAAATCCAGAATAAAAACAAATAATATGCTGGTGCAGCTTCCACATAAAGAGAGTTAGGGTTTTTTTAGATGACTTAGCCTCGGAACGGTGGTAAGCCACCAAACTTAATAATCCAAAATCAAACTGTGCGTTGCATTCAGAGTCAAAAAGGTCAAAAGAGAGACAAAAACAAAAGAAGCTGCAACCAAAGGCATACTGAAGGAATGAGATAAAAGGAACGGATAGGATAATGCGGCTAGAGAGAGATAGGAAAAATGTATGACATTTCCTGATGAGAGTTAAGATTGTTCTATTGAACAGCAAAAACGAAAATCGCACCGAGTTCGATTATCAAAACTTATCATGTTAATGGGAGTGGATAAGGAATTTTCATGTAAAACTTGTCATGGGCTTATGCTCATAAATTATTTTTTCCATTTGGGCGTGGTGAAAAGAATTTTAGGGCCCCACGCATATCAACTGAACCGAGGCTCAGAAGAAAACCTACCAAAAGTGTGATGGACAGCCATCAGCAAGGCAAAAAAACATTAGTTGCCTTTGGAGCAGAGTACCCTAGAAATGGGGTGCTGCTTCCGCGTCAGGCACCCAGTCCTGTTAAAACTCTGCTTGGACATATAAAATCTGGAGGAGCGTCTTCTTTTTGTCTTCCACAAGAAAATTTGGAGGTGCAATGAGAAAGTTCGCATTTCTAGTGAACATTTGTTTTCCCTAAAAATTTAATATTTCCTAATGATTTTATTTTATGTGTTACATTCAACAAATACATTCAAAAGCATATATGGCGTAATTTGATAAATTCGAAGAGGCTTCAAGTAATCAGTTAGTTTGTAATTATCTTTATTATTTAAAATGAGTGAGACACAACTGCTTCAACTAGGGCTCTCTTAGTTGGACTACATTTTTAGATACTATTATCGGAAAATCAACGATTTTCTCTCTTCTCAAATTCTCATTCCATGAAATTTCTCCCTCGCCTTGCTAGTTTAGGAAATCATCGACATGAAGCAATTTCAATAGAGAACAGCTACAACAACCGTTTCAGAATTCGCGTTCTAGTCGTTCCTTTTCGCGGCACTCATCTATGTATACTTTAAAACTAAACGTATTCCCTCCTCGACGAGTCTGCTCCATTCCATTCGCATCGACACGATCCCTACTCAAAATCATAGCTCTTTCGTCTATTAGCTAGGAGCTAGCCAGCTAGTGAACGGAGCGGATACTATCACCGAAAAAAATCATTTTCCTCCGACAAATCCCCCAAAACGCAAATTATTAGGTGTGGGTGCAGTGCGTCGCGGCGCGTGATTCTCATCAGATCTTTCTATTGGAATTTTTTCAAGACAGTAACTTATAAATGAGAAAAAATTGAAACAAGACAATTTTTCATAATTTTTTGGTTTTCCTCGTTAATCGGACTGTGAAATTAGTTTAGTTCAAAAAACAAAATATATGGAATTTTTTGTGTGAAATTCGTAAAAATTGTTCTGGTTTTGTGAGTAGCGAGGAATATTATTGGAGAACAGATTCGAAAAAGTGCTGTAACAAGCTAATTAATGTTCCAGGAAAAACAAATATTTCGAGAATGTTTGTGGAAATACAATTGAAAACAGAAATTCATGGTATGTATAATTTCCAAAAAGTGTGATAATTCGAGAAAGTTCCTAAAAGACAGTTCAATTGCGGTATGAATATTTAGAAAAAAATGTTAATTTTGCTTATAAATTTGTAGGCAAGGGCATTTTTTTTGTTATAAAAATAGTGACTAAAAAGTTTCAGCGGTCGAATTTCGTCAAGATTCGCCACCTCAGGAGCTTGGTGAACGCAAATAATAACCTTAAAATAAACAAATTCAAAGGAAATTCAGTTATTGATATAAAAAAAGATTCACAGAAGCTTTCAAAATTACAAGAAAACCTCATGAAAAATTTTTCCTGGATGTGGAAAAATGACCTATTCAAAATGGCACGTTCTCGTATTGTATGGGTATGGGTGTGGCCATATGATTGGTATTTGCAACATCTGCGATCATTTAAGTTAAAATACATATTTCAATCGACCAGAGAGAACAGACTATGATCGAAAGCCAACTAAAGAATCTATAATATTTTTTTTAATTTTTGGCTAACGAAGTATGGTTTTTTGATGATTGCAGACTGATTTATTTCTTTAATTTTCGTCTGTAGTTTGAAAATTACTTAGAAGAGATGGTGTAATTTATATATAATTTTAATCAGCTTTTTGAGATTTGACTAAGTTTCATTCGAATTTTTCAATAGAAGGTTTAAAAAGAGAAAGCGAGCGTAACAATCAAATTCCAAGCTGAAAAGTCATTTTCAAAATCAGAAAAAAACTAAGTTCAATTAATTCGCTAAATCTTCTTCCCCGGTGGATGGCAATCACCTCTTCCTCCATACTTTTTAACGCCGCCAAATAAGATAAACAAAAAAAGTGTTTTCACACCTTCCATTTTAAAAATACTCATTTTCAAGTCTATAATATAAACGTGTGTGCTCTCAGAAAAAAATCCACCTACTACATGTTTCAAAGTCGAAGACCTGTTTTCACGCTTCAGCAGACGTATTGAAAGGAAAATGAGATCGACTTGGAAGGTATATGGTCTATGAAATAGCCTAAAAATAGTCAGCAACATGTAAACATCGTCCTCTTGCTGATGATAGGAATAGGGCTTCTTACCACTATGACTTTCAATTGATATCAGCCAGATCGCTATGGGGAAGGTAAGTACGAGAGGATAAAGCCAGTGGCCGCGGTGGATAATGTTGGAGGTGGCTCGTGTCAATATCCGCTAAATTGTTCACATGGCTTACATATGCCTAGGGGGCAGATGGTGGCAGTAGTGGCAATCATGATGCTCGGCACGCGATCGTATTTTGTTTGCTGGTGACGATATGCAGATGATGAGCTTAGCAGATATTGTGTTCGACTTGTGAAAGGAGGAAAAAAGATTTGATTGATTTTGAACTATGGCAAAGTTTTAAATAGGCTTTACAACTTCTTGATCGATCAGCATGGGTATAAATCGTACTGATGCCCGAATACTCAAATGTCCTTGCAACTTGAAATATATCATTTAGCCCCAAACAACACTTTGTAGCTAGCTATGTATGTAGTTCAGAGCGTTAGCAAACTAATGATAAACCAATATTTCGGACGGCATCAACCGAAACTATTCTCTTTGACTGATTGGTATAGAAAATAAACTGTACTTTTTATTTTTGAAATTAGATTTGAAAAACAATTTGTTTTCCTGTGTGAAACCGGAAGTAGACACTTCAACTCGTAATTTGAATAACTTGGGTCAACTTAATTTTGTTTATTTTTATAACAAAACAAAGCTTAAAGTATACTTATTTCATGATAAAAGTTTAAGAATGGGATGGCCTGTAGTTTAGGAGGTAGGTTAATTTCGTCGTATGAAGTGTGGTATCAAGAGCTTGCTTGGTAGCAAAAAAACGGAGCAAAAAAAACCGCACCTATTACTTTCAAGGCTGGCCTACAGCGAAATGGTTGCATAGTCTTGCATAATGATTATGTGATAATTTTGACCACTGTTGAATTTGAATAAAAAGGAAGTATTAAGATGCAAATAATATGCTGGAGACCAATTTTTTAGATTGGTGAACGATGTCAAGAATATTGCGAAACAATTGCGGATTTGGGTTTTTGAATTAAAATGTTCTCATGAAAAGCTGATGTAAAATTATTTTCAATTTTCATGCGAATAACGATAAATGCTGTTGTTGATCCTACTATTCAGAAAAACATTGAAAGTCTTGCGATGCTTATGAAAATTACATTAAGGAAACTGGGGAAAGTATAATCGGCAGCCCGAAAAATTTCTTTAATTTTGGAAATATGAAGTGGAACTTCTTTCTTCTCCTAAAGATATTTGCGATTTATTCGCAGACAATTTCCAGGAAGTATTCAATAGACCAGACCCATTTAACCCAAAACTTTCCCTTCTGATTCTGCTCCAATAGCTTTTGTCAGCCACATAAAAATATCACGTGAAGAAATACATAAAACTGGAACTCAATTCTAAAACAGGTCCTGTTCCTGATCTTCGACCACCGACCTTCCTGCGCAATTGTGCAGAGCAGCTAATAACAGCCTTGGATATATTTTTTGACAGGTCACTTTCATCTGGAGTTTTCGCATCCTGTTGGAAACATTCATACGAAACGACAATATTCAAAAATGGCGATAGACGCTTCATCAAAAATTATAAGGACATTGGCAAGTTTATCTTCAGTTTCAAAACTTTTTGAAAAGGTTGTCTACAATAAACTTTCTCCAATAGTTGATTTCCGTTTGAACGAGCAATGACATGACTTTCGAAAGGGTCGCTCAGCTATCACAAACTTGAAAATTCTATTTTCGGACGTTCTGCGTAAAATAGCCAAAGTCTATCAAATTGACACGGCCCACACAGACTTTAGCAAAGTTTTTGACAGAGTTGATCAATTGATTTTGATCCTAAAGCTGCGAAAATTTGGAATCGCCTGATCTTTACTTGGCTGGCCTGGCTCAGTTCGTACCTCCACAGTCGGATCCAATTTGTAAAATTTTAAGGAGTTTCATAAAAATATATACTTGCTATCTTGTGGTACACCAGAGCCCACTTAGCCCACTTCTTTTTAAATCTAAAGGTAGGTATCCATATGTTGCATTTCTTGCGTATCGCATCCCTGTTGCGTATCACTCACTAAACGGATACGGTGTCCACACTACTCATTATTCCATGTATCAGCAATACGATCCGTTGCAAAAAGCTCGATACGCGGCTACAATATTTTTATTCCCTAATCGATGCTGTGCAACGCAACTTGTCCAAATATGGCTCCACTTCGTATCGTATCATTCCTTTGATGCGACGGCAAGAAACCGCCAAATGGCCGATCGAGTTCGTTGCGTTTCTTTGCATCATATTTTGATACGGAACGAAGATACGTTTGTCGTATCCACTGATACGCAACGGCGATACGATACGCGAAAATGCAACATATGGATACCTACCTTTAGCTTGACTCACTTGATCAGGGGTGCAATATAAACAAACTCTCGCTTAATATTGATAAGTGCCAATTATAAGTTTTAGCCGTAAATGCACGGTTACGCAGAATACTTACTTTCTCGGCGACAACTTATTAACTCGCGTTAATAGCGTTGTTGATCCCGGTGTTGTCTTGGATGGGAAACTTCGTTTCAGCTTGGACTAAAAATAAATTCTTTTCCGTGGGTATAAAGAGCTTGGTTTTATGACGCAAGACATTTATAAACTTGTGGACTACAATATTATTATACACTGCACTTGTACGCCCTCTGCTCAAATACGCCTGCATTATATGAATGAATATCATTATTCGTAAATAGAAGATCAACTTGCGGAGGCATTAAACTTGACTCGACAAGGTATTTGCATGCCATCAGCAAATTTCAAAAAGAAGGTAATTGGATGCCGCAGGAGTTGACTGAGACACACGGAACACGAAGAGCCACTTTTTAAATTTTGGTATTGCGGTTTGAAAGAAAGAGCTTTCTGCATCGAATTGTAACCGGTAATGAAACTTGGGGGTATATATAGAAAATCTCAAGATAAAAAATCGTGGTTTTTACCTGGCGAACCATCAACATCGACAGCACGGCCAAATTGCTTTCGAAAGAAGACAATAGCCTGCATTTGGTGGTCATGTACTCTGAGCTAGAGTTGGGTCGTACTAGGATTTTCACATACTAAGTATAACTAGTACGAGTACAATGAAATTCCTGTTCCAAATACCTACTCCAAAAATACTAGCAAGTATTTTTTGAAGTATGTGCATATATACATACAATACATACGATTTGCGAATGAAACGGTATAATATACCCTCCCCCATCCTTCAGACACAAAGTTTCCAAGCTAGAATGGTGATGGTGCAAGATGACCTTCAAAGAATACGGAGTCATTAGTCCATTCAGCTTGTCCGTACCTTTCCAATGGTCGGTCATTTATTTGGCAAGTCTTTCTCCAATCTAGGAGCCACCTAAGTGAAAACGGTCAAATTCAATCAATTTAATTTGATTTTCATTTTATTATTTGCACATAACACCTCCTGTATTCGTTCAAATTACCAATCTCGAAAAATTTACTAAGGTATGTCCATCTAATCCTGTTGCCAACTATTATGACTTTTCGTCGATCGATTTCTGATACCAAACTTTTCTTGGCTAATCTAAAAAAGTCGACGAAATCATCGGATCAAATCGAAATCGATAGAGTTATTTGATTTTAACGTGAGGCAATTGTGAGAGACTTTTATTTGCAGTGATGGTAAAGTGTTGCAAACACTAAGCATTTTCTGTGTTTATCTTATGTAATGCTGCTTTCAAAGTTTTGCAGTGTTTGGCTTTCCTAAATCTTGAAATTCCTGAAATCCTTTCCACCCTATGGTTTCAAATGCATTGTGAAGATCAATGTAATTTTGCAATCGAAACAGGTTGGAGCACATGTGTTATGATAGAATATGCACTCAGAATCTGCACGATTTTTCTACTATGCATCGAATATTAGTGTTTCTAGCGGTTCAGGTGCGCTAGAGTTTTTACTAAAGTTTGAAGAAAATTAGTATTAAACTCACTTCGCCGGAAATTCGTGATATATATACATATATATATATATATATATATATATATATATATATATATATATATATATATATATATATATATATATATATATATATATATATATATATATATATATATATATATATATATATATATATATATATATATATATATATTTATATATCAGCAAAATGATTAAGGGAGATAATCTCTGGAGTGGCCGATCCGATTAAGCTGAAATTTTCGGAGGACATAAGTGTATATAGTGGGTGGGTCCATGACTTGCTAAAATTCAGATATCCTAAACCTTTTGGCGGCGGTGGGCGTTTTGGTGAATTTGAAATTTGGAGCCTTGTGTATGGCGCTGAGTGCCTAAAAGTAGCCAAGGATTTTTTTCCAAATTTCCATTTATCATAACTTCTAAGAAGTAAAATTTTGAAATTTGCAGAGCGTATTTATGTAGATTAGAATTTAACACACATGGACTTTCAAGACTGTGCGGGCAACATTGTAGCTACAGCAGGCTCCTGAACAAAAATCCTTCAAATCATCGACCCTCCTGACAATTTTTTGATTTTTGAAAATAAATTCTAATCATTGATAAATTTGGACTTTTGTCCACCAAGTTAAATAAAAATTTTCGAAATTCCGCAGTAAAAAAGAACGGCAGCCCATGATCAAATTACCTCTATTTTCAGCACGTAAAACTTCTGTTCACGAGAACTGACGATCGAATAATGGGATCAATACCAAATTTGCAGGACATATTGGAATTAGTTAGGACCAGGTCTGATAGAAGTGATTTTGAAATAGGGACAATACTGTGGCAGTGGTGCAATTTTGAAAAATCACCGAGAAAAAAAACTGGTTTTTGGCCTATAGCTTCCGATTTAGCCACTAGATTTTAGCAAAATTCATGCAGTAGATGAACGTTACTCTAAGATATATTTCATAGAAATTTGGTTGAAAAATTAGTATAGTCTCTCTATTAATAAAAAAAGTTTTGGAAATTTGGTCGGATTATATTTTTATTTTAGAAGGCCGTACGGAAGAGAAAATTATAAAAAACATCGTTTTTGAGGAAGCGTTATGAGAAGGAAAGGAAAATGAGACCCGCAAAACATGATCATACATTTTTTTTTGTTAAACGACGTTGAAATATTTGTCGAGGTTTGGATGAAACATTTTCTACAGATCTAAGTAAACAAAAAAATTGATCTCTGCGACTGTGAACTTTTATTGATTTTCGCACGGCGTTAGTACATACGTCCCGTAAAATGTACAATTTAAAATCGTAAATGGTCTGGGGGTTGGTGAGCGAAGCGAGCAAGGGGCGAAGCCCCCTAGTATATATAATTAGTATAAGTTGTCTCCTAAATATTGTAAATTTGCTCAGGAAAATAAAGGTTTTCCCCCTATAACTTCCGGTGCAGAAACGAAATCGAAACGAAATTCATGTGATAAGTGGATCTCGCTGCATTTCTAATTCTGTAGGAATTTCGTTGAAACATAATGAAAGGGTTGCCAACTATGATGAATTTCGTAATTTATTGACATTTCTTTATCGAGCGATCTTGTCATTAAATTTCCAAATGGGTATGATTCTGCAATGACAGTTAATAACAAATATTAAGGTTTCGAAAATTTGAAAAGTTTTGAGGATGGTTGCCATAAAATTCTATTCACATCATTCATTCTATTTTCTCATCTATAACTTCCAGCGCAGCCATTCAATCGAAACGAAACTTACAGGGTGGATTTAACTCAACGTGAAGCAGCATGATTGCCAGCACCAGACGATTCCGTAAACATTGCACCAACATATGCTTCCATTTCGTATTCATAAGCAAAGCATTTACAGTAAAATAAGCAACCGATATTTAAATTTTCCGAGCTTTGGAAATTTTTTGGATGGCAGCCTCAGACATAGTTTAATCGCTGAAACTTTCGATGATATCCTTTAATGAAAACGAGATTCAAAGGATAGGTTGATTAAGCACGAGCATGTTATGGTAGACTTATTGCTGCTGTGTTGGACAAGTGTTGCCAGCACTAAACATTTTCATCATTTGTGTTATAGGAAATGCTGTCAGAAAATGATATCTGTTCCTTTGAGAAAGAAATGGTTGATGTGACACTACCAGGAAGTGTATTATGTTTTCACACCCTTTTAAATCCCTCAAAAATAATTTCTTCGAAAATTAGTTTTCTAGCGGTTGAAACAAAACATTTGAAGAGTATTCAAAGTTTTCACTCAAAACTGTTTATTTAAGCGATATACCCATTATCTCAGTACGCCATAGAAGAGAAGATTTGAAGAGTGTGAAGTATAAATGCGCAGATATGCGTGTGGTGTAGATAGTTCACATTTTCTCTGTTCAGAAATTTGTTTACAAATATTCAAACAGTGATACCTCATACCCATCCATACTCATACATCTTGTCCGGTATGATGCATTTTGAGCGATATAATGCATCTTGTCCATGATTTCGTGGGCAAACCAAATCGGTTTGTAAATATCTTCGGAGCCAGCACC
Source organism: Nemotelus nigrinus (assembly GCA_947369275.1). Classification (NCBI taxonomy): domain Eukaryota; kingdom Metazoa; phylum Arthropoda; class Insecta; order Diptera; family Stratiomyidae; genus Nemotelus; species Nemotelus nigrinus. Next base: position 86,586,857 of record OX376373.1, on the reverse strand, counting down.
AGATATTTTTTCAAATCCCTATGACTCGACATGTTAAACCGATAAAATTTCGAGCGTCCACAAACTAAGACAAGACCCTTATAAACTCTCAGTAACCCTCATAAAACAGGCGAGAGCCGGCGAGCAAGCCATTCATTCACACTCTCGTACTTGCTATGTTTTAGCATGTGAAAAACGGACAAGAATAGACGAGGTGACCACTTACACTCTCGGCTCGGTAACATTTGTCACATCTCGGGGAGAGTGTAAATGCGGCATAAGAGGCTACTGAAGGTTCGTTGGCTTTGTTTATGGTTCTGATTTTCCATATTACATCTCACTGGCTGCCTGAACGAAACCATGCTGACAAAGTTTGTCAGCCAATTGTTGAATTACGTGTTCTTGGGTGTATTTCTCACGTTGAAATATCCACGGAATGCTGTTTGTACTACCTAACAAATTTCTACATGGTACAGAGTGTATAGTTTCCCTCTATCAAATCACTGGAAAGAACGTTGACTAAGATCTTTCAGAATCCAAAAAATCGATATTTTTAATTAAGTATTCTAAGATGATTGGGACACTCTGTGCAATACAGATGTCGGCAAAGTATACAGGCCAAATCAGAATTATTAACAAACGACTAGATCCGTTTACGAAAGAGGTTGAACTCACGTTAGTATACGTACATATGAACAATTCTATACAAAGAGAATTATGGATCTGGTTAATATCATCATCACTTGGTTTGTTTCGTTTACCCACCCACATACGCATACATGAGTAGGTACAAACTAAATACGTTCGAAAATAGATTTTTCACTTAATGTAAACTATAAAATCAGTTTTCTGATTCAACTGAATCTCTCTCCCTCTAAAATACTGTCGATATAATTAGGCTGGCTTAAAATGTTGAAAACAAAACGAACTTTTGGAGATTTTCAAAAGATCAGTGTTAACTGAAAGAGATCAATTCGAATGTGGAATTTAGTACTAACCTGTGCGAATTAAGCTAGGAAGGTTGGCAAAGTGTGTCCTTTGAGAACGGAACATAAATTTTGTTTTCATTGCTCTTGACTCGTGTGGCATTCAGAAAAAAACTTCAAGTGATGTTGCCAGTGTTATGTGAAAAATCTAGTGAAATTCATATTTTAGTAATGGCGAATGGTTGGTTCACTCGGTTAGAACATCTTCATATAGAGTATTATATAAAACAGTTGCTAAAGCTAGCGTTATACATTTTCAGATTCCTTAGAGTAAACTTTCTTTTATTTACAATCACTTATTTTGAATTTTCTAGCTAGGTAAGTCGATCTATAATAATTGTTTACATTGTTAGAGAGAATATTTAACTGAACACACCGTGTGACTTTGTTTTCTTAAATTATGTTCGCATGCAATAAATTTCTTGGATTGTTTATGCTTCCAAATAGATTCCAAGAAGATCGAACAAAGATCGAATGTGAGATAATCTATCTATTGCGAGAAAGGCTAAATATAAATTCTAAATAAACAATCTTAATTTTACTTAAAGCAAGATGTGAGGAAATGAGGGCGATGAAATGTTGTGATTATATATAGTTCAAAGTTTGCAACAAAAAGGTAACAAACTACTGATATAAGATTATAATTAGCTGAGTATCAGAAAAAAAACACATAGTAAGAGAGGGAAAGTATTTGTTTGGAATTTATTTACTTCAATATTTATTTTAACTGGTTAATGCCCAATTACAAAAAAATGATTTAAAAAACAAAAAATTTTTACAATGGATAGAATTGAGAAGTTAAACATTTCAATTATCATACAAAGAATAATTTAAAGTAACGTATAAAAGATAAAATAGGAAAAGAAATTATCAAAAATACGATATAATCAAAAGTAAAGACGATAGAAACATTTAAGTAAGTAAGCCAAAACAAAGTAAGCCATGTAGAATTGAAACTCTAATTAGCGAATGAATTTTAATTGAATTAAATTTAAAAACATAAAAAGGTATATCTACAGCTGTGAATATACAATTAGCTTTACCTCCCTGAATTGCCATTGAATCAAGTGAAAAACTCAGGTATTTGTGAACATATTGCCTTCAAAATTAAAAGACTTATATCTTGTTGAAAACATGTTATATTTTAATAAAACTTTTAAGGTATATTATTTGAGTTTTAAATTAAACAACTATTCAATAAAATCTTCCTAAACGCAAATAACTGCTTCAATTCTTTGTCGAAAACGTTTACAGGCCCGAATCAGCTGGTTTTGATCCATATGAGTCATTACTTCGGCAATAGCTGTTCTTAAAGAGCCAAGTGTATTATGATGACGTTTATTGGTCTCCCTATCAACAAAGTAATTATGAACATTAATGTAAACCAGCCATTATGAACATTAATGTAAACCTAGTTAGTAAGAATACCAGACAAGCGAACAGACTAGTAAACATGATCAAAAATGGCTACCAACCCAGGACTAGCCTCTGTAAGGACAAAGATGGAAGTATTATCGGCGACACCGAAAGTATTAGCAAACGATGGGCGCCCTACTTCCAAGAGCTTCTGAATCCGCCATCAAACAAGGACGCCAGCGCACACGACCATCAACCTTTGCATCAAATTCGAAATTGACGGAATCAAGCGACGGATACAACTAGCTAATACGACCTTCTTCTCGGTCCTCCCCATTATGAAATCGAAATATGTGCACAGAAAGACTAAGCTCCGCGTTTATAAAACTATCATAAGGCCTGTGCTGTGCTATGGCTGCGAAACATGGACCCTGACCCAAGCCTCCGAAAATATGATTGACACTTTCGAATGGAAAGTTCTACGGCGACCGAGATGGATGGCGCATCCGGTACAACAATGAGTTGTACGAACTACGATGAGCTGGAAGTCTCCAAAATTGTGAAATTACAACGGTTACAGTGGGCGGGGCACGTGCAACGCATGAATGACGACCGCATGCCAAAACTTGTCATAAACGCACGACCAGTCGACGGAGCGAGGCCAAGAGGAAGACCCAGAGCTCGTTGGGAGAGCTCAGTGTATGCGGACGCCGAACAACTATTGGGGTTCCAAGATTGGAGGACGCGGTCACGTGACCGAGACAATTGGAGGAGCTCGATCCAGGCGGCCAAAGCCCGACATCGGGCTGTTGTGCCACGTTGATGATGATCAACAACGCCCCATACATAATAATCCAGCGGATTAAGATCTGGAGAGCTGGGTGGCCACAAATTTGGGGTTATGTGATCATGCAAATTCTCAGACATTCAATCTTGCGTGATCATGGCTTTATGTGAAGGAGCAGAGTCCTGTTGAAAAACATATGGCCTACCACCACGTACACTATCAATCCAAGGCTTCACAACTGTTTCTAAAACCTAAATATAGGCGCCAGCATTCACTCGAAGTCCTTGAGGAAAGAAATGGGGTGGCATGACGTGTTCTTCATTACTAATGACTCCCGAAACCATAACAGTTGCTGGAAATTTCGTATGCATAGCATGAGGAACATCTGAGGGTTCTGAACACAACCATTTGTCATTACGTCGGTTTATTTTTTGATCTTGATCAAAATTTTTTTAGTCAGAAGAAAACCAAAGCTCGTCTGGAACTTCTGGATGTTTTAACTTATTCAAAAGTCTTTTTGAGCGCATAAATCGATTTGCTTTAGTTTGGGCTGACATAAACTGGCCTCTGCGCATCACGTAAGACTTATAACGAATATCTTTGTGACTAATGCGACGTATTGTGCACTCAGAAACATGGACGTCTCTCGATATGGCTCTCATGGACTTTGAAGGATCTTCATCGATAATTTCTTGAACTTGCTTCACAAATTCCTGTGTCCTTTTTACGCTTTAAAAAACTTCCTACATCGCCATCAGATGCTCCTAACTCCTGACGAACTTTGTAAAAAAACGATCGGGCGACTTTAAAAAATGTGGCAATTTCAAGATCGCTATGGTCTGCATGTATAGCAACGATAACGGCAGATCTTTTCATTTCTTGAGTAAACTTATTATCCTCCATTTTTAACCTGAAAAGAAAAAGATGCAAAAAATACCGTTTAGTATTATATATACATAATATACATGTATATATATATATATAGTATATTTAGTATTATATATATAGTATATATATATATATATATATATATATATATATATATATATATATATATATATATATATATATATATATATATATATATATATATATATATATATATATATATATATATATATATATATATATATATTTATGCATATATATAGTGCTATGCAAAACTTAAGCAACTCACTACATGTCGAAACGAAAGGGAAAATTGCAATCAAAATATAAAGAATTTTTTACCTTTTTTTTAATTTACACGTTAGCATGCTGCTTAAAGCTCTGCAATAAAAAAAAAGTACATCAGTATTTTAACTGTTCTTAAAAAAAAGCAAAAACAAAATACACCAACAAAAAGGCTGTGCAAAATCTAAGCAACTTTCAAAACGCAGCTACGATTCCCAGTCAGAACAAAAGATAACGGGGATTTCTCGATGTTTTTTTTTTATTTGATGTTCGTGTCAATTAGATCAGTATAGATCGTCTTCCCTTTGGGTTTAGTTGTGTCTAAAAAAATAAAATTTAAAATGCAGCGTAATAATACGATAATAGATATGGTATGAGAGGTAAACTATCTAAACTTTTTCTTGACGCCAAATCATGCCATTTTAATTTATTTGCCTTCACGGAAACTTGGCTTAATGACTCACATACAAACGAAGAAATTCTTGACAGTAGCTGGACCATTTATAGAGATGATCGCGACTACTGCTCTACAAGCCAAACGCGAGGAGGTGGTGTCTTAATTGTTGTGAGCAACAGCTTTCCAAGCAAACGCATCGATACCACACCAAACGTAATGTTCCAGCACTTAATTGTTCAAATCTCTTCGAATAATACATCGATTTACATTGGTGTAGTTTATATTCCACCCAGATCCGACGAATCGGTATACGACCATTTATGCGAATCTGTATCTTCCTTCGTATCATCCCTAAACGAAAAAGACAAAGTTATATTCCTGGGAGATTTCAATCGCCCCAATCTATGCTTCATTCCCGATGAAAATGACACTTACCTGCTGCCTGTAAACCTTTCAGATCGCAACGACTTTAACCTTATGAGTACCTTCTATGGCAATGATTTGCAGCAAGTTTGTCCAGCTCCCAACCAAAACGGTAATTGGTTAGATCTTGTGTTCACTAACGCTTATGACGAAGTAGTGGTAAGTCCAACTAATGATATAGAACATCTTTTTTGTAATAGTTCGCACCATACAGCACTCTCAATTGAACTTGCCACTCCTGATTCTACTTATTTAAGAACGTACAATAATTCAATTGTATATGACTTTCGTAATGCTAATTATGAAAGCATTCACCATTTTCTTGACTCTATAGATTGGACGAATATTCTTTCAACGTTAGACCTTGAGGAAGCCATTTCTACTTTTTACAACAAAATATTTGACGCCGTTGAGAGATATGTACCAAAGATAAAGAAAAAGAATAAACTCTATGAGTCATGGCTTGATAGGGACCTTAGGTATTTACGGAATCGTAGGAACAAACTTTATAAGCGGATTAAAAACAATATTGACATTAGTTCGGCTATTCAGGAAGAGTATAATGAAATTGCTAAGCAGTTTTTAACAAAGTCCCACGAGGCTTATGACAACTACATTAAGACTACCGGCGAAAATATAATCCGCGACCCGAAAAAATTTTATGATTTTGTAAATGTGAAGCAAAAAACTACTGGTTATCCATCGTCGATGTTCTTTAATAATATCACTTCTTCCTCTCCCAATGAGATTTGTGATTTATTTGCAGATAGTTTTCAGACTGTTTTTAATGCATCAGACCCACCAAACTCGCACATTTCTTACTCTCATTCCGCTCCAACAGCTTTGGTCAGCCACTTAGAAATTTCACGTGATGAAATACATAAAGCTATTTCGGAACTCGACTGCAACAAAGGCCCTGGACCCGATCTAATTCCTCCAACTTTCTTGCGAAAGTGTGTAGAGCAGCTTGTAACTCCTTTGCATATTTTTTCAATAGATCACTTTCGTCTGGAGTTTTTCCATCCTGTTGGAAACTTTCATATGTCACACCCATCTTCAAAAATGGTGATAGACGCTATATCGGAAATTATAGGGGCATTGTCATCTTATCTTCAATTCCGAAACTTTTTGAAAAGATTGTCTACGATAAAATTTCTCCACTTGTTGATTCTCGTCTGAACGAGCAGCAACATGGTTTTAGAAAAGGTCGCTCAACTACCACGAATTTGGCAGTCCTAATCTCAGACGTTCTGTGTAAAATGGAGAAAGGATACCAAATTGACGCAATCTATACAGACTTCAGTAAAGCTTTTGACAGAGTTGACCACTCTATCTTAATTTCAAAGCTTTTAAAATTCGGACTCGCCGGATCTTTGCATAGCTGGCTGACTTCTTACCTTGGAAATCGAACGCAATTGGTAAAATTTCAAGGAGTTTTATCGAAAAATATATCTGTTACCTCCGGTGTACCACAAGGTAGCCATCTTGGCCCACTCCTTTTTAATATATTTATTTCTGACCTATCTGACGTCTTAGCAAATATACCTCATCTACTTTCAAAGTGTATCACATCATTAAATCTAAATCCGATGCACTCTTTCCCCAATCTAAACTCAATTCACTTGATCATTGGTGCAATGAAAATAAGCTCTCTCTCAACATTGCTAAGTGCCAGGTTATTAGTTTTTTCCGTAAATGCACGGTCTCACATAACACATACTTCCTTGGCAATAATTTGTTAGGCCCAGTTGAAAACTTTGTTGACTTTGGTGTTATCTTGGATGAGAAACTCAGCTTCACCTTACACTATGATAAAATACTTTCCCGTGCAAACAAACAGCTGGGATTCATCAAAAGACGTTCCAAGGAATTTCGTAACCTATGGGTCACAAGATCCTTATACATCTCACTTGTACGCCCCATTCTCGAATATGCCTCTATCTACTGGAATCCGGCTTTTGAAACCCACAGTAACAGACTCGAGTCCATACAAAAACAGTTCTTGCTTTTCGCATTGAGAGAACTATGCAATCCTTACGATTTTAATACCTTTCCTCCTTATGAGTTTCGACTGGGTCATCTAAACTTATTGACACTTGCATCCAGAAGAAAAATGATTTCGGCCTGCTTCACATTCGACGTCATTAGAGGCGTTATCAAAGTTGAATTCCTGAATAGTAAAATGGCATTAAATAACCCTGTAAGGAACACGAGGTCCTCTCGTTTACTTAAAGAATATCCACATTCCACTACTTACGCAGCTAATGAGCCGGTAAATAGATGCTGCAGAATATTTAACAGTATAAGTTTTCTGTATTCCTCAACGATCTCCAAATTCTCCTTCAAATCCTCCCTTTTCCAAGCCATCCATAACCCCTTATCTTAAGCTATATGTCAATGTTTTATTTGTTTTATTTGTTTGTTATTATCAATTGTTTTTAATTTATTTATTAATTATTTAATTTATTTAATTTTTTTTTCGTTTACACATATATATTTCATATTGTTTATACCTTGTTTGGCTAAAAAAAAAAAATCAAACGTAATTTCACTATATTATTCCGGAAAAACGCAAATAGAGATTGGCAGATCGTTGAACAAAAACAAATCTTTAATTACAAGATGGATTACGAAATATATAAACACGGATAGTGTGAAAAGTGCAAATTTTGGTGGAAGGCCGCGTAAAACTACCATAAGAGATGACTTACAAATTAAAAAATTGATAAAAATAAAACCGTTTATCTAGTCAAAAGAAATTGTAAAAGAGCTAGACTTAAATGTCAACTCAAGCACTGTTCGCATACGGGCAATTGAATTCAATCTAAAAAGCTATACAGCTTTCAAAAAACCATTGCTCACAAAAAGACATGCAAGGAAAAGGTAAACTGCTCGAACAACACTTTTAAACATTATTATTTTACTATTTATATCGTTTTATATATCATGTAGGCTTGAATTTGCTAAAAACCATCTTGACTGGTCAGTTGCTAAATGGAAAAGCGTTTTATTTAGCGACGAATCCAAGTTCAACCTCTTTAATTCTGATGGCTTATCCCGTGTGAGGCGTGAGAAGGGACAACAATTGAATCCACGCTTCTGTAGGAAATCGGTGAAACATGGGGGAGGAAGCGTCATGGTCTGGACATGTTTCTCAGCATTAGGTCTTGGTCCCTTTCATAGAATAACAGAAATTATGGACAGATTCATGTATAAGGACATCTTAGAAACTAGAATATTACCTTATGCAGAGTGGAATATGCCACTTCGATGGGTGTTTCAACATGATAATGACCCGAAACACACAACGAAGTTGGTTAAAGAATGCCTTAGCTCTAAAAGTATTCAAGTTCTTGATTGGCCGGCACAATCGCCTGACTTGAATCCTATAGAAAACTTGTTCGGTATATTGAAACGGCGTATGGGAACAGTACAGTTTGCAAACAAGGACCAATTGTTTACAAACCTAAAAACCGAATGGGAAAAAATTGGCATATCAATTTTAAATAATTTAGTTGAATCCTGGCCGTCATATAGAAAGACGGTCGCGACTTGCAATCTGACAGGTACTAATGTACTTTTATTGGTCAAATTGGTCGAAAAATATACGTACATTAAGCACGCCATCTTGGTACGTTAATTGCTTTTGCGACCGGCCTTCTATATGACGGCCAGAGTTGAATCAATGCCTCGTAGATGTGCCGCTGTTATAAAAAATAACGGCTATTACACGAAATGTTAATTAAAGTTGCTTAGATTTTGCACAGTCTTTTTTTTTTTGGTGTATTATGTTTTTTTTTTTAAAGAATAGTTAAAATACTGATGTCTTTTCTTATTGCAGAGCTTTAAGCAACATGCTAACGTGTAAATTTAAAAAAAAGGAAAAAAATGCTTTATATTTTGATTGCAATTTTCCCTTTCATTCCGACATGTATTGCTTAAGTTTTGCACAGCACTGTATGTAAATTGCTAGTAAATATATATATATATATATATATATATATATATATATATATATATATATATATATATATATATATATATATATATATATATATATATATATATATATATATATATATTTGCTTATATGTATATATATACCTTCCTTTTAGTATTATTTAGTATTTTATTCGCTAATTAGTGTTTCAATTCTACAAGGCACTCATCTTACTTGATATATTTCTTTGTATTATTATCCACTACTCCGCTATCTTTGCGATAACTTCCAACAGATTCGCTAGATCGGGTAAACTGGACTTTATGCCCCACACCCGGGAAATCCCACCACCAGAGGGCGAAAAGGTGGTAGAAGGGGTGAAAAATTGAGGAAAAACAGACAAAATTATACAAAAAAATAAAAAAAAGGATAAAACAATTAAGAAAAACAAAAAAAGAAAGAAAAGAAGCCCCAAAAGCAATTTTTTTTTTTTGCTTCACGTTTCTGATTTTTCTTCAGAAAACAGCAATGGCTTCCTGATTTGCAGGCACCAGCCAACGATTACACGATCCAAGCCAAAAGCAAATGCACAACCACAAAAACACAAACATATTAGCCCGACATCTATCGCCAAAATTCATGTAACAGCTGTGTGGGGCATCAAGTCCAGTTTTACCCCAAAACCATTCAAGTTTGAAGCTCATAAACATCAATGCATGCTGTTAATGTTCTAATGATCTAGCGGGGTAAACTGGACTTGATGCCCCACACCCGGGAAATTCCACCACCAGAGGGCGAAAAGATGGTAGAAGGGCTGAAAAAATGAAGAAAAACAGAAAAAAGAAGACAAAAAAAGAAAAAAGAAGATAAAACAATTAAGAAAAAGAAAAAAAGAAAGAAAAGAAGCCCCAAAAGCAAACGCACAACCACAAAAACACAAACATATTAGCCCGACATCTATCGGCGAAATTCATGTAACAGCTGTGTGGGGCATCAAGTCCAGTTTTACCGGAAAAGCTCATGAGAAACTGTATTTTTTCCTGTGAGGTGGCTTTGGTTTTGTGTAGAATGTTAAAAGAGGTAATTTTCTGTTAGATCTTTTTCTATTTTCTATCGATTGTGGTAGTTTATACTTATTATTTTCTCCCTTTACTTTCAGCTGTTTTGTGCTATCACAGCGAATACAGCAACCTACGTCAGTCTTCGCGAATACACTGCTGCTGTGTACTAGATCGTTGTTTTTGCGGCATTGTTCTATTCTGTTCTGTATCGGAGCACAAAAAAAAACCCACCTAGTGGTTATGATTAGGGCTCGAATAATTATGCACGTGCATGTTGCATGCATATTTTGCATATATCACATATTTCAGAATTTAGAGCGTAAGTATTTCGGCATAAAATGCCGGTTCGTGCATATTATCACCATTTTTGCACCATCGAAATTTAATTTCGTAGTAGACAGAAATACAAAATGATGACATTTAGCATATTTGATAGCATAGCACATAAAAGCATAGTGTACATCAGAGCCACCTTTATGTGCGTCATCAAAGAAATCAAAATATTAGAATCGAAAGGGCTTAAAATCAAATAATACTTCGACGTGATTGACAATATTTGATCAACTTTTGTGATCTATATTTGATTGAAAGAGTCACAAGTCGAAATGTGGGCCTTAATTCATTGATGCGAATTCAATAAATTTTGTAGCAAAATAATATTCGAAACGAATACGTGCTGCGTATTCCACCATCGAAAATTGCGATGCTTATTTTTGCCGTTCTTTCTTCTTTAGATGCAGAGTGATATTTTTCATTTATAAATCAGTTTTGACTGAGAAACGGCAATCTTTCACGTTTCAATATTTTTCTAAATATCTTGTGTCTAGCTGAAAAAATTATCAAAATCTGACAGTCATATGTATTTAAGCCTTTTTTTGTGCATATTTTGGTAATTTTTGGAAGATTTTTGCATATTTTGTTTATAGGCATATTTCAGTGATTTTTTGTGCATATTTCGGGCTTTTTTCGTGCATAACTATTCCAGCTTTATTTATGATGCCGCTTAAAACGAAGTGATTTCTTGATGTTAATCACAAATACATTGGAACAGGAACTGTTATTTGAAGAAAAGAAATCTGCTATTAAATAACTCTTTAACTCTCTACCTCTCTATAAAATAGTTAAAGAACTCTTTATCTACTCAACTCAGCCAACTTAATTTTAACAGATTAGTATGAATCGGTGAATTAATCATTTCCTTCGGTTTGATGTTTCTGTCGACATAATGAAAAATTATGATACATGCATTTAAGTTACACTCCAAAAATCAAAGGATATTATTTTCAAACTGAAAACCTTTAAGCCTCAGTTCTCTGTGTCAGAGCAAATGAAATAAATGAAACTAGTAGCACGTTTACTAATACTTGAAGTAGTCAAATGTACACGATTTCGGCAAAACTATTTTTGAACGAATACGTGATAGAATTCAAATTTTAAACAAATTGATTGACAGACTTCTTTACTGTTTTCATTTCTAATTCTTTTTAAAGATAAAAAAAAAATAAGAGACAAGCAATTTTCTTCATCTTCGAATTTAGAATGTGACGTTCGTAAATAGATTTTATTAAGATGAAAATATTAATATAACTCATATATAAATGTATATGTATGTATCTATTCACATACGATACTCTAGTTATTTCATAAATTTGTTGGAACTGATCCAGAAGTGTTGACAGTACCGACAAGACCACCGACCGAAGCCAGAGATCGGAATGATTTCGAGTGTGTTTAAGGCATTGTCACTGTCGTCGTCATCGTAATGTGCCATATAATTTAAAATGCGGTATATACTCATAGTCTTTATGTATTTATAAAGATTTTATGACCTTTATACGTATACATACATACACGCGCCAAAAGCCAGAAAATATCACTTTTAAGCATTTAAATGCGAAAAAGATTGAGATGAAAATATATGAGGGAATTTTCGCTTGTTCAGCAACGAATAACTGCTACTTTTGCAATATTTTCGTTTCCCACAGCACTTGTTTTTCTATCAGAAAAACATTAATTTAATAAGTTGTACAGTTTTGTCACTACAAATGTATTTCCATTCATGTTTTGTACACAATTTCGTATGCATCTTTGTCATATTGTCGGCGTGCTCCGTAGGATACTGAAAACAAGCAGAAATATGACAATATTAGAAATCAATGATTGTTCATCTTTTGCAACAGCCGTAGCGCTCTGCGCATAGTTCTCTGCGGATATTTTTGAAGAATGGTACGTAGATATTTCGGATTTTGTAGTGGAAGCTTGATTTTACATAGGAAGGAGGATGTGAGGTTGGTGTTAATTGAAAGCATGTTCTACTTAGTGATGGGCGATTGCGAGATATTTTAGCAATCGAGATAATCGCAATCGATGCGCCAAAACAATCGAGAGAATAATCGAGACAATCGAGATAATCGAGACAATCGAGCGATTCGAGATAATCGGCCGATTCGAGATAATCGAGACAATCGAGCGATTCGAGATAATCGGCCGATTCGAGATAATCGAGCGATTCGAGACAATCGAGGCAATCGAGACAATCGAACATCTCGCAATCGATCATTCGGTAGGTCAAGTCATCGACAATCGGTTGACGGCAATTGAGTGAGCCATAAAGCACGTTTCGTTGGCGCAGCCAATAAAAAAATGTTCAAATATTTCAGCAAAAATATTAAGTGTTATTATTTTATCAAACTGCAATTTTGTGGGAAATATTGATGTATAAAAGGATATGTTTATCTTAAGTTAAAATTAAGATATCTTTAACTCTTTGGTGGCGGTGGGCATGTTAGTGTTTAAGCACACCAGTATACACAGTACGCTTGTAGAACCGCTTGTGAAGAATAGATTTGAATGGATTGGATATACTATTTAGTAGATTTTTTTACGTGTGCATACATATGGAATGTAATGATCAGATATGCATCGAAATTTGTATGGCTAGCATTTATCATGTATAAATGGCTGGTAGTTTTGCTAAAACTATTAAGTCTGATCAAAGTGTATGATCAAATATTATATGAGGTTGAGTTGTGTCATGCTGTTAAGTATGTTAAAATAAAATCTTCTTTTAGATAGTGCAGTTTGAAAGCATATCATTTATCCAGTATTTTCGTACTTGCGAGTATTTTATTCAAATATTCAAAAAGTTTTTAGGGCAAAAGTACCTGAAATCGGCCAATTTTGGGTTAGAGTGGTTTCGGACATAACGGGCCAAGACCTATTGCTGTGATACAAAGATTTCGGTTTTGTAGGGGAGTAAGGGGTTTTTTGGCCATAGTTTGGCAAAAACTGCCTTTAGCGCGCTTTCAATGATTGAAAGTGGTCGGGGAGTACAATAGTGATATTTTAATATTTGTATGGGGAAAATTGGGCAAAAACGTCGAAATTTTCCAAATTTTTTTTTTTTGCGTAGCTTGAATTCGGGGACATTTCTGAGCTGTTTCGGGCGAAATGTCCATACAAGTCTGTGAAAAAGTGGCCTAGTTTCGAAGATATGGCAAAATGAAATCCGCCGGAAAACCGACCGGAAAAACTGAAAGTAGCACTAAAAGTGCTAAATAAGAAAAGTTTGAGATCATTTTTGGTTCGATGATTGGCTTCTCCGGCTGTGCATTATGCCGTATCTTCGAAACTAGGCCACTTTTTCCCAGACTTGTATGGACTTTCCCCCAAAACAGCTCAGAATTGTTCCGGAACTCAAGCTACGCAAAAAAAAAAAATTTTGAAAAATTCGACGTTTTTGCCCAATTTTCCCCATAAAATTTTTTTCATCCTTAAAATATCAATATTGTACTCCCCGACCACTTTCAATCATTGAAAGCGCGGTAAAGGCAGTTTTTGCCAAACTATGGCCAAAAAACCCCTTACTCCCCTACAAAACCGAAATCTTTGTAACACAGCAATAGGTCTTGGCCCGTTATGTCCGAAACCACTCTAACCCAAAATTGGCCGATTTCAGGTACTTTTGCCCTAAAAACTTTTTGAATATTTGAATAAAATACTCGCAAGTACGAAAATACTGGATAAATGATATGCTTTCAAACTGCACTATCTAAAAGCAGATTTTATTTTAACATACTTAACAGCATGACAAAACTCAACTTCATATAATATTTGATCATAAACTTTGATCAGACTTAATAGTTTTAGCAAAACTACCAGCCATTTATACATGATAAATGCTAGCCATACAAATTTCCATGCATATCTGATCATTACATTCCATATGTATGCACACGTAAAAAAATCTACTAAATAGTATATCCAATCCATTCAAATCTATTCTTCACAAGCGGTTCTACAAGCGTACTGTGTATACTGGTGTGCTTAAACACTAACATGCCCACCGCCACCAAAGAGTTAAAGATATCTTAATTTTAACTTAAGATAAACATATCCTTTTATACATCAATATTTCCCAAAAAATTGCAGTTTGATCAAATAATAACACTTAATATTTTTGCTGAAATATTTGAACATTTTTTTATTGGCTGCGCCAACGAAACGTGCTTTATGGCTCACTCAATTGCCGTCAACCGATTGTCGATGACTTGACCTACCGAATGATCGATTGCGAGATGTTCGATTGTCTCGATTGCCTCGATTGTCTCGAATCGCTCGATTATCTCGAATCGGCCGATTATCTCGAATCGCTCGATTGTCTCGATTATCTCGAATCGCTCGATTATCTCGAATCGCTCGATTGTCTCGATTATCTCGAATCGCTCGATTATCTCGAATCGCTCGATTGTCTCGATTATCTCGAATCGCTCGATTGTCTCGATTATCTCGAATCGCGCGATTGTCTCGATTATCTCGATTGCAACAATCGAGTCCAACTTAAATAATCGAGATGTTTCGAGATATTTGAACAATGGAAACAATCGATTTTAATATCTCGCAATCGCGCATCACTAGTTCTACTGGGGAAATTGGGAGGAAGATGTGAGCTGTATGGGGTGATAGGAAAAAGATAGTTGGAAGCTATGCTATAATTTTCTACTAAGGCAGCTTTGGATAATTTGTTTCGAACTCATAAAAGAATGAATTAATGACTAGAGTACTTCCGGATTCAAATTGAATAAAAAATAAAAACTATAGAACAATTTACTCATAAAGGTTATCAATTTGTCTATAAATTAGCATAGACAACGTATATCGTCTCTAATGCTTATCAAAGCAGAGAATATTTGATACGGGAAACTGGATCGTTTTGCGGAGTAAGCATCCGAAAGCAGAATCAAAATGATAATTGTTTTTGTGAGATGATTAAAATCGAAAAATTTTAACTAAGTTGTTTCAAAAGTATGCACTAATTCTCTTGCATAATTTCGAAACCACGTAGTTAATTTTTTTCAAAAAAGTCAAAACAAATAAATTTTCAATTTTAATCATCCAAAAAAAAAACAATTTCCATTTTCATTCTGCTTTCGGAGGCTTATTCCGCAAAACAATCCAGTATTCCGCAAATACTTTTGCTGTCTTAGAAAGGTCCAGTTGAGGTTCATCCATTTCTGGATCGGAGGATATGGATGTGTCATTGACGTCTTGTGACTGATGTGCCCACAAAACACCCTCCATCATATCGCCATCAGGAAGATTGTCATCTTCTGGGGAATGGAAGTATATTTCTAGTTCGGCATCTTACAAGTTGTCACAAGAGGCCCCGCTGCACTGCCTGCAGATTGACGAGCATTTCAGCCCGACTTTCCTGCAGCTGCACGCGTCCCTACAAGATTTGTTGCAGCCGTACGAAATCATACGTAAGAGGTGTTGTGAGACTAATTCTCTGGTCATCATTTTAGGGCGGAGGCCTCGTTACGTGGATAGCGGGTTCAGGGTAGCGGGTTCCACGTCTGCACATATAAAAAGGCTATAGTCATACAGAACATGATAAAACAAACGTTTTCTATAAATGAACGGAAGTCAAGGACAATTTGTACCTGATAGTAGGTCCGTAAGGACTGAAATAGTTTTCGCCGCTGGCCAAGTGAATAGTTGGTACCGCAGCTCATCAAGGCTGTGAGTGTTGGGCTTGCCTCTGTACAGGGCAACTGCTATTCATTCTCTCACTGCTACTATCTCATCAGGCGTAGAGGTGAAATTGAGAAAAATTGAGGCTTTCTCTTTAAGGTCCGGATTTATTTCCATAGTTGTCATCATTTGCTTCTTCACTTGACTACAACCACCGAAGGCATGGGTAAAAAGGAAAATCTCTGGTTTCAATGAAGAAGTTCTTTCACATTTCTTGAAAAAATCTCATGTTGGTTTGCAATTGCAGTTAGAATGATCAACAAGTCAATGTTCTCGCCAACGACTATCACTACATCGAAGGTAGAAGCAACAGTGACAGCTATAGTAATGAGTCTGTTAGCAGCTTCCTCTGCCTGGAGTACTTGAATGTTGTTAATTCCCATTTTTGTTGCTAGGAGGTTGATGAAACGAATTTTGTTTTTGTCGTTTGGCAAAAACTTCTCTTGAGAAACCTGCGCCATAGTTTTCTCATCAAAAATAATCTCTGAGGGTGAGTGTGACTGGGCTCTTTGAAAACGTTTAGAGCTCTTAGTTCTTTTCTGTGCAGCGTCTGTGGAGTAACAGGCCACACGTAGTTTTTCCGCTTGAGGATCTAAGCTTCTATTCTCATACCAAGTACTGGTGAGAATTTTGTGACCTGTGTTTTGAAAACAAACAGTTGTTTGTTTGGACGATGTTCGAACGATCAAAATATCGTCTCCGTACTTTTCAAACAAGCGACTTTTCACTGTTCGTGTTTGAGGTAGTTCTACTTCTATTTGGTCCATTTAGAAAGAGCTGACACTCCTCGGATTTCTCTTCCAGGAATGAATAAACTACTTTAATGCCTGATCAACCGTGGGGTGCTGAACGGTTTCTCCTGAATATTTCTGTTGGTTGTACCTTGTAGAGCTTTGTTTGACAAACCCGATATCTGACATCAAGGACTACCAGATCGGTGTCGTCAGATATATGTGTGCTGTATTTCGATAGCTCATTCGAAACCTTGTTTTTCAGCTGCTTTCAAGATTGAGACATATTTTCCACATTAATGGCATTGTTCCTTTTTTCTGGCAGAGAAAACAGTGTTCTCTAAAATTGAACAGCTGGGACACTGATTTCGTTTTCGCCTAGGTGAACAGCTACTTGGATCAATTTTGAGTTGTTATATATCTCCTCACAAGCACCGTGCCCAGATACCTTACTAACACTCTTCAATAAACATTCATTTTCCCCTTTCCTTTACTAACCGCACTGTGACTGCGATCAGACATTTTGTTGGATTTGAATTTAGAAAAATTATGTTAAGACAAAAATGTTAAGACATAATTTTGACACATTGATCTTCAAAATGGCGTCAACTAAGCTTGGGTGTGAGAAAATGATCGAATTGGCAAATGTTTAGCGTTTAAATGAAACGTCATCAATAATGGAATGTTCGCTTTTTATCTCTCATACAATTCCATTTGTAATTAAAACCTATCATAAATCTGGGAGACAAGATTTTTTGTGATTGCTGAAGTTCGATTTCGAAATGAAATATCATAACATGAAATGTCCACCGTGAAATTTCTGTCAAGATATATTTTCTATCGCAATTTATGTTATGCTAGATTTGGAGCTTTTTTTTGGAGATTGGTGGAGCCACAACCTAAGAAACAACAATCACACTTTACACTGCTTGCATAGAAGGGGTACTTTTATAGCCAACTTTCTTTTATGAACTTTTAAACACCCACCAAACATTAATTTCACCACTGATCAGATACAAATTTATGTCGAACTAATCGAACTGTTGAAGGTCATAAAACCGATATAGAAGTTTCAATTTTGACCGCAAAACCCCATAATCGCGCCTCTGATTAGATTCCAAGTGAGAGGAGCGATGCATGCCAGCTTTTCTAATGCAAGCCCTAAGCCCTCGTTTATATTAAAGTGTAGACTGTGTAGCACGTACATCGGGCATGCTATTATACTAATATATCTAACTGAATCGATTACACAGCTCCTTCCACACCCTGGCTATGGAAAAACGGATTACTTGCATAGAAACCAGAATTTCACAATTTCTTTCCACAGTAGCTGATCTGGGAATTCACTTTCACTTGAAGTTCTATCGCAAACTGTCCTTAGGAGCTAAACTTGTTTTCACTGTTTTCAGCTCAACTTTTCTATGTTGCACGCTAACCGACTTACGGCTTCCAAATATATTGCACGACCTATTTACAGCTGATGACAACGAGATCCTGTCGCCGAATGACCCCACGGGAGCTAATCAGATCTCATGCCAAATGACAAGCTGACTCCATGTACAATCAGGAGAAAAAGTTCATATCCAAATGATATTCATTAAAAAAATTATTCGAATATGGATAATTATGAAATCGCATGAGCAACGAAATCAGCTGTCACATTTGCTAAAAAAAAATTTGCTATTACATATGTTAAACTGCATACTGTCAATTTGTATGCAGCAGCTTCCAATGATGTTAATGAAACTGAGGTGTTTCAATTCTGCAGTCAGATACGAGTCATACGAGCTGACACAAAACATCTAGCTTGGTGTTTGTTTCGGTTTCAATCAATTGGTAGATAAATCACAAATACTATAATTCTCTTATATATTTATTTATTTCTTAAAAGCCCAAATCGACAGAAACATATCTAGTTATAAACTATACGAAATAAGGAAAAAAAAACTCTAGCGCTACAGAACCGCTAGAAATACTAGTGTTGATGATTCGTGCAGATTTTGAGTGCATATTTTACCACATGTGCTCGAATCAGATTCGAGGGCACTGTACTGCTTTGATCTCAACAATGCATTCAAACCCATAATGTGGAAAGGCTTCCAGGGTTGCTAGCTTCATGAATTCCAAAATTTAGGAAAGTCAAAAACTTGCTACTTATATTTATTATCCGTTCCTTATCTTGCAAAACTTTGAAAACAGCATCTTCTGCAACACAAATGAAGAAAACACTTAGTGCTTGCAACACTTTACCAGCACTGCAGCTAAATATCTACCACAATTGCTTCTCGTCAAAATCAGGCTACCCTATGAATCTCGTTTTCATCCGATTATTTAATCAAAAATTGCAAGGACAGAACGGTGTTTGAGTTTGCCATCCGAAAAATTTCCAAAATTTAATCTAAGCATTTATTGATACAAAAATAGCAAAACCACATCGTGCTGGCAACTTTTTACCAGCATCAAAGTCAAAAATATATCCCATCTGCCTCACGTTTCGATCCCATGACTGCATTGGATGTTATTGGGTAAAAAAAATTAGGGTTACCACTCTCAAAAACTTAGAAATTTTCGAATTTTTAATATTTGGTGTTTTTTTCATCACTACGAGATCATTACCATTTTCTGATGCTAAAAAATATAGGTGAATTGGGGAAAGGCTACCTTCTTGCCTGATATAAAGTTTCAAAAGCTATACTTTGGTTATGCAGACAAAGCATAAGATTTATATTTGAGCTGCTTTTTTTGTTAAAAGCGACAATTTTTCAGGAAAGTCGATGATTTGCAGGTTTTCACTTTCAGTGCCTGCCGTAACTACAGGGTTGTCAGCATGCTCATAAAAAGTTATATCGATTTCTTACTTAGTATGTCTTGTAAGTTTTATAATGATTTTATAGCTCTGGCAAAAGCTATCGCAATTCAAAAATTTTAAAATTTTCCCGATCTTTTTGTGGGCACCTAGCGCACACATAGGGTTGAACAAATTCCACAATTGTATCATATTCACATCGAAAACACGTTTTAAATTTAGTTTACAAACTTAGTTTGTACGAAATTTATTTGCCGATAGAATTATATGGATATTTAATATATCACTAAAATGGCCACCGGCAATAAAGGGTTCAAGTTAATTAGCATTTGGTAAGACCTGCACCTATTCTACATATACACAAACGTATCCTGCAAGTTTCAGCTCAATCGTGTGTCCGAGAAATAACTACTGCATTTTTTTTATGACATTTATGTGTATATATATTTTTTTAGAGGTATAGAACTTTGAAATGCAATAAAATACGGATTTGATTGCCATGTAATTAGTACAAAAGGGTTTGTAAATAAATAAGTATGGACTGTTTCGCATTTAGTGTATTCGTTACTACGAATGATTTGAGGATATTAATACTAGCGAATGCGTACACAGATTTACAAAAATCCTCAAAAACAATCAAAAATAAGGTTCTGGGCTATGCAAGAAGGATAAGGAACATAATAAAAAATGATATGAGACAGGCTGAAGTCTCAGGTGAATGGTTCAATTTGACGTTTGATAAGTGGACCTCGACTGCAAATAGGCGCTATCTAAATATTAACAACCACTTAGTAAATTCTTTTTGGAGCTTGGTGCGAGTAAGGGTACGAACAAGACGGAGCGAAGAGAGCGTCGAGCAACGAAATCGGTCTGAATTGATCTCGTCGCTACTATCACATTTCTGCTTTGGTCGCTGCTTTGACATGGAAATATATTAACCGTTTCAGCGCGATGCTCGACTCGACGCTCTCGTCGCTCCGTCTTGTCCGTACCCTAAGGATGTCAATGACAGCTGCAAACTGCCTAGAGATCTTGAAAGAGCGTATTACTAAAGGTCTGTTTCCGTACTTGAATCTATTATAATATATTAAAATAGATTCGCAGCAAGTCGTTTCCGTACTTTTGCTGCAAGCGAAATGCAAGCCAAATTTTGCAGCAAAAAGAAGCCAGCTGCCAAATTCTGTTACTGCTGCAGTTTGCTGAAAGTACGGAAACAGACCTTAAGTTTGATGTTTCTCTAGGAAACGACATTGCTGCCATCGTAACTGATGGGCCAAACGTAATGCGACAAGTAAGCAGACTAACTTATACAGAGCATCGTATTTATTTGGCGCAAAGCATTCACTTGGCTGTTTCCGATGTTCTCTATAATAGGAGTTTCGTTCCAGATTAAAGAATTGATGAAACAGCTGATAGTCTGGACGACGACCGCGAAGATTTGGGCGGTCCTGAGTTGCAAGACACGCTAGATCTGACAAAATATTATAACATCAACGCATGCATAAAGAAAGTTCGTAAGGTAGTTTTATATTTAAAAAAATCTTCAACGAAAAATGATAACGTTCTTCAAAAATATGTAAAATCCGAGCAAGGCAAAGGACTGTCTCTTTTACTGGCATTAATAGACCTGCAATATCCAGATCAATTAGAAGCAACTGAAATTGATCCGATTCAGAAAATTATTGAAATTTTACTCCCTGTAAAATTGACTGTGGAGGTTTTAAGTCGCAGAGATGCAAATTTTGCACTGCTAATACTTCATCAAGATTTTTATTTAGGCATTTAGGAGAAAAATGGTCCATTCTTGCCAACGCTATTAAAAGAGTGTCAGTGGACTGAGCCATCTGGTATGCTAAGCTATCTCCAAAATCCACATTGTGCCAGCGAAAATTTACCAAGTGAAATAGAATCTCTATTTTTGAAACCAAGCAATGCCAATATTTAAAAAAAAATTACTTCAATGATGCAGATGCTGAACCCTTTGCTTTGTAGCCAAAGAAATGAGGAGAACCCAGTAGATACCCATATTGAATCAGGACAAGGTCGTCGTCAATTCACGCTACAAAAAGAGCTGCAAAAGTATGAAAATAATTAATCATGAAATGCCGCAAGAAACTATGGTCTAATTAAAACCATTGCACAAGAAATGAATCTTTTCGAAAGTGGTGGCACTCGTGGGCATTATTTGGAGCAGGCGTACCAATATTTATCGACCGTCCCACCAACAAGTATCGAACCAGAACGAGTTTTTCCCGCGGCGTCTAACATCGGGAATAAATTTAGAAGCAGACTTGGAGACGATACTTTGGGTGCTTTCCTATTGCTTCAATGTTACTTCCGAAAAAACCAATGAACTTTGGCAGATTTTTTTATATGTTTCTTTATTATGTATTTCAATTCTAAGAGTTGTGATTTGTTTTTGTAATTTGTAATAGTTGCAATTGTTAATATTTGTCTTCATACAGTCAACGTCTTGGATAATTAAAATTATTGCTTTTATTTGCATCAATTATATAAATTAGTATTTATGCAGTAACATATTTTTTATGCAGTTTTGAACTTGCTTATTGTTGTAGTTTTGATATGATGGCACATAATATAATCATAATATAAGACTCGTTTTGCCGACAATTCATATTTCTTTGCAAAGTATATATACAGTAATACCCCGAACTTACGCGATAGGTAGGACCGAGCGCTATCCGTGTAAGTCGAATTCGCGTAAATTGGGGTACAATTTTGTATATAAAGACATAGAAAGTATGTTTAATTGGGACCGGAGACTAAATAAAACAATAATTTAGGAAGTAAATGTGTAACTAATTGTAGATAATATGACAAATTATATTATTATAAATTGTATAAACACAATCCGAAGTTATTTTGATGCAGAAGATTTCATAAAATCTAACAAAGTCGTCTGACGAGTCAATGATTTTTCTTCTCCCGTAATATCTCCTCGTAGCATGCTAGTAGTTTTTTATTCCTGGTTTTGTAACAGAAATGCGCTCTTCGTTGGAGTCTATGTATTTCAAAATTGTTAACCCTTTTTCAATTAAACTGAGAGCTTCTGTCAAGTTTCCAACTGTCATTTGATCTTCTAATTGAACTGGGTCCAAAGAATCAAGATTCTCAATATTTTCCTCTTGGTCACGCATTTTTATGAGCTTATCAATTGTAACCTCCTGATTGTGTGAACCCAGCAGTTCTTGAACGTCATCACTATCCACTTCTAAATTTATTTGTCCACCAAGTTCGACACGTCTTTGATCACATTACCAATTTCATCAGACCCTGGCACTGATTCCGCCTGAGTCTCAGTGGAGAAAAAAAAACTCTAGCGCACCTGAACCGCTAGAAAACTAATTTTCGAAGAAATTTTCTTTGAGTGACAAAAAAGTGTGGAAAGACGTAATACACTGTTTTGTAGAATCATATCAACCATTCCACCAATAATTTTACCATAACAATATTTTTTTTTCCACCAATAATTTTACCATATAATTTGAAGTATCTGTTGGTGCAATATTTACGGAAATGGCTAATGCTGGTTAGCCTGTGTCAGCAGCAAAGCAAAATATATACCAAATCTGCTTCACGTTAAGCTAAACCCAACCAGTAAATTTCGTTTCGATTGAATCACTGCGCTGGAAGGTATACGGGTGAAAAGAATTTTAGGGCTACCACCCTCAAAATTTTTCAAATTTTTAAAGCGTTAATATTTGTTGTTAATTTTCATTGCAGGATCATTCTCATTTGCAAATCTAATGACATAATCGCTCAGTAAAGAAATTCCACAAAATTACAAAAATTGTCATAGCTGGCAGCCCTTTCATGATTTTTGTACGAAATTCCTACGACATTTACTTTACATTAAGGTCCATTTGTTGCATGAACTTCGTTTTGATTTCTACACTGGACCGGAAGTTATAGTGAAAAAAGCTTTATTTTGCTGAGCAAATTTGCAAGATTGATGAGACAAAAATCACCACAGCTGCCAGCCCTATACCAATTTTTCAACCAAATTTTACATAAAGTAACATCCACGTACTGTGTGAATTTGGTTAAAATCTGATGGCTGAATCGAAAGTAATAGGCCAAAAACCGTTTTTTTTTCTCAGTTATTTTTCAAGATGGTACCACTGCCACAGGGTTGCCTGCATTTCAAAATCACTTCGATCAGACCTGGTCCTAGCTAATACCAACATGTTCTGTAAATTTAATTATGATCGGATTATCCGGTCGTCAGTTCTCGTGAACAGAACTTTCGAGTGCTGAAAATAGAGGTAATTTGGCGATGGGTTGCCGTTCTTACGCAAATCGGAATTTTGAAAATTTTATCTTGAGATGAAGGACAAAGGATAAAATTTATCAAAGATTTGAAATTTTTGTCAAAAATCAAAAATTTTTCAGGAAGGTCAATGATTTGAAGGATTTTTTTTCAGCAGCCTGCCACAGCTACAGGGTTACCCGCTTTATGCTGAAAATCTATATGTGCCAAGTTTAAGTCAACAGCAATACGCTCTGTAATTTTCACGATGATCCATTGTTTTTCTTACAAGTAATGACAAATCAAAATTTGAAAAAAAATCCTTGCCTACTTTTAGGCACTTAGCACCCACACACGGCTCCGAATTTCCAATTCTTTATCATAGACAAGCTAAGAACATAATAAGTTTTCATTCCCAATACTTTTCTTTAACAAAAATTTACACTGCTTGGAAATATAGGAGTTCCTCAAAATTCACTAAAACGCTCGCCGCCGCCAAAAAGTTTAGGATATCTGAATTTGAGAAAATCATGGACCTACTTACTATATACATCTACGTTCTCCGAAAATTTCAGCTCAATCGAATCGGCCACTCCAGAGATTATCTCCCTTAATCATTTTGCTGATATATATATATATATATATATATATATATATATATATATATATATATATATATATATATATATATATAATATATAATATATAATATATATATATATATATATATATAATATATATAATATATATATATATATATATATATATATATATATATATATATATATATATATATATATATATATATATATATATATATATATATAAAGAAATATGAATTTTCGGCGAAACGAGTTTAATACTATTGTTCTTCGAACATTAGTAAAAATGGACAGAGTTTTTTCCAGACACCATTTAAAGTTTTTTGTGAAATTTCATCCCAAGATTCTCCAATGATTCTCACGGCATGTAAAACATCGAATTTTTTCCAAAAGTCTTTAACAGAGAGCTCGTTGTTTTGTCTTATAGCTTTTTGCAAAAGTGCAAACGATCGTCTCGTGTAATAAGCTTTGAATGTTTTGATAACTCCCTGGTCCATAGGTTGAAGCTAGCTGGTTATATTTGGTGGCAAAAATTCAACTTTTACACGTGGGTCGAAACTAGTTAAAGTAGCAGGAGGATGACCTGGTGCGTTGTCGATTAATAGCATCACTTTAAACGGGATTTGTTTAGACTGGCAATAACGTTCGACTTCAGGTATGAAGTGATGACCAAACCAGCCCTCAAAAAGGGAGGCCGTCACCAAAGCTTTACGATTTGACTTCCAAATCACGGGCAAACCAGCTTTAGATTTGTTTTTCAATGCTCTTGGATTTTCTGAGCGATAAACTAGGAGAGGCTTTAACTTAAAGTCACCAGCTGCATTCGCGCCAAGTATCACTGTCAATCGATCTTTGGCGGCCTTAAAACTTGGAAAAGTTTTCTTTGCACGCGCGATAAAAGTTCTTTTAAGCATTTTCTTCCAGAACAGGCCAGTTTCATCCACGTTGAATATGGTTTGGCTGGTATAGCCACCTTCATCTATCATAGCTTTGAGTTTCTCTGGGTAGAGAGATGCAACCTCTTTATATGCACTTGCCGCCTCTCCACTTTCTGCAATGCTATGCCAATTACAGCGACTTTTGAACTAACTGAACCAACCGTTACTAGCTTTGAACGTTTCATCTTTAGCCATCATTTCAAAAATTAGTTTAGCTTGAAAGCACAACAGGACAATTTTTCACACTTACTTCGTTATCACACCATAATTTTAACAATGTTTCCATCTCAGCGATAATACCATGCCGTTTACGAATGATACTTGAATTCAAAGTCTGACATTTTTCACAGCTTCGAGAATTTTTTCTTTACTTTTTGTAATTCTTCTGACTGTCGATTCCGGTAGATCAAACTTCATTGCTAATTCACAAAGCTTAATTTTTGCATCGTAGTCTTTAATAATGTTAATTTTAATTTGTCATTACTTTTTTTTATTTTTTTAAATTTTTATTTGTCATTACTTTTGACAGAAACATTGAAGCATCGTGAAATTCGCAGAGCGTATTCAAGACTGTGAGGGCAACCCTGTAGCTACGGCAGCCACGTGAAAAAAAATCCTTCAAATTATCGACCACCCTGAAAATTTTTTAAAATTTTTATTATTGATAAATTTTGACCTTTGTCCACCATGTCAATTTGAAATTTGGAAAATTCCGCATTGCACAAGAACGGTCACCCATCGCCATATTACCTATATTTTCAGCACTCGAAACTTATGTTCACGAGAGACGGCCGGATGTGATCAATATGAACTTTACATAGCATGCTGGTATTAACTAGGTATTAAGTTCCGATCCAGTCTTGAAATAATAAAAAAATTCAAGTAGTAAATGTACTTTTTTGTAAACCACATGTCACAGGAATTTCGTAAAAAAATCTTGAAAGGGCTGCCAGCTATGGCCATTTTTGTAATTTTTTGGCATTTCTTTACCGAGCGCTGTGTTCATTTTTTCAAATGGGAATGATCCTGCAATGACAATCAACAACAAATATTAACGTTTCAAAAATTTGTCAAGTTTTGAGGGTGGTAGCCCTGATGGGTTGAACTTAATGTGTAGCAGATTTGGTATATTTTTGGATATGCTGCTACCGCAGGATTGCCGGCACCAGACATTTTCGTAAATACTGCACCAACATATGGTTCCATTATATATTCATACATATTTACAATAAAAATAAGGAGCCAATGTTTAAATTTTCCGAGTTTTGAAAATTTTTCGGATGGCAGCCTCAAATAAAGTTTAGTCGCTGAAACTTTCGATGAAATCCTCGGATGGAAACGAAATTCAAAGAATAGCTTGATCTCAGCATGAGCTTGTCATGGTGGACTTATTGCTGATTGATTGGAAAAGTGTTGCCAGTACTGATCATTATCATTATTTATGTTTTAAGGGATGCTGTCGAGAAATGGTTTTTATTGTTTTGGGTAAGAAATGGTTGATATGATCCTACAAAAAAGTGTATTACGTCTTTCCACATTTTTTTGGTCAGTCAATCAGTTTTCTAGCGGTTCTGATGCGCTAGAGTTTTTCATTATTTCGTTTTACCTCCATCAGCCACTGTATGTTGCGTAGTATGAACCACGCCAAGAGATTCAATTCATCCTTGTAGACTCCCATACGTATCCTTGCATATCACGAATGTATGGTTAACCTAAATTACATTTAAACTTAGTATTATCTCTTCTTCAGTTTTTGATTCTCAGAAAAAAATCTGCAAACCCTTTTGTTATTTGGCACAGAATTTGCAGGCATTTCCCGTATCAATGATCTTCAAACCGAAACCGCAAACAACTTTGAAGAAAAATCAAATGCGCTCGAAACAAAACCTTATTTGAACTCAACACCCTGTATATAGGGCTGCCAACTCAGTGGATCGGAAATCCGGGAGGAAAAAAAAATTAATAAAAATCTATTTTAGTTATTTAAAATGATATTTCTTTACACCACGAGTTGCTTGTAATGCCTTTTGATTTGCAAATGTAAAGTCATAGAATTCTTTACATGTGAAATTAAAATTTGTGCAAAGCTGTATTTCTGATTTAACATGTGTATCATTAAGCCGATTACAATTTTTTGACCACAGTAGATATATAGTACCAGTTCTGGCGCACTTAAGAGGAGCAAAGAGGAGCAATAAGAACATGGTGCTTGCAATTATCGGCCCGCGCATCCCGCGTATGACGCAAGTGATGATCTCAAACTGATAAACAGCTCAGTTGAACTGATAAACAGCCTAGCTGAACTGATAAACAACCCTGTTGAGCTAATAAAGAACCATCTTTAGCTGACTGCCCAGTTGAGCTGTTTATCAGTTCAAAGATAATAGGGATCGATGGAGCGAATGCAACAAGTTTTTTTATTTCTTTTCCCGATTCTTCTTTACATTTTTCAAAAAAAGTAACCCAACGCAAGTCTACCCTCATTGTTTCAGTTGCCACAAGGTCACGCACTTCTCGCAGCAAACAGTAATCGTCGTATTATTTATCTTCATTTATTGGCACGTTTAGAGAAGCACTCAGATCTTTTATTTAATCAATTGTACAAATCTAGTGCAATTTACGATTTTTAATCAGTAGTATTGTATTACTTATAAGCATATAAAAGCGAGCATAAAATATAAATTAAAAATATAAAAATACCGTGAAGGCAATTATTGTTCAATTTCCGGGAGGATTAAACTGCATTCCGGGAGCCGGGAGATTTTTTAAGTGAACTGTATTTTTCCGGGAGAATCCCGGAATTCCGGGAGAGTTGGCAACCCTACCTGTATACCATGCGATCTCATTTCATCCGCATTCTTTTAGAGAAATTTCCCGGCCCACCTCCGCCCATCGCGATCAACATTGCCAGCGCTGCATCCGCATAGGGAAATGATATAATAAGATTTTACCGAATGGCATAATTCATGCAACATTGGATCTTTTCCTTTTGTAGTTAGCTAATTTTAGAGACATATTTATTTCTACAACGTGAAGAGATTAACAGATCCCCTAGGACTTCCTCGTTGCACCGATGTTGTGTTTGGAGAAAATTGTCGGAAACCATTCTTCAGTAATTCGTTTGAATTCTACATCGTCTTGGTCCATATGGACAATAATAGTGCATATCCATGGACATGTAGTGAGAATATTTTGTTGTAATTTAGAATTTTACTACATGCAGTTCGTGCACGATTTCAGAGTAGCTGGCAGCTCCGCTACTGTTAGTTTTCCATTATTGCTGCAAACTGCTCATATTGCATGCATTCTGTGCAATTGCAAATTATTCGTGTTTATCGTTTTGCACGTCCCTTTGGCTTTAATTTATTTCCGGACACGAGAGAATTATGAAATATTTAGAATTTTCCTAGTTGTAGCTTTGCGCTGTGATTGTTTTACAGTAGTATATTTAGAATTACGAATGGAAATAGGAAGTAATTATGGTTCTTTCAAATTAGTCATTTGAACTCATTGCTTTATCGAATTTTCATTGAAAGGCTTTGAGCCAAGAGAACAATTGGTTTCATCAATACGTGTTTTCGATCTTTATTCGCTCATAAATTAATTATTATTTTATTTTTGATGAAAAGTTACAGAATAATAATTAAAATCATATCAGTAGTTATCGTTTAGAAATAGCTACAAGCTATCACATTCTGGTTTCCAACAATTTAAATATAAATCGACCGAAATATTAAAATCAAACAATATTCGATCTTACACACACATCTCACTACTCATCTCATTGTTTGTTATTTTTACTTTTCTGTTTACAACGATGTTTTTCAAATAATCAATAAATTGTTTTTGCAAATCTGTCAAATAATTTTGCCAAGAAACATCGAAAACAGTAACGAAATTAGTTTTTTTTTCCACTTTTCTCCTACTTATCATTTGTCTTTCTAACCACCTAGATGATTTTTCCAAACGAAAAAACCTGTCTAATCGAGTATATAAAATTGACCGACTAGAAAATAAAAGATGTGTATGATAATTTCACCGTGGATTGAGCAGAAATAGAAATTTCGGTGCTATTTTTAAATAAATTGAAATTTTTCTAAAAATAATTTGGTCGAAAGTTACGAAAAAGTACATATTTCGAGTCGTGTTGTGGAAAATTTTTTAAGGTAATGAAATGATAAAATTGTAGGACAGATTATGTAAAATACTTGAACTAAGTCTACGAAATACAGGCTATTACAGGGATTTGATCAGTAGTAAAACTATCATATTGTTTACACATACTCAAAACGGAGCTACTGCTACCGTGACAAAATAGACAGAATTAGAAAGGATGAGTCACATCGAGATTCATAGGCTGACCTATCTTCTATTTAGAACTGGCATTGAACGTTTGATGTTCTTTTTTATTAGTTTGATATGTGTTCCTGTCTTTTGACGTCATTTTCTAAGTT
This sequence comes from Nemotelus nigrinus, assembly GCA_947369275.1. NCBI lineage: Eukaryota > Metazoa > Arthropoda > Insecta > Diptera > Stratiomyidae > Nemotelus > Nemotelus nigrinus. The sequence continues at coordinate 86,556,921 of OX376373.1, read as the reverse complement.
TAAATTTAAAACGGCCTTTCCAAAATGGTGAACGATTGCAAAACTCCGTAAATCAATCCAAAGAAAATGTGAATTAAAAATTAATCAATCACCATTAAACTACAAAGTATGCATGATCAAAGAATTAATCGAAAGACAGTTAAAGTAACGAAGGAATTTTACGCATACTTTTGTCTTAATAAAATTTAATTACAATAGCTGTCGATATAACATATTTTTTGTGAATTGAACCGTTAGTGAATAGATCGATCTGGACATTTCAATTATTTTTAATTCATCTGAATCCGACTTCTATCCTCAAAATCGATCAAAAATTCGAAGGCAGTATGGAATTTAATTGAAATTTTGTGTATATGTTTGTAGGCATATATCTAGTACTAATGAAATATGCTGACGTAATTTTATAAATTTAAATGAAAATCTGTTTCCCAGACTGTTTTTATAGTGACAGCAGCGCCAAGAGCAGTAACAAAAACAACACAACAAAATCGGTTCAATGTAGCTAGTGGCAGCGAAGAAAATAACATCAAGATGAAGTATTTGACAGAGGAAAATATATTCATGTTGGAAATTCGAAAGATCGCGGAAAGATAAGAGATTAATAAATCATTCAGTGAAATAAGTGATTTTGGATGATTTCATTTATTTTCGATGTTTCCCTGTATTTGTTGTTTATTTAAGAACAATGAAGCGATTATTTTGCGGAAGTGTACTTGTGAAAAATTAAAAACATTTAACTGGTTGAAATACATGTTTTCAGTAAGTATGAATTTAAGTGTGAATTTAATTTATTGAACATTTCCTGTTCAAGTTGATTTGTCTTTTTCCGCTTACTGCCGCTTTTGTTTCATGGTCGACAGCAAAGGGGAAAAGACGTATTGGCTGAACAAATACAACAAATTTTACTCCAATAAATCTTTTATTCTACTGTTTACAATATTTTTAAACATTTTATTATTTTTTATGAGTGAAAAAATTTCAGCGCCCATCGTGGGTAGAATAGTTTTTGAGATACTTTTAGATTTATAGTGATAATGAGGTAAGTATTTTATATTTATCGCCAATAATACTAATTATTAAAAACATGTGTTATAGTGAAATACTTGTGTTTCAATAAATGACTTAGTAGTCTACAATTTTCGGTAATCATGATTAGTAGTCTACTTATTTTTTGAAATGTTTTTAAAATGGCCGTATTGCCCCCTTTCATTGTGATATACAAAAGTGATAAAATTTCGTTTTTTACGCAGGACTTTGTAAATCAATAGCAAACTTTCATACTGATATTGATTTTGATGCAAACCGAATTGACAGTTATGATCACTTCAAATACAATCTTTTCAATCGAAAATCGAAGCTGATAGGTAAGTGACTATGAGTTTACTGCCCAACTTGAGCACATATAAGCCACAATTTAGAGAATACTACACGGAGAGAAAAGTGTAATGAAATTATACAAAATTTGCAATTAATTTTATTGCAATAGTAGTAATTTTTTGCCCCATTACCTTTGTAATCAATTGCACTACACATTTTACTACTTTGTTGTGAATTATGTATACATGAATGTCTCCACTACAGCGCAATGAACATGTGTGAGTTGTAGTATGTAGTGGAATTGACTATTATTTGAAGGAAAATAGTAAATTTTCATCAAATTTGTAATAACATTCATGTTTTCACATCGAATTTTCGGAATAGTAAATTGTATTATCCACTGTAGTAAAAATCATTGCCGAAATTTCTCTCCGTGTAACAATAGCACATTATTTCATATTTTTACCACGATATGACGAATTTAATTGTGAGTAAAGAAAAAAGACGTTGAATTAAGACGACTTTGAATTTTTATGCATTAAAAAAAAAGCTTTATATAAAAGTTTTTGTTTTTGTTTTTCTTTCATTCTATGCCAGCAGCAAATCGACTAACAAAAATCTGCAAGCATTGTTTCTTGCATATGGCAGCTGTATCGGAAAAATATTTTTCACATGTGTGAACGTGAATTGTAATAAAAGAAAGCTCTTGCATGAAGAAAACATCTCCTAAAAATTCCAAGGAAATTCCGATAAAAACTAAAGGATTTAGAATTCCTTTTTTTATTTATTTGAGCTCATTAGTTTGTTTATTCATTGTTTTGCTTTGAACGCGTTACGTAGTTTATTATTTTCAGAACTCCAATCAAAGTTAATCTTGTCATACAGTGACTAATAGAGCAATTAAGAGGGCGGCTGGTCGCTCCATATCCCAATACAAAACTATCAATGTTTATGTACCTTTTTCTCATTTCCAGCTGACTATTATTTTTCTCGCTGCTTTTTATTTGGATTGTAACATAATTGACAGCAATTCTATTGCTGGAAACTGGGAAAAAACATGTTTTAAGTTAGCTATGAAGTTTTTTATTTTTGTAATTTGTTTTTACTTTGATAAAGCCTAATTATACCACTGCTGAATTTTTCATTTACTTGAAACACAGAAAAAAATGTATAAACGTTTTCAAACTATTCCTGAGTAAATGGTACATAAGTAAAGAAAACATGATTTTACAGGAAACCTCATTCAAGTTGAAAATAGGTTTTGATGTCATTTTTTATGGTTGTGATTTTAAACCAAATTTTTTAATTTACAGACAAATTTTTCTTTTTCAATAAAATGCCTCAAAAGACGTAGTGCAAGAAGTAAGGCAAACATAAATTTGCATGAGGAGGCAGCAGAGGCAGAAGGTACGCCGTACAAGGCAGGAACTTACAAAATTTTATGTTTCATACATTAAAATTCATTTTTTATTCATGTTCGAAACACATTAGTATTAAAACCACTTTGTCCAAAAATTAATATTTCTATATATATATATATATATATATATATATATATATATATATACATATATATATATATATATATATATATATATATATATATATATATATGTATATATATATATATATATATATATATATATATATATATATATATATATATATATATATATATATATATATTATATTTATTTATTCACCATACAAGGTACAAAATCACATCTAAAATATCAAATTAAAAATAAAATGGAAAAGTAAAGTAAAGTAAAAAGTAAAAACAATAATAAAAAATAAGTAACAAACAAATTAAAAAAGTAACAAATAGATTAATAAATAACAATAAATAAATAAAAAATTGAGATATAAGCTAAAACTTAAGATTTAGGGTTATGGATGGCATGCAAAAGAGAGGATTTGAAGGATGATTTGGAAATCGTAGGGGAATATAAATTACTTATGTTCAAGTAACCCTAAACGGTTTCACATCTGAGAAGTTTATCATTCCTGCAGGAGTGCCACAGGGGTCGGTCATCAGTCCTACTCTCTTTAGTGATATCCCAAAGCCTCCAAATTGCGCAATCGGCCTTTTCGCGGATGATACGGTCATACTTTGTAGCTCAAAATATCCTAGTGAAATATCAAACTTTATAGCAGATGGATTCAATATATTAACAACTTACTTTTCTAAATGGAAAATTCGTGCTAATGCATGTAAAACGGAAGCGCTATTCTTCTCAAGAAACCGAGAATCTGAACTAAGGCCATCCAGCCCTTTAGTGCTTAATAACTGTAGAAAGGATTGGAACAATTGCACAATAAAATACTTAGGGGCTGTTCTAGATAAAAAAATGACTTTCAAATCAAATATTGAGACTGCTATTAAAATGTGCGACAAGCTTATTAAAATTCTTTATCCTCTAATTCATAGAAGATCGACGATGTCATCGGAAAATAAGCTCTTACTTTATAAGACTATCTTTCAGCCAGTACTTTTATACGCTGCAGCCGCATGGTGCACCTGTGCCAAATCGCACATTAAGAAATTGCAAACCAAGCAGAATAAAATATTGAAAATGATGTTAAATCTACCATTTTATTTTTCCACGTCCGCTCTCCACCGCCTCTCAAAAATCAGCAATATTAACACAAAAATTGAAGCATGTAAAGAAACATTTGAAACTTTTTGTCGGTTGGCACAAAATCCTTTATTATCAAGTTTGCTAGATAACTAAAACTTCCCTTCGTCTATGTTTTTCGGAAATATAATTTGGAGATAATATCAGTCAAATCACATTTAGCTAAGTTATTTAAGTTAGGTTAAGTTTTATTTAAAAAAATAAAAAATGTATTAGAGGTTTTTCTTTCCCAGTTTCCTCTTGCTAATGGCATTCAAGTCTGATTAGGTAATTATATAAAAATATTTTCTTTTGTTAAAAACAAGGTACTAATGTATTTATAGTTGCAAGAGCTATTGCTCAATCTCTTAAATAATTTGTGAAGTTAATAGGAACAGTTGTAAATATTACGGTTGAATAAAATACATACATACATACATACATACAATTACTTATGCTGTTGAATATTCTGCAGCATCTATTTATTGGCTCATTACCTGCATATGTTGTTGAATGTGAATATTCTTTTAGGAAACGATTGGACCTGGTGTTCCTCACAGGGATATTTATCAAAATTTTACTATTCAGGAATTCGACATTAATAGCGCCTCTAATGACGTCGAATGTGAAACAGGCCAATATCACCATTCTTCTGGAGACTAGTGTCGATAGGTTTAAATGACCCAGTCGAAACTCATAAGGCGGTAGGCTATTAAAATCATAAGGGTTGTACAGTTCTCTCAAAGTGAAAAGTAAAAATTGTTTTTGTATTGACTCGAGTCTGTCACTGTGGGTTTCAAAAGCGGGATTCCAGCTAATGCAAGTGTATTCGAGAACAGGACGTACAAGTGAAGTGTATAAGGATCTTGTGACCAACAGGCTACGAAATTCGTTGGCACGTCTTTTGATGAAACCTAGCTGTTTATTCGCACGAGAAAGTATTTGATCAAAGTGTAAGGTGAAGTGGAGTTTTTCATCTAAGATAACACCGAGGTCAGCAATGCTATCAACTCGAGTTAGCATATTATTGCCGAGGAAGTACGTATTGTGTGTGATCGTGCATTTCCTGGAAAAACTAATAACTTGGCATTTACTAATGTTAAGAGAGAGCTTGTTTATATTGTACCACTGATCAAGTGAATCAAGCTTGGATCGGAGAAAGAGGACATCCGATTTCGATTCAATAGTCTGATAAAGTTTGAAATCTTCTGCATAGAGTAAATGAGGTATACCTGCTAGGACGTCAGATAAGTCGAAAATAAGTATATTAAAAAGAAGTGGGCCAAGATGGCTACCTTGGGGTACACCAGAGGTAGCACTAATGTTTTTCGATAAAAATCCTTGAAATTTTACACATTGTGTTCGATCGCGACGGTAGGAGGTTAGCCAGCCGAGTAAAGACCCGGCAATACCGAATTTCTGAAGCTTTAGAATTACGGTAGAGTGGTCAACTCTGTCAAACGCCTTGCTGAAGTCAGTGTAGACTGCGTCAATTTGGTATCCTTTTTCCATTTTGCATAGAACGTCAGAGATCAGGATTGTCAAATTCGTGGTAGTTCAGCGACCTTTTCTAAAGCCATGTTGTTGCTCGTTCAAACGGGAATCAAGAAAGTTTATCGTATACCACCTTTTCGAAAAGTTTCGGATTCGAAGACAAAATGGCAATGCCCCAATAATTTCCGATACAGTGTCGATCACCATTCTTGAATATGGGTGTGACATGCGAAAGCTTCCAACAGAATGGGAAAATTCCCGACGAAAGTGATCTATTAAAGAAAATATGAAAGGGAGCTATAAGCTGCTCTACACACTTGCGCAGTCGAGATCCAAAATAGTTTTACGTATTTCATCACGGGAAATTTACAAATGGTTCACAAAAGCTGCTGAAGCTGAATCAGAGAAAGAAAGGTGTGAGTTTGATGCATGATACAATGAAGACAAGATAGTCTATTCCGAGCACCAAAGCTCGTTCATTTTGCGCTGGTGACAAAAATGAATGATTTGCCTTTAAGCCCAGTAAGGTAGTTTAAGCCAATATAAAATTCGACAACTTTAAGGAGGGCGTTTGGGTTGTTAATGAGGTGATATCCCCATTTCGATGATGAGGTTTGGAGGGTTGATATGTTTTCTTAGATGTCCGTGAAAATCTTGAAGAAAAAACAATTGTACAAAGCACAATGACGAAAAACTCAATAGCTTATTTTTACGAGAAAGCTTTTAAATGCACTCACTAAAACGATTCGTTTAGAGTTTTTTGTGGGTACGATGCTAGTTGTATGTACACGCGAAGTTTGGAAGAAGATTTTTCCAACCCGATAGTGTAAAATATGAGAATGGGCATTGAGTAATTCTGCTTTAATGAAATATTTATGTGCGTATGCACAAGCTAAGCTAATGAGCTAATTTAGGGTTTCAGGTTGTTGAATTATGTTCAAAGTGTATATGCATGATTAAACTGCTATTTAATAATTTTGTTGATTGAGGTTTTTTGTGAGCTGCGTTTTCAAAATGTCGTTCATATTGGAAACAAGATTTATATTTTGGTTGTTTGGAAGAATTTGCGACACCGTTTAGTATAAAAATGTTTTATCGACATGGAGATGTAATATAACAGCCTGTGACTTAACAGCGCTCCATTAATTAGGTGTCACATTAAAGCTTTAGTGGCGACTAAGCATAATACTAGCGCTTCCGAAAAAAAGGAAAAAAGTGGCACTTAAAGAATAATGGAATTAATTGATATCAACTTCTCCTATATGTGTGTTCCTACCACCATAGCTAAGCATTCACTTCAAAGGGTAATCCCCTGAGCTTTGGCATTAGCACTATGAAACACCTACTCGAGAGGAAAATTATGCTCACGGACGGTGCGTGCTGATAAGGTGATAGAAAGGATAGAAAGAAGGAAGAAAAAATACCAGAAAGTAATTGATCGTAGTATCAGTACAATTTACAACAAACATTTTCCGACCTGAAATTGTGCAACGGATATAATTTTTAATATTTCTTTACATACAACGTGCGACGTAATATAAGGAAGGACTACACAGCATAACATGGGTATGAATTATATCGAACATCGAACTGAACACCGATATTGCTATGTGGCATATGAAACTTCTATGATAGAATAGGAGACAGCACTTAAAACGTAGATACAAAATTAGGTCAGAAACGTTACGATACCTTTTGCAATGGATACCATATTGTATGGCTGAAATTATTTTAATAATATGAACAATGCATATAAACAAAATTAAAGTTTGTTGTTATTTATGAGGCAAGCGACCATTCAATTTTCTGTAAACAGAAACTTTTAATATGTAGTTGGAAGCCATTAGACATAGTAAGATATTCTTAATGTTGCTTTTACTATGTTGCTACGAAAAATACATTTGAGTATAGTGCGGCTGAACGTAAATATGCGAACTTTTACGGCGAAATAATGCATTTTTTCCCAAATTCAGTGTTGCAAAATTATAGGAATATTAACCATGAACATTTTTCTCAGTGTGCATATTACATAAATTCATTTTCTGAGCAGTCATAAGATTATCCTTAAACCTCAAATTATTAATAATCAAATACATTACGATTTTCTTATTCGCAAAAAACGTGAATTTCTTCTCAGTAACGTACTATTTTCCAATAAAATTCAATATGACCGCGGAGTTTTAAATGTCTTTTGTACTCGAGCTTTTATCAAAATTTTATTTTCCTTTGACCATACTTTATCATTTTCTTTGAAAATATTTTTAATTTTTGCTGATTTATCATAATCAATTTTATTTCTTCGGTTATTTTGATGGATTTTGTTCAAAATGTTATTATTGAATAAATTCTTTTCTTTTCCTGGTACCTTAGTACGTTGTTTATGACAAAACAAAATTTCTGCTGGTGACTTATCACACAATTTTATTGGCGTGTTATTATATTCTAAAATAGTTATCCACAATTCAATTATGTGGCGTGTTCATTTATTTATTTATTTATTTATTTACTGTCCTAATTCACAGAACAAATCCAATTATAGATTAGACAAGAAGAAAAAATAATAATACATACAAGTATATAAATATGCAAGAAAAAGAAAATCACATGGAAACCAAGAAAACTAATAAAATTCAGAATGGAATAATAATACAAAAAAGAATAAAAAGCTAATCGACCGAAAAAGAAACAAACAAATTGAGTAAATTACGACATATTGCGATTATAAGAAATAACGTTATTTTTGAAAGTACTTTTAAACATAGATAACGTTTGAGGCAGAGGACCAAGGTTAAGGCTATTGTGCTGACGAGGCAAACGCAAAAGGAGTAAAAGAAATAGGTGTCAGTACGGGCAAATGTAACGTTAAAGTTAAATAATGTTCTATTAGGACGGCCTGGTTCCTAACTGAAAGTTGAATGCTGGGGTCAGCTAATATACTGCCTTTAAAAAGTTTAAAAAGGAGGCACTCGTCGAGGAACACTCTACGTGACTCAAGGGAAGGAATTTGAAGCAGAGATTTTCCTACACCCCCCTAACGCCCCCTTAATAGAAATCTAAAAAGAACAGTAGAAGAATCGTGCAGGTTTTGAGTGCATATTCCACCACATGTGCTGCTTATTACGGCCAAACTGTTTCAAATGCCACGTTTCACTTTGGTCTCAAGAATGCATTATAACTCATATGGTAGAAGGTTTCAGATATTACCACTGGCATGGGTTTCAAAGTTTATGAAAGAAAAACACTTGTTAATTATATTCGTTATCAGTTGCTTATTTCACCAAACTTTGAAAGCAGCATATCATATCACATCAATGAAGAAAATGCTCAGTGCCTGCAGCACTGTAACTGAAGTTGGTGTTTGGGGCTGCGATCCGAAAAATTTGCAGAACTTTGGGAACTGAAACATCGGTTATTTATTTTCATTGTAAATGTTTCCGGTATGAATACTAACTGTAAGCATTTATTGATACAAAAGTAGCACAACCAACTCGTACTGGCAACCTTTCGCCAGGATCAAAGCCAAAAATATATCACATCTGCTTCACGTTGTTATATTACATTCGAAGTTATAGGAGTATAAAGAAATTTAGGGTTACCTGCAGCGGGTTTTTTTTCAAATAATCGAAAGCTTAATATTTGCTGTTTATTGTCACTACAATATCATTACCAATTGAAAATTCTACGATAAAACTGCTTAATAAAGATATTGCAAACAAACACAAAACCAACAATAGCTGGCAACCCTATCGAGGCTTTTCAACCAAATTTGGCCTGAATAATGCTTATAATAGGTTCCATTAATTGTATGAAATTCGTATTGATTTCATGACTGCACTGGAAGCTATAGGGCAAAAAGTTTTATTTTCCTGAGAGAATTTTCAAAACCAAAGACACAAAAATTACCATAGCTGGCAGCACCAATCGAATTTTTCAACCAAATTTCTATCAAACAGAGTTTAGAGTAAGGTGCAGCTACTGTGTCAATTTCATGAAAATCTGGTTACTAATTCACATTTTATAGGGCAAAAAGCAGTTTTTTTTTCTTTGTAATTTTTCAAGATGGCACCACTGGCACAGAGTTGCCCACAGTTCAAAATCGCTTCTATGAGACCTGGTTTTTTTTAAGTCCAATGCATTATGTAAATTTCAATGGTATCTGATAATTGGTTCGTGAATTCCCGTGAACAGAAGTTTTTGATGCTAAAAATATAGGTTAACTGGGAAAGGGTTACCGTTCTTGTCCGACATGAAATTTCCAAAGTTTTACTTTGAACGTGTAGATAAAGCATAAGATTTGTATACAGATTGGTTTTATTGTAAGAAACGGACATTTTTAGGATATTCGATGATTTGAATGTTTTCACTTCCAAATTTTTATTTTTTCAAATTTAAGACACCAAAATTATCATAGCTGGCAGCTCCAACCGAATTTTTCAACCAAATTTCTACAAAACGTGTAAAGTCCAGCTGCTGTGTGAATTTCGTCAAAATCGAACGATTCAATCAGAATTTATAGGGTTAAAAGCAGTTATCTTTTTTAGTGATTTTTCAAGATGGCGCCACTGGCACAGAATCATCCACATTTCAAAATTACTTCTATCAGACCTGGTCCTATTTAAGATCAATACAGTCTGCAAATTTCAATTAATTCTGCTCATTGGATCGTGAGTTTCCGTGAACAGAAGTTTTTGATGCTAAAAATATAGGTAAATTGGGCAAGGGTTACCAGGCGTGCCCGTTATACCATATCAAATTTTTTTTTTGGTCTATGTAAAAAAAGCACGAAATTTACATATGAGTGATTTTTTTTTTTGAAGAAGCGGCATTTTTTCAAGAGAGACGATAATTTGGAGGTTTTCACTTTCAGTGCCTACCCTAGCTTCAGGGTTGCCAGCTCGCTCATCGAAAGCTACAAGAATTTACAACTAAATAATACCAATATGTCCTGAAAATTTGGTAATGATTGAATAGCTCTGTCAAAAGTTATCGCAATTTAAAAATTTTCAATTTTTCCCATTCTCTTTTTAGGCACCCAGCGCACACATGGATTTAAAAAATTCCAAAACATTATCCGATTCACATGTAATACACGTTCGAAATTTATTTTGTTACCTTTATTTTTGCAAAACTTATTTGTGTACGGAATAATAGCTATATTAAAAATATCACTAAAATGGCCGCCGGTGCCAAAGGGTTAAAGATTTTTAACTTTTTCTGAGACCTGGCACTATTCTGCATATACGCCAATGTGTCCTAAAAATTTCAGTTCAATCGGATGGCGCGTTCTAGAGATTTTTTCACTGAAATTTTTTGATTATATATATATATATATATATATATATATATATATATATATATATATATATATATATATATATATATATATATATATATATATATATATATATATATATATATATATATATATATATATATATATATATATATATATATATATATATATATATATATATATATATATATATATATATATAGAAATATGAACTTTTGGCCAAATTGATTTTAATACTAATGTTCTTCTCCGAACATTAGTAAAAACAGATAAAGAGACGTGGAAAGATTAACAAAACGTTTAGAGGATCTGATGATGAAGCCGGAAAAACGAGAAGCCTTGGCAGTAAAGTGAAGAATATGCAAGTCGAACTTCAATTTGGAATCAAAAATCACGCCAAGGTCATTGATATTAGAAACAGCATTGCGAGGAGAGCCAAGGACACAGTAGGCGCCTTTGCTCTTCTCCTACTGTGTCCTTGGCTTGTGAGTGAAAGACATTTAGCATGACACTTCGCAACATTCAACGTGAGGGAATTAGCAGTGTACCAGTTAGCCAAAGTACCCAAATCGTTCGCAATATGGTACAGTCACTAGCGGATTGTATCACTCTGAAAATTTGAACATCATCAGCGTACAAAAGGCAGAGTGAGTTAAAGAGGGAAGGAAGGTCGTTAATAAACAAAAGGAATAATAAAGGGCCAAGAATGGATCTTTGTGGAGCTCCTGAGGTAGGAAAAAAAGGCGTTGAAGAGCAAGAGTTAACTGTAACGACACAAGAGCGATCACAAACTTATGATGAGAACCAACAAAAAAGGGCACCAGAGAGACCAAACCCAGCTAGCTTTGATAGAAGAAAATCATGGTTCACAGAATCAAAGGCCTTGGCGATTTCGGTATAGAGGACATCTACTTGCCTTTGATGGTCGATAGCAGAAGCAACGGTGTTTGTCAAAGTCAGTAAGTTTGTAACCGTTGACTTAGCTTTGATGAATCCATGCTGTTCCCTGGCCAGCAAGGGCTGAACGAAAGGGTACACTCTATTGTAAACGACTCTTTCGAGAAGCTTACTAAAGCATGGTAAAAGGGATATAGGACGGTAATTAGTGACGGAAGAAATATCACCAGCTTTAAGGATGGGAAATATGTTGACGGATTTCCAAAGGGAAGGAAAGGTCCTGGTTGAAATGCTGAGGTTAAATATTATTGACAGAGGAACACACAAGGAAGATGAAAGTAATTTGGTGAAAAAATTTTGAATACCGTCAGCACCGAAGCTAGTGCTTGCATTTAGAGACAACATTAACGATTCCACTTCTAAGGGATTAGTAAAAAAAAGTAGAAATGGTACAATCAGGAACAAGAAAAAAGGTTGAATGCAAAGAGCTTCTATGATGAGAGGTGAAAGAAGAGAAAAATTGAGCAAAGAGCTCACAAGAATCTTGAGGACGCAGACTTATCATAAAGATACATAGCAGAAGGAATGCCAGAGGAAGTTTTAACGGATTTAATATAGGACCAAAAAGATTTAGGATTGTCAGAAGTAATAGAAGTTTCGACATACTCAAGGTAAGCACGCATAGCGTCGTTGGCTACTCTTTTAGCAGCAGCTCGTAACCTTTTAAAATTCAAAAGGTCATCAAGTGAGCCAGACTTTTTGTATTTGCTACGCGCTGCATCTTTGGCTCTAAGAGCAATCGCGACATCAACGGTGAACCACGGAGGGTTGGAACTTCTTTTACAGCGAAAGGAAGGAGTGTAGCAGGAAATTAAGTTGGACAAGAAGGACAAGTTAGTTAGTATAATTTATTTCATTGGACAAAGCAGATTAGTTTGCTTTTTTAAAATTGAAACGAAGTCTAGAGGCAGGTTTGTCTTTAGACGAACGGTTAAGAGTTAATTCTATAAAAAGAGGAGGGTGATGAGGATCAGGGCGTACATACGGAAGAAGGGTGAAGGTTAGTCAGAACAAGATCACAAAGTGAAGTGAAGAAGGGTGAAGATTAGTCACAACAAGATCGAGAATCCTGTTGTTAGTATTGGGTACGTTGTTGAATTGTGAAAGTGAGCAAAGGGACATAAAGGAAGAAGTAGCGAGAGAAATATTGTTTGAAGACAAAATACATTAAAAAGTATTATACCAATCCAGCGCCATATAACAGTAAGGAAGCATAAGGGAAGTGGCCATTGAGGTAGGACGAGATTTCCGCAAAGAAACGTTCATATACCAGGACGGGGCTACTACAAGGGATGTAGATTGAGGAAACAAGCAGCACTGAGGATGGTGAAGGAGAAATGCGAACAATCACACATTCAACCGGGGCGGAGGGGATGAAGTCACTGCAGAGCGTTCCGTTCAGAGATTTATGTATACCAATTAAAACACCACCTCCTAATGACTCACAGATCGATTACGATCCCTGCGAAAAAGCGTGTGAAGGGGCAAAATTTCATTGCTAAATATATCCACAGAGTAGCAGGTTTCAGTTAGGCAGACAATATCATCAGACGCGATTACAGAAGAGATATTAACATATCTAACCTTGGTCCTCAGACCACGAACGTTCTGGTAATATATTTTCAGAGGTTGGTTCATGTTCTGTTTTGTTCGATGGTCTGGAACGAAAATTTCTGGCGGGAGTCCTGACGAATCCTTTAACAAATACTCCAGATGGCCAGAAGTTCTTCTTCAGAAGATCGGTAACACCTGGAGTGATAGTGATGCAGATAGAAGATTTTGCTGATCATCCAGATTGTCCCGTGTAAGCTTTCGACACAGCAACAAACGAAGATTATAGCCGAGTTTAGCTCGTACATACTCAGCAACTTGTTCGGCTGTGGTTCTATAAGCGAACCGAGATATAAATACTTTAAGTGGAGGTACAATCACTTCCAGTTGGGGGATACTACAAACAGTATCCATGGTAGACGGAGGATTCACAGAGGTACCAGGTCTTTCGTGGTGTGGCGTGTTATCTAATATGCAAATTTTAGATAAGCTAAATCTAGAAAATATTTCTTTAAGTTTGTTTATTACTTCTATAGCTGTTTTATATCTAACCTTCACGATTTCTAAGTACTTTGAAAAATAATCTGGTAACATAAAATATATGAATAATCTTCCCCGATAATTCAAAAATATCCAAACCAATTTTATTATACGGAATGCTGAGTACTTCATAATTCATCAATGGTTCCTTGACAATACTACTTCGATATTTTTTACAAATTTCACACGCTTGAATTTTGTATTCAATCATCGAGTTCACAGAAGGCCAATCGTCTTTTCAATTCATAAATGAACTTGATGTAATACTTGTAACAGAGAATTCCTCATTGATTCAGGAGCAACAATACGATCATTTATGAATATAAGACCGTCAAAAATATAAAGACTATCTCTTTTAGACCAAAAACTTTGATGTGATCCATTCAATATACAGTTCTTAAGATCTTTAAGAACTGAATCTTTTTCTGTTTCTCGAACGAATTCTTCGTTTTGCTTAGTACTCACATTCACAACACAATCTAAGTCTGAAATTGCATTTCCTACTTCATCTTGAACATAATATCTTGATAGCACATCTGCAATGTATAAAAGTGATCCTTGGCAATATTCTAACTTGATATATTTCACATAGATAAATTGATGAAACTTTTTGCAAGCAAACACAATCGCTAACATTTCCTTATCTATTTGGCCGTAATTTTGTTCTACCGTACTTAACATTCTGGAAGCAAAAAATACTGGCTTAAATAACTATTGGCTTGTTATTATCTAAAGGTTGATCAAAGCTTTTTTAATAGCATTGAAGCATTTCGTATGCTACTCTTCCCATAAAAACACACTATTTTTCCTTGTGAGCTGTCTTAATGAATGTTCCAGTTGTGCTAAATTTGGGATGTATTCCCTACAGTTTTTTTACTTCTTTCTTCATCAACTGAGATACATTATTCCGAGACAATGTGGCCTAAGAATTTTAACTTTTTAACTTTAAACTGTAGGAAACTCTTTTTAAATTTCACATTTCTGTCTCTTGATCTTTCCATTACTTCTTCTATTATTTTGTCGTATTCTTCTTCACTATTCGCCGCTATGAGAATGTCATCAATATATATACTAACTCCCCTGATATTTTGAAAGTTTTCTTCATTTTTGCTTGGAAAAATTTCTGGAGATTTCTTTATGTCAAATTGAAGCCTTTTGAAGCGATAACACCCAAATGGCGGACTAAATGTACACACTTTACTTGACTCTGTATCAATAGATATATGATAATACCCCTCTGATAGGTCTAACACGGAAAAAACCTTTTTATTAGCCAAATTTTGAGATATTTCCTCAAACGTAGGAATGCGTAATCGATTTAACTTTAAACACTGGTTTAATTCTTTCGAGCCCATATATATTCGCAACCTTTTATTTGGCTTTTCCACTACAATAGTATTTGAAATCCAGTCGACAGCTTCATATATTTTCGTTATTATTCCTAAATTTTCAAGTCTATCAAGTTCAGACTTGAAAGAATTCTTTAAAGATAGTGCCACTCTTCTCGGAGCTCTACAAACAGGCTGACTGCCGGATATCAATTCCAACTTCACATTTTTTTGCGAAATGCCCTAACCCAGAGAAAACATCACTATATTTTTCCAAGGCACTCTCTTTGCTTTTCATCGTGCCTATTGAGAGTACTCCTTTCATCAATTCAAATTTAACCCATGTTTTCAAGCCTAATATCGGTATTGAGTTGTGATTTACTACTAAAAATTCAATAGGTTGCATTTCATTTTTAATGCAGCATGCAATGGTTGCTATACCTATCACATTAATAATCGTGATACAATGAAAAAAAGTCTAGCGCATAAAAACCGCTAGATAACTAATTTTCGAAGAAATTGTCTTTGAATGACAATGTGGAAAGACGTAATACACTTTTTTGTACTAGGTCGGGTGAAAAGTAACCTCCTTGACCACCAGAATGCGCTGTAATTGCAAAAAAGATTATTGTGCTTTATAGTCCATTCACATTTAGGTAGACATGTCAAATTTCAGAGCGATATAGCCATTTGTTTTGTTTTTACAGCCGATTTTTGTTGACGTGTTTGGCATCATGTTGAGTATGGAAATAAACCATTTTCATTCTCTCGTAAAGCATTATTTTTTGAGAGGCAAAACGGCGAAGGAAGCAAAAGAAAAGTTAGATAAATATTATGGGGCTAGTGCTCCTTCAGATTATACCGTGAAATATTGGTTTCGAGAGTTTCGTGGTGGCCGAAACTCCACTACCGATGAAGTCCGCAGCGGTAGGCCCTCCGATGCGGTTACACAGGACAATGTCAAAATAATACATGAAATGGTGTTGGCCGACCGGAAAATGAAGATGCGCGAGCTAGCAGATACCACAAGGATTAGTACCGAGCGCACACGCCATATTTTGGATGAGTTTCTGCAGATGAAAAAATTATCCTGCCGCTAGGTGCCGCGCATGCTGACTCCGGACCAAAAACACGAACGTGAGCGCACTTCGGAAGCGTGTTTGGCCATACTGAGGCGAAATCGGGTGGACTTTTGGCGTCGATTGGTGACTGTTGATAAAACCTGGATCCACTATTTCACGCCAGAGAACAGAATGAGTGCCCGGCTATGGACTGAAGCCGGCACGAGTGCTCCGAAGCGGCCAAGGGAGGCTCAATGGGTCGGAAAGGTCATAGCGTCGGTTTTCTGGGATTGTCATGGCATACTCTTCGGGGACTACCTCGAAAAAGGAAAAACCATCAGTAGCGAGTATTATTGCGTATTATTAGAGCGATTGAAAACCAAAATCAGTACGAAACGGCATCACATGAAGCGAAAAAAATTTTGTTTTTACAAGACAACGCGCCGTCACACAAGAGCATCTCAACAATGACTAAAATCAACGATTTAGGGCTCGAATTGCTTCCCCATCCACCTTATTTGCCCGGTTTGGCTCTCTCGGACTATTATCTGTTCTCAAACCTCAAAAGATGGCTCATCAATAAAAAATTCTGCTCGCGCCAGGAGATAATCGACGCCGCGGAGAAGTATTTTGTAGGCCTTCCGGAAAATTACTTTTCGGACGGGATCAAAAAGTTGGAAAATCGCTGGTATAAGTGTATCGACCTAAAAGGGGACAAAATTGAATAAAATTAAAAAAAAAATTAAAAAAGCAATTTTTTCATTCCCAAGGAGGTTACTTTTCACCCCACCTAGTAGAATCATATCAACCATTCCTTACCCAAAGCAACAAAACTCAACTATAACACAAATGATGAAAATGTTCAGTGCTGGCAGCACTCTCCCAACGAAGCAGCAACAAGTTTACCTTAACAAGCTCATACTTAAATCAACTCATCCTTTGAATTTCGTTTTCATCGGAGGATTTCATCGAAAGTTGCAGCGGTTAAGCGTTGTTTGAGGCTGCCATCCGAAAAATGTTCAAAAATCGGAAAATTTAAAAATTGGTTTCTTATTTTTATCGCAAATGCTTTTCATATGAGTACGTAATTTGAAGTATCTGTTGGTGCAATATTTACGAAAATTGCGAATACTGGTTACCCTGTGTCAACAGCAGAGCAAAATATATACCAAATCTGCTTCAGGTTAAGTTAAACCCAACCAGTAAATTTCGTTTCGATTGAATCACTGCGCTGGAAGTTATACGGTTGGAAAGAATTTTAGGGTTACCACCCTCAAAACTTTTCAAATTTTTAAAGCGTTAATATTTGTTGCTAATTTTCATTGCAGGATTATTCCCATTTGCAAATCTAATGACATAATCGCTCAGTAAAGAAATTCCACAGAATTACAAAAATGGTCAGCCCTTTTATGATTTTTGTCCGAAATTCCTACGACATTTAGTTCACATTAAGGTTCATTTACTGCATGAACTTCGTTTTGATTTCTACACTGGACCGGAAGTTATAGGGAAAAAAGCTTTATTTTGCTGAGGCAATTTGCAAGATTTATGAGACAAAAATCACCATAACTAGCAACTATATTCTAATTTTTCCACCAAATGTTATCTGAAGTAAGATCCTAGTACTGTGTGAATTTTGTTAAAATATGATGGCTGAATCGGACGTTATAGGCCAAAAACCGGTTTTTTTTCTCAGTGATTTTTCCACTGACGCAGGGTTGCCTGCATTTCAAAATCACTTCTATCAGACCTGGTCCTAGCTGAAACCAACATTTCCTGTAAATTTCATTATGATCGGATAATCCAGTCGACAGTTCTCGTGAACAGAACTTTCGAGTGCTGAAAATAGAGGTAATTTGGAAAGGATTTTTTTCAGGATTTCATTATTAAAGGATTTTTTTTCAGGAGGCTGCCGTAGCTACAGGGTTACCTGCACTATCTTGAAAATCCATGTGTGTTAAATCTTAGTCAACATCAATACGCTCTGCAGTTTTCACGATAATCAAATGTTTTTGTCAGAAGTAATGACAAATCAAAATTTGAAAAAAAAAATCCTTGCCTACTTTAAGGCACGCTGCACCCACACACGGCTCAAAATTTCCAACTTTTTAACACAGGGAAGCTTTTAACATAATAAGTTTTCATTCCCAAATATTTGTTTTAACAAAAATTTACACTGCTTGGAAATATAGGAGTACCTCAAAATTCACTAAAACGCTTGCTGCCGCCAAAAAGGTTAGGATATCTGAATTCTAGCAAGTCATGGACCTACCTACTATATGCATCTACGTTCTCCAAAAATTTCAGCTCAATCGGATCGGCCACTCCAAAGATTATCTCCCTTAATCATTTTGCTGATATATATACATATATATATATATATATATATATATATATATATATATATATATATATATATATATATATATATATATATATATATATATATATATATATATATATATATATATATATATATATATATATATATATATATATATATATATATATATATATATATATATATATATAAATATGAAGATTTATGAATTTTCGGCGGAAAAAGTTTAATACTAATTTTCTTCGAAAATTAGTAACAAGGTAATCCATTGCGCATGTGTATCACTATCCCATTCTCGCGCTGGTGACAACTGTGAGTGATTTGCCTTTAAGCCAATGTAAAACTGGGCAACTTCAAGGAGGGTACTTGGGGTGCTAATGGAGCGATATTTCGATTTGGATGAGAAGGTTTGAATGGTTGGTCTGTGCTTTTAAAAATCTCGAGGAAAAAGCTGTTGAACAAAGCACAATGATGAAAAACACAATAGCTTTTTTTTCGAATCCGAATCCACTCACTTCAACAATTCATTTCGAGTTTTTTTATGGGTACGATGGGTTTTTATGGGTACGATAGTTGTATCTACGTGCGATGTTGGGTTGTAGATTCATCCAGCCGGATAGGGTAATAGATGCAAATGTGCATTGAGAAATTATGGTGCGATTGATATATAATAATTCTGTTGATTGCGGTTATAAATATCGGCACATTGCGGTTATAAATATCGGGAAAATATCGGCACAGTTGGAAACAAGATTTACATTATTAACACCGCACATTATGAAAATTCTTTATTGACACAGAAATAAGCATTTGAATGGCCACCGGAGTGAAATCGACCATGGGCGAGAAATTAATATATCTCTCTATTAATAAAAAAAGTTTTGGAAATTTGGTCGGATTATATTTTTGTTTTTCTCTTATAGTAGATACATAAACGTACGAAATCCGACGTGTATATATATATATATATATATATATATATATATATATATATATATATATATATATATATATATATATATATATATATATATGTATATATATGTATGTATATATATATATATATATATATATATATATATATATATATATATATATATATGTATATATATATGTATGTATATATATATATATATATAAATATATATATAAATATAAATATATATATATATATATATATAGATATATATATATATATATATATATATATATATATATATATATATATATATATATATATATATATATATATATATGTACTGCGACTGTGAACTTTTATTGATTTTCGCACGGCTTTAGTACATACGTCCAGTAAAATGTACAATTTAAAATCGTAAATGGTCTGGGGGTTGGTGAGCGACGCCCCCTAGTATTTATAACATTTAATTTGTTTGGCTACACTCAGGAATATCTGTCCGCGAATCCAAGAAACTATTTACTTGTTTATTTGTGAATCCGAGAAACTATTTACTTGTGAATCCAAGAAATTATTTACTTTTTTTTTTAATTAATTAAAAGCCACCACCTATTGACAATTAAATAGCCACTTCATGGCAAGAAAGGCGTAACCACTCATGAATTACTCGGAAATAAAAGCGCGAGTTGTTTGAAGTTGGCAGAACAGCGGCGGCTCGTCGATGTATGCAAAGGAAGCAGTGCTTCCCTTACTAAACCACTTGGTATAAACAAAAAAATGATTAAATAATCAATATGTCACAATCAAAAGATTTACAATCAATATTTAACAATCAAAATAATAACATTTATTTTCTTACAAAAGACAAAACTCTATTGCTACTATGGATCAAATGGTTTTATTTTATAACTGTCTAACTACAGAGCTTCCAGGGTAAACTTACAGCGACGCAACGAAAACACAAACGTTTACATACTCAATGCAGCTCATTGAGATATACTACACAGAACATTGAACTGATCTTGCTTCAATGCTCAAACTCGTGATTTTCGCATAGATCTACTTAGACGCTATGCCTAAATGATAACCACAAAAATGTTTCAATAAATTTACTCAAATTGCATCAGGGACGCTCCTCAGTTCATAGCGTCTTGGTTGATCGAGAAATTCAAAAACCTTTGCCCTTGCCTAAACGACCCGGAATTCTTTTGTGAATGAATGAACTTAATACGCAGGAGCTTATACGCGTCTCTGCTATGTTTCTGTTTGTCCTCATGATTTATGAGGAGATTCTCTTCTGCTTCTCTTCTTACGAGCCGTTCTTATTAGAAATTGATGCATTTACTGCTTTGCTACACATGTACACATGTACGGTGCCAGCTTTTGTGATGTTCATGTGGAGAATAGAATAGTAGGATTTACATTTTTTCGTGTGTAATTTTCCCCAGATCGGTTTTTTGTGTCTGCTTTGGGTTTGCTTTCCCAAAAGACGTAATTTTTCGGTTCTGGTGCTTTGGCCACTTGATTGCTTTGGACGCCTATTTTGATGCTGGAAAGTCATCAGTGTCTCTGTTATGTTTCTGTTTCCCGTCATAATTTACGTTACAGAATTTGTAGATTCTCTTCTGCTTCTTTTCTTACGAGTTGTTCCCGTTCTGATTTTATGCCTTTTATGCTTTGTTCGCATGGTGTATGTACGGTGCAAGTTATTGTGATGTTGATATGGCGAATAGAATATGTAGGAGTTACATTGTTTCGTATGCAATTTTCCCTAGGTCGGTTTTTTGTATCTGCTTTGAGTTGCAAATTGTATTACACATTACACATATGAAATATGTGACGGCGCTTGTTTTGTGCATTTGGATAAAACTAATGTCGTTTCGTTTATTTTCGCAAAATAAGACGTTAATCATAAATAAGTGTCGCAAATAACTACCGCCTGCTGTATTTTCCACAACATTGTGGAATGCCGAATGGAGCATTTGCATTCAAATTGGACGAAGGAAGTAGCAACATGCAACGAAATGTATCCGCAACCGCCAAGATTAACTTGAACAGGCTATGAGACACCCGGTGCAACCAGCATTTGAAGCACCGGCATTTGTACAATCAATTGGACAAACCGTTTCCTTTGTGAAGTGGAACATAATGATAAATAGGTTAGGTTAGGTTAGGTTAACGTGGCTGCCGATCTTCAGAGGCCTGACGACCAGCACACATAGGCACAGGAGAGGCCCGTTGTGATACCACAATATTTTAGTGACTCTCTTCTACTCACTAAAGTCAGGAAACCATTTGCTTCCTTTGAGAAACCGGACTATCCGCTTTAGCTCTACCAGGGACAGTTCCGTCAGGTTTGAGAGAAAGGGTGCACCAAGTGCCGCCAGTCTTCTCCTTGCCAAGGCCGGACACTGGCACATGAGGTGAAGGACGGTTTCCTCCTCATCCTCAGAGCCACAGCTCCGACAGAAGTCATTAAACTCTACGCCCAAACGTTGTGCATGCCGTCCTATGAGGCAGTGGACCGTTAGAACGCCCACAGTGCAACGAAGGGCGCTTCGAGTTAAGCCTAAAAGCTGCCTGGTGCGATGCGCATCCATGGATACCCAGGACTGCCTTGTTATCACACAGGAAGATTCATCTGCCCAGGACTTCTTAGCGTCCTCAAGATAGTTTTGCCTTATGGCCAGTTTGACCGATGTCATCGGTATACCTATTGAAAAGGAGCAAGAGACCTCAGGTAGCAAAGTTCCAAGCCTTGCTAGCTCATCGGCCTCACAGTTGCCCTGAAAACCCCTATGTCCAGGTACCCAAATCAATTGAACAACCGAATGTCTCGTCATCTCCCTAAGAGATGCACGGCATTCAGCAACAATCTTGGACATTGTACAAGGACCAGCAAGGGACTTAATAGCCGCTTGGCTATCTGTGAAAATACCAATATTGACCCCGAATATTCGATTACACAGAAGCCAGTCGACTGCCTGATAAATAGCCACCACCTCCGCCTGAAAGACACTACAGTGGTCTGGTAGACGGAGGGACAGCTTGAGATTCAGCTCATCTGAGTATACACCACTCCCAACTCTATTGTTTAGCTTTGAGCCGTCAGTGTACACATGGATAAGCCCATTATCAAGGGTGATACCGTCACACCATTCCTCCCTGCATGGAATGCGAGTTGTAAACTCCAAATCCAGTATGCATTGAGGGGCGTTGTAGTCAACAACCGCTGGTGCGGGTACTCCCTCGGCCAAGATCCTCGCATGAACGAACTCTGTCCTATTCCATGCTGAGATACAATTTAGTCTCACAGCAGCAAGATTAGCTTGCTGTGAGATCAGTAGGTTGGTTGGCAGCCAATGTAGCAGCACAAACAGTGCCTTAGTAGGAGTGGAGCGGAGCGCTCCAGTTACCTGTAGTGCAGCCATTCTTCGCACTTTTTCAAGCTGCCCTTTGCAGGTAGCCTTAAGAGCAGCCTGCCACCAGAACGCCATTAGTGCAAGGTGCGTAGTAAGATATCAGATAAACATGACAGTCGGTGTGTAATGCAAAATTTTTGTGTGAAAATTAAATTAAAAGCCTTTTTAGTTTGTAGCTAATATGGAGGAACATTTTGGAAGACGAATGTAGTAATGTTTTTTGTGGTAACCTTGAATTTCTGGTACAGGAGTGTTGTTGTTTCCAATGCGTTTACTCTGTTCTCTGCTGGATAGAGGAGCAAAAAACGCGCTTAATATTAAGTCTAAAATGAAGCCGTCGTCAGATGAATCTCAAGTAATTCGATGATAAAGTCACCCATGAGAATGAGCTCGTCGTTTGTGAGTGATATTCAGTATTTCCTCCCAGCAAGTTTTTAACAAATTCTTTTCACTCCTATAACTTATATAGTGGCTGCCTTTTCCAAATATTCCACTATGATAGTTCCTTCAGCGTCCCAGAAAACTCATGCATAACCTTCCCCACCGAGCTCGGCACTTTGAATTTCTTCGGCGTTGGTGAAGAGGATTGCTTCCACGTTATCAATTGCTGCTTGGTTTCTGGATCAAAATGGTAATTCAAATTCCATCCATGATCACGAAACGTGGCAATCTCCTGATCTGCCAGGAACTTTTCCAGATTCACTCTCGAAAAGTCGGCTCGTTTCTTCTTTTGCCAGTCGGTTAACATTCTCGGTCCCCAACGCGCAGAGACCTTCTTCATATGCAATTCTTGGGTAACGATTCTTTGAACACTGCCCTCCGAGATCCCTGTGACCTCAGCTACTTGCCTGATGGTCATTCTTCTATCAGCATGACATGTTTAATTTTTCACATTGTCTTCAGTGAGGGACGTGGTTGGACGTCCTTCGCGGTGTTCGCCTTCATTGGATGTTCTTCCCTGCTTAAACTCTTTGGCTCAGCGTGCAATGGTGGAATATGGAGGAGCAGAGTCCCCTAACGTTTCCACCATGTCACCGTATATGCCTCTGGTAGACAATTTTTTTCAAACAAAGGTACTTAATGACACCTCTAATTTCGTTTTTCTGCATTTTGATCTCTCTTCGACTGTTTGTATTCAAATGAATGTACCTCCCTGGAATCATGGCCTATTTATATGTCTTTTTTGTGCTGACTTAGTGGGTACATGTGGTAATAAATTTTTTTTTTTTTTTGAATTTTATCCCAACTGGAAATAACCCATTATCATTACTTATTGATCAACCCTCGTATAATGGAAATAAGCAACAAAGGTTTTACTTTTATAAATTGTGGAATTCATACAAATTGTTACCATGGAAACATTTCTACACTTGAGTTTTGATGCAGTCATCGGATCAAAGTCACACATGACCTATCTGCCCTCAAAAACAATTTCTTCGAAAATCAGTTTTCTAGTTGTTCTGATGAGCTAGAGTTTTTTGCTTTTTCATTTTACCCTGAAATTTTCAACAAATTTTCAGAGACTACCAAAATTACGCCGAATCAGTTGGCTATATCAATATGAGGAAAGAAAAAATTTTTTAAATTGTGCTTTGCATATCACAAGGAATAGAAAACTATATAGCTTCACTCGTGATATCCCTTTGAGGTTACATTTATTATTGCATTTTAATGCTTGAGTCAGACATCGCTACTTTTACTGCGCAGTTTTTAGGTTGCAGAAGCAAAAACTGCTAACTCTGTTCACACATAGTGGGTGCAACCCGCTACTTTTACTGTGCGCAACCGGGTAGCTGCAACTTCTTGCAAAGGAAACTGCGAAGGTGTTCACACATAACTCGCAGTTTTTGCTGCGCGCAACCTCTGTTGCAGTATTTTACTATTTAGTTTGTTAGGAAGTTTCAACCAGTTGTGTTACTACTATGTATTTCGATGATCCAGAAGTGTTGGCTGCGGCTTGTTTAGTTATAGTTTTGAATAAAAGACAAAGGAAAAAAAACAGAAGCTGTTGGGTGAGGACGTGGATCGCAAATAGAGAACACTATGAAGCTGCGCATTGGGCCTTTTTAGACTTGTATTCTTGATACAGTCATATAACCGGTTTTCTGCGCAAGAGGCAGAAGAATCGAGGGGAAATCTCTACAAAAAGTGATGCACTTGGAGAGAATTTTTCCTAACGTTTGAAACTGATTGAAACTGATGCAAATCACTAACACAACTATAAACATAGTTCACAAATCAGGAATTTTTCATGAAACACTCAAGCCGAAATGAGAAAACAACAACACGCACACATTCATATGCATAATCGGTATATGAACGCTTCCGTTGCTGATGCACACCAAGTGTGGAAATGTTGATTGTGTAAAACCAGTTTCAGGAGTGCATGAAGAATGCAAGTGTAAAAAGGCCCATTGTTTGTTAAATGAATTGCGTTTAGGTGACGAAGCATTCTATAAAAGTTTTTTGAGAATATCGGGTACTGATTTTGATGAACTTCTACTACTGGTGACTCCTTTAATAAAGAAAAAAAAACACTTGGATAAGAAAATCAGTAAGCCCAAGTGAACGATTAGTCATAACGTTACGATTTTTGGCTGCAGGTAAAATTGTTTTCAATATGTCTACATGCTATCATGTTTATAATTTGTCTTCTTTTTATCCTAAAAGACGACAGTTATAAATCTTTAATGTACCTGTTTCGTGTGCCCTCAAATACTATCTCTATAATAATGGTATCAGTTAACATCTTCCCACGTTACAAAACTGCCGACGCATGGGCTGCATCGCGACATGAAACCACGATTCTGTGAGATTCAAAATGCTGTCGCTGCAATTTAGACGCTTCACTTTAGTGTAAGAATTTACAATTGTATTCAGTCTAATTTCAACTCTATCAGAATAAACACGGGCTCTGCCCTTAAAAATATTTTTTTACATAAAACCCGCGTTTGAATTATTAACTTATATGCGGAACAGTGCTAGTGAACAGCTAAAACAGAAATTAATGCGGTGCGTTTGGTATAATTGGAAAAAATCGCTACGAAATGTTCATCAGTTGTTGTTAGGTTATGTGATGTTCCGTGTCGATTTACTATCGCGATGCAATTGGTCGTTACAAATGTTACCCTCCCGGTCTAGGGGGGGGCGAGTTCCGGTTCGGCTCGTTTGGGTCCCGGGTGTAACTCGTCGGAGACGGGTCGTGGGCGCCACTCACTCACCCAATATTGAGCCGAGAGCCGCTGAGTGAGGTTCGGCTCACCGGATACTCCTTCGCGAACAATCACCCCTCCGCTATGGGGCGATACACCTACACGTCAGTGGCGTGGCGTGATAGTTTACCGCAGGGAAGCAATTAGATTATTTCGATCATTGACTTTGGTTATGCTTTTTTCAAATTTTTTACGTATTGAAAGAACCTCTCTCGTTAGCTACTTTTAACATTGTCAATATAAAAGCACCCAGGAATTACGAACGGGGACGTGAGAGTAGGTATACTGTATTGCTTTCAGTATTTTAATTCCCATGCTACCAATATATAATTATTTATTCTTTAAAAAAATAATTGCAAAAATTATATATTGGCAGACTTGTAAATTAGCAAAGCTGTGTAAATAAAGCATTTTCAAAAGTAGCAACGGTAACAATAACAACAACAGTAATTATGCAAAATAAATGATAACAGTCCTTCACTCATAAAGAAAACATATCAATATTCTATAACTTATAAAAAAATAACAGTAAAATAACAACATTTCCATAACGAATAACATATATATTTTTATGAAATTACAGTTAGTAAATATAAAAAAAATCTATTATAAATCGAAATTGATCACAAACTTCATGCATACTTCTATTTAAAATTTAATTCAATTCGTCTTTCTTTTTTCGCAAATTCATCTATGACGTCTTGATAAAATTTTTGCTTGCTCAAACATGATTTTAGGAAAACCTTTTCAATCGACATTATGGCCAAGTCACTAAGTCGTTGTTCCCCTGTACTATTTCTGAGATAAGTTTTGATTCTTTTTAAACAAGAAAAACTGCGCTCTGCGGACGCACTTGTTACTGGTAATGTAAGAACCAAACAAATTAATTTATAAAATTGTGTGAAACTATTTTCTAATTTATTATTGGTAAAATATTCAAAAATATCTTGAAAAGATTTTCCCTGTAAATCTGCATCAGAGTAAAGCACAATGAGTTCAGTTTTCAATGAAATCGAGTCAAATATGTCAGTGTAAGTTTGAGTTAAATTAAGTAAAAGATTATCCGGAAATGTTTTTGAATAGTTACTAAATTTCGAAGAATCTAAAAGATCTAGAAATGTGAAACTTTTTAAGGATGAAAACCTTGAACTTATTTCAATGGATATATTATCAATTATTTCGATATAAACACGTGTAAAGAATAGTTCAACATTATCATTGCTGTCAACCATGTCGTCGTCGTCGTCGTAGCACTACAGCCCCTCTCGGGCCTTGGCTTCTCGTAGGTGACGCCTCCAGTTGTCTCGGTCCAATGACTGCGTCCTCCAATTCCGAAATCCGAGCAGCTTTGCGCAGTCTTCGTCGACAGAGTCAGACCAGCGTTTTCTGGGTTTTCCCACTGGCCTTCGACCCTCGGCCCTTCCGTCGAATACCTTCTTAGGTACTCGATGCTCGTCCATTCGTTGCACGTGACCAGCCCATTGCAGCTTCCGCAGTTTCACGATTGTGGCAACCTCCGGCTCGTCAAAAACCTCGTACAACTCGTGGTTGTATCTTATCCGCCATTGGCCGCAATCTTGTTTAGCTCCAATTATACGCCTGAGGACCCGTCTTTCGAAGGCGTTCAACATATTTGCGGATGCTTGGGTAAGGGTCCAAGTTTCACATCCGTAGCACAACACAGGTCTGATGATTGATTTGTAGACTTGGAGCTTCGTCTTCCTGTGTATGCAGCTGGTCTTCAGTAGGGCCAAAACGGAGTAGAAAGTTTTATTACCGAGCTGTATTCTCCGTTTAATTTCGTCAGTTTCACTGCCTTTCGTATTCAATTTCGAGCCTAAGTATATAAATTCGTCCACATTTTCTAAATTATATTCGTCAAGAATTATATTTTGTCTAATGGAGGTCTTCTTTCTTGTTTGCGTCATGATTTTTGTTTTCGTCTGATTGATCTTCAAGCCTACTTCCTTGGCTTCCTGGTCAAGTTTCAACAGGAGCTCTTTGGCGGATGTGAAGGAACGGGACAAGATGTTAATGTCATCCGCGTAGGCCACTAACTGGTTCGACTTATACAGAAGCGTACCCCCTGTGTCGACCGGAATCTTCCTTATCACGTACTCAAGTGCTAGGTTGAACAGCAGAGGGGCCAACCCATCCCCTTGCTTTAGTCCGACATTTGTGTCAAAGGCGTCAGTCAGACTGTTGTTGATTCTGACTTGTGATGCTGTCGACGTCATCGTCATTTTGGTCAGCCGAACTAGTTTTGCCGGGATGCCGAAGTATAGCATTATTTTGTACAGTATGTTTCAGTCAATACTGTCATATGCTTGTTTAAAATCCACGAAAATCTGGTGGACATCGATGTTAAATTCCCAGCATTTTTCAAGCACTTGTTTGACTGTGAAGAGTTGATCCGTAGTTGATCTACCAGACCTAAAGCCTCCTTGGTACTCCCCAAAGACCTTTTCAGCGTATACATTTATCTTATCCTTTAATATTTTCGTCAGTATCTTATAGGATGTACAAAGTAGCGATATGCCTCTGTAGTTTTCGCACCGAAGTTTGTCCCATTTTTTGTGGATAGGGCATATGATGGATTTGCACCACTCCTGCGGTATTTTTTCTTGACCCCAGATGTTCTGGATCAATTTGTGGATGGCATTTATAGGGCAGCTTCCACCGTATTTAATTAGCTCGACCGGAATCTCGTCAATGCCCGGCGCTTTGTTATTTTTCTGGCTTTTTATGGCAGACTTGACTTCTTCCAGCGTTGGAGGTGCGATCGGGACTTCGTCAGAGAAGTCTATCGGCTCTGATATTATTGAGCCATGTGCAGGATTAAGGAGTTCTTTGAAATAGCAGGCCCATCTCTCCTTAATCTGGCTATCTTCGGCGATGATGTTGCCGATTTCGTCTTTACAGAGTGTCGTCTTGGGCTGATATCCGCGTCTTAAACATTTCACTACTTTGTAAGCTTGTCTAGTTTTATTGCTCGCCAGATTTTCGTCAATGCTCTTTAATTGCTCGTCATAATATTTTCGTTTCTTACATCTAATGATCTTATTTGCTACTCGTCGGAGGTTTTCATATTTTTCTCTCTTCGTCCTGGTGTTCCTTTCAAGGAACTGTTTATATGCCTGATTTTTCTTGTTCAGCGCATCCTGGCATTCGTTGTCGAACCAGTTGTTTCTTTTGCGCCGGGCTTCATACCCAACCACTTGTTCTGCAGCGGCTTTGATTGCTGTCTTCATCTCCATCCAGACCTCGCCAACCGGCCTCACTGTGTTATTTTGTAGGATGGGGGTAAGCTTAGTCTCAAGAGTTTTTGAGAAGTTTTCTGCTACTGACGCCGTTTGGAGCTTTCCGATGTCAAACTTACGCAGAGGACTCGTCTTTGTCACGTACGCCTTTGACATGCGACATCGATATTTGGATTTGACCAAGTAGTGGTCCGAGTCACAATTTGCTCCTCGAAACGTCCGAACGTCAAGTATGCTGGAAGCCCATCTCCGCTGAATAAGGACATGATCAATTTGGTTGAAGGTATTGCCATCTGGTGATGCCCATGTTCTTTTGTGGATGCGTCGATGTGGGAAGCATGTCGAACTTATGACTATATCCCTACTACATGCAAAGTCAATCAGGCGTTGGCCGTTGTCGTTAGTTGTATCGTGGAGACTGTGCCCTCCAGTTGTTCCCCGATATACTTCTTCATTCCCGACTTTAGCGTTGAAGTCGCCGAGTATTATTTTGACGTCATTTGAGGGCAATGAGTCGAATAGCCTTTCCAAGTGGTTATAGAATGCGTCTTCCGTGTCTTCGTCTTTTTCTTCTGTCGGGGCGTGGGCATTTATCAGCCATATTTTGAAAAATTTTGCTTTGATGCGGATCGCACACAAACGTTCGCTTACTGCCTTGAAGTCAATAACGTGTGGCTTGAGCTCCCTATCCACAATGAATGCCACTCCAAATTCACGGCTTCCTGCAGGCTTCCCACTCTTGAATAATTGTGTGCGATCTCATGTCTTGAATCTCGCTACCAGTCCATTTCGTTTCCTGGACTGCCAGGAAGCCGTTTTTCTTTTAATGCGTGGTAGTGTTTCGCAAATAGAACAGGTTTGGTCCCAAATTACCGTGAAACTATTTCTCAAAGATTTTATTTGAAGTTCAAAATCTGCAATTTTTTTAATACAATACAGTATATTAGTTTGCTTGGACTGAAATATATCGTAAAGCACGTCAGTTTGTGGAAAAATATTTGAGAAAACATTGAGCAGAAAAACAAACTGAAAATCTGTTAGTAGAACAAGAAGCCCCCTTGCACTATTAATGGTCTCTCCATACCAATTTGCACTCTCATTTTCAATTATATGTTCAAAAAGTTCTTTTAATTGATCTATATTATCGAAAATGGTCAGAACTAATCGACCATTAAAAGTCCAACGTGTTGGGGCTAATTTTGGAAGTCTTTTTTTCAGGAATAAATCTAAAGCAAATGTTCTTTTTGTTGAATGGTTAAAAAATGTTGAAAAACAGGTAATTGATTGGAAAAAAATTCGACATTCTCGTATACTATTGCACGATTTAGATAAAACCAAATTCAGTCGATGTGCGAAGCAATGAATAAATATTGCATTTTTATAGATTTCTTTTACACGTGTTTGCAATCCAGTTGCTTTGCCAGACATTACAGAAGCTCCGTCATAGCTTTGGCAAATAAGTTTGTTACCGCAGTTGAATTTTTGAACAATATCCAAAACAAGGTTAAACAAACGCAACGCAGTTTGGTCATCAGAAATGTCTGTAAAACTTATAAATGTTTCTTTAACTGCACCGGAAGAAGTAATGTAACGAAATGTTGTTGAAAGCTGTGAACGACATGAAATATCGGTTGTTTCATCTACTATTATTGCTATGAATTTAGTTTCCTGAATTTCATTATAAATCTCTTTCAATAATTTTTTTGAAATGCTACTAATGAGATCGTTTTGAATATTGTTTGATGTTCCAGAAAAAACAGTTGCTTGCTCTAGATGAGCTCGCAAGTCTGGGTTGTATTTTGCCAAAAGATTTATTGTTTCTACATAATTTCCCCTGTTGCAAGAATTTACACTTTCGTTGTGACCACGGAACGCTTGTTCTTGACATCCCAAGTGACAAACAATATCTATTAGAATCTTCAATATTTCTCTGTTTTTTCTTACTTTCTCATTGTGCAATATAACTGACGATTTATGTTGACTACTTAGCAATTCCTCAATTCTTGGACCGGAGCCGAACTTGGAAAGTAAAAGGACTGATTTTAAATGATCAATACTTTTTGTACCATGTCTGTCTACAGCTTTATGCAAATTATTTAAATCACAAAAACCTGTGGTACGCCAAACATTTGAATCGTTTGAAAACAACAGACATGGCCAGCAAAATAATTTTTGTCTAATTTTACAACCGGTAATCCATTCCGTATCTTCATAGATTTTGCAAATAAAATGCCGAGTGCATCTCTTCGTTACAGAGACAATTTCCAAATTCGGTTTCGGTCGACCTTTTTCGATAATGTCCTTTTTGTCCGCAAAAGATCGAGATCCAAAAGGAAATCAAAAAAGGTCACTAATTAAACAATTCGGATCCATGCTATTCACAGACCAAATAAGCACATTAAACCTATTAATTGCACTTTCACTATTTGAATATAAAACAAAAAAAAAACGTGCGATTTTACAAAGTTATTCTACGCATTCAATTAAAATGAATTTGATTTCAATATTATTAAATACTGTAACCTATTAGTGAAATAAATACCTTTGTATTAATTGCACTATCAGTATTTTAAGTACAAAAAAAAATCATGCGACTTGACAAAATAATTCTACGCACTCAACTCTACATAACTCAAATGAATTTGATTTCTAATATTACTAAACACGGTAAATTATTAGTAAAATAAATACCTTCACCAAATAAAAATCCCTTCACCAAATTTCTTTATAGAATATAGCACAAAACTCACACCCGAACTACATACAACCACTTCACTACAGTAAATGATAACGACTCGTCAAATCAGCCGTCTCTGGCAACCCTCGTAACATCTCGTAATTCAAATTTGCCCAAAAATTCTCATAGTGTATAAAGCACAGCAAACATTCTCAGTTAAAAAAAAAAACAAATAATACAAGCAAAGTACAATGATTGCAATGTAGTCTGCTAAGCGTAAGGGGAACATGGCAATAAGTTCCATACGTACGCGGCTTCTCTTTCAGTTTCTCTCTGGAGACGAGAATTTCCCCTGAGAAGCAAATTCTTCATTGCTTCCAAATAGATAGTACAAACACTTTTTTTTCTATGACGTCACAATCCAGTCTGCATGGAATGAACGAAATGCTGGTAGATGCAATTTTTTCGTTGCTTCCATGCGTGCTCTTGGCTCGCTGGTGATGATCATTTTGTGGTGCTACCACCTTAGTTACGTGATATATTCACTATTAGTTTTTGGGAAAATTTATGTAGAAAATTCATATTCACGATTTTTTTTCGCGAATTCGAAAAATATGAAATTATTATAAATATAAATTAAAATATAAATTAAAACATATATCAGCAAAAATGTAAGGGAAGCAATGCTTCCCTTGCTTCCATGAACGCCACGCCACTGCTACACGTATATATATATGCGAGCGAGCACCTGCCACAAGCTACCTATTTCGTCGACCACCACTCAAATCTTTTTTTTTGGTTGCCGGAACTACTTGTCCCAATCAGTCTACTTGTATATTTTTATCTTATCTTATCTTAGCCGACTATGACACAATAAAATGTTTTCGTTCATATTTTAGTAAATTAATACATTTTAATCTAATTTTTTTTTGGGTATTTGAACTGTTTCTAATAAACTTTTAATCGAAAATGTTATTATCAAAGAAACAAATCATAAAATGACAGCTTCTACCGCGTTCGATGAATTAAATAATAACTTAGCTTTCCTTAGACTCATGAATATTTTTATCTCATCCAAAACGACAACAGTTGATAGCATTTATACCGACGACGTAGCATTCATTAAGAAGATGTCATTTCGATTGCGCTTCGCGTAAATATACAGTTACACAATTTCAATAAATTTCATATTTCAAAATAATTATAAAATAAAAATTAATTTTTCGTCTTCTCACTTACGTAAAAATGCCTTCCTCATTGCCAAATGTGTTACACTGTGTTATTCGTAATTCCCTTGGCCAACAAGTCCTGCGATACTTCGCTGATACTTCGACTTCGCACATGCGCCTTCGCTGAGCCAAATGGATAACGTCCGACCACTTCAACTGCACGTTGTACCAGGTAGAAACCAAGCAAATTTTCACAGGCGCCTTCGCACATGCGCCTTCGCTGAGCCAAATGGATAACGTCCGACCACTTCAACTGCACGTAGTAACAGGTAGAAACCAAGCAAATCTTCACAGGCGCCTTCGCACATGCGCCTTCGCTGAGCCAAATGGAGAACGTCCGACCACTCCAACTGCACGTGGTAAAAGGAAGAAATCAAGCAAATCTTCACAGGCGCCTTCGCACATGCGCCTTCGCTGAGCCAATTGGAGAACGTCCGACCACTTCAACTGCACGTAGTAATAGGTAGAAACCAAGCAAATCTTCACAGGCGCCTTCGCACATGCGCCTTCGCTGAGCCAAATGGAGAACGTCCGACCACTCCAACTGCACGTGGTAAAAGGAAGCACGTTCCGAGCCGTCCTTCCCATTCCGCCCACGAATAGCGGTTCTCCGACACGTACCGCTACTCTCGCTGCTCGTGCCGAATATTCGACATATTCGACCTATTCGACATCTTCAACATGTTCGAATTTCGAATCCATCGTGAATGTCTGCTGCTTCGACTCACTCCATGGAACCCAGCTGATCTCGGAATTGTGCAGGTGATTGTGATCTAGTTCGCAGTGACAGATCTCGGGATGTTTATATTTTGAATTGATTGAGTTGAATTGAATTTGAATTCGAATTGATTTGAATCGTACAGTGGATTGGGGTGTTTCGCGTATATGCATCCGTTTCGCGGGTGTTAATATACTGTGGTTCGTCGCGTTGCGGCCTGGGGATCCGGTGGTGGCGGGTTGTAGCTGAACTCGTAGCGCGTCGCTTAGATTTAATTAGTTTAATTCTTAATTTAGTCTTATCTCTACGGCATGTAAGGTATATCTATATACTATGTAGCATTATTTTAGCTTAGTGCTAAATCATCGACATCCGACTAGTACACGACACAAGTCGGATGCGACATTCCAAACAACATTTGTTAGCCTATCAATTTGAGTGGTGGTTTCGCGGTTTAAACATGGGCAACCCTTCCCGGGAAGGGTTGTTTTTTTTTTTTTTCAAATGTCAACGGCTCGGCTTTGCGAGGTGTACGCCCGTACATGCTTGTCGATTGGTCGTTGGTTAGGCCTCGGGTTCTTGTTACCACGTAACACAAAATGAAAGTTATGGCTACATATTATAGCCCGTGTTCCATTATTACTATTTAGTACTCGCAAGTACTTCTGGCTACTTCCAACTACTCGCGCTCTCGTTCGCGAGTAGTTCATGAGCAGTTACGCCTTTTTTTGCCGTGAGGTGGCTATGTTAGTTGTCATTGGTAGTGTTAGCTGTCAATAGATGGTTTTGGTTTTTTCATGGTTATGTTGAATGTTTTGGTAGTTGGGAAATTAGAAATAGCCCTCATAATGTGTGGAAAGTTAAAAGATGTAATTTTCTGCTAGTTCCTTTTATATTCTTTATTGATTGTGGTAGTTTATACTCGTTGTTTTCTCCCTTTATTTTCAACTGCTCTACATTTGAAAACTGCATATAATTTGACTGATTATAATCTGCTCGTATGAACGAAGATGGCGTTCCTTTTGTGCTCTACTCCCAAGTACTTGCAAGTACTAATTAGTAAAAATGGAACACGGCAATTATTATAAAGCGTCCACGCACAAAAAACTAACGTTTTATTCATATTTTAGCGAAAAAACCGCATGCGAAATCTCGGTGTGTGTCGGCACTGCCTCGTGGAAATGGCAAAATGGCCTAACGCCATGACGTCACAGCGACAACGATTACGTAGCCTGACGGCCCGTACTTCTACGAGGCATTGCACTAATTGAATCGGCAATAACAAAACGAAAAGCTGCAGATGCAACCGCAGCAAAGTTTCAACCAAATCAATATTTTTTTGCTGCACTTGCAACTCATTGAAAAGTTTTCAAGGTTTCTACATTGATCACACATCGCTACTTGCTGCCAACGCAGTTTTTTGTGCTGCGCAGCGCAGAAAGTAGCGATGTCTGACCGTAACTTAATGCTATCAACTGCATCCCAAGTACCCAAAATTAACTTTTATCACCTACAAAACCTCACACCATACCAAAATATCACCATAAATAACAAAACCTGGCATTCTATTTTTGGTACTTACTTCATTCACTAAAGAATTTTAGAAATCTCGGAGCAGAACCATTGTTCCCGAACAATAGCGATTCGTTGCATATGAAATCAATATGACTCGTAATTCCATCATTTCCTGGCAAAATGCCTTGAACAATCTCAATTTGAAACGATAATATTTGTAGTGAACATAAACATCTCCTTCACATCGCCACCCATAAGCGCAATCACAAAATCCTGCGTTGCCATTGCCGATCGATGCTGATATTATTCAGTTGCCGCAGCGAATCATGCTATTTTCCAAATTCCATAACGCGTTCGAATAAAACCACCCCGCTCTGCCTGATGTTAATTTCATCCCACATAGCAACAGAATTCGAACATATTCTATCCTAAACGATGAGTAAGTAATTCACCACCCTCTCTGCTGTACAATATCGATGTAATGGTTCGCTCTGCTTTGCTGCTTCCCTCTGCTAGAAATCGATCGACGTTTTGTTATAAATACGGAATCAATATCAACAAGATTTTTTTCATGGTGTTTTAGACTTAAGATACTCTTGCAATCGTTGCTTTGGGTATGTGTTCCTGGTCAGAAATAGCCTGATCATTGATAGGCTGAAAATGTTGGAGATTGCGTTCGACTAGAACAAGAAGCAGCTGTGATATCCATAGAGACTTTTATATAATTCTATGTATGAGCGTTTATATCTTAGCGAAAATCCATTTTTCATGTATCGAGAATCGAAAAGTTGAAAATTTTAATTTTAGCTCCACCAAGTTTTATAGGTTGGCCCCAATCCAAACGGATAATAAATATACACATACACGGGAAAATACTTCCAACTGAGCCTGACTGGCAACTGTGCGAAGCAACATTGTACCATAGCATGAGTGAAATATACCAGCTAATGTAATAATCATTTGTGATAGTTCACGGAATCTAAATTTTGGAATAGGAAAATGGTTGGTTTTTTCGAACAGTACCAAGATATGATTCTAGAGGAAGTTTTTCAAGGAAGAATGAAAACATTAAAGAATCAAACAAAACATGGTTTAAAGTTGCACGAGTGCGCAGGGTTTGTTAAAAATATTTATTGAACATTATTTTTTTGGAATAATTTTACATAAACATTAATAATCGTTTTACATTTTTATTTATTTACTTTAACCGTAAACCTAATAGATGTATATTATCACCAGGACAGGATTTTTATCCTCGATAAATATGTTCAGTCAGACGTTTTATGGTATGTAGTTGGATTTTTTGAAATCATTATATATATATATATATATATATATATATATATATATATATATATATATATATATATATATATATATATATATATATATATATATATATATATATATATATATATATATATATCTGCCTATCACTAACGCATTTTTATTGGCAATTACTTCGGATTCTTCATATACGCTGACGCAGCTTGATGTCCATTAACAGGTCTATAAACGTAAAATTGATGCAAACTGTCCGAGTGGACATTATTTTGTCTATTCGGTTTGACGGAAGTATCTAAGAAGTATCAGTGCGGCGCTAAACTTTGTAGTTTTATTGTTTTTCATGTTTCTTCATTTTTTTATAATACCGATGTGTCTGCAACAAAGAATCAAAAAAATTTTTTTTTTTCAAAAATCTAATGAATATAATATGCTTGTTTTGACAGAGAGTGTATGAAAAGGTATAGACAGAATTGATATAAAAAATTTATGAGACCGGATGAACTTATGGGTATATGATAGAAAAAGTAAATTGCACTTATTGCTATCCACCACCCAGAATATATGCATTTTGAAATTTAAAATCAAATGAACGTTTTAAAAATAATTATTTATTTAATCACTGCGTTCTAATCACAATCATGCACGCAGAACCAACTATACACGAATTACAGACCATTTCCCATTCTTTTCAGTTAGCCAAGCAAAAAGCACTAAGTATTCCCCATTCCATTGACAAAATTTGTACAACAACGTACCATATATGAAAGTACGGAGCATCAACAAGGCAATTAACGCTGCGGAATGTCACGTCAGAATATCTAATTGGCTGTCTCCGATTCCAGTGAAAACGCAACAAGTGATCGAAAAGAAAACTAATGAATGTCAGCTGTCATACTGGAGTGCTAAAAATAAGGAAACACGTGCTCCTAGATGACCAAAATATCGATGTTGAATTTGATGTATAAGATTGGAAAGATAGAAAATTTACAAATTATTCTGTCGGTGTTTCTAGGGGTAACTTTGGACCGCCTGTAAAATAATATTTCATCTTTTGTCATTTTGACATCAAACTTTCATAATGTTCAGTGCGAAAGAGATTGATAACACATTTTTAAAAGGTCTAGCATCTAGGCTTAAAACCAATAATGAAAACATTCAATTTATAAAAATAAATTCGGGCGAAAAGCAATAAAAACCACACACCCCTCAAAAAAACAATCACGATAATTTATAGCTCAACTTATCCGAATCTAACTAATCTATTCGAAAAGCTCTTCACGTCATTTGTCGTTTATGCTTTCATCTTTTTTTATGTATTTTAAATCTGTTCGTTTTGGAAACATAGAGATGAGAAACTTTGCTATTTCTATACATCCATCACTCTATTTCGCCAGAAGATAAACATTTTCAAATTTGTGATAACTCGTATGATGTGTAACCGAAATACCGAAAATATTTTGCTATCATAGTGAGTAAAAAAAATGGATTTCCGTTAAAATACAGGGTTAAATTTGTTTCTATTTTTCAGGAGAGCCAATAAAGAATTACTTAGAAGAGAATATATGAGTATTGCCATTCAGAAATTAGTCGTCCTTGGCTAGCTTTTGCACATCTGTTTTTGTTTAACCGAGTGAGAACACGAACTCCCAGCATGTGTGCTCCCTGATTCGAATCCAGACATGGACTTTTAACTATGATCACACATCAGGCGACCTGTTTAACCTAAATGTGCTTATATCCGTGAGTCATATCAGGGGCAAAGTATGTTGTGCAACTTTTCACACGATATTTAAGGCAACATAGCACCTCCAAATTTTTGAAAAATCGATTTTTGTTTTTTGATTGAATATGTTAGAATGAAGCTTTAAAAACATGGTTTTAATAATATAAAATTGAAATTCTAAAAAAAAAAAATTTTGTGAGTATATATAGCGAAGCGCTCCAAGGTCATTTTTTCTATGATTTTCGTTGAATTCGCTATATCGCTACATCGACTTAATCCAAAGTGTAGACGAAGATAAGTGAGTCATCTCCTTTAAGAGAAGCAAAAAAACAGTTAACCTTGGCAAAAAAAAAACAAAAAAAATTGCTGTAAAAAAAGTGTAGAGTCTCCAAAAAAAGGTCCGAAAAAAGTCCTACTGACACTAAAATTAATGAAAAATTTTGCCACATATTATGGCTTAGCTATACGACGAAATCCTGATTCAGTTGAAAATATGCGCAAGTAAATTTGGGCAGCATATCACCACAAAATTTCAACTGATGAGAACCCTCAATACTCTTATTGTCCTGTTGGAGCAACGACTTGGTGTAACTGGCGCAAGGCGGAGGCAGCTGGTGATAATGCATTAAAAAATTTCAAGCATCCTCCATCTTTAGATGATGAGTTACAAGGAATTTTAAAGCCTATTTATGATGACTTATCATCAAAAGATTTATTAGAGCGCTGCTTGGGCAATTTTCCGCAGAATAATAACGAAAGCTATAATTCTTGTGTTTGGAATTTGGCCCCCAAACATACTTTTTGTGGGAAAAACGTACTAAATATGGCTGCAAATATTTCTGCATGTACATTTAACGAAGGATTTATGGCTATCTTGAAAATAATGCAAGTAATGGGAATTACGATTAGCGAACGTGCGCTGGAACATGCAGAACATAGAGATGCTGCAAAAATCGATCAGGCGGAAAACACTCGACTGAGGCATCTAAAGAGGCCAGAACTGCTCGAAGGGAGCAAAAATCTTTGGAAGAGGAGGAGTATGAGCAAGAAGAAGGTACATTGTATGATCCAGGCATCGCAGATTAATTTTCGGTCAAATTTATTGCAAAAAATATTTAATTTTAACTTTAAACGCGATTTTCTCGAAACAACGTTTTGCAAGTTGGCGTGCATGATTAAGAAAAACAATATTATCCAATCGTTCTGAAATTTTAACACGTTAATTGCACATGTTGATGCTCAGAATGAACTACGGATGAAAAAATCGGCACAAAATTTTTTTAGTTATAACCGATTTCTGGGGAAAAAAAAACCTCGATTTTCGACAATTTTTAATAATTTTTAATAATTTTTTTAATGTAGCATAAAAGGTGTTAAGTATGTGTAAAAAGTTTCATTAAGATATGTATTTTTATTCAACTAAAAACAAGCCTTTGAAAAAAACATTTTTTTTTTTAATTTGAAGGTGCTACGTCCCCTTAAGAACTTTCATTATGAATGAAATCTCTATCAACTTCAAATTGCAGACCCGCAATGGGTTTTCGAGGCTTCAATGCTCAAACGGAAGCCTTTTTGTAGGAGGCAACATACATACATACTGGTGGACTTGAAATCGCCGAACTGCGACTCATCGCTTTGGTGTGCAGGTGCAGCGAGCCAGGAATAGGCTAGGACCAGCCGAACTTTTTGCTGCTAACATTGTTGCAAAGAAGGACCTGACCAAGGCCATCAAAAGGAGCAAACAACACAAATGGTAGGCTCTCTGTGAAGAAGTCGACTCAGACCCATGGGGAGATGGCTACAAATTGGTCACTCGCAGACTCGGCTATATGGGGACTAGTACTCTCATGGAAGCGAAATCCCTCAACACTATTGTTGGTACCATGTATCTGCCAAGGACTGATGAG
Source organism: Nemotelus nigrinus (assembly GCA_947369275.1). NCBI lineage: Eukaryota > Metazoa > Arthropoda > Insecta > Diptera > Stratiomyidae > Nemotelus > Nemotelus nigrinus. Next base: position 86,516,555 of record OX376373.1, on the reverse strand, counting down.
CCCATCCACGTCAACCAGGCGGATTTTCGACCTTTTACGGACGAGGAGCTGAAAAGTGCAGTGTCCAGTATAAAGAGAAGGAGCACTCCTGGCCCTGATGGGATAGTGCTTAAAGTCGTGGCGGAGAGTCTATCACGTCTATTATTGGATTTATATAATTCATGTTTAGCCGCACAAGAAAAGCTCCACTGGTAGATACTTGTAGACAAGTAGAACGGTAATCAGAACAATCCATCAGCATACCGCCCCCCGGTCATGCTGGGCACTGCGGGGAAGCTTCTGGAAGGGTTACTCAAGCCAGAAAGGGAATTCAACAATCGATGTCATTTCAAAGGTTGTTAGGGCTGTAGCAAGAGCGGAGGAGGCATGTCATCCAGCCAAACCGATCCACTTGCTGGTAAAGCTGGACACACAAAACGCCCTCAACTCGGCGAGGTGACAGACATCGTTCGTGTTCTTGAGCAGACGTTTCGTATTCCTGGCTACTTGCTAGTCATGATGTGAGACTACCTCAGGTAACGATGGTTGCTCTACGACACCGAGAAGGGTGCCGGAAGAGGCCTCTCATCTCAGGTGTCCCACAGGGCGTGGCCTTAGGGCTTGACCTCTGGGACATCATGTCCGATGATCTACTTCCCCTGGAAGTGCCTGCATATGTGTTCCTGGTAGGTTACACTCATGACTTCACAGTGGTAATCATTGCCAGATCTGCCGTTGTCGCCTAACTTAAATTGAGCAATGAGGACGAAGCGGTGGATGAGCAAGCACGGCATCCGGCTGGCGGTCTCAAAGACAGAGATTGTGATGCTGGCAAAGCGGAAGATGCCAACTGCAATTCCCATAGCCCTAACGTTAAAGGAGCGGGTAGTGTGGCTCCTTCAACGCTCAATACTACAAGGCGAAACATCGGTAAGCAAATAGAGAATCGATTTAAACACAGCGCGCTTCTACTTCGATTTCCTACATTCCAGGACAGCGCACTCTTAAATTTAAGTAATACCCTTTTTAAAGAGAAAAAACCCTAGCGCATCAGATCAGAACCGCAAGAAACACTAATGTTCGAAAACAGTAGAGGATTTGTGCAAATTTTGAGTGTGTATTCTACCACTAGCTACTTAAGGACACCCTAAGTAATGAAATACCCTAAGCCAATATAATTTCGATAACTTCATCGTAAGTTACAGCAATCGAAAGGTGTTTCGGGTTACCATCCAACAAATGTCCAGACCTTAGAAAATTTAAACATTAGTAGGGTTTACAACGGTTGGACCAAATGTGACTTGAACTAAAGCGAATTTAATCGTCAAGAGGTCAAGATCACTATGATTTGAAAATTGTATGATAAAACCGTTTACTAAAGATATGCCGAAAAAACAATAAAACCTACCATAGCTGGCAACCCTATCATTGTTTATCCAACTAGATTTCTGCTAAGTATTGTCTACAATAAGTTCAATTTGCCATATGAATTCCGTTATGATTCCATGACTGCACTGGAAGCTATAGTGCAAAGAGCTTTATTTTCCTGAGCGAAATTTCAAAATTTAAGACACCAAAATACCATAGCTGGCAGTTTCAAACTAATTTTTCAACCAAATTTGTATTAACCCTCCGAGAACACAGGGGGTCAAATTGACCCCAGTGACCGTTTTGGCCGATCGCAGCGCTTATGCCTGCGGGAAAAGGGGGGTATATAGGCTCCTAAGTGTATTTCTGTGTTTTGACTATCAGTTTACACCGTTCGCATACAGTCCCAAGTCGTCAGTCGTCGTTGAGAAGCCTTCGAAGCAGATTAAGTGGTCAAATAGACCCCATATGTACTCGACGTCAATTTTGAGGGAAAAATTCAATTTTTTTTTACTTAATAAATCGATAGATTAATTTAAAAACGCCAAAAAATAAGTTTGCAAGTGCTTTTATTTTTTGTTTTTAGCAATATGACGTATAATCTGCGTTCTAGTTTACGCAATAATTTGATAGCTGAAGACAATGATAACAATTTTGGCGACAGTGATTCCTCCGAAGACGACCACGTCTCAGAGCAATCAGAATCTGATTATTCAAATGATTACAGCTTTTTTTGCAACCTTTTATGTAGACCTAATTTCTCTTATTATTGTACTATGTCTTGAGAGTATCCATAGACATTTTTAGCTCAAAATATTAAGTGCAAATTTTAAAATCCTCACAATCGCCACGGTAAATATGCAAAATAAATACTTTTTTTCAAGAGTCACTATAGGGCTAGTTTTTTTATGACTCTGTCATACCTTGAGTGTATTTTCCTAAACTTTTAGCCAAAAATATTGAAAATTGACGAAGTTACGATTTTTTTGTAAAAAAGCTGATTTTCGATAAAACTGTTTTTTTCGCGAATTTTTTTAGGTGTGCTAAGGACATTTAGGCCACTTCTAATGCATAGGAACTACTAAAAGAGGCCTCAATCTACATTTACAAATTTTTTCAAATGAAAATCTTCAGTGGCGGCGATCCTATAGACGTTCAAAAGTAGCTGGGGTCAAATTGACCCCAATTGTTCTCGATGATCGAAAAAATAGGTGTGCTCTCGGAGGGTTAAATGTGGTTCAGAGTAAGACTCAGCTACTGTGTAAATTTCGTCAAAATCTGGTGACTGAATCAGAATTTATAGGGTCAAAATCAGTTATTTTTCTTAGTGATTTTTCAAGATGGCACCAGTACATTCTATAAATTTCAATTAATTCTGATTATCGGATCGTGAATTTCCGTGAACAGAAGTTTTTGATGCTAAAAATATAGGGTAATTGGGTAAGGGTTAATAGGCGTGCCCGTTGTAAAATTTCAAATTTTTTATTTTGGCTGTGTAGAGAGCATAAAATTTATATGAGTGGCTTTTTTTTCAAGAAACGGTGCCGTTTTTCCGGAGTCGATGATTTGAAGGTTTTCACTTTCAGCGCCTGCCCTAGCTAAAAGGTTGCCAACATGCTCATCAAAAGCTACACAAATTTACAACTAAATATTACCAATATGTTCTGAAAGTTTCATAATGATTGAATAGTTCTGCCAGTTTAAAATTTTTTTAATTTTCCCGTTCTCTTTTTAGGCACCTAGCGCACACATGGGGTTAAAAAATTCCAAAGCACTATCCGATTCACATTTAAAACACGTTCGAAATTCATTAAACCACCTTAATTTTTGCAAAAATTATTTGTGTACGGAATAATAGGTATATTAAAAATATCACTAAAATGGCCGCCGGACCTATTCTGTAGACCTGGACCTGGACCTATTCTGTATATGCACCAACGTATTCTCTATATATATATATATTTATATATATATATATATATATATATATATATATATATATATATATATATATATATATATATATATATCGATATATGAATTTTTGGCCCAATCGATTTTAATACTAATGTTCGAATACTAATGTACTAATTGATTTATGTAACTAGGGCTGTCAAAGCGGGACCCTACTCAAGGGCAACGAATTCCAACCCACTTTGTTGAAAAGTGGCTTGGAACCCAAAAATTTGTTCATATAAGGAAGGTGTGTATCTAATAAAAGTGTTCGCCAAGGGAGATTTGTAAATGTTTTGGCGTTAATTTCCAGATGCACAAAGTTATTACTTGAAAAAGTCTTAAATCTTATTCACTTGTTTTAATGTTCTATACAATGAGCAGTTTGTTTACTTATTATTAAATAAATTCGATTGAATTGTATTTGCTCCATCCTCGAAAATTTACTAGATATTTTTTTAAAACCAAATCGAATGCATATTTTTCATTTTAATGCCGTAATGATTGATATTTCATACCTAATATTTATCGTTTTTCATATACATGTATTTATCGTTTTTCATATACATGTATATATATATACAATATAATTTCTCAGGCAGATGCAAATTACGAACTGAGAAAACCTTTACACTCAATTAACAAAATAGCAACTCAAAATGGATTGCATACATACAATTGGAGGCATATCTATATATTTCAAAACTAGCCGGCAATAAAAGTCACCTATACTAATTCAAATATTACGCCAGCCGTTAAACAAGCTTGTATAAAATCTTTTAATTTTCCAGTGAAAGTTCAAAATGAGAATGTTAATCTATTTTTATATAAATAAAATGTATGAAATTATGTCGTAAAAATCTAGATTGTTAAAGCTTCCTCTCCGTAATGACTAGATGGGACAGTTCGAAGACAAATATATTCATCAATGCGGATATGAATTTATTGAATTCAAATGGTTTCGAATTGTTCGCTATTATTAGATTTTATGGAAGAAATTTTCATGCATCATAATCTGGCATAGGCGAGTCGTGTAAGCTTCTACGTATTCTTGGATGCATTTCATTTGAATAAATTACATATTTCTTAAATTTTGGTATCATTGGAACTACACGTTTTTAAGAGGTTTTTTCTACAGCTATTTGTTTCTCACACCCAGATAATAGGATACTATCAATAATTTTCACAAAGAATAAAAATCTATTTGTATATAAAACTACTCCCAGTTGATTTCTCAATCCGAAATGAAAATCTAGCCAGCCAATTAAAACCATCACTCAGCACCGAACATCTAATAAATAACACCGAAGCAACTGGTGAAACATGAAACAAGATCATAAGCGAAAAATTATGGAATTGATGAATGAATGAATGAATAGAACCGAATCTTTATTACGAAAGTCAGCTATATAACTTGCCTTTATGCCCCCCTCTTCATCAATCAAGTCTTCTTGGCCGTCAAATCGATCGAATTGACGAATATTTTGGAAAATCTTGCTTTCAGTATGTATTTCAAATCATGCTGGGATGATTTTTGAAAAACTGATGAGCTGAATCGCAACCGTCAGACAAGATTCAAAATGAAAAATGCAAGAGTATCTGAGAATGTTTATCTTTAGATCGCGATTAATCATTTTTTGTGTAAGCTATTTAAAAAAAAAAGATTGGAGAATAAAAATCTACTGACTCATAAAACAGAAAGATGACAAGGCAGGGGGTGATCAAGAGCTCCAGATATTTTTTGGATACTGAGGGAGATTTACATATGATATTAATAGGATAAGATAAATGGGCGCCAGGGCAAGCAAGGCCTGAACTAATAAAGTAGATTCTGGAAATATTCAAGATCAATTATGTCTTATTGCCATAAGATTTTGATGGCGATCACATGGATATGCAGATTAGGAATATTAGTTTAGTGGATGATGTGTTTTGATAACAAAAGACTGAATTTTCCATTTTAGCCAGTCGAATTTAGTTAAACCAACACAGCATTATATACTCTGGTTTCCAGAGTTGGGGAAGCAATTTCAAATGATGAATATGCGAAGGGGGATTTGTGGCGCATGCTGGCGCAGAGTTTGTTGCTCTCGGCAGCTGGAACCGACTGCTACTTGAGAAAGGAGGCGACAAATGAAAACCCTCAAGGCGGTATCCTATCATCGCTCCTGAAGAGTATCTTTGCAATAAGATTAGCTGCACGCGCAGCTTTATGCTGTAAACTTGGCCACCTAAGCAGTCAGTATGAATCTGAGAGAGGTATGTAGAAATGCACAACGAACATTTCATTTAATTGCTTCAGGTACCTATGTGGATCTGCATAACAATCATAAAGTCGATGATCACGTACGCATCCGCGGTGTGGTAGACTATTGTGAAGCTATTATATGCCCAGAAGAAGTTAGCTAAGCTGCAAAGGTCTATGTACCTGGGTATTTGTGGTGCCATGAGTACTACTCCATGTGCGGCCCTTGATGCGCTTCTCAATCTACATCCTCTCGACATTCAAATTCAAAGTGTGTCGACGAGCTCTTCCCAAAGACTAAACCAACTTGGCCTATGGGCAGGAAACGACGATATGGGGCACTGATCTATTAGAGTTTTAATGCGTGATATCTCTCCGATTGCCGCGATCCCTTCGGACACCCAAGTGACCATACTCAACTTGGAGAGAAGATACGAATTAATTTTTTTGAGTAGAAGTGACTGGGAGATTCCAGATGTCTGTATGAGGAGACACTCCGAGATCTTCACGGACGGTTCGAAGAAAGATTTTAGTCCTTGAGCAAGTGTCAATCTTCATTCATCAAATGACAGGTGGGTGTCCTCTCTTTGGAGAGCATGTTTCTTTTTTTCAGGCAGAAATATTCGTTACTTTAAGAGCTGCCTTCTGTCGATTAAAGAAATGTGGAAGGGAAAACGTATCACTATTTACAGTGACAATCAAGCTCTGGTGCTGGCACTACGTAGACCCTTGATTACTTCAAAATTTGCCGAAGAGTGCAGGGAAAAATTGAGCTCTGTCGCCGTATTCAATCAAATCCATCTGCTTTGGGTACCGGGTCACTGTGGTGTTGAGGGAAGTGGAATTCCTGACGCCAGCGCTTCCACCACAGTGCCCTGAACCCGCCTTGGGTGTACCGGCCCCATTTTCATTGCCATTTTTCGGCAGTGGGTAGCTGATGATCCTCCAAAAGTGATGGATGTCTTCTGATGTGACCAGATAAAATTAGATATTCCTTTCAGAGCCTAACCACGCGACTGCAAGATTTCTCGTCAACAAGAGTAGGAAACTTTACAGAGCCAGGACAAACTAACTGACTAGACACAACGACCTAGGAGGACACATGCACCGAATAGGTGTTGGCCTGGATGACCTGTTTCTATCTCGCGAGGCTGACTCTGCTGAGCATTTTCTCTCTGAATACCCAGCGTTTGTCCGTGTCAGACATCAATGCTTTGGCTGAGATGTGGCATATATACCCTTTTCGCCTATGATTAACCCTGGATTTCGTTGAGAAATCTGGGAAACTATGTTCGGCTGGGGGTATGAGTACAATAAGTCTTTCAACGTGAGTGCTCAGAGGCGCCACAGTTCTTGACACCTTACATTTCTATTAAAAATCTAATAAGCGCTAAATATAATAATTTCGTCGGAGTTCATATTTTTTTCCAGGCGAATTTTGGCTGTCTATAGTGCTTCATAGAGGCAACTTTTAAAACATGGGCAACAAATACAACCTTAGACGGCAACCAATCTTTGAAATAGAAAACCATTCAATATTTTCTCACACAGAAGAAAGACAGATTTTCATATTTCTACAAATATTCCCTCGAGGAGATAATTTCATACATCATTCATCTAGCAAACGTTTCAAAAATAAAATTTAGACTAGAAAGGGTTTATTTAGGATTTACTTTTAGAGTAACTAGGATAGCACAGCCCAATTCTGCAGGTTCTTATCGAATTATAAACTTTGTCATCTAAAAGCTGATATTCACTTAATAGTGAATACAAATTTTTTTAATTATATATATTATTCGAATAATTTTTTTTTTATAAATTTTGACAATGGAAAAAAGCGGAGACACATTACTCACGGATAAAATGTCAAATATTTCAATTTTCGTTCGATTTTTTATTGACAAGACATTCGGACAATTCAATATTCAAATTTAAACACCGAATGTCGCTTTTAAGCTCGAAAGAATGGACTGCACATACTAATTTGGCGTGAAATGAGTGGAGACATGTGGCAATGCCATCAGCATTTCATTCTGAAAGCATCAAAAGTGAATACCACTTTTGCTAAATTGCAAGCTAAATTTTCGCCGAAACAAATTTCACGTGAAATTTTGTTTGAAATTTTCGCATGAAATCGAAAACAATACTAAGCTTAAGTGCATACACAATATACATTACGTTACATCGTTGCACATTTAAAATAGATACCACAAAAAGTGACTGATAACAATCAACTCGTTTTGAATATTTAAGAGAGGCAATTATAATTAACCAACCCCCTCCAACACCACATAGCCATTAGTCGACATCCCTCCTACCCTCTCAACACGACCGCATATACCTATTGGCCCATAAGAAGACCTGCCACTTAAAGGTTTATTCCAAGTGGCCATCAAAGGCCCCATACATTTTTGCGAATTGAATGATGTTCTTTAATCTATGCTCTATGCCCGGGCGTGAGATCCACCTGCCAGGCTCACCGGAGCTGCGCTATCTGTTCCCAGTGCCAGAAAGTGACACAGGAGATGTTGATTTATGTCTAAGACTCCCGGCTCTTAACACTTTCTACATGTATCACTGGTTACGAGTCGCAGTTTCATAGCGAGAGCGAGTAATTATACCGACCAGATGTTTGAAGTCAGGCGGATTAATCCAAGTAGCTACGAGGCTGTATGACCTCCACATGATCCTGTTTACACTCGATTTGAGTTTCTCGCCATCTGCGAAACGGAACCACTCTTCTGTCGTTCCCTAGCCTGTTCAGAGTCTGCATACAGTCGAATACGCACTCCTATTTACATGTGTGAGATATCAGTGTTTTGATCATTAGTGCTTTTATTATCATGACATCAGCAACATCCTCGACGGATTTTAGTTTAGCGGCTTTTCGTATCGCAAAGACTTGCACCTGGAAAATACTACACTGATTAGGAAAACTAAAGGCTGCTTTTATACCGCAGTCTGCAGACTATGCTGCAGCTATTTTGGGTCCGTATTAGCTTATTTGACAATTTTACACTAGCCTAGTCTCTACAACTAAAAAGAGTTTGATTGGCATTATACTGGTAAATGCAGGGAAAACGAAATAAAACCACTCTGAAATGTAAGAGAAGCATCAGGAGTGAACAGAATGGTAGCTATCTTCATTATATGCCAAAAAGTGCAAGTGATTCATCCACCAGAAAGAAGCGAAGAGGAGCAATCTGGATATCTTCTCTCAGATATTAATCAAATTTATTTTATAATTATTTATAGAAACAAATTTTGAAATTGAGCCTCTAAGTATTTAGAGATACAGAAGCTTGTAGTTTAATGTACTTAGTTGAGTGCTTAGTTTAGTTAGGGATTCTCATATTTATTGCTTCGAATTCATGAGATTATAGTTTGAATTTTAAATTAAAAATGAAAAATGGTAACCAAACCATTATATAACTTATTTCAGTTTGCATTAAATCACCAAACTTTCAAAATATTTTTTTATAATTTATTTCATAAATAATTTGTCGTATGCTTATATAAATTTTCATCTATTCATATACTTCTCATTTAACATGCTGTTCTAAACAGTTTTATGATTCAGGTAACATAAAAATGCCACAAATTTAAGTTGATTAAAATATTGCATGAAATTTTATAAAAATTAATCACTACACTATTCATAGGAAGTATAATGGTTCCAGTTTTGTCACAAAATCGTAAATGTAGGATTGTTTTATGTTTATTTCTCCTTGCTTTCCAAACATTAACGATACAAACGTAACTGTTTTTTGAATTCACTCTCATCAATACCAGACGTATTGAATTCTTCTTCTTGTTTCTTCAATAAATCGTATATTGCAGCCAACTGTTGACTTTCAACTCTGAAATTCAAACAAATTTTATATCAACGCAACAAGAAAAGACGTCTATATGGTATTTACCTTCTTTCTTCTTGAATCTGTTCATCAGTTAATGATTCTTCAATCTCTTTTAGTTTTGCGGTTTTAATTTCGCGAACAAAATCGCGACTTAAACCTTCGCATTCATCGCTTTCGTGATAATCATCACGGCTGTATCGTGCATCGATATCTTCATCTTCAGTATCGGAGTTTTTGTCTTTTTTCTTGCTTCGATTCTTTTTCGCCTTTAAAAATTTAATTTATTCTTTTAAATATTAGGAAGGACGAAACGCAGTAAGATTAAAATGGAAAAAATAATGGTTTTCGGTGAAACATGGTTTAAGAATGTAATATCTCATGAATGATTGCACGATGCATTGGGTTAACTATTTTATTTTAATAAAAAAAAACAAATCAGAAAACTCACAAGACAATTAGATATACAAATCATTGAAATTTATTGGACTTTTTGATACACTCAGGTAGATGTTATAAAACGAGTAAACAAACAACAGACAACGACACTCAATTTATATTAAATGAAATTAATTTTAAAAAAATCATGCGAAAGCTTCACAGCAAAAAGAAAATAAAGACAAAAACCCCGAAACATGAAATGTTTGGGAATGTCAAACGGTGCATAAAAACTTAAAGAATACAATGCGAATCAACCTTTCTGTCGATTTGAAAAGTACGACACAACACAGCATTCGATGCGAAAACGAAATTATAATATCGATTGTATGTATTAAATCGATATACCCAAAAAAAAAATAATTTGAATAACGTCTCGCTTACACCAGATTTGACTAAAATATTGAACAAACCAATCCTTATAAGAACTCAAATTGCATCATGCAGTATAGTAATTGGATTAACATTATCTTTTTAGTGTTAATCCAATTATTATCTTTAATAATTAATTAATAGTTAATCCAAATTATCTTTTTAGTTGTGCATCAAATTAGGTCCTGAATACTTGTCTGGTGTAAACTAGGCAACAATAGAAGCCACCATAGCTTAATTTTGATTTAATTTTTTCTTACCTGCAACTACTAGATGAGAATTTTGAACATAATTTAATTTATGTGCTTGCCGTTTCTTCCGAATTCATTCTCTAGAAAATGATACAATTTTGCGATTGTTTTATTTCATTTGCTTTTGAAAAAATTGAGCCGTCTTAGAGATTTAGTGCAGTATCCAAAAATAGTTGAATTAGTAATGTACTACTATAAGTTTTCTTTAACCAAACAAGAAGCAATTCTAAATGATTACTAATTTATTACTAATAGACAGGAATAAATGATTAGTTTCTCGAATATAATACTGAGCAAAGCTACGGTGGCAATAGACTTGTACTGTACATAAAAACTTTAATTATTTATTCGGAAATAAAAGAAAAAATCTTAGGCAATAGACTCGACACTTTATGGTAAATCAGTTTATATGTTGCGGTCTTTGTAAATTGTTGTTCAGATACTCGTATAAATGCTTCGTTGTAAATTTGCAGACTTTTGTGCAATGACATTGTCTTTTAGTTAGGTACACACTCATTACACAGAGCGGCCAGGCGAATAGCAGCTAAAATTCGTACTCATTTAATATATTGCTCTATCAGATATTAGGTCGAAACTCGAAAATAATTGTTATATTGAAATAGATGACGATTTGAGAGCGTTAGTATGGAGGGGGCTGAGACAAACTACTTGAAGAGCAAATATGCTCACCTCGTCATATTTGATACATATATATTTCATTTAAAGTTATACATATATATTTCTAAGTTTTTTTTAGTGAAAAGGTATGCTGGCGGAAAAATGAAAAGTTATGTAAGGTAGAATCGCTTCAAAGACACAAAAGGATATTCGAACGATTTAAACAAGCCCAACCAATATAATTATTGGGTAGTATATTATATGTTATTGGATATGTGACCCAATGTCACTACCTACCTAGACAGCTACCTTTCAAAAAATGAATTTTGAGCATCGATACGAAGTTCTCATCGACACAGTTTAAATTATTGTTTTTTGAATCTTTTTATGAGCCTTCGACTCTCAGTTTGTCTATCGAATAACTTTTTAGATGGTTGGTGTTCGTCCGATATGACTTCTGCAGTTTAATGGTCATCTAGTAGTTCGTACAGCTCATGGATTGCTGTATGGTGTATCTGATTTTCCATTGGCCAAAAACTCGTTTTATTTTAATAATTCGTCTAAAGACCCACCATTAAATGAGTTCAACATGTTTGCGGTTGCTTCAGTAAGGGCTAATTTTTGACATCTGCAGCACAACTCAGACTACATTATTGGCTTATATAATTATGTTTTTGTATACACAGCTGGTCTTTTGGCTGGTTAAAGCTGGTTAAAATAATACTATTTGTATGTTACTTTCTCCGTTTCTTTACCATTTTTCATCAATTTCGTGCCTCATTAATATATTGTTCATATCGTCCACATTTTTTTAGTTAATATTTATAATATGTATATTATAAAGTTTCAAGCGGAAGTTGCGGCTATTTTCTCAAACGGAAGTTGCGGTAATTTTTCTGGAAATCGGCTGGCTTCTGTGTAATCGAATATTCGGAGTCCATATTGGTATTTTCACAGATCGTCAAGCGGCTATTAAGTCTCTTGCTCATCGTTGTACAGTGTCCATGATTGTCACTGAATAACAAGCATTTTTTAAGGAAATGTCGAGATATTCGGCAATACAATTGATTTGGGTACCTGGATATAGGGGCTTTCAGGGCAACTGTGAGGCTGATGATCTGGCAAGGCTGGCATTTTGCTACCGGACGTCTTATGCCCCTTTTCAATAGAAATACCAATGACATCGGTCAAATTGGTCATCAGGCAAAAATATCTCGAGGACGCTAGGAAGTCCTGGGCCGTTGAATCATCCTGTGCGATAAAAAGACAGTCCTGGGTCTCCGTGGACACGCATTGTACCAGGCAGCTAGTAGACTTAACTGCATTGTGCTGTTGGCATTCTTACGAGCCATTACTTCATAGAACGGCATGCGCAACGATTGGGCGCAGGATTTAACGATTTTTGTCGGAGCTGCGGCTCGGAGGACCCTTTTTCTTATTTCACCCTTTTTCTCAAATTTGACCGAGCTATCCCCACAACTTAAATGGGATAGTGCGTTTTATCAAAGAAATCAGATGTTTTAATTATTAAGGGGGAGTTAACTACTGCGACATCACAACGGGCCTCTTTTGTGCCTACATGTGTCTGTGGGCAGATCTCTTTCGATCCACAGCCACTTCAACCTACCTACCTATCTGCCTTATTTACAATTCTGCTCAAGAATCATCTACTTAGTTTGCTAATAATTTTTTTTATTAAATTTTGAAACATAATCGCTTTGCTTATTTGACAAGTTTTAGCAGAATTTTAGAAAATTTAAAGAACTTTAAGAGAATGTTAATAAAGTGACTCGCAAGCTACTATTTAGTGGACTTTTAAAGCAGCATTCTCTATGTTTTGTTGTGGGGTACATACTTCTTCAAAAAGAAGTTATATCGCTGAAGAAAAGCCGCAAGAAGAAAAGGCGCAAGAAGAAAAGGCGCAAGAAGAAAGATTCTGCGGAAATGTCGGGGTATCGTTTAAAAAATGGCAGCTGCATTTCAAGTACGTAGAATATGTTGCGGCCTGTGAAAGACAGCTTTCTTGTACTTGAAGAGGCTATAGAAGGTATAGAGGCTTGTAGAGCAAATCGGAAGACGGTTGAGCTAGAGCTGAAGAAAATAGAAGAGGCTCAGTCTAGAAAGAGCTGTAGCATCCAGAAATGTCTGGACGAGTAATTTCGACGCGCACTGTAACGCGCATCAAAATTACATTATTTTTCAGATCGGACTGGCTGTAACTTATTGTCTTGATCATGAAAATAGTGGGTTCCAGTTAGTCCGATCCGTGCGCATTGCATGGCTTGTGATTCGAAGCGAAAACAAGATACCGTAATGGGACTTGTTTTCGACTCGAATTCCGAGCCCGGCCTCAGGGGATTCGGCGGAGAGAACGTGGCGGTGTAAGTCGGGAGCTATAGAGTTGTAAATTGTTAGAATATTAGAATATAGTGTTTCAAATAACTTTCAATGTTTCAAAATGGTCACTTTATTGAATACAGTAGACACTGGTCATGAGGATGTGATTCGTGGTGCTGAGGTCGACTGCTATGGCCTGCGATTGGCAACATGCTCATCAGACAATTCAGTGAAAATTTTGGATATTAAAAACGAGGGTATACGGGGAGATCTCGACCGAGCAACATCGTGGCGCGGAATATCGTCCAGTTTTTTTTTATTGAAAATATGGCTAATTGCTGTGCGGGTGCAGTATTGTGAATATTTCACACTAGTAGCAGACAGGTTACGAATTAGTTAGATTACTGAATTGAGTGACATGTGATTGAAGATTTGAAAAAGTGCTTTTATCTTAATTATTTTGTAAATCAGGAAATCACACTGCGAGAAATACTCAACTTTGATTGTGACGTGTGTTCATGTTCGTAGGTGTCAGTCATACTGGTATCGCAGGTTGTATTCCAAAAGGAAAACGGTGGATTATTTCGATAAGTAAACATCAGTGGCAAAATTTCATTGTAGATACCGTTAGACGAAATTTATTTTTGTCGTATTAGATCAATCTGCACCATTTTTGTCGGATTAGCAGCACCATGATTGGATATCCATCGCAATCGTTTGGATTATAACAGTGTGTTCCAAAATCATCACCGTTGCAGAGAAGAGTTCAATTCGTGGTTCGATCAAATCATCGACACAGCTTGTACGCTGCATATTTTAAATGAGCTTCAAGCATCTAATTTCAAGGTTATCTAATTTGCAAAAGAAGATTCCATTACTGCTCGCATAAATCATCAACTTGCACTACAGGTAAATAGTAAAATATCTGAAAAATATTGTCCGTGCATCACCAGTCGGACGTATTAGCGCATCACATCTGCGATTTTAATTCGGCAATACAAACAGATTGAAGAAGAGAAAAAAACAATTCATAAAAGACATAAAAATTCTGTGAACAATTCGTAAGATTTAACGTCAAATTTTTCGGAGTAGTAGTTACGGTTACTTTCGACAGAAATTCTATGTATGTACAATTATGCGACGTGGTAATATCGTGGTAATCGCAATCCGTAAGAGTATTGGAAACTTTTATTTGCCTGAATTTTGCGCGATTTGAATTTTGTATGATCTCGACAATTTCTTTTTTTTTTTTTTTTGCTAACTCACACTTGTATGCCGAATCTTTTTTGTGAGGTTTGAATTTTCAAGGATTTTGATCAGGTCCGTCAGTAATAATGTAACTTTGTTGTTATCTCATGAATAACGAGATAAAAATGAATTGTTAACATTGCATCTAATGGCCTCCTTATTGAACGAAAGCCCAGGAAGACTTTTTCTTTCAGGTTTCGCGATGGCCTGGCTGGCCTTGGTTTAAAGTATTTGCGGAATTCCAGAATTCAGTTTTTTTTATTAGCTTTTGTTAGATTTGCTTATTTAAGGCCAAGGTCAGTGGGCAGCGAGACCTCCTAACATCTGGGATATGGGCCCCAATAACATCAGGGGCCTGAGACTGTCTGCCTCAACATCGGGCCTGCTAAAAATAGGCAGCTTTCCTCCATATTCGATTTCTCGCGAGTTTCTCGTTTTTCTTTTTTTCAGAGCGCTAGCAACGTGCTTTGTCACGTCTCGGCTGGGTCTGTCTTACAGCCTATGCCTGAGAGCAGCTTCTAGTCCTTTACTAACCGAGCCCCTTTTCCTTTTTTTATATATTGCGGCTAGCATTATTTCATGACGGATGAATAATGCGTAGCGTCCCCCTTTGTTTTTTGGGAGCAAGTCGACCCCATTTTCACTGACCCACCCCGGACGCATAGAGCCAGCAAAGCAGCAAAGCAGCAAACCAGCATCCGTCGGGGTCATACTAAAGGGTGCTCCACTAATGCGGACGAGGGGCCTTTACGGTACACGGCACACTTCTAGGGTACACTGCTCCCGGGGCACTTATTTTTTGTTATTGATTTGTCCCTATTGATGGTCCGCCATCACCACTTTTACCTGCCTGGCAGGCCCTCTTCTGGACTTCGGTTCAGTTCATCCTTAAATCTCTAGAGAGCACTGCAAAACTGCAGAATTTCTATGCACTGAGCAAAGCAATTTACAAAACGGGTTAGTGCTCCTGAATGTAGCCCTAAGAAAAAAAACTGTTCGGGCCCGAAATGAAGTAGACATCACCCAAGCAGTGGTAGCTCCTCAGAGGAGGCAATGCCTCCTCGGTAAAATTTACAAAATACGTATGCTATATTAATCAATAAATAATATTACATAACAGAACCAGCATTTTGCTCCCAAGTCTCCCCCTTTTTTTTAATTTGTGCATATGTAAGCACTTAAACCATTTGAGAGCAGTGCCTCTACAAAAGCAGCCGGGAAGAAACGCAGATTCACATCTGCCTCATCTATTGCATTTTTATCAATGAATACGTTGTAGTTTGTATTTTCCCGTCATTCATGAATGTTAAAATTTTCGAGTTTTTAATATCGTAATAGCGAAGTCAAAGAGGCAAGCCTCAAAAGCAGCGATGTACGTGCTATGTTGTTGTTTGACAAGGGTAATTATTTTAGGGCAAAGGAGGAAAATAATGGATAAATTAAGAACTATCGAAATTAATAATTCTGAGGTACTTTGCATTTATATTTATATTGATTTCAATTATTGTGTTACAATTATAAATGAATTTTATGATGGCTTACAAATTATTAAAATGTAAAGAAAATAGAAAGCCAGCCAAAATCATTAGAACCGATAGGAATGTTAAGCGTTCATTTAATATAGAGTAGTATAAAAAAATTGTCAATGAAGCAGAGGTGTGTGTCACAACGAAGCAGAGATGTGTAATGTATTTGGCTAGACAAAAAAGTTGGTTTAATGAATTTCACAAAATTGACTTTTGAGCCTCATGGATATAACCCAGTCTCTGACTTTTCAAAATATGTTTCGTCAACCTTCGTTTGAGTGCGTGCTGTCCATTTATAGCCTAATCCTCAACCGAAAAAAACTTAAAAGTAAGTTCTTTGTTCTGTACGTTAATAAAATAATTTGGAAATGTTACTATAATAGATAAGTTAACCATACATAATAAAATTAAATTTAACAATTCTGGCCCCTTCAGTAAATATTGAGATGCAATTTAACGCGTTGAAAAGAATTAAGACTAGTTTTCGAAATACCATGAGTCAACACGATTATTAGAGTTATCGCTGCGAAGTATTGAAAAACATTTTTTCAAGAAATTGGACGGTCAACGCAGCTGTATGACAATATGCTTAAAAATGTTGCTTTCGAATAAAATGTTTCTACAGCGTAGTTTACATCGTATTTCATTACCTCAACCCAAAGCCACACAATATGAATTCGATATTATATTATTATAATATTATGGCTTTGCTCGAATGATTCTTAAATTCACTGCCTCCCTGTTTCTTAATGCCACGAGCCGCCACTGTACCCAAGGTTGGTGACTGCGCTGAAAAAGCTGCAAAAAAGATAGATCGATAAAATCTTAACGCTGAAAAAAAACTTAGGCCGAAGAAAACGCAATTGTCCAGGGCAAAAGGGAAGCAGTGGTAACAAAGCCTACTCAAGCGAAGACATACGCGGAAGTTTTTCAGCGCAGCCGCGCAGGTGTAAGCCCGAGGAAATTTGGTGTCAAAGTTCGTCAAATGAGGAAGACGGCACACGGCTGGGTACTGGCGACACTGGACAATGCGAAAATCTAACAGCTGTGGAGGATTGCGGCGATGTTAAAAGATTCATCTCCAAAGCCAAAATCGAGATGCTCGAGCTGGATAGTCTCACAATAGAGGAAGAATTGGCTGCAGTAATTCGGGAGGAGGAGATTGAAAAAATGTGGAGTTTGCAAAATGACCGTACTCCCGAATACAATTGAACAGAGGAAAGCCATCATAGTAATGGATGAAGCAATACCTCTGAAACTCGTTGATATTGGGCGGGTAAGAATTTGGCAGGTTAATTCTAGGATAAGGTGGCGGTACATTTGCGCTGCATGAGGTAGAACTACACAAAAAAGACTGCAAAGGACCAAACTGTAGCAGTAACTGCTGGAAGTCCGGACAGGTTTGATAGCTTGATCTGCTGATCAATTCTGCTTGCTGTGCAATGACAAGCGCAAAAAAAGTTGCATAGATGAGGGTTTTCCAAGTGAATCTGGAAAATCGGCGCACTGCGGACTACTTGCTCACAAAGCTTACACATGAATCCAGAAACCAAATTGCAATTATCTAGGAATCACATCGAAGGAGAAATCCAGAAATATGATATTGATGCTCTGCAGGCGGTGCAACCTTAAGGTTTGTAAGCGCTCTGAAGGTCTTGGCGATGGATATATGTGGATTGAAAATCGAAGCAAGACTGGTGTCGATCCCTTGTTCAGCACAACGTTGGCAGGGGACAGGAGGGTGATGGAGGAGTACACTGGAAGTGACTAAAACTACATCACCTTTGAGGAAATTTCTGCTCCACAGAACTCTAATCGAACATATTGCTGGCGAGGTCAACGCAAGCCAAATAGGTTAGTGACTAGTGAATCCAATCCCGGGATTCGAATCCCGGGATCCCGGGATCCCGAACAGTTTTTAGCCACTAAAATCCCGGATCTCAATTAGGATTGATGGTTTATAATCCCGGGATTATAAATCATCAATCCCAGGATTATAAAACATCAATCCCGGGATTTTAGGGACTAAAAACGGTTCGGGATCCCGGGATTCTAATCCCGGGATTGGATTCACTATTAGTGACAGACCACGCGGGATA
The DNA here is from genome assembly GCA_947369275.1 of Nemotelus nigrinus. Taxonomy (NCBI): domain Eukaryota; kingdom Metazoa; phylum Arthropoda; class Insecta; order Diptera; family Stratiomyidae; genus Nemotelus; species Nemotelus nigrinus. The sequence continues at coordinate 86,498,267 of OX376373.1, read as the reverse complement.
GGTACGAACGCGCGATGACGGAAGTCACTGCCGGAAAAACAGAAGGCTTGTTAATGAGCTGAGGAGGTAGCGGAACTAGGACGATGAGATCTAGCGTGCAAGTGCAGCGCAGAGCAATCTATTGGTAGAACAGAAGCGTCGTGACTTAGCGCGAACCATGAAATATTATGGGCGGGAGTTGCTGTTTTCAATGCTACTATCCCACCCTGTTTTCGATAGAGATGCAACAAACGGGGCTAGTGTAGTCCTGTGTTTCCTACGTAGGCATGGGACTCTTAGTTAGGTGCCCAAAGAGTAAAAAACAGTGTGAATACCTCTCCACATTTAACGATTGTGCAACTTTCGCCGGTGACAATTTGATTGACAGCAGTTTCATCCTACCAGAGAATAATAAACTCGTCTTAAACTCAAAAATTGTGAGAAAGTTATTGATTGGTATTGGAATAAATATCTTTGCATGTGCTCTGCAAAGAAAAATGGCATTGGATGAAGTCAGAGATTCCACAAGAAATTGGAAGGTCGTCTGAAGAAGTGTGGAGTGATGTACCAATGACTCTATTACAATATTTGACAGAGTCTATGCCAGATTGAGGAGGTTTTTGCTGCGAAGAGAAGGAATATAAAATAGTGTGTAAGCACTAAATACAAAATTTTATAGATTTTAGCTATTGAAACTAATTTGAAATTAATTTGTTTCACTCTTATTAGGACGATCGCAAATAATTTTGGTGCAAAAATTCAGTGCACAGATAAATGTGACATTTCTTTGAATACAAAGTTTTTCATGAAAGTATTTATTTCCATTTTTTTTATATTGTTTTAGACTGCTATATTATAGTGATTTATTTTAACTTTACTTATTATAAGATTATACACAAATATTTGTGGTACCGACTGTAGTTTGTATTTCTAGACAATGCGATATACTAAAGGTGATCCATGCAGATGTGGAATTGAATAAAGCTTTAAGCGAAGAACAAAAGATAGATAATACAGATTCTATAGGAATGTTAAAGGCCTTAATTTTAGGGGTAGATTTAATGAATCAAATTTTCACACATGTAGCTATAATATTGAGATCATAAACAGGCTTACAATAAATACGCATTTTAATAAAGTAAATTATGAACAATTGAAGATGTCTTTGAATATGCGCAATGCATGAGAAAACAATTAATGTAGTCAAGTAGGAGATATAGATAACATGATTTAATCAAATGCCAGCAAAACGCCAAAACATTTTCCAACATTTTTGCTCGACTGCTCACGTCACACAACAATGAGTATATTAAGCATCTCAGTGATATCTTGGACATCACTAATCTTGATATATAATAAATTAATATCAATAGTCTACTGAAATCAGACCCCCAAACTTGGTACCCAAAATTTCATTTCTTATGCTACATTAAACAAAAGTAACAGCATATCTTACATACGTAGCTTGCAATTATATATTATAAACCTAAAAATAGTTCAGCTTATTTAAATTAAGTAAAATAGTAATTATTAAAAATAAAAAATAAGTATTATTTTTAAAATCAACAACGATGGTTTATTAAATAGCCAATATTTTCCCTGTGAAGAAGGGAAGATAATTTAATAAAAATAAATCATTACTATCATAGGTTTTAATTGAAATATTAATCGGTTTTCTATTTTGCTGCTTTTAAACTGAGCTTTGCATCTAATTTGATTTACAAAAATATTTTAAGTAGTTTATAATTTTTCATGTCTTATTATCTACCATACGATCAGAATTATATCCCCTAAATTTTTATCGAGCTCAACAACTAATTGTTCAATACTTAGCGACTACCACTGAACGCGTGATATATAAGTATAAGTATATACCAGGGGTGGGCAAACGGTCGATCGCAAACAGTTCGACAGTCGATCACAGACATTTTTAATAATTTACTAGGTTAATTTAAAATGTGAACTAAACATTTAGTAGACGATTTATTCAGTACGTTTTGGAATGGGCCTTGGTTTAATAGATCCAATCGGACAGTCCACGCAGGTTCAGTTCACACAAAAGCTCGCAGAGCCTTGGTGGCGGAGAAGCCAAAGGGAAAATCCGAGATAGCTATGCTCGTGATTTATGCAATTCATAGATTTATATCATTTTAGCAAAACTGCTTCACTAAATCTCGTATACGTATACAGTTGTTTCATTTCCTTAAATCTCTCTGTTCTAAAGTACACACTTTATATTTTTGCTTCCCGCTATACACCTTGCCTGCATTTGCATTCGTCTCCCTGCTACCGAGGTAGTAAATTGTCACACACAGCGCAACAAAGGTTAATCTTAATTTTAGATAAAATAAAATTTTAAATTAAAATCTTTTCACGCCCATTTAGTTTGTGCAGTTCATTCTTTCGAGCTAAAAAGTAACATTTGGTGTTTGAATTTGAAAATTGAATTGTGTAAATGTCTTTTCAATAACAAAATCGTTCGAAAATTGAAATTCTTGACATCTTAGCTGTCAGAAATGATAAGTGTCCCCACTTTTCTGCATTTGAAAATTTATGCTCGAAAGAATGACCAGATAATGGAGACATATCAAAATTCAGCTTCACGATTAACTCAGTACTAGCCTAAAGAATGAACTGCACATACTAAATTGGCGTGAAATGATTGGAGACATGTGCCAAAGCTATCTGCATTTTCAAAGCGAAAGCATGTTCCAAGCAATTTTTCACGCTCAAAAATGAGTACAATTTTTGCTTATTTTCAAGCTAAATTTTGGCCGAAATAAATTTCACGTGAAAATTTGCATGAAAATTTAACGTGAAATCGAAAACAGTACTTAGCTTTATATGGCTTAGCTGAGGAAGCTTTTTGCAAAGATTTCTAAATCTTTTACCTGAAATTATTGCATTTTTGGACACATAAGGAGAAAAACATGAACAATTGGAAGATCCAGTATGGGTAAGGAAATTAACATTTGTTACGGATTTTAAAATAAATAAATTAAAATAAATAAATTTACAATTACAAGGAAAAGGAAAATATTGTTGACTTGTTGAGTTCGGTAAATGTTTTTTAAGTAAAATTAAAAACTTTTGATTCACAATTAAATAGGTAAAATTTTTAAATATTTTCCATATTTAGAAAAACATATTAAACTTACTGGTGAATGAAAATGCAAAAGCTGAAAGACATCATTCAGTTCGCGAAAAAGTCCGGGGCCTTCGCTGGCCGCTTGGACTGAATTTTTTTTCTCCTGGCCCATTTATCTGGTATCACTATGGACCAATAGGTCTATGTGTGGCCTTGTGCCAACTGGTACAACCTAACCTAATCTACTGGTGAATGTAATATATTGAAATGTTTTGTCCTGAACTGGAAAATTTTAAACAAGAATTCGAGAGACGATTTGCAAATCTCAATAACCTTCAACCGATTTTTGAATTTATTTCATTTCCTTTTAGAGAAATCGATAACGAGATAACGAGGATATTTCATCAAATCTAGCTTCTACTTTAGAGTTAGAAACTTTAACAATAGCACGCGCAAATGAAAATAATTTTTGGATTTTATTACCATAAAAATATACATTATTGAGATTGGTGGCAATGAGGATATTTGCATTTTTTTCGCTTCCATTTATCGATGTGAAGCACCGCTTTCTCAAATGAGAAACATCGAATCGCAACTTAAGAGTTCTCTGACTGATGAACACTTACTAGGTGGGGTGAAAAGTAACCTCCTTGACCACCAGAATGCGCTGCAATTGCAAAAAAGATTATTGTGCTTTATAGTCCATTCATATTTAGGCAGACATATCAAATTTCAGAGCGATACAGCCATTTGTTTTGTTTTTACAGCCGATTTTCGTTGACGTGTTTGGCATCATGTTGAGTATGGAAATAAACCATTTTCATTCTCTCGTAAAACATTATTTTTTGAGAGGCAAAACGGCGAAGGAAACAAAAGAAAAGTTAGATAAATATTATGGGGCTAGTGCTCCTTCAGATTATACCGTGAAATATTGGTTTCGAGAGTTTCGTGGTGACCGAAACTCCACTACCGATGAAGTCCGCAGCGGTAGGCCCTCCGATGCGGTTACACAGGACCATGTCAAAACAATACATGAAATGGTGTTGGCCGACCGGAAAATGAAGATGCGCGAGCTAGCAGATGCCACAAGGATTAGTACCGAGCGCACACGCCATATTTTGGATGAGATTCTGCAGATGAAAAAACTGACTCCGGACCAAAAACACGAACGCGAGCGCACTTCGGAAGCGTGTTTGGCCATGCTGAGGCGAAATCGGGTGGACTTTTGGCGTCGATTGGTGACTGTTGATGAAACCTGGATCCACTATTTCACGCCAGAGAACAGAATGAGTGCCCGGCTATGGACTGAAGCCGGCACGAGTGCTCCGAAGCGGCCAAGGGAGGCTCAATGGGTCGGAAAGGTCATGGCGTCGGTTTTCTGGGATTTTCATGGCATACTCTTCGTGGAATACCTCGAAAAAGGAAAAACCATCAGCAGCGAGTAATATTGCGTATTATTAGAGCGATTGAAAACCGAAATCAATACGAAACGGCCTCACATGAAGCGAAAAAAGTTTTGTCTTTACAAGACAACGCGCCGTCACACAAGAGCATCTCAACAATGCCTAAAATCAACGATTTAGGGCTCGAATTGCATCCCCATCCACCTTATTCGCCCGATTTGGATCTCTCGGACTATTATCTGTTCTCAAACCTCAAAAGATGGCTCATCAATAAAAAATTCAGCTCGCGCCAGGAGATAATCGACGCCGCGGAGAAGTATTTTGTAGGCCTTCCGGAAAATTACTTTTCGGACGGGATCAAAAAGTTGGAAAATCGCTGGAATAAGTATATCGACCTAAAAGGGGGCAACATTGAATAAAATTAAAAAAAAAAAATTTAAAAAACAATTTTTTCATTCCCAAGGAGGTTACTTTTCACCCCACCTAGTAATGGCATCTATTCGATTGTGCATCAGTGCTTGTAAGCCTAACTCTACAATACTTTTTGATGGAATGGAGTGTCACGCATTTGCAGGTAGCAAAACCTCTCGTTTGACTCAAAATCATTCAAATAAACATGTTTGAGAGACAAATGAAAAGATAATTAGTGTATGAGCTAAAATTAAACTAAATGACACCTGTCACGTACAAACGAGGACTAAATTTGACCTGACCAAATTTTAGGCCAGGTCAATCGATGTAAACACCTTAGGACTAAATTCACTTAGTCCGCGCTATAGGTCCAATCGCTGTAAAACCTACCATAGGACAGGTCAGATTTGGTCCAACCACTGCAAACCCCACAAATATATTTAGCTTTAAAGCTAATCATTTCGTTCATAGATATTTACGTAGATCTCAGGCACAGGTAATGGAATAAAGCTAAAACCAAAATTAAAGCTATGTAAACGTAGAAGCAGAGCATGCAAATACTTTCTGATTTTATGCAGGAAACTTGTAGATATCAAAAAGTATGAAAGATATGTCAGCCAATTCACCAGAAATAGTTCCAACAATGGAAAAACCACAAATTGTGCGTGGTTAAAAAAAGGTGAAACAGAGACGCATTTCATGCAAAAAAGAGTGAATGGTTGTCGTGATACATGTATTTTATAGATTTTTAGTGGAATATCATAAACTTACCATTTCATTTCCAGATGAATCATTGGCCATTAAATTTTTGTTCATTATTTTAGCACAATACAAAGCTACCGCAGCCACAGAAAACATTGTGACGACCGTAAAAATATAAACATCCGAAAGATTGTTGACTAGAATCATGAAGCTTTCAAATCGATGCATCTTTCATCGAAATGCACACTTGAAAGAATTGATACTATCACAAGCGTATAGTCAAAGATGCAGTTACTCAAAATGTATCAAAACTACTTAGATTCTTCATAAATAGTTGGACAAAATAGCACTCTACTTGTGATTTACGTGATATATGTATCTGTATGCCAAAGTAATGACAACAGTGGGCGCGATTTTTCATCGTTCGTCGACTGTCACGAGTTTGCTGAATTTCGACCGACGCTCATTCAGATCGAACAGCTGTTTTTGGTCGTGTAGTATGGCAGTACGGATGCTTATAAACAAAACAGAATATAAGGGGTATGTTCAATGTGTATGCTAGCGTGCGTTTCATTGCGCGAAACTGCTTCTAAAGAATGTTTCCCGAAACGACTGGCCAGCCCTTGATGTTTACATTGCGTGCGATGTAGACGAGAAACTATTAATTTGGGTGAAAAAATACTCCATCAAACTCGTTAGTAGTACCTCTGAGTATTGCACCCACATTTGCCGTAATGGCATTTATAAGAACTTGTTTGTGTGGTATAATTAAAATTTTGAAAGTATGCACTGTTTCTCATCAGTGCATGTATGCTCATAATGCATGACATAATGCATACCTGACATAATGCATACCTGACTGACCACTTGCAGTGGGAGTTCATTAATTTTTATTTACATTATTTGTGATAAAATTTAACATCCTCGACTTATATCCAACAATAATATTTTTACTCATAAACGATATTAATTTGTGATCGCGATTCCCTGCTTGTCTATAAATCAGCATAGACAACGTATATCGGCTCTAAAGCTTTCCCAAGCAGAGAATATTTGATACGGGAATATGGATCGTTTCCGGAATAAGCCTCTGCTAGCAGAATCAAATGGAATTATTTTTGTTTATTTTTTCATAATTTGGATTTATAGAACAGAATATCGACGACAAAAATTTTACTGAAAATGGAATAATGTCCCGTACTATTTTGACGCGATAAAACAGATGGCTTTTGACGAGTTAAAAGAAGTCACTATCGACGTTTTATTTACACAGAGTTCTATTATATCAATTATTCAGAAATTTTCTTAATTGCCGTGTTCCATTTTTACTAATTAGTACTTGCAAGTACTTGGGAGTAGAGCACAAAAAAAACGCCATCTTCGTTCATACGAGCAGATTCTAACCTGCCAAATTATATGCAGTTTTCAAATGTAAAACAGTTGAAAATAAAGGAAGAAAACAACGAGTGTAAACTACCACAATCGATAAAGAATATAAAAGGAACTAGCAGAAAATTACATCTTTTAACTTTCCGCACATTATGAGGGCTATTTCTAATTTCCTTACTACCAAAACATTCAACATAACCGTGAAAAAATCAAAACCACCTATTGACAGCTAACACTACCAATAGGTCTGTTCCCGTACTACGATTAATTGCAATTAATTGCAATGAAGCCTAAAACGGACTAAAAAAACTCTGTTTTAGTACGTTTTAGTACGCTTCATTGCAATTAATTGCAATTAATCGTAGTACGGAAACAGACCTATTGACAACAAACATAGCCACCTCACGGCAAAAAAAGGCGTAACTACTCATGAACTACTCGCGAACGAGAGCGCGAGTAGTTGGAAGTAGCCAGAAGTACTTGCGAGTACTAAATAGTAATAATGGAACACGGGAATTATATAAAACGGTCACACTATTATCAAATAATCCATCCATCAAATAATCGAAAACGCTTCTTATTAACATTCAATCAACTTTTTTTTTGTCTTTATGTCTTTTCTTTTCTTTTTTGTGTTTTTTCGATTTTTTCTTTTCTCGGTCTTTGTCCTTTTTCTTCTTCTTCTCGCCAACGCCTTTCTCAATCCACATTTCAAGAATTTTCGCATCTTTTTTCGATTTCTTTAATAGTTTACAGAGTTTTTCATCGAGTGCGTCTGGTTCCTTTGACTGTTTTCCATATAGTCTTTGCTGATCTTGTTCACCTACTTGGATTGGCTCTACAGGAACAGGCGGCAAATTTGTAGGTATTAGTGGACCATAGACATTTTCTGGAGCTGGAGATCTTTCACGGTCTTTCCGTGATTTGAAGGTGATTTTTAAAGGAGTTGCAATTGATTTTTCGGGTTCCGAGTTTTTCTCTTGAGACTTTGCATTGACTTCGGAAGGCAAGAGTGTAATTTTCGATGGTTGCTCTGGCTCAACAGGCTTTTTAGTAAATAAATTGGCAAAAATACCGCGTGGCGGTGACGTATTTCGCAAAATGTTGATTTCAGCAGCAGATTGTCGCGTGGACGCGAATATATCCTTATGTGCTTCGATGCCAATGATCCCTGCAGCATCGAGAGGTTTCTTTTCATCGGTATTGTTCGGGTCCGAGTTCTTATTATCATCCTCTTCTTCACTGTCAGTATCAAATATTGCTTTGAATAAGTCCTTCTTCTCCGACGGGTGTTTGTTTTTCATTTCCTCGACCTTCTTTTCCAGCGCGGTCTTAGCTTTGTCTGATTTTCGTTTTTTTGTGGCTTCAACTGACTGAGATCTAGCTTCCGTAACTTGATTCCATTCGATTTTCGACCGTTTCATTTCGCTTGCAAAGAGGTCCTTTGCGGATTGGCGACTATTGGATTTATTATCGTTATTATCTATCTTAGCGGGTTCACTGATTATTTCCGTGATGGGTTCATCTTGTTGGACAATAGGTTTTGGCTTTTCGACTTTGCTTGGTATTATAACTGGAGTGATGAAATTCTGCTTGGTATTGGCTGACATCTCCAGATAGTCAAACACCGAAAATCGTGATTTTTTCGGTTCTTTCTTTTCTTCGATTAACGTTCCGCCGAATGGTTCAGCGATGTTAAAGCGTTTGCAGAGCTGCGATGATGGTTTCCACATAGATTTCGTTCTGACCATATCTATCTTTTTCGCAGTTTCCGGAACAATTTTGACGGTTTCACGCTCCGCAATCACAGTTGTTTCAGAGACGAATCTAAAGGGAATATAAAGTGTCTAATATCGAGCTTTTATACTCAATAAATTCCAAAACATTTACCTGTCTGACATGATACCCTTCAGAGGACGATACATATTTCTCGCTTGAATGAACTCCATTTTCTCCATCTCGCGATCGAAATCTGACATGCTGAGGGGTTGGATTGTCATTAGAAATTTTGTGATTTCGTCGTTAGTTTTTAGATTTTGTTCGAGGAATTTTTCGTAGCGCTCCTGTTTGGGGACATTCCCAGCGAAGGGTTTAAATATGCCAGATGATTCACCTAATACAGAGGCAAGTTACTGATTGTTGAGATGCATATGTGATTTGAATGCTTACCAAGAGCCTTCGTGAGATTTCTTGCTCCCGTCAACACCTTTTCGTTGTCCTTACGCGTCTTACTTTCAAGCTGCGTCGTGGGTTCACCGGCATTCAACACCTCGCCTTTGGTAAAGTTGTCGAAGCTGGATGCGAGTTTTTCCAGAAATTTTGAGTTTCCAACTGTAGGCTTTTCTGCGCTTTTATATTTTTCATTGATTCGCTCTATATAAGTTTTCCTCTTTGGTTTCTCTTTTTCTGGTTCTTTTGGGAATTCATCCGGTAAGGCGGTTGCTGAACTACTACCTGAAGCTTCACCCAAAATTTGCCCTCTTTGGTCGGGATCCAGGTCATGTCTTCCCAGCCCTCTAATTTTATATTCTTCTTGTTTTCGCAATGAGGCGGCACGTTCTTCGTCCAATGGTTCAAAGCGCGATCGTCTCACCGTCCAGTTGCGTGGCTTAAAACCGTTTGGTAGCGTAACTGTGAAAATCTTTTTTCTGTACATAGCAGAGGTTTGAGCCACGACGAATCCCTCCAGCACTCCCCGTTCAGTTTTCTCCTTACTCTTCTCTTTGCCTTTCGATTTTCCTGAGTCACCCAGTGAGAAATCATATCTAGTGATATCATCCTTTTCGTAGATATCCTCGTCCTCCTCTTCAAGTGCCCCCACACCAAAAGCTTGTCCTCTAATCGAAAGCTTCTTGCTATCCTTCCCCAACACTTCGAACGCATCGCCAAACAAATTGATGTGCTGTTGCTTCTTGAGGACAGGATCACGGCTCAGTCCTTGGTAGCCAAGTCCGAATGTGTTGGTCTTAATGTTGCAGACGAACGGTTCAAAGTCGTCCGGTGCAAAAGTGATTTCGTCGTCAGAAATGTCCGATTCGTCCTCACTTCTTTCGCCATCCTGCTCTGATGTTTGCTCCTCGGCTCGCTGAATTGGCCCCATATCACAGCCATACTTCTTCATTATATAGCGCTCGCGAGCGTTTCGCTGTGCAGCTAGTTTCTTTTCTTTCCGCGTTTGTCGAGCACCGATTCCTTGTCCCTCTTTCCATCCCATCTTCTTAAGCAATCGAATCGCAATATTATCTCGCGCCGGTTGCAAAAGTTGATGAAGAACCGGCACACCAGGAATGGGTCCGCCAGTTTGCTGCAATTTCCGTTTTCGCACTTGATCCGTAGATGTTGATGACGTAGCGGTTGAATGCGACTTAAAATCATCGGTGGTTTGGACGCGTTGCGGAGCAAAACCGAATTCACCCAAATCTTCATCATCCATGAAATCAATTGGACGTTGGCTCTGTGGTCAGAAAAAACGTTCGGATGATTATTTTGCATGCGAAAAATAAGTAGATAAATAAATTCACCGTTTTTTCAGCCTTTTCGCCTCGTGAACTTTTGAATGTTTGCGGTTTCCAACCTTCCAAGGAACCAACCGTATTCCAGAAACCAGCACTGAAACCGCCCGTGAAGGCACCATGAAATCGTCTTTTGCCATTTGCATCGGTGACAATTTGATCTTCGATTGCGACTGGTTTTTTCGATGGCATAGCATCTGCAATTAGGCTTTAGTTAACCGTACTTCTTATTAAAACAATCTAATGCAACCACTAATTGGTAACAAAAGTAATACTATTTGTCTTGTATGTTCAAAAATAATGAATAATAATTACTATATTGCAACCATCTCTACACTCCTATATAACATCAAATGTTACCTTCGTCAAGTGGCTCTAAAGCTGTACCATAACGACAGTAGGTATCGTCGTCTTCTTCCATTTTTCCTGTATTTCAAGTAAACATTAACAAAACCATCAAACGGGTTTTAAGCAGAATTAATGCATAACTTTACAACTTTTCGTTCGCCGTATCCTCCAATACGCTGTTTTCAGCATTTGACGTTTAATTTGACGTTTGTAGGAAATAGTCGGATTTTGACAATTCTGTTCTCTGTCTCTCTTTTTTACTGCGGACGATACGCTGAATTTCTCATCGGATATAATTTTGCTATACTTTTATTGGTAAAATTGTCATTTCCTTTTAGCTTTAACGTTTGGATTTACGAATTTGAAATTGGGATCATGACAATTTTAGTAAATGCCCGTGTTTCATTATTACTATTTAGTACTTGCAAGCACGTCTGGCTACTACCAATTACTCGCGCTCTAGTTCCCGAGTAGTTCATCAGTAGTTACGCTTTTATTGCCTAGAGGTGGTCATTTAGTTGTTAATTGCATTTGGTTTTTTCAAGGATATGTTGAATGTTTTGGTAGATAGAATATCAGAAAAAGCTTTCATAATGTGTAGAAAGTCAAAATATGTTATTTTCTGTTAGTTACTTTCTTTCTTCTATCGATTGTGGTAGTTTTCAACCGTTATTTTCTCCCTTTATTTTCAACTATTTGCCATTTGAAAACTGCATACAATTTGGCAGGTTAGAATCGGCTCGTATGAACGAAGATGACTTTCCATTTGTGATCTACTTACTGGCAAGTACTTGGAACTGGCATTACTAATAAGTGAAAATGGAACACGGAATATATCAAGAGGGTTTTTTTTCGTTGGAAGTTATAAGTGAGTTTTGATAATGCAAATATTCGAGGAAATTGGAGCAGATGTTTTCCATTATATTATTCAAAAAAGTCCGAATAAGTCTTAATGGCTGCCTATTTATTATCTACGTTTAAAAAAACCGACTGCTTCGAAAATTTTTTTTGAATAAGCTAATTTATTATAAAAAAAAGTTTTCTCATTTTCTCTTACTTACTCTTATTTACACATGCCAGTAGCGGCTTGTGATATTGAGACTCAAGGAAGCACAAATATTTTTGCATATTTTTGCATAACATACGCTAAAAGTTGACGGTACTATTAGATTTATAACACTTTGTTTTATTGATTTTCATACACACTAAGATAACCATGAATCTCATAAATGTTTGAGCAAAATATTTTAAGTAGAAAAACAATAAATTTAAAATAAAAAATACAAGGCGAAATTACTGGTCCTGGTCACCGCGAATGTATAAAGTATCTTTTTTTCAAATCGCATAGATGAAAATTATTGTCGCAGTAGATATTCTTTCGCAAAATAGTAAAATGCTCTAAGAAAAAATTCATCCAATACTCTTGTATTATTTACTTTAAAAATGATTATCTTTCTTTAATCATTTGAATTCAAACTTACGCACCATAAGCACAAATAAGCAAACAGTCTGCGCTAAACATTGAACTCTAAAGCTAAGCTAAACCCATTACAACAACAAAACACAAATAGTATTCAATGTTGAATTGTAAAGTTATTACAGTAATCACACCTACAAATAACATACTCATCTTATACGTTCAAAGCAGAGTAGCTGTAGATTATGCAGCGAAATAGAAATCGAAAACAAAACGCTAGAAATATTGTTGCGTTCATGCACAAAGATCTATGGGCCGTTTAGCGGGTGTATACGCAAAGGGTATTTTGAAATTCTTCTACCCAAGAAGACGCGGTTAGTTGAGCAGCATCCGCGATGCTATTTGGGAACATTCAAGGCAAAATTTTCATGACCAACAATTGTGCAATGCTTTGGGGTAAGGTCACTTCAATGTTCTGCGTATTATATTTCTTAAGCCGGTCCCACATATGACCGGAAATATTTCGGAAACACTTCGGAAACACTTCCGAAACATTTCCAGAAATCTTTCTGAAATATATCTCTCCGTCGGTCCTACACATGTCCGGAAAGTTCATTAGCATGAAACGTAGATGAAATCAGAGCTACCGCTTTTGAAGCTGCATATCTCGTCATTATCAAAAAGTAAAACGGGTCAATGCTACCATCTGAGCAGCTCCATTTCATTTTTGTCATAAGTATCGCAGCCATATCTAGCTATAATACTATCCTCGGCCCTTCAAAAGCTCCCTATTCACACAAATAATGCATGTCTCATAAAATTTGCATTCATAAAGGCAGTACATGGCAGTACAGTGCCGAAATTACGTCACACTCTTATGTGTCCGAGACTTTCCCATCGTCGAGCGACTTTTTGGTGTTCTCTTTTTCCCTATAGTACAATTTTGATGGACAATCGGAATGACACTTGGAGTTGAAATTTCCTGTCAATTTGAAATTATTTGTCACCCTTTCAACCAAAGAATAATACCTCTCCACTATTTTGGCTATATGAGCGTACCTTTTCTCATCTTTCGAAAATTATACAATAATTTTTCTTGCACTATTCTTTTCCACCGATTTTGTTCCTTTTATTTCTCGCTGCAAAAAATATATTGTTGTATTTTTCCACTAGAAACCCGACTCGTGGATTCGTGATTCTCCACGTTTATGAAATAAAACAGTTTGTTTGCCGCGACTAAACACACTTTTATTCAAAATCATAATTCACTTCAATTTAAATCACTTCACCTTAAACAGTTCAATTCATTAAACTCGCGTACATACTCTAACGGTCGCGCTAAAAACAGTATCACTCACTTTGAAATTACTTTGCCGAGGAACAAAGTCAATGTGCTTCTTCAGAAGACTCGTTTCCCAAAGACTCACCGCCAAGTCTCTCACGAGAGGTATTCAAGTATATTCCCTTGGTCATTTCGAGGATGGTTGGCCTAACTAATAATGAACAGCATTTAATTTACATGGTTCCTATGTTATTCTTCAGCAGCTTTTTAAAAACGGGATAAGTTCTAGCATATTTTACAGTGTTTGGTACATTATTATAAATTTGAAATTTACAATTAGTCCTAAATATTTAGATTTGGCTACTCTTTGAATCTCCGCTAGGTGTATACTAAGGCTAAGACTGATCTCATTTTTATGAATCTGCTTGTATACCACCCAACTAACAATTTGTAGAACATTTTGGGCGTGGATACGTTTCCATTCCTAAGGTTGCGCCTACAAAGAAACCAATGTTTCGAATTAGCGACTTTGTGGTTACGTCGTAGGTTCGAATTTGGAGCAACGCCGTTCAGTAATGACAACGAAACAAAGTAGTCATTGCATGGAAAGGATTACGTTGTAGTTACTTCCTTGTGACGGCATTACCGCGACACCGCTTAGTAATGGTTTCGAAACATTATACCTAACGTGCGACTAAGAATATGACACTTATAGTCGCAATGACGTAACAGCAACGTAAAATCTTAGTCACAATTTTCAAAAAGTTTCGTAATCGCGACATTACATTTGGAATTGTTTCAAATTTACAAACAATCCTCTTGCCGATACCCAATATCTTTCTCTTTCACGCTCATAGCTATCTGTCTGATATACGAAGAGTTTATGCAAAATGATTATGTATGTGTTAAGTGTTTATACGATGAAGATAATATTGTATTTCAGCATATGTTTAATTATTATTATAATAATTGAAAATTTTGAATCCTATGGTGATAAAACACGAACGATTCAAACGTTACTGCAAAGGTAGTGTTGATACTCCCTAAAACTACCACGCGCCTGCGATTGTATCAGGCTTTAGCTAAAATAGGTCTTTTTTTCTTTCATAAAATATTCTATACTTTGTGCAAAAACTAAGTTTCGCACTATCAAACAAGTATAGCATGTTCAAACATGAAAAATCTGTGCTTAGTACATCAATCAAAACTACTATTTTGGATATTTTTAGCTTCAAAGTAGTTTGCAATTCTTAGCCGCCATGATTGCCCAAATTTGTTCGCCATGATTGTCCTTTGAAGGAAATGATCCCAGTTAGTGCCTATATCGGTCATTTCAAGGCATTGTTGACACTTTGTGCCTTTGGATGTTACCGAATAGTAGTTTTGACTATATCGTACCTTCATAGTAGTTTTTAGAAGTCGTCGTTACTACCTAGTTTCTAATCTGAAATGCGCTCGAAACCCAAGGTGAAACAGTTGGTTTAACATAAATTTGGCCAATGCTAGGTGCGCTTTTTGCACCTCAGACGAGAGCTGGTTAGAAAAGTACCATTGGAAACTGCAACAAGTGGAACAGTATTGTTTTTATTTTAATACTACAGTCGTGACCAGCTCTCGATAGAGGTATAAAATAATGCGACAATTATAATGAAATTTAATTGAAAGCTATTCTTTAACAATAATTTAAGTATAAATATATCGTACAACATACTGGTTGGCAGGAGTTGGATATTATCTTCAAAAGACCGAAAAATGTCAATATGCTGTACAAAGGATAAAAGCGAAATCTTAAAAAAAATGTTTAAGCATCGCTGGATTTTCTATTTTACTATTCGTTTTTTTTTGCACTTTTACTTGGTATTTAACACACTACTGCAGTATGAATTATGAATGCAGAAACTCAGGCTTTTAAATGCACGTGCCTCAGACGTACGAAAGTATAGTTCACTCACTGTTGATTTTGTTGAAGTATTAGTTTGGGAATATTGTTACTTGGTAGTGCCATCAAAGTAACATAGAATCGAGATGTGCCCATAATGTGCCTAAAACGTTTTCGAAAAACCAACATAGTTCTCAGCTTTATAAGAAGAAAAGTTTGGCAGAGGACTAAAACGAATGACATGATCGCTTAGATGGCAAAGGTTGTAGACATTAGTTATTATTGTATGCTGACCAAAAATGAATTTCTTTATACAGTATAATAATAAAGTCTTCAATCAATATTTTAGCTATACTAAGAAAAGAAAAGTACGCAATACTCTGACAAATCCTAACCACACAAGATAGAATAAGAAAATTCTTGTAAATTCTTTTCGGTAAACATTCTTTAAGAATAATAAAACCGATATGCTTTCAAAATGTTCGAAAGTTGGCATACTTCCAGAATTTTATAAAATCAAGTGTTCTTACAGTGCGGAGTATCTCAAAAAGCATACTACAATTACATTCAAATAAAAGACCCCTACCATTTAGAATCAAATGTATATTTTTCGGGGGTCCAAATTATAAGAGGTTGTAATGTGTAAATACAGTAAATAATATAGAATGTCGAAATACATAAATGTGGAGTCGGCTACAACAAAATCTTTGATCATGCCAGCCGAAAGCCTCTCAAAGCGTATTGATTGTTTGTGATGATCTTCTTCAGCTCGTCGTCTAAAATCTGCATCTGCTCTCTTCTTACAATTGATTCCTCCAAAAATCATGGTTAGATTTTCGTATCCGCCAATAACTGTGCATTTTTCGCATCCGTAATATGAGTTAAACTAAACAAAATTTTTATAAGAATACCAAGTAAGATATATATGTTCACAAAAACGTATAAGTAAATATACCTTTTACATATGCGCTGATGGTAGAATCGCAAACAAAACGCCTAATTTTCACTGAAATGTCACTCCCAATCACTGCCTGTATTAATATTGAAGATAACTCGTAACAAAAGGGTTGAGCAAATCTTTCGTTTCGTTACAATAAACTACAAATGTAATAAATGATGAGGTAACCATCGACATTAATGTGTAAGGATATACTCAGAAGATAGTTAATTTGTGATTACAATTCTATAAAACTTTTTGCCAATTTATTTTGCCAATTTGCAAATCACACGTTTTATTTGAAAACTGAATTTCTAGTTGATTGGAATAGTTTATTTAATATTTTTTAAAAGGAATTTTCTGTCCCGAACGGTGGAGACTTTTTTATTAAACTCGTTTTGTGAGATTCCACATTGACGTTTAAAGAATTGTCAGAACGAAACCATCATGGACATAGGCGCCAATACGTAACCGTTACATGCGAATTTCCTTGATAGGCATAGGAATATGAAAGGAAATATGTGTGGTAACTTTGACGTATAATGTGCCTTACTGGGATTTTGATTAAGTCGCAATGAAGGAACTAATCCCTAATGGACACAATGCCTGTAAAGACGCGTCGAAAGTAATTTTTACCACTTCATTACTAAAATTTTGCCTATCAAGGAATTTTACTTTGAAGGAAAAATGACGAAACAATTCCGACTCGACATAGTATTCACGACGTATTCGCGTCAAAAAAGTCAATTTAGTAACAAATGGGCACAAATTGTTAGTTGGGCATGTAACTAGTTTTATTGGTGTTCATTGTCAACCTGTATCCCGAAAGACAGGACCCATCCGCAATTAAATCATCATTAATTTGCTGCTCCATAAGTCAGCAGAGTTGACAAAAACCAGCCAAAAAGTGTCATCTACAACCTCCACGTAAGTTTTCACAGGGGCGGGCTTTATCGTCACTGTTACCGTCTTAGTCCTAGATGCTTGCGTTTTCTTTCGTTTGCGCTTACCCGATTCGGACTCCAGATTTAACGGCACGTTTTCAGGAGATGCTACGGACATCAAGCTGTCCTGCTTGCCGTTACCCTTCCGAGATCTTTTAGCCACAATCTCCCAGGGGGTCTGAGCAATGGCTTCTGTCTCGGATCGTGGTATAGCCGTGTTTCCGCCATTCGGGCCAGATTCAGGAATTTTTGCCCGTTTTGGTGCCCTAGCCTTCGCGGCACGTGAAGTTTCAGCCGGCTCTTTGTTTTCAATTCATTTACTTTAGCGTGCGGCAAATTTTTAGATTTTCATATCCTCTTTTGTTATCATTAATTTTTAAAGTTTCCTATCGGAGCCAAATACACACAATTTAATTCCTTAAGCGATTATATCTTATCTATTGGTAACGAAACTGTAACTGTAATACAGTTTTGTAAGTTTATGCATAAACTTTTTACAATAATAGGTATGTTCGCGTACTGCAGCAGCAACAGATTTTTGCAGCTGGCTTCTTTTTGTGGCAAAATTTGGCTTGCAGTAAGAGTACAAAAACGACTTGCTGCGAATCTATTTTAATATATTATAACAGATTCAGGTACGCGAACAGACCTAATGTTTAGTTTTTTTTCGTTTTTCGCTTGCAAAATTTTAGAAATTTTGTAAAAATCTTTCTTTTACTTCAGTACTTCTTTTATTATATTTTTAATTTTCTTTATGGTGCGCTTATTGTTCGTTTCCCTCCAATATTGTTTAAGTATGATAACTTTACAAATATTGATGCAAAGAAAATACATAAATATAATGAATACAACAATCACAAATAAAAAAAACATTGAAAGATACTTGAATTTCAGCTCAAACCAAGTTATACTCCTTTAAAGTTGATTGTAGAATAGTATCCTCAACGGCAGCAAACAAGAATTTTATATTCTCTGTGTGAAGCATAAATTGCAGCTTTTGCATCACTTTGCAGTCCATCATATTTAGAAAAATAATCAACCAGATGAGAATACATACTTTTCTTATAATAAATCTTTCCTATTCAAGAATAGAATAACTGGTGAATTGCTTTTCGTTTTCAGATTCGAATAAGATGTGATCATACTCTGATAACCCTATCAACTGCACACCGCTTTAACACAATAACACAATGGGGTCAGCTTCATTGCAGAGCCTCTTCTTCCTAGCAGCAGTAAGCCGCTTAGTCAAGAAACAAGCAATTAAAATTATCATCATCTCCCGAAAGGGAATAGGATAGGAAAGGAATCCCAAACCAAACTCTCGACACATTTAATTTGAAATTAAATTATATAATAATTAAAAAGAAAATATCAATAGGATAACTGGAGAATAAAGAAAGTCAGATAGAGTTAGTTGATGGGAAGTTAGTGGAAAAGATGAAAAATAAAAAGCATGCAAAGAAGAAGAAGAAGCTCTTTCATAATATAAATAAAAATTAATTAAAGCATTTTCAAGAAGAAAACAAAACGAGAGAAAGTGCTTCCCAGACAGCAACAGAGTGCTGATATGAGGGATGCAAAAAAAAAATTTTAAATTTCAAAAATCAGCAATCAGTAAAAACTAGTAATAAATAGTACGTAATTTATTTTACATGGTTCTAATGTGGTTCTTCAGCAGCCTTTTAAAGACGGGAAAAGACATAGCATTCTTCAAAGAGTTAGGTAAATTGTTAAAGATTTCCATAGCTAATCTAATGTTTTCTATTCGTTCTAGCGATATCAAGCCTGAGATTATCTTTAAATCTTGTATGATAGCTGTGATAATCACAGTGTCTTGTTGGACATATCGAAGATTTTACATTGCTATTGAGTATTTTATATATTATCTTAGCTTTTTCCATAAATATAATATCCCTTACATTGAATTTATCCGTTTGTCTGTATAGTTTATCACTTGGAGTTATCAGCGACGCATTGATTTTTACTGCCGTCGCGTGACTCCGTAGATGGAAACTCCACAGCGGAAAGAAAGCCACTCCACAAAACTGGCAGTTGCTCATACAGAGCTCATCAATCGTTTTCGACGTGACTTCGAAAGCCAAGCAGCGGGCTCATGAAACACTATAACCGCACTTTCCGGGCTGGCCGTATGCTAACGGAACAATGCAAATGCTGGCGGGACCTTGGTAATAAGATGAATTTGCCACTTTGCCGATCGCTGTTAATCTTGGTCTACTGCTTTTGCAATTTCGCAATATGTACACCATATTAATTTATACTGGTCA
This sequence comes from Nemotelus nigrinus, assembly GCA_947369275.1. NCBI lineage: Eukaryota > Metazoa > Arthropoda > Insecta > Diptera > Stratiomyidae > Nemotelus > Nemotelus nigrinus. Next base: position 86,478,691 of record OX376373.1, on the reverse strand, counting down.
CATTTTTAGAGAACAATTCGGTTTCAGTCTGTTAAGCACACTTGCGAACTGGGTTAAATATTTAACGGGCGGAATCAAAGGGCTCATAACACACTTGCTTCGAATTACCACTGGTTGTTTCTTGCTCTACACTGGCGGATATTTCTCGTCGGGTTGAAACCAAGGATCTGTTCAGTCAACACTTATCGCATAGGCGTTGCCATGAACAAACATTCATTATCACATCACTGTCATAATTTGAAACGGACACGAATGCCGTCACCATTTGGGCTACACAAGTTATTCTCTGCGTTTTTAACCACCACCGATTCTACATTCTCTACTTCGCGATGTATTAAATACCAAATGGTTTATTACAAAACTCTTAATGATCTATAAGAATTTATCGCACGAACAAATTACATGACCGAAAGAGTAAAGCACTCCCCCATAGCTCAACTTTACCCCGACTCATTTTCAATTTGCTGGGAAATATTCGAGAGGATTTGGTTCGTTGCTCCAGTGAAAAGTACCGTTATTCATTTAAGATGAAAAAACTCTGCATGAAAATTCACTCAATATCATCTAAATTTCCTCACGTTCCATAAAAAGACACTTCACCTATCAATAACAAATTTAACGACCCGATTAAAAATGCTGTCGCAAATTTTATTCCACTCGGTAGTTTATATTCACATAGGAATGTTAGTCGCGCAGCTATTTTACGATAACTTTGACTGCTCTGATGGGTACACTCGTCAATTGCACCATACTTGCACTCAAGGGCATTAAGCCTATTTGGGAACATTCACTGGAGCTGAGCAAGATATAAACACTCTAATGCACGCCTTTTCGGATCAAAAGTATGGAGCGACACACGATATTATTTCTCACGTGGTTTTTGGGAACACCGAAACTTGCGTTTATTGCCCGAAGTGCACCACCTCCTCTCCGACCTTTTCTTCGACTCACACGCCCGCCGTCCAATTCAGCCTCCGTTTCCGGCCACGATTTCGAAGTGACTGCCCAGAGTACCGCAAGTTTTTCGTTCTCGAAAATATAAAACCTTACGGTACTACTGGTTTTCGATGGTCTTATTTCGATTGAAATTTCTGAATGCTACAACCTGTCGTGACATGTTCTTTTGAGTCTGAGATGATGTTGCCATGACCTTGACGATAAGGCACCATTTCCTCAACTCCGCCTCTTCTTGGATTCTTTCTTTGGCTATGTAATTTCTCTTTGGGGAAGTACGTATCGAGACCCTGCCACGCAATGACTTCGCATGCTCTTTTGGATCAGTACCCGTTCCGCGCGTGGAGTTTCGCTGTCCGCTTTTCCGGTGCTACTCTCGCTTGACACCATGAAAGGGCTTTGGGTGACAGACAGTTGAAGCATCTTCTCTTCTATTCCCAAAGAACTCTTGCCATCAGATGGCGTTCTTGTGGCTGCTAATATTCACATCAGTTATATTAAGACTCCCTCGGCCATTTGTGGAATTGTCGATTGCAATTTCATGCTTCTAGAATATTGTAGACTTTTCTCGCTCTATGGGAATTTGGTAATTATTACATGTGTCTTGGCTGCTAGTAGTTAATTTTTTAATACTATAATGCGTATTTCGTTTATTTACATGTTAATTGTGAGGTTAAGAATATTGTTGCATCCACATGCAATGTCAATTAGTTCTCCAACTAGTTCCATGCAAAATATCTAATGTACCCCATAGAAGGGAGAATCCCATGAATAATTCCATGTGAAACGGCGAAAAGAAACACCTATTTGCCAAAACACGTGTAAAACTAAGCAAATTCCGTAGGACGAGAGAAGTCCAGAATAGCCTAAGTTACTCTTCAGTCTTTGATTGCTGCCTGGGGAGCACTTCTTTGCATGTTTTTGACTTCTACTAACATCCCATCAACTAACTTTATCTTACTATTTTTATTCTCCATATGACCCTATTGTTGTCGTTGTTGATTGAGCTCGATGATTTGAAATTGTGGTATTTCAATACATCTTTTTTGCTTGTTCGCAAAAATGAAACGCAATTAATTACATAATTTACATCAAAAACTTTTTTATTATCTTGATCTTGCATTTTTATTACTTTTTGTATGTTTGATTTTTGTATAAAAATTTCCTGTGATAGATATACTTGTAGTATGTTTTTTTTTATCTCATATCATCATTTGATTATATATTTTCATTAATTCTAATTTTCTGAATTAATCATCATTATCAATTGTATCAACAAATTTAATTTACTTAAAAGGTACTAGTAAAAAATAAAAAATCGACAACAAATCTAAAATTAATCGAATCAAATGAAGATATTCTTATAAAAATGCAGCATTTTTTTTACTTTGCAATCAAATTAGACACTAACCAGTTTGGAAAAAAATGCATCGAAAAGCGTCGAAAAATGATGTGTGAACTCTAAATTATCGTGTAAAACAAGAATAGATTTTTTCCAACTAGATGATGATAAAAGCTATGTTTTACAAACTAAAAAAACTATTGTATTACTTACACATATACTATACAATAATTATTAAACATTGGATTTTCATGTTCTATATTAGTTGATTTTTCTCTCACAAATATTATACATGCATGGATATTTTCAGGATTTTATTTGTTCATTAATTATTTATATAAAAAGAAGAAACTGCTATTGTTTGTGTTCCTGCAATATTTTCCAAATTACCAAACAAAAAAAAAAACTACATACAAACATGTTTCAACAGGATTTTTTGTTTAGGGTTCTTGCTTTTTGTTTTCTTTCGTACATTTTTATTTTCAATTGCTTATGTGAAGAATAACGTAGTATGCCTAAATATGCTATTAACAATTTAACTAAGTTTTCTAACTATAAACTAGATTGTAAATATATATGTGTATGTATTTTACTATCAACTAAAAATGATTATTTTATTTAGGATCTTACTTTTTTCATAGGAAACACAATCTTAGTTTTTTCATGGTGGTCTGCAGATAATTTTTTCCTCTAAACACATTTTAAAGTTTTTTTTTTGAAAAACAGACCGAATATTAGATTTTTTTTCAATTTAAGAATTAGCTTGACTTGATAAATTAGTTTTGAAATACATTTAGATTATGTGGAAAACTTAATCAAACAATGAAATTCAATTGAAAACAATATTTTTCACAGATACTTTCTATAGACTACAGATATGGCTTTCAGTGTTTGCATTTTTGTTTGGATATGGAAATATAAAGTTTTTTGTGCAGGAGTCTTTCGGTTAAAAACAAACATTTAAGTTACAAAATATTTTCTCATATCAGATAAAAGAATAGTGATTGTGTTTAAGAAACAATGTCTCATATGATCCTAAATTTATATATCATATTGTTGGAGTTTTTAAAAACATTAAATCTATTTGTAAAAAAATCTGGGAGTGTGCATAAATTCTTTCTAAAATACATCGGTGTTCTATTTTTCTCTCCACAAATTTCTGTGGGAATATGTTACTTTCAGCTCTAGTAAAGCGTAATCTGATTTTTTTAGTTCAATAAATTAAAATAAAACAATAAAACAATAGAAAACATTTACAGAGCTAGTTTTCCTTAATTTAAACATGAAAGCAGATATACTAAAAACATATTTTAATAGCGCGCAACAATTATCAATTTTACCAATATTTTACACAGTATTTAATAGTATTTTATTTGTTTGCTTGATATATTCAGGTTGTTTTAATTTATTATTTTTCCAATCTTGTTGCATGCTTGCTTCAAGCTAGCAACGAGGATAGCACGACGATCTGATAAGTATTATGGTTGGACTGTATTTAAATGAGCGACCACAAATATTCTAAGATTTTCATAGTTCCGTCCAAGGAACTATCACAAGACCTTCATTTTTTCTATCAAGTCACTACAAAGTCCAGTTATTTTTTTAAAAGGGAAACGATTAGAATACATAGTTAGTCATAATGTAACACTGAACTTATTAAACTAAAGGAAAAACTAGTTGTCCGGACTCCGAGGTTCTAACATACTCTCTCGCTCACTTACTTTTCACAATGATAAGGATTTATTTTTTCATTCAGTCCTAAGTTTTCGGTCTCTCCAAATCAGTTTTGTCCCGTCGTGTTGACACTTTACAATTTCGCTTCCTCGATTCCATCGTCCCGTTCGCCAAGTATTTTTTGAATTTCCGCTAGGGATTTTCCTTTCGTCTCGGGTACAGCAAGGAACACAAATATCGTTCCGACAATTGTAATGCCCGAGAATAGCCAGAATGTTTGTGCTGTGCCGAACGTATCAAGCATGTTACTGAACGTTTTCGTTACAATGAATGCCAAGATCCAGTTTGATGTACCAGCAATCGGTCCAGCGACACCTTTAACATCAGTAGCGAACAATTCGCCCATCATAAGCCATGGAACTGGTCCGAATCCTAATGAGAACATGATGATGAACAGGCAGAGAGCGGTGATTGGTAGCCATCCCAAATTTTCGACATCGTTGACGTTGCGTTTTTGCAGGAAGAAATAGACTCCCAGAAGTATAGTACAGATGGCCATGACAGATCCGGATGCCAAAAGAAGAATACGGCGTCCCAAACGATCGACAATCATGACAGACACGAATGTCGCGATTACTTGCATTACGCCGACAACGATGGTTGACAGAGATTCATCAATGCCTGTGTTGGCAGCCTGGAAGAAATAAAAAGAAATCGTATGATTGTCGAAATTAATAAATATACTTTAGGTTATGGGAATAAGAAATACCATAAAATGTTGCAAGCACACCAAAAAAATCATATTTCTCTTTAGCAGTGCCAGAAATAGCTAGAAATAACGAGAAACATTTTCTCGAACTATTTCATACATGTGTTTCATAGAACGAATGCATTCTATAGATAAACACAGGCCAGAACCTTCTAGAAGCCAGATCAGAACCATCTAGAAGCCAAGCCACACACAGGTTTCATATGGCAACGGAAATCCAGAATAGCCTAGGCACATGCAATCGCAATCATCTAGAAATACCCATATGAAGTACAAACACCCACGGGAGAATATCGAATCCACGAAAAGTATTTAATAGAACATCACAGTATTATAGTATGAGGTTCTCCATTTCATGCTTGAGAAAGTAAATTTGGAAAAAAACACAAAATAATCGAAAAGTGATGTAATTTTTATTTTATTGTTAAGATTGATTCTTGCGATTATATGTGAAACACAATATCGTTCAAATTGTCTCCACGGGATTTTTTACAGGACTCTATCCTTTTGAGGTAGTTTTCAATGACTTTCCGGCACATTTCGGGCAATATCTCGGCCATGACTTTACGAATATTGGCTTCCAGTTCGTTCAGATTTTGGGGATTGCTCCCATAAACACAATCTTTTGCGTACCCTTACAAAAGGAAATCCGACGCGTTGAATCACAGGATTTTGGAGGCCAATTCACATTAGCCAATCGCGAAATTGCACGTCCTGGATATCTCTTTTGCAAAAGAGTTCGATTTGCCTGTGTTACTTGACTCGTTGCCCCATCCTGCTGAAACCACATATCGCCAAGGTCATAATCTTTGATTTCCGTCCAAAAATAATCGGTTAACATGCGGCTATAGTGCTCAGAATTGACGGTGATGGCTCGTCCTTAATCGTTCTGAAAAAAAAATACGGGCCAATCACACCACCAGACCATAATGCGCACAACACAGTGACTTTTTCCGGATGTAATGGCCTTTCTACGATCATTTGTGGTTTTTCTGAGCCCTATATTCTACAGTTCTGCTTGTTAACGTATCCAAAAAGCGAGAAATGGGCCTCAACTGAAGAAATTTTTTTTCCCGAAAAATCAGCATCAACAGTTTGTTGTTCCAACAGCGTTGTTCGACTGTTAAACGATCCATATTCTAAAATGGGAAACCTTCAACCAAATAAATGACAGCGTGATTGACGTGTATCTTTGGCAGATGTCGGTATGCAGCATTTTACTTTCTCAAGCACGAAATGGATAGCCCGATACATTAAGGCACAGAATCATTATCTTATTTGAGCAGTGCAGTATCCAGGATGAAGAACCGGAAGGCCCCGGGGCCTGATGGAGTGCCGGTCGAGGCACTTAAAGTCGTGGCGGAGAGTCAACTGCGTCTATTATTGGATTTGTATAATTCATGTTTAGTCACGGGGGTATTCCCGTCGCGGCGGAAAGTGGCCCGATTGGTACTTGTAGACAAGGGGAAGGTTAGCCTGAGTAGCCCATCGCCATACCACCCGCTATGCATGCTGGACCCTGCTGGGAAGCTTCTCGAAGGGTTACTAAGGCCGCGATTACTGTCAGCAGTGAGATCAGCTGGTGATCGTTCTTGCAGGCAGCACGGCTTCCGGAAAAGGCATTCAACAGTCAATGCCATCTCAGAGGTTGTTAAGGCTGTACCAAGAGCGGAAGAGGCATGTCATCAAGCCAGACCGGTTGTCTTGCTGGTAACGCTTGACGTGCAAAACGCCTTCAACTCGGCGAGGTGGACGAACATCCTTCGGGCCCTTGAGGGGAGGTTCTGTATTCCTGGCTACTTACTGGCCATGATGCGGGACTACCTCAAGGACCGATGGTTGCTCTACGACACTGAGGACGAAGTCAGAAGGAGGCCTGTCACATCTGCTGCGCCTGGAAATGCATGCGGATGTGTTCCTAGTACGTTACGCTGATGACGTCACAGCTGTAATCACTTTTAGATCTGCCGATTTTGCTCAACTTAGACTTAACCAAGTTATGAGAAGGTTGGATAGGACTGAGCACGGCCTCCAGCTGGCAGTCTCAAAGACAGAGATTGTCCTGCCGACGAAGCGGAGGATACCAACCGGCATATCCATGACAGTTGGCTCCGTCGGGGTCTAGATCAGAAAGTCGGTCAGGTATCTGGGAGTGACCCTGGACACTAAGCTGACGTATAGGGATCATATCCGCAAGGCATGTGACAGGGCTCTAGCGGTCATCACTTCGCTGAGTAGGCTAATGGCCAACGTTGGCGGACCCAGTGAGACAAGACGGAGACTGCTGATGGTGACGACCAATTCCATCTAGCTGTATGGCGTCAAAATTTGGGGAGATGCGCTGCGAACTAGGAAGTTCCGGAAGCGCATTGCCAGTGTCGATTCGCTTGTAGCTACCGCACGGTCTCAGAAGAGGCTGTGATGGTTGTATCGAGAGCAATCCCGATCGATCTGGTAGCGCGAGAACGCAAAGAAGGGTACCTCTTTCGCTCAGAACTGGACAGAACGGAGGCTTTGACACACGCGCGTGCACTGACCCTCCAACTTTGGCAACAACGCTGGAGTGAAAGTGATAAAGGACGCTGGACGACTAAGCTAATTGGTCTTATTGAGCCTTGGCTTAACTGGAGCCACGGAGAGGTAAACTTTTACCTTTGTCAATTCTTGACAGAGCACGGCTACTTCAGGAAATACCTGAACAGAATGGATAAGGTGGTCAGTCCATCGTACTGCGGGTACTGTATGACTGAGCTCGACTCAGCACACATTCTTTACGTGCAGTCGCTTCGTAAGTTTTAGGCGCACCATTGAGTCCACGATCGGCCTGGTAGCGCCTGAGACGATCGTGGAAGCAATGCTGCGAAACGAGGAGAACTGGCGCACAGTCTCAACAAACGTTGAGAAAGTGCTGCGCATAAAGCGGGAGGAGGGTTGCCTTACCGACCCAAAAGCTGTGGTAGTTCTTGAAGTCCGTGGTTACCAATGGGTGAGTCAGCACGACCGGGTCGAAGCAGTGCTTAGGCGGATTCCGACTCGGAACTTCGTGGGGTTGTAGATTATCCTTTTTTTACGGAGTCAAATCTCACATATCCCGTGGCGATAGGTTACCTGGGGATCTGGTTAGCAGATTTTTTTTTGCCATCTACACTAGGGAAAAAAAAATCTTATTTGCAGATAAAAAATTCAAGACTAGAATAAAACTGTTTTCTAAACTATTCATTTAGTATTTTTACTATCGAGCAATATGCTATGCAAATATTCTAATAATAAGTAATCTTCCAGCTTGGACTCTTCTTATTGCTGCATCAGAATTAAAGTTGTCTATAGATCTAATTTTGTGAAATTGAGTTAAATATTGAATCTACCTGAATTGCTAACAAAGAATTATCCCTTTATTTTAGTCCCTTTTTAAGGTTTTTATTTTGCTCGTTGCTTCTTCACAATTCGAACGTGGTATGACTTTTATTCATTTAAAAAGTCGTCTTAGCGTTGGTATAATTATATTTATTAATAGAAAATTAGTAAACCACAAAGGACCAATTTTTATTATCCTGTCGTCGTCGGAATCTGTTTAAAATTACCAGTTCACCATCTGTCGAGTCCGAATCAAACCCCTCCTGACATTTTTCCGAGCTGTATTGGGTGCAAGGCGTCATTCATTACCTTCCAGGAATTTTAATGGACATCGCTTTACAACTGACCGCTCGAATATTCTTGTCGAAACTCGGATTTCCGCTACTCTGATGTCACAGTCTTTTCCAGGATCAAGTTTGTATATTACTACCATCGGCCACTCTTTCCGAACTAGATTTTTTCTGTTTCACTTCCGTCTTTCATTAAGATATTTAAGTCGCCACCTTCGCCAAAACTGATCGGTTACAAATGATCAAAATCATTGGTGCGGTTGCACATGATCGTCCAATTAGAAGATAATCCGAATCTTATGAGACGTTTACTCTTGGATGTGAGTTTAAAATTCGCTCAATTTTCACCAGCATTACTTTCAATAGCATTTTCACCAGCATTACTTTTCAAGAAGTTTCTGGTCTTTAGCGATGGCCTGAAGAGTCGTTTTAATAAAAGTATCAATCGTTCTCAACAATCCCCATTTGCGGACTGGTAGGGAATAAAGAGCCATTTTACTTTGAATGACGTTAAATGCGCTCTTATTTTTCGTTGGTCGAATTCACGTATACATTTATCTTATTTCTCTTCCGTTTCTAGAAAATTTGAACCGTTCTAAAAAATCTCTAATGGGTAACCGCGTATCCAATAAAACGGCCGATAGCTTGGATGCAGGAGTCTGTACAGCTCGTGGTTGTACCATAATCGTCATTTTCTGTTCTCTCGTTCTTGGGTTCTTATGGTAGACTACATTCCTTCCTTGAGGGACTGCTGAAACTTCATCCGAGATGTCTGTCGATGCTGATATAATTGAGTCCTGCACAGGATGAAACCCACCTACCATCTGCAATATCGAACCCACCTGCAATGACATTCAGCAATGACATTACCGGTTTTGTTATTATAGAATGTAGTCCTGGGTTGGTATTCGCGTCTTAAACTTTTCACTACTTTGTAAGCTTATCTAATTTTATTACTTGCCAAGTTTTCGTCAATGCTTTTCAATTGGCCGTCATAATATCTCCGTTCCTAATTTGTAAGGTTTAGATTGCTGTCCTCATCTCCATTCAACCCTCGTCAAACGGTTCAACTGTGTTATTTTGTAGGCTGGGAGTTACTTCATTTTAAGGGCGTTTGCGAAGTTTTCCGCTATTGATGCCGTTTGGAGCTTTGCGAGGTCGAATTTCCGACGAGGACTGGCGTTTGTCATACGACATCGATACCTGGGATTTTACCAAAAATTGGTCCGAGCCACAATTGGCTCCGCGAAATATACCGATGTCAAATATTATATAAGCCCATTTTCGCCGAATAAGGACATGTTTAATTTGGTTTAAAGTATTGCCATCTGGTGATGCCCATGCTCTTTTATGGCGGTGATTATGTCTCTACTACACGCAAAGTCTTTCAAGCGTTGGCTTGTGTCATTAGTTTCTTCGTAGAAACTGTACCTACCAGTTGTTCTCCGATGTATTTCTCCATTCCTGACCTGATACCTGACCGATGTATTTCTCCATTCCTGGCATTAAGTCACCGAGTGTTATTTGGACGTCATTTGAGGGTAATGAGTCGAATACTTCTTCCAGGTGGTTATAAAATGCATCTTTCGTTCCCTTGTCTTTTTCTCCCGCGACATCTTCATATCTTGTACCTCGCTGCAAATCTATTTCGATTCCTGGATTGCAGACTCAATTTTTTCCTACAGGCCTGTTGCAATGATGCTTTAACAAAGACATACTTTTTGACTGATCTGACATTCCAGAATCCAATACAGTAGTCCATATTTGATGTAATCTTATTCTCGACTTCTTCGTCAGTTCTCCAATGGTTTAAACGTTTAAGGAGAACGACCATCGATCCAACCCCCAACTTCGTGAAACCAGACTTGTTTATTTCCGGACTAGTTTATTTCTGCTCCACCGCGGTTAATATCACAAGGATACCATTACCTGATCTCTGATCAAGATTAGCAGCAGCACTGTGTGCGGGCGAGTAGAAAGGAAGAAGTGAGTCCTTCTAAAAGAACAAATTGACCATTTACTTGTACGACACCCTTCGGACGTTCAACTGAATGTGAGGGCTTAAACCCAAATAACATGATGTAAGGTATTGGGTGGTAAGAGACATCCTTCTTGATATCGCTGAACGTGAATCGTATACCTTGTATTATCTGCAACCATCCGCTAAAAGGTTGTAAGGTGGAGGCGGTGCAGAGAATGTTTGTCAGAGACTGAGAGAACAAAGAGAAATTTATACCGTCATGTCTGGCTGGTATTTTTTTTTTGTGGTTTTGTATTTGTTTTGGGTGTCTTTTGTTCGTTTTTTTATCATTAGTTTGTTGTCTTACCTCGTATTTTTTGTACGTTTTTGTTAGTTATTCTTCGATATTTGATCCCTCCTCGTCCTCTATTGGTGGCAGGTGCAAAAAATTGAAGAATAATATTCAAAAATATACAAAAGCTACACGATGATGATAAACAACCACGAAAACAAAAAAACACCCTCAAAAATAAACACACAACCTCAAAAACATTAACATATCAGCGGAACATCTATCGGTGAAATTGTTTAACGGCTATGGGGGGTACGTAGTCGAGTTTTACCTAAAATCCTGCTAAACACTATAGCCCGGATTAGACATGGGTAACGCAGCGCTGCGCCGCGCAATTGCGTTGAAGCACTAGCCATGATACCACTGCGCTGATACCGATTGTCGGTATCAGTAGCGCAGTAACGCACTTCGGTATTACTAGCTCAGTACCGCACTTCGGTATCAATGGTGTTGGCGCTGCCGCTTTGCAATGGCAACACCATTTGGCTTGGCGCTATGCTACGGCGCGGCGCAAAGATATGAGTTGAGAATACTTACCTCAAGTCTGTTTGAGCAATAGAATTTCATTATGCTTCAATACTACAACTAAATAATACCTTTATGGTATATTAAAGCAATGATGTTAATACTTGTCTAATTTACACTTATCAAAAAGTCAGGCGTACGCACGTTTGGAAAGATACCTGAATGGGTACACGCTGCGCCGCGCAATTGCGTTGAAGCTTTAGCCATGATACCACTGCGCTGGTATCGCTTGTCGGCATTAATAGCGCAGTAACGCACTTTGGTATCAATGGTGTTGGCGCTGCCGCTTTGCAATGCCAACACCCTTTTGCATGGCGCTATGCTACGGCGCGGCGCAAAGATATGAGTTGAGTATACTTATCTCAAGTCTGTTTGATGCAAAGCAATATACCTACGCGTACGCACGTTTGGAAAGATACCTGAATAGGTACATACTATAGCCTGGGTATTTTAGGGTATTTTATATCGGAAAATTAGTAAGTTCAAATGTGGATTGCTCTCGTTCCATACAAGCTTTTTCAATCATGTTTTTTTGAGTGAATCATAGCGTCATGGTATCAGCGCAATGCTACCAGCGCCGTATGTAAGAGCATGGTATCATAGCGCAATGGTATCAGCGCAGTGCGCTGATACCACTGCTGGCGCCGGTATCAGTGTATCAGCGCTTCAAAATTTGCTGCGTCACACATGTCTAGCCCGGATACATTGATGTTTTAAGATTTTTTTACGTCATGTTCAAATAACCTGTTAAGCTTCAATATAATGTTTCGTAAACTTACCCGGAAGATATCAGTCGTGTAAAATATAACTGCATTGATACCACTCAGCTGTTGGAATACCATCAAACCCAAACTAATGAATAGTGCACGAATCGATGATTTTCGTGATAAGGCGGCAGCAAGTGATACTTTATTGGCTCGGCTCTTTTCAGCTTCGGCTTGTAGTTCGGCTAATTCATTTGAATAATCGTAGTTTGCTCCACGAAGCCATTTAATCGATTTGATAGCTTTCTCGGATTGACCTTTGCTGATCTAAAAATGAAATGGATTAAATTAGTGCTTAAGCAACAAGTATCAATTAAAATTTACCCAATAGACAGGTGTTTCAGGCATGAAGAAGAAAATGATTCCAAATATCAATGGAATAATCAGGCCAATAACACTCATATAGAAGACATTCACGCCATAACCGACAGCATAGATAAACAAAATACCAATCGTAATCATTAACTGGAAGAAGCTTCCAAGAGTACCACGGATATTCTTATCAGCAATTTCTCCAGTATACATGGGGGCCGTAACACAGAATGCTCCACCTGAGATGCCCAGAATGAACCGAGCCGCATACATCATTTCGACATTGGTAGCCCAAATCAGTAGGCACCAGCCTATTGTGAATGGAATGACTAGTAATAACATAGTCAACCAACGACCGATCCAATCAATCATGAAACCGATCGGTATGCAAACGCAGGCTGCACCAAGTGTCATGGCCGCACCGATCCAAGAGAATTGCTCAGTGTTAACTTCAAAAGGATATTCTTTGCCATCGGTTAGACGTGGTCCGGCTGGTGATGTCCATCCTAACAGTACACCAGCCGCTAATGCACCACCGGCTGCAGATAGAGCTGCGAAGTATTGAGGTAATTTACGGGGTTCCCTGTTCATGGTGCGAACCGTTTCAGGATCCTAAAATATATATAAAAAAAAGCATATTAGTCAAATTCGTCTCCGTTTGCTTGATTATTATTTTTTCTGGTGCTTGAACTAATATCTTATGAAAACTAATTCAAAATTGCATTAAAATGTTAAATGTGGAAAAAAAGAGTATCCAATATACATACTTATAAATATCTCTTTTTCAATTATTTACATATTATACTCTATGATAGTAAAATATCATTAAATAAAACATCTATGAAAAATATATGGGTGACCCAAAAAAAATATATCAATTAAATCATTTTTAATTTCGCACAGATAAAGTGTCACTATAAATAATGTTGCGAGAAAAAATGACAACTTGTTATGTTTGTGAAAAACTAAAAAAGCATTGCCATAAATTGCAACTTTAGGCGATCGAACTTTAAAATATGTTTCGATATATCGACATCGGTACACCGTAGTAGTTTTTACTCGACCCTATTTTTCATGTCGATGTTAAACATCAAAGTGGTATCCTTGCTATTATGTACATCAAAAATGCTGTAGGCGTTATGTTTTACATAACAATGTCGCTTCGGCTGTAGAGCTAAATTAAGCATGAAATAGACTTTGTGGAGAAAAGGATTCAATCGATAAATCGATTAATATCCTTTTTAGGACAATATACGGTTTTAGACCGTAAATTGCTTCTGCTTTGGTGACTCATCAAATGAGTCTAATGAAAATTGAAATTTAAAATAGGACTAATGTTGTTTTTGTGACAAAAGTTGGAATGCTTGATACCCAGTTCTCTTAGTAGTATTTTTTGATTTGTCATTTATACTATTGCCCATTTAATTCGCATCAAAAATCGTTGGTATGCATTCCAGTCTTCGTACGTTCAGTAAATTATTCGAGGTGTTCCTGATTTCGTTTGGATGGCAGCATTTTTTTGTGTGGTATAATATTATTTATAGTTTGTTATGGTTATATTAGATTTATAAGTAAATAAAACAAACAAATAAAAATATTAGACCAAACAAAGTCTTGTTTGGGGTTTTCATCAAGAAATGGTGTAATTTAAGGTTAGTCTGTGCGAACGATTAACGAGGAAGGGTGAAAAAGGAAAAAATAAAATAAGAAGAATGGCTGAGTCCAATCAGGGATAAAATGAGGAGTGAACTGGTATGCATTGAGTTCTGAATGAAATCTCAACCAGTTTCTACACTTAAGCTCGAAGCGAGTGGGACAACTAACTTCAAAAGTCCAAATGGGTTGTATCTTTCTAGTTTTTTGAAAAGCAGGTTCTGTTTGTACAATTAAATTTAATTGAGAAGTTCGAAGGCTGAGGCCACATAGTTCAACAGTACCATAAGGGTTAGACAATGTAAAATTATGCTGTTAAAGGGGCTAGGGAAGTTCAGCTGAAGGATCTACTCTATTTAGAGGAGTTTACTAAAGCAGGACGAAAGGTATATGGAACGATGGTTGGACCCTTTTTGGATGTTCAGGAATTTCTAAAATGGTGGAAAATTCCGGTCGAAATACTAAAATTAAAAATTAGTGACAAAGGAAAACACAAAGAAAAGGAAAGTATTTTTACAAAAAGATTTGGAATGGCATCAGCATCGAAAAACAGACGATGTTGAAGGATTATATTGGGAAGTGAAAGAAGAATTGGGCAAAAAGCTCAATAAATGTTGTTGCGTACGCATGAGGCGGTGTATTTTCGTCCTTTAGGATTCACCTAAGGATAACCCATTCTCTACCTAACTGGCAATATCAACCTTCTTGGCACGAAGGATTTATTGGTGTCCTACCGTCAAATAAGCATTGGGTGCACAATGCTTATTTCACTTTTACTTTTCGCTACAGTGTGAGTACGCCCTTAGGAAAGTTTCATTTCAGTTGCTCCTAAAGATATGCAATTATCTGTGTTAATTTTTGAATTCACCTCAAGTGAATTACAATCAATTTCCCCATCCATCGATTTCTCGATTCCCTGTTTCGCCTTATAAGGCAACTTTTTCCGCACATTCCATTGCGATGATGAATGTGTGTTGAGTTGGCAGGGGACGCGAGTGAGCGTCCAAGATTAAAGGTTCAGTTAGCGAACCTGCGTCGCGTCCGTCGCGTCCGCTCCGACTGAGTTGAATTTCTCAGTTTCCATATACTTTACATTGGAAGACGCAGCGATAGTTATCCAACCGGTGCGTCGGACGCGACGGAGCGCAAGAGATGATCAAATTTCATCTTCGGACGCATCGAGAGAGAGAAAGGTGAGTTTAGAATGAGTGGTGAGTGTTTTGCAAGGCATTCTGTCAGCTATGAATTTTTCAAGGTGAATATATTTTCAAAATGTTTTGTGGAATAGATAAATCATTTTCCTGAAATATTTAATTAATCGAATGTTGATGCTGTAGAACTTGTGAATCAGCGTATTTTATAGTTATAAATATATCTGGTAAAATAATGTTAATTTACCGATGGTTCAAAAAACAGTCAACGTTTGTTGAACCGATTAAATTGATGTCTGCATTAAATTAGCTTGTCTTTCATTTATCTTCGCAACTGTTGCTTCAGTGAGAACTTTATAAACTTTATAAATAGCAAGCTTGAAAATAACGCGGCAAAAATAATAGTAGCTGTAATTTATTATAGTTCGAAATTTTGTTGACTCCGAAACCAAACATCCGAGTAGAAATGTAAAACAAGTGTTTACGGTATTGCACCATACTAAATTAATTATGTAGTCATTGTATTAATATTGAATGCCATCTCTTTTCCCCTGGTGGATGAATAATTCCAGATAAATAAAAATTTATCAATATTTTTTGTAAAATACCAGTGTCCACCTATGACTGCCAACATATTTCGTTTGCAGTAGACAAAAAATGTCTGAATCTGCAATACATACTGTGCAATTAAGATGAAACATTGCTTCTTTCATACGTTTAGCTACTAACCAAAAAATCACAAAACAGCTCAAACTACTCCCGCGTTCGAATATGAATTTTACACCACGAAAATAAAAACTGACCACCATTGCCTTTGACAGACGGAGCGGACGCGACGCACTCTCAAAGATCATCGATGCGTCCGGTCATAAAACGCAGCCGACGCGACGGACGCGACGCACGTTCGCTAACTGAACCTTAAGTCAGTCTGGTTGGGGCCGTGGACGGCGACGGCAGTCAGTTGGGAGACAGAGTCTTGGGTAGATCGGCGCGAAGGTCGGTCGGTTTAGGGAGTTGAGTTTGAGAGGTCGGCAGCGAAGCATCTTTGAAAAATCGCGAAACTGGATGTCGGGTTGGGTTGGCAGAGTAGTGAGTGAATCAAAGAGTCATTATTGTTTCGATTTATCAACTCTGGAAATTGATTCGCATCGCACGCAAAGCCAATTGACACGCATTTTTGGATTAATCACGATCGGAGTGTTCCCTGTGGATATATGTGACCCCGGCTCCATATTGGAAAGTCTTCGAGATGTCTAAACGCAGACGTTTAATTAATACAGATCGATCAGGCAGAAAAGCATAATCTGCCACAAGTGAACAGTCCGGTACTTATAGTGCTCGTGCTCTTGAATTGATAAAGCAGAATTTAGAATCTTTTCAGATAGTGCACGGATCATTGAACTCTGGATCAGCATCACCTCAAGTATCCAGTTCACCAAATCCATTAGAGCAATAACAGTGTCGTTCGCCTCCGACTTAGTGATCTTGTTGGGCTGGCGTGTTGCAACAATCAACAACGCTTGGCAGCCGTATAAAACGCTTCGTGTCGATTTTCTTAAAAGTGGATAATGGTGTCGGTGGTGTGTACAAATGATATCATATTATTGAGCCGGATTTGTTGTTCATCAAAGGCTTAGCTGAGTTCTGCAATAACTTTGAAACCTTCCATTGCATTGGATTACTCGATTGAGGTGCAGGATCACCGTTGATTTTTTTATTGGCCCTTCAGGCTAGGACTATCCAATAGTTTTAAATATATTCGATGGGCTTGAACATCCGCTTGGAGTGGTAACTATAAATCTCAATTTTTTTTGTTATCGAGTGGTAGAGTTTAAAAGACGGATAAAGTGTTATGATATGTGATCGGAATTCCTATATAATACACAGGTTGTAGTTAGAAAAAAAGAAAATTTAATAAATTCGTGAGTACCAGTTCTTGAAAAACTAAAAGTTTAGTTCATGATTTGAAATAAATAAATATGAAGTCAATACTTTATTTTCTACACAAAAATGAATAGAAGTGCATAAGACAAACAAATATTTATAGCAAACCTAATATGGAAAGAAATATATTTAGTTAATTTTTGATATCTAAAGAAAAATGTGTTCTTAATTTGATTGGTGTTGGTGCGTGCTATTGTTCCGGAGTTGTGCGGGTGTGGGAGTAGCATGTCGCTCGGACGCGGACATGTCGTGCCTTCAACACTAGGTAGTTACCGCCGGTGACCTAGTCGGGTCTTTAAAAGTTTTCAATTTCTACCGCCCCCATGCGGTAAAGTTTTCGTGTTGCGGTGGCGAATCCTCGACGGGATTCAAATTTGGTGTTTCCGTGGCCTTTTGCCAATCGCGTGGTCGCATCGAACAGATGGCACGGAATCGGCCGCCGTCAGCGCGTAACAATGTCTTACGGAAAAGAAGATGATATATCATGAAGATACAACATAGACGGAATATCAGAGGAAGTTTTAAAGGAGTCGATATCGATTTACGACCAAAAGGACTTAAGATCACTGGATGTGATGAAATCTCCAGTATGGGCAAAGTAAGCACACATCGCGCTATTGTCTACCGTTTTAGCAGCAGCACGTAGCATTTGATACTTGAGTAGATAATTTAGCATGCTTAAACTTCTGTAATTCAGTAGTTGCAACTTCTGTTACAACGATAGGAAAAAATTTAATAAGAAATTAAGAAGAATAAGAAAGAATTTTTCTTAGGCCAGTACGGAATTAGTCCAAGGGATATGAATTGAAGAGACCAGCAACACTGAGGATGATAGTCCGAAACTGAAATACATAATATCACATATTAATTCATTTTCAGTCGTGATATTCTGCAATTTTTTTTAAAGATAACTTTCCTTTAATTTAAGTGCATAATTCTTTGAGTACTAAACTGATTGACAACTGTGGGGCCTGACAAATAAAAACACATGTTTGTTTTGAAGAGTTGCTTTTACTGTTCAACATAGTTGCCTTTAAACTCAATACAACGACTCCAGCGAGCTTTAATTAATTCGATACCTTTTTTATAGTAGCCGGGGTCGAACTCGTCACAATAGGGTTCTGTTTCAGCCATGACTTCATGGTTCGAGTGAAAATATCTCAGCAAAATGTGTTTCATGGGCAATTCGGTTGATCTAACTTGCCCGAATTTGCTCTGATTTGGGTTTCATGAAGATTTCTCTAAGTTGATCTAGAGCAATTTAGAGCACGATTTTCTGTTATACCGTTGGAGAGCAACGAGCTGTTTGTCAATTGTCACAGAACCGACTGTCATCAAAAAATTGTGACCGGGTTTTTTGATAGTGTACTTACAGGTTGAACTTCTGACAAATTATCGACTTTTTGAATTGTTGCCTGAAAAGTGTTCTATAAGACTTCGTGCTCTCATTTACTTCAATTTGTTCTACTTTTTGAACACTTGCTTTACTCTAACTTGCCTTGAGATGCTCTGCTCTTTTTTTGGGGTCACTAAACACTGATATTATTGAGCGATGATTGTTTTATCAAACGAGGAAAGGAGATTGCAGATTGGCCAAAAACTGCTACATATTGCCGAAGAGATAGATGGTTACTGGTTGTTTATTTATTTAAAATATATATTTAACAGATAAAAATGCAATGACTGAATATTAGAAAGAACATAATAAAAAACAAAATCAAGGTTAATATAAAGAACTAAATAATAAGAAACAAAATCAAGTTAAAAAAGGTAAAAATTAAAATTAAAAAAAGAGAAAAAAAAACTGCAACGAGTTGCTAGTATTCAAAACATCGTTAACTAAAAAGTTTTGAAAGAATGCAATGTCATTGTGTTGCCTCAGTAAACGCAACAGTGGAAAATAAAAATAGGTATCCGTGCGCGCAAATGGCACACTAAACACAAAGGAAGAACGCGTACCATGCACTGCTAATATCAGAATCAAAAGTAGGCACTTATCCAGGAAAAGTCACCGTGACTTGGGGGGAGGAAGATGTAGGAACAAAAGACGATCACTGTAACGTGGTAAGGAAGCTGAAATTAAAAAACAACAACGTACGAATAAATATGCGTTGAACAGACTCCAACGCAGTATTTAAGAAAACATAATCAGGACACCACACTTGACAGCAACATTCAAGGACATTACGCACAAACGAGAGAAAAAGTGTACACAGGTGGAAATATTAACGAAGAATTTAGAGGATCTGATAATACAACCTGACAATTTAGGGGTCTTGGCAGCAATATATGAAATATGCTGATCAAATTTAAGCTTTGGAACAAATATTACACCAAAATCTCTAAAATTACCAACAACATTAAGAGAGCCAGAAACAGAATAGGAGATAATCACAGGTGCAATTTTACAAGTAGAAAACATTTCGTGACATTTGGCGATGTTCAAAAAGAGAGCATTAGCAGCGCACCAAGTCTGTAAGAGCCTAGACAGACAGCGCAGCCTAAATGACCAAATTATCAATCATTAAGCAAATTGCTAATGATCATCAAACTTTCGTAATTTATTCTTAAATGATGTAGAGTTGCCCGATATAATATACTTAAAATCCCCTTGTAAAAAGTCACTTTTCGCGTTGGAAAGAAAGAAGAGGACAACTTTTTGGAGATGTCAAATTTAAATTCGAAATATTTGAAGAATTTTAATGCAGTTCTTGCGCGGTTTGTACTCCAATTTCATTAATTAGAACATAAAACAGGTAACAAACACTTAAAACGCTTTCGATTTCTCCATTTTTCAAAAACGAATTGCTTTGAGTGACAGACAGCCAGTGACAGTATTCATCATTAGCGAAAGGGCTGTGTGTCAAGAACTTTTAAATTACGAATTTAGGTATAAATGATCATTAGTACATTAGTAATTTAAGTGCCTGTCTGTCTAGGCTCTAAGCTATTAAGATCATTTTGTAAAATCGTACAGTTATCTTGTGACTCGATCACTCGGAACATCTTGCAATCGTCGGCCTATAAAAGACAAGAAGATCAGGAAGGAGGGAGATCGCTTATGAGCAAAAGAAAGAGAAGAGGACTAAGAATAGACGCTTGCAGAACACCTAATACAGGATAAAAGGGAACTGAAGAGCAGAAATTAATAGTTACAATGCAGATACGACCAAAGATGGAAGGGTTAAACCAGGAAAGAAGAGAATCAGCTATGCCATCGTTCCTTAGCTTTTGAAAAAGGAGGCTTTGGAGAAGTCAGTATATAGTACGTCGACCTGCTTTTGATGGTCAAGAGTGGATGCGAGCATATGTGTGAAGGAAAGAAGGTTGGCTAATGTGGATTTACCTTTGACAAAACCATACTGCTCATGAGCTAGGGTAGGCTGGATAAAGGAGTAGACTCGCTTGTAGACCAATTTTTCAAGGATTTTGCTAAAACAAGGAAGAAGGGAAATGGGACGGTAGTTTTAGATGCATATACGATCATTGATTTTATTTATAGGGAAGACGTTGGCAATTTTCTAGAGAGAAGGGAAAGAGCCAGAAGATGTATTGACCAAGATAGAAAGAGAGACGCACAGAGATGCTGAAATAGATTTAGCCAAAATATATGGAATACCGTCGGAACCATTACCGGTATTGGCATCAATATCATTCATCAGAGGTTCAATTTCCAAAGGGTTGGTTCATAACGAATGTAATTTAGAAAAGATGTTGAGGACGGGCACTGTTGTGAGAAGAAAGAGGAAAAGTGAGAAGTGAAAAGTGAGAAGTGAAAAGTTCACACACTTCATTTATATACGGAGAATTTGTCAAGGAGCGGATGAATTACCAAAAGGATTTCGGTTGGTTGTTCTGATTGAAGCTTCAATACCAGCAATTTAAGTGCGCATCGCCTGTCTGGCAGCTTCTTTTGCTTTAGAACGTAGCTCTTTACAAAAAAGGAGGTCAGCAGGTGGACCAGATCTTTTATATAAATATTTGAAAAGAGTTTCAGTTTCTTTCAGGCTTCAGTTTTTCCTCCCGCCCACTACCTTGATGCGGCCGAAGGGCTTGTGTACCACAAGGTGTCACACTAAGAGTGCCTGGAAAACAGCATATGGATGAATCCAAGGGATTATACTTCTGCAGATGGCCGCCAAACTGAGTCTGGAAATCCACCCGTGCTGGGCGTGCTCAGTACGGTAGGGGCTCGATTTTTGTAGGCCCCAAAATCATGTATGACTGCAATGGAGGACACTGGTTGCAGTGGTATCTCACAGACTACCATCGTTAAAGAATCCATAGCCAGCAAGTTTTCTAGTTTGCTAATTGTATTAGCTATGATTGCAGGTACCGGAAGGGCGAGTACAGCCTCAGCTGGAATTTTAAGTACGATCGTCCATGGGTAGAAGATGCGCTCTGGCGAACACTCACAAAAGAGAAGGAGAGAAACACTGAAGGAGACAACTGCGGCTAGTGCAAACGAGTCGCTCGCAGGTAGTACAGACGCAAGGAAGTAGTGAAGAAATAAAAGTGGAGTCTCTAAAGGCTTTACTTGGGATTCCGGTGACCCACAAAATGAAGACTTCTATGTCTGCTCTTCTTGGCAATCAGAGATGCTGATACACAGCGAACGCTAAGCTTCGATAATGTCCTTACATAATCTCAAAATGCAGGGCCTGGAAAGCATCAACCCGGCTATGGTAAGAAAAAAATTTCCCACCTGACGGCGAACCTAAGGGAAATCTTTAGCTATTCAGATCCAAGGAATTTTAACCCGATTAGCCTAACACTGTTTATGCTTGAATGGGAGAAAGCCTTGTTGAATGACACAGACGCACTGTCCACCTTAAATGAGAAGCAGCATGCGTATAAGCGAGTTCGGCTGTGATACTGGGTGCATGAAGAGGGCAGCCTCTTATTTCCTATCAGTGTTCCTGGACTTCATAAACAGATCCGGAAAACTCTGGTAGGCTGGGGGTATGAGTACAATGGTTCATTCTATTCTGAATGCTTATAGATCCGAGACACGTCTCCCCCAATCCATACTACAGGAATCCTCTATTTGTCAAAGGGTTGTCAACTGAGAAACTTGCACACTAGCTGTGGAACGATTAAACCCAACAACTGAAGCAAATAACAAGCGAAGTATTTCGGGACCTTTAGCATCAAACATTTGCAGTGCGAAATCATTGAAGTTATCATTTATCATTGTAGAAAATCGATGATTTTCATTATAATTTTCTTTTTTGGTTGCTTTAAACCTAATTTGCAGATAATTCTTTCGTATTAACAAAATATGTACATGAATATAAAATCAGATATCTGTCGTTAGCGCCACAACAATTTTTGAAATACACGTAAAATAATAAATTTTATGATCCACTAATTGCATAAATAAAGCTGATCGACGTTCAACTAAACGAACAAAAACGTGACCGCAGCGGAAGGTGTGGTCCTATAGAGACAAATATTCTAAAATATACTTGATACAATCATTCTTACAACAAAAAATTAAGAAGACACGAAAATGAGGTTAACAAACGACTCGGAGCGTCAATATTCTTGCGAAAAATTTTAAATGCACCTATGCATCATGTCATTGGCAGTGAGTAGTTTGTGTGTCAGCATAAAATAATTTTCGCAGCGTTTTCACAATATTTCGTCAATTTTACAGCAGACGCTCTACGCGCATGCGTCAATGTATTTAAGCCAAAGTGACTAAATAACACGAAGTTAAAGGTTATTTATAGTGCATCGTAGACGAAGAGAGTGCGAATAAAGCCACAATTTTATTTGTTTTGCTATCAAAGCAATTTAATTTGAATAGAACGCGCGACGCAACACGAGTGAAAGAGATGATAGCGGGGTGAAAAGGAAGGAGAAGCATACAGTTTCTCAACAAAATTATTGTTTCCTTAGCGAAATGCGCAAATAGAGAATCTGTTTTAAATTTAAAACAGACCAGAGGCAGGTGTTCATGTGTTGTAGTTCTTGTCTTCACGGGGGCTTGTCCAAATTAATTTCGAATTGATGAATAATTTCTGTAGCGTTGGTGAGCGACAATGGCAAGTTCGTTTGTCAGCTGCGCCAAGTTAAATGTTGAAGACAGACATCGGGGAATGAATTGAATGTGCTGCAATACGATTTGCAATTGAAACAAATATAAGTCAAGCACTTGTGAATTAAAATAGACTTGGTATGGTAACGGAAAATGCACTTTTACGTGCTTGCATCCTGACATGGCGCCAAAATTATTTGACTATCTGTTTCCTTCTTAAATTTAGTTTTTAGTCACTGTTGATTTGTTCGGATCTTTTGATATTCAAATCTCACTACGATTTTAAATTTCTGAACAATCTAAAATTTCTTTCTTCTCACACGGTTTGCGTCTACCCAGACGACCAAACACGTCTCACACTTTGTGTGCGACTGGCTGTCTACGGAAAATGTGACAAGCCCCTTTTATTTATTATCTGAGGATATTCTAGTATATCCAGTTATAACATTTGCTGTTACGTCTCCAGTTTTAGTTGCTGTTGTTGTCACGCGTAGCTTTCGGATATATCTCCACTTTATAGATGTTTCCATGAATATAGGGTGTTTCATTCAGTCGAGTTTATGATCAAATGTTAAAAAAATACTTATATTTTTAAATACAGGAATATTTAGTAAAGGTAATTGAATTGTGTTAAAATTTGTCACAACTAGCATAAATAAAAATGTAATGATTTCCACCTGCAAGTGGTCACGCCAGTCAAGTATGCACTGTGTGCTGGTGTCTGATGAGAAGCAGTGCATACTTTCGAAACCACTTTGTCAAAAATAGAATTTTCAATGTAGATTAAAATTTTTAATGTTAATAAAAAGTTGTTCAATTTTAATCATCCCGCAAAAACAATTCAAACAGGCATATTGTTAAATACTTGTCGTTGGTGCTTTCGACAGACCCTATTGAAAATATTTCAATTTTATATTGTTTTTTCTCAAGTGAATGTTTTAAAAAATATTTTTTTTTGACTTCTTGTTTGTTGCTGTGCACCAAGTATTTTGGCTAAATTCACTATTAGATAATTGTATCAAGGTTTTATTATCATTTTGTGGCCGATTTGGTGGCCACCCTGTACTTCAGTGTCATTTAAATGAAATTTTTTCGTCGATGACTGTAAAAATAATCAGATACAAATATTTCCATATTTTGACTATTGGTATAATCGGATCGGACAAAAGTAAACAGAATGCAGGTTTAATCGAAAAATGTTGCTCCAAAAATCGCATTATTTAAAATGCTTTCCATGGCCGAAAAACGGGTTTTATTAGATTCATTAATTCAGACATACTGTTCTTTATTCTTGTTCCATTTTTTTCTGAATTAAAATAATACTTTTGAATTTTAATCTGATTCTGTTCCAAGATTGGTCAGGTATCTAAAAGAAATCAGTGAAATTTCAAGGCTTTTCTCTCAGTTTTAACTGTTATTCAAACTATTCAATAGTGAGACAAGAAAACACCGTTCTCTAGTGCCTATGTTAATTTGGTTGCCATCTATAGATTTTTGCAACTAATTCATGTAGATTTTCTTTTGAGTGCTGAATTGCAATGTCTAGTTTGAGTGAATTCAAGCTTTTGTTTTCCTTGCTTCTGATTAATTGCCATATTTTCGCTCGAATGGGAGACAAAGGCACTTTGTGTAGCTAGCTCATTAATTCCATGAAATATACGAATACATTTTCGTTATACAAGATAAACACTATTTGGGGAGGGGTGTGGGTTAGCATGGGTAATGTGACTCGTCAATTTCGAGAAATATACAAATGAATTTTGTTTGATTTGAGAAAATCGATGAGGAAGGCAATCTGACATGCTAGTTTTTCTGACGAAACTTTGATGGAATATTGCATTTCGTCAGATATCATTAGTCTTGGCAGCGTAGAAGGTCATCATTAATTTTGGATATAGAAATTTAGTACGTTTCGGTGATATACATACATATGTACAGTGGCTCACAAAAGTCAACATACAGCATGTAAAAACACGAATATGGTACAGCGGAATAAGCGAGAATGCAATGAAAACGTAAAAGTAGCTTTATTGGCATCAAAAATAAGTTTAATAACATAACAATAAAGAAAATCCGAACACAGAAAGAAATAAGCCATGAAAACTAAAAAAAAACCTGAGACCAATACTTCGTAGGCCCTCCACCAGCCTTAATAACAGCTTCTAAATGCCTTCGCATCGAACGAACGAGATTTCCGGGTGGAATATTCATCCAGGCACACAGCAGAGCAGATTTCAGGATCTCTTTGCTAGTAATAGTTGCTCTTACGGCTGGCTCACGAATTCTGCGATCCAATTCCTCCCATAAATGCTCTATAGGGTTTAAATCGAGATACGGAGGTGGACTGTGAAGCTGATGAGGGACGTTATACAGCAACCATTCCTTGACACTTCTAACTGTATGTTTTGGATCATTGTCCTGCTGAAAGATCCAACCTGGCTGTAGGCCTAATTTCTGCACAGAAGGTATCAAATCGCCTCGCAATATGTTCAAATACATGTATTGATCCATAGTACGTTCAATAAAATGTAATTGCCCTACACCAGCGGCCGACAAACAACCCCATACGAGGACTGACCCTCCACCGTGTTTCACTGTGGGACGCAAATTCTTCTTTGCCAATGCTTCGTTTCGCTTCCTCCACACGTATCCGCGCCCATCAGAGCCATAAATATTATATTTGCTCTCGTCACTAAACAGAACTTGATTCCAAAAACTGTCGTGCTTATTAAGATGCAGGCGAGCGAAGTCAAGCCTCTTCTTTTCATGAACTGGAGAAATGAAAGGTTTTCTGCGTGGAACTCTACCGTTATAACCCTGATTACGCAAAAATCTACGTATTGTTTCTGGACTCACTTACTTCCCTGTTGCCTTTGCAAGTGCAGTGGCCATTGCCGGAGCATTTTTTTATGGCCTCTTACTTATTTTCCGTAGCAAGTCTCTCTCATCTCTCTTACTTAAGGATTTCGGTCTACCTGTTCGTTGTTTATTTTGTATTCTCCCTTCCGTTTCCGCTTTCCGTATGATCGTTTGCACCGTTGCCCGACTTCTTCCAACTATTTTAACAATTTCGCCATACGACTTCCCTTCCATTCGTTCACTAAGGATGATTTTTCGCACTTCCAAACTCGTTTCCTTCCGTGTACTCATTTTTAAGTATTAAAGGCACCCAAATCACTTTAGTTTGATCGACTTGCAATGTACTAATGTTTATCTTTGTATATTAACACGGTAGCAATCTTTATCGCAGTATGACTCATCGCTTAGACTGATTCTTTTGAATTATCTGTGGTGTATGCTGACTTTTGTTTCCTCACTTTCAGCGGAATTTCTTGTTATTTACTATGTATATGTGTATGTATATGTATGTTCTCATTAATTCTGTGTAAAATAGATTACAATGTCTCTGATATTCCTTTTAAGTTCGTTTTTCACCCGTCTTTTCATTTTCTTTCTACCTATATATTGCCAAATCCGCGTTTTTAAGCGGTGTATGCTGACTTTCGTGAGCAACTGTATGTATCTATGCAGTATTGAATTATTCAAACAACAGAAATTTCTTTTAGGAGCGCAATTATGATAAAATGGTAAAAATGTTTTCAAAGGTTCCATGTAGCATACACTAAGAGTTTGCATATAATTTGCTTCTTTTATGAACGGTCCCTGGTTCGAGTCCAGGTACGGAGCAATTAAGCTTTGAGTTAAGTTAGCTCTGAATGGGCCTTTCCACACTTGTATTCCTGATGCACTCCTCAAACCGGTTTGACAACAATCACCATTTCCACACTTGTATTCTTCAGTAACGGAACCGTTCATATACCGATTATGCATATGAATGTGTGCGTGTTGTTGTTTTCTCATTTCGACTTGAGTGTTTCATGAAAAATTCCTGACCCGTGAACTATGTTTATAGTTGTGTTAGTGATTTGCATCAGTTTCAATCAGTTTCAAACGTAATGCAAATTTCTCTCCAAGTG
This sequence comes from Nemotelus nigrinus, assembly GCA_947369275.1. Taxonomy (NCBI): domain Eukaryota; kingdom Metazoa; phylum Arthropoda; class Insecta; order Diptera; family Stratiomyidae; genus Nemotelus; species Nemotelus nigrinus. The sequence goes on along the minus strand of OX376373.1, from coordinate 86,451,627 downwards.
CATCACTTTTTGTAGAGAATTCCCCTTGATTCTTCTGCCTCTTGCCCAGAAAACCGGTTTGAGGAGTGCATCAAGAATACAAGTGTGGAAAGGCCTAAGAGCTCTCAACTTGAGTCAAAGTCAGGGGCTAAGTCAGAACTCCGCTGAATTGAATATGCCGATCAAACGTGGTTGCAATATACCTCTTTTAGTTCCTGAAAGCAGTAAGTATCCGAAATGTGGAGGTGTTTGTTACTTGGGACAGGGCACTTCCAAAGAGTATATTAATGGTGTTTCCTTCCATCTCTAGTCTTCGGCATAATTTGCTGGATTGCAGTCCTGTTCTATTCGCATGAAGTGCAGTAAGGCAATGCTTTGTGAGGAGGCCAACTGTCACCCTAAACAATATCCTGCTGAGCTTGAGCAGCTTTCTACTTTTCCTTGAATCGGGTGATGACCATAATGACCTGGATATCCTACAGTCTGTCAGGTTTTCTCATTCGAGCGTTATTTTAGCCCATATGGCTGTAATTAGTTTGCTTTTAGTATCATCAAGTGATCCTAGTACAGTTAAAGAGGGACTTCTTCTACCTTCGGAAACCTTCTTACCAATTTGTCAGCTTTTTCGCTGAATATAACTCTAGCACGTAATGGCATCCACATAACCCGGATAAGAGTATGTCTGGTCTTTTCATCGACAGCCATTTTGCATGCGTTAACGGTCCTTGAAGAGCTATGTGTGTCAATATATTTCAGACTGAAGAACGGTATCTTGGTCGGACAGTCTGTGCCACAGGTGAAGTCTCAGATCCGTTAAATAAACGACCGAGTTGACTCCTGTGTCTGTCTTTGATCCATTTGCATAAATCCAGGCGTTATTGTCACCGGTGACTCCCTTGATCCTACAGTCTGCTTTTGTGGGTATCCTGCCTTGAAAGTTCCTGTGAAGACAAATCATTTTGATTGTGTGGTCTGTGCCCTCAGCAATAACATCATAATGTCTCTCGTATTTCATAACGGGGCCGACATGGTCCCACTGATTGGAACCGTATCACATGCCTGAACTTTTAGTGTGAGTTACCACTAAGCATACGCATCTGAGGACAAGCCGATCCAGGAGTATAGTCCCCATGCACCAAAATCGACCTAAGTAGGCCTGAATCAGCCTGAATATGTAGAAAGCCCCCGAGAGTTAAGACCCCAGGTATTGGAGTTGGCAGATCAGCACGCGAATAGTACTGCGCGATCATTGCCAGCGCACCTCTCATACGCACCACAATGTCCTCAAAGCCACTGGCCTTTAAATTCTCCAGTCTCTCGTTGATGTCAGAATCCACAAAAGACTCGATATATTCCCCCTTGTAGCATTTTTGTCCCAATTAAAACTTGGCGTCCAAAAAGGTGGCCTCAATTTGCCTATTTTTAACAAATTCGATAACTAAGGCCACAAGGTTCTATCCATCTTATATGGAACCAGAGGGCCAATAATACTCGCATCAGTAACATTGTTAAAAGCCTCTCGATGCTTCGGAAAGCTTCTAAAACGAAATCTTTTTGTTGAAAAGATTTTTTTATTGCGCTATAGTCACTTTATTGCGTATCGTTTCTACTGATCTTCCCGCCAGAGATGCGTGTTAATTAACACAGACTCCTGCGACATCCATCGAGTTTTTGGTGTGCAAATCTAAATGTGAGTCTGGAAAACGAATTTGAAGCTACTTATTGCTACCCGAAGCTTTATGTGTCAAAAAAGCTCGTAAAACAATTTTCTATGGCTTTTACTCTTATGGTTACGCAAAAAATTAGCAGCCACGTTCTTAAAGCAATGCCAAACTTATTTCTCTAAAACGTTCAATTATGCTTCGAATTTCGGATCTGTTATTAATTCCCTGAGTTAAGGTGCTACGAAAATGCCATCTGTGATTTTAGCATCACTTATTATACAGGCTTGAAGTAGGGGGTTGTGAATCGTCAACGTTAAACGAAATAGATGGAACTGGTATAGGTAAATTGTCATCAAGAGGAACAGGTCTTATAGCTGAAGGTAAAATAGGGTATAGAACTCTGTATTTTGTCTTTGGATTTATGTCTTTTATTGGAGTGAGACAAAAAAAAAAGGTCTGAAACATGATCTCTAGGCTCAGTCCATATCATGGCAATAGCAAAAGACATATGACGTGATCCTTTCTTCCTATCAGTTAAATGTTTACGTGGGGCGCAAGATTTGTCTTGATGAGCACTCCCCCCCCCCCCCCCCCCCCCAAACTAAAATACTCGCGCTAACACTTCAAAAATTTCGCCTCGAACTTTGAAAGTCAGTTCTCCACAAATATAACAAAAAGAGGTAGGGTCGTTAATGAACTTTCTCGACATATTTGCGCAAGCACAGAAGTTAATTAAAACCAAAACAAATTAAATTAATAGCGAAAACAAATATATAGCACGCCTTTTTTACAGTCGTCCATATTTATTTATTTATTTATTTACTATTATTGAACAGATAAAATCCAATTACTGAATATAGAAAATATAAAATACAAATAACTCACTAACGAAAGAATGAAGATATTAACAAAATAATAATGAGATGATAATGATAAAAAATAAAGAACAATAATAAACAAAATCAAAGTGAAAAAGTACAAATTCAAAATAAGAAAAATAGGGAAAAAAAAGAAAAGGAAAAAAGACTACATTGAATTAGTAGTAAGCAAAACATTATTTTTTAGAAAAGTTTTAAAGGCATATAATGTCGGCGATAGAAGGCCAAACCGTAGATCATTATGTTGCCTCAGTAATCGCAACAGCGGAGAATAAAAAAAGATCAGTGCGCGCAAATGGCACACTAAACTCAAACGAAGAGCGGGTGCCATGCACTGCAACTCGGATAGAAACGTGGCTGCTGATGTCGGAATCTACCAACCTATGAAACAATTTGAAGAGTAGGCACTCATCTAGGAAAAATCTCCGTGATTCGAGGGCAGGGAGATGAAGGAACGACAGACGATCACTATAAGGACGGTAAGGAACCTGAAATATATAAAACAGGGTGCGAGTAAATCTGCGTTGAACCGACTCCAACGCAGTATTTAAGTAAAAACCAAACTTGACAGCAATATTTAAGGATACTACGTACAAAGGAGAGGAAAAGGTGGAAATATTAATGAAAGCTTTAAAGGATCTAATAATAAAACCGGATAATTTAGAGGCCCTGGCAGTAATATAAGAAATATGCTTATCAAATTTGAGCTTAGGATCAAACATTACGCCAAGATCTCTAAAATTATCAACGACATTAAGAGGATAGCCACAAACAGAGTAGGAGAACATCAAAGGTGAAATTTTCAAATCAATACCGAAAATGAACTTGACCTCATCACAAGAAAACAGAGGGTAATTGAAAAAAATAAGTGCGTTTTCGCAATGAGGGTAAGTAATCAAAACACAATAACCTATCAGAGTTCGTGTGGCATGACCACTGTTGATCAGTGTTATTTATCAGCTTTAGTACTCGAAACGGTAGTATGAATTATCACAAAAAATACTGACGAAACAATTTTTTTGAAAATGTGAAACATCAAGCCAAAAACAGCTGCACTTACTAAATTAGTCAAATAGTCTATCACTCGTAAGCTTTTGAAAATGATTTGTGGTTATTTGTGCTAGTGATCGGAGCATGGTTTTATCTGCTGGACGATTCTAACCATAGTCGTGCATAAAACTTTGAAAATTTAAGCAGTCAAATTTGGCACAAACTTTCTTTAATTTTCAGCGAAGAGCTGTGAAGGCACAGGAAAAGGGTAGTACGAGATCAAGTGTAACAATATTTTTGGAAGAGTAGTTATGCAACTGGCCCCACCAAACTCCACACCACTGATTTTAAGACTTGAGCTGAGCAGGTGTTAAGAGTAGGTACACCTATGCATTTAAGGGGGGAAATACATGTAAAATGGAAAAGAAATTGCTAATTTCAGATTGACTTAAAATATATATACTGTTTATTCAGAAAATTTTTAATATTAAATCCTCAAAGTACATATCTTATAGTAAATGAAAATATTTTTTTAATAACTTTTTAACACAAAATGGAGGCGATGCGAGCAAATGAAATAAACACATCAAAAACAGCCTCGTACAACTTAACGCCTTTTCCGAGAAACTTGCAGCGTTCAGAGAAAAAAAATATGCTAATGAGATCTATAATTCATAGGTGAACCAATAAAATTTAGAAAAAAAAATCAAATTTTTACATTAATATTAGATTTAAAAAAAAAATCGATTTTTTTTCAAAAAAATCACGTTTTAAACATTGGTAAACTAATTATTTTTCCGAAATTACAAGAAAATGTAGGTTCAACGATGAGATAATACTCTTTTGTACATGTGATATAAATTTGAGCCGAATAGGCTCAATATTTTTTGAGATATCTTGTACGGAAATTGAAAAGGTACTACTTTGAGAAAAACGCGTTTAAAGTTCTTAAGCTCCACCAACCTGGGGAACGCCGCGCTGTCTATAACTGGCTATAACTCGAGAACTAATACGAATATCGCTTCAAAACTTCTTTTGGTATATTCTAAGAGTATTTCGAACACTTTGATGCAATAAAAAAAAATCGTTTTTGTTTTAGCAGTTACATGTATCTCCCCCCTTAAGTAATCAATGCTATTTTTATAAAATTATAACTTTGTTCACGACACACTATTGTTGAAGATACCTCAAATTAAAAATGATATTATCATGTGATATCTATTTTGAGTAACAATAAAATTGTTTGTGTGCACTATGCTAAGTTTGACGTACTATAAAAGTTAAATGTCAGCAGTTTTTTATTTGCCATTTTCAGGTTAAAATACAGCCCGGAATTGGAGTCAACAGTTATAAACAACAGTTTCGGCTAATTTACGAGCTACAAGTATATGGATACAATTTTATCATATTTTTGCAGAATTTTCGAAAGAGATATGAATCTAAAATTATATCTTAATTTCCCCCCTATAAGCACTTCGAATGTCATGTCAAATCGAAATTAATTATAGCAATTTTCATGCCATTTAATTTCATTTCAATCATCATAAATGCACGGCAAATTATTTTTCTATAACTTTTCTTTTGCTCGAGCGGCGCTTTTCGACAAATTTTCTATGCTACGACAACAAAAGTCGATTCGAGACTCTCTAGTCTAGTTCACTTGTACCGAAACGAGCTTCGTGAAACTATTTATTACCCGAACTCTTGGATACGAGTACGTAGCACAAGGGTTGAAAATAAAATCGTCTACCAACCAGACTAGTCATAATGATTTATATGAACTATGGACTGGAGTCTGAGGTGAAAATTGATATGAGACGACGATGATAATCAGTCGACTAGCTGGGCAATGGAACACTGTATTAAGTCAAACAGTAAAATAATAAGATTAACCTTATTTGTATGGTTTCCTTTTGGAAAGTTTTCAGTGCTAATTAAGATTGTGGCGGGGGAAATATTCTGTGAAGGATTGTGTGAGACCGAAATGCGACATATGCTTGCAAATGATGGTCTGTGGAAACGTTGATACTTTATTGCTGATTTTGGGGAAACTAAATTGATGGCCCTTACCGATACTTGCGATCCATAGCCGGCCGGATCAGCTGCCAGCAGACTGGAACTCTCCTCATTCGTATTATTCACGATTTCACTCATTTTTATGTTGGGAAATTGATTTGCTTTCACAGAACGGCACACACTTATCGAGATATCACTTCAAAACTGGACACACGATGCTCTTAAAACTGATTCAAAAATCCAACTCGGATATGTTTGAGATCTAATACTGACTGGTGGGTATTCCGAGATATTATCTGGTCGTCGGGAAAATGCGTTGTAACGATCAAGGTTTGCACGCAAAGAAAATTAAGCACACATTTTACACTCTGGCGGGACAATATTGTTCTGCGAGAATCCCGTTATATATACTGATACCCTTGAAAAAATGTCCTTCCATACGATATTCAGTCGGTTAGGAGAAAATTTGTCCTTGTTGCGTGTCGACGTCGAAGGTGTGAGTGGGCGGCGGTGATGATGGGGTTGATGACGAATAACGCGGCGTGGGAGTTGAATGAGCAATGCAACGAATTTGCGGTGAAATGCGATGAAGGCAAGGACGTGCCCTGTTGATAACTGTGTCCGTCGAATACCGAATTCCCAATGAGCATGCTCACAATATAGTAAGTGGATTTCCACGGGCTGTGAGCTCGATGGAGAAGAGATGGAGACGGCGAAAGGTCACCCACCACGACTTCCGCAAGTTCAACACATTATGGAACTAGTTAGTTCCGACCGAACACGAATTTCGTTTTTAGATAGCAGATATCGGAATTCAGTGAACGAACGGAAACAAGGGCGACTAGTATTTAATACTAGCCAAAACTATTACACCTTCGAAATACAATCACCAACGATAGAGCTCGAACTAAATCATTTCACTTCCACTTGACGACGACCAATCTAACTGCCGGAACAAGACAGGCCCACTTCTCTGCTGTTTGCTTGTCGCAACGAAAACGAGTCAACGTGCACGAAACGGTCTCAAGAACTTACAACGAACCCGTGGCTATCTATTCTCAGCAGTATCTAGTTATATCGCACTTTAAATCTTGAGACTAGTTTGATGAATTCAAAATAGATTTAAATACTTGGCTAGTGCATATGTGAATGCATGCACGCAGTAGATTTGCATGTAGGTAGATTGACGAAACACACCCGCTTTCGGAATGCAACTACTAACTCTAGGCTGGCTGAACTTGGCTCTTTCGAATGTCGCTGGAGCTGACGACGACGTCAACGGTGACGAAGGGGGCGAGTAAAAGATACACACAAAGCAGTTGTTACAATATTGCAGCGTCAAAGAAAAGTTGAAGAAAAACAGGCGAAGAAGCCGATGGATGTGAAAGATACAATAGAAACAGCTGATTTATCGAGTCGAGCCCCACTGGAAGCTCGAATGGGGATTGGTTGGGTTGTTGGTAAAGTCGTGCCAGATATACGAAAGCAGTAAATGGTCGATTCAGATGTAGTATTTTCATTTGTATAAGTAAACACTCGGGGAAATGTGTGTATCTGATAAAATTAAGTATTAGATTTCATTTTAGTTTGTCTCAAATGAACTGTAAATATGGCTGCGGCTAAATGCTGCCACGTATATGATAATTTTTGTTTGAGTTAAATTTTTTAATTCGTTTTTCGGAGAAATATTACTTCAACTCCTGTATTTTATTCGAATTGTATTGATTTTTTTACAAATTGGTTTTGAATTTTGGAATTAAATGCAATATTTGACCACATAAATATTTTCGAAAATGATTTTAACAGTAACAGCCACGCAGTGTAATCAATATTTTTTTCTGAAAATATTAAGTATTATTTGAAGATATGAGATAAACTACACTTATCATCCAACGGTATTTAAATTATATTTTTCAATTATGTTTATTAGAATTTCCTATATTTTCTTTGATGTTTTATCCCGAGAATATTTACTGTTGATAATTTATTAAAATAATTTTATAAATTTCGCCTATATTTTAAATTGTTTTCCACGCAAGACTATCCCTACTTTGTCATTACTCATCTGGCAATACTGCGTAATGACTTTGATAAGGCAGAATATGGTGTGATATCAAGAGCTTTCACTGTTCATTTCATTGGATACACAGGCTAGATATGCGTAAACTTTCACTAAAGAAAAGCTTCAACACGTAAATATTCCAAGTTTCGTTAAGTTGTCCATCTACTTTCAACGAAAATATATGAAAAAGCGTTTTTAATGCGCGTGGTGAGTGAGCTTACAATAGTGGTGAATTTAGGTGAGACTGATATTAAGTATCTAAATTTATTATTCAAATAAGCAATTAGTTGTATGTGAAAAATTACTAGGTTCTTAAACAAGCAAATGGATAACTGTGAAGAAAATTATGAGCTGTATAGCAGCGTAAAAATTATGACGAAAAAAAGAATCTGTGGCCCATCCAAATAGCGATGTTAGCAAACAAAATTGTCGAATATGGAGTGAATCTGACCCACAAATACTCCATGAGATGGAATTGCATCGACTTCGAATCACAGTGTTCTGTGCTGTTTCATCAAGCTGAATTGTTGGGCCTTCCTTTTTCTAAGAAAACAATCTTAGAGTTACGGTCAATATAGACTGTTACTTAAAGATGTTAAAAGAATTATTCTATCCAGAACTACGCCGAAAAAGAATTTCTTTCAACTCGGGGTGGTTTTAACAAGGTAGTGCAACCTCTCACATAAACGAGGGCTCTTCTGACAGAATTCCAGTAAAAATTCCCCAATAAAGTGTTTTTCCGAAACTACTCATTCCGTTGGCCCCAAAGGCTTCCTGCCCTTACTGCACCTGATTTTTTCTTGTGGGGTGATTGCAAACAGGAGGTTTGCAGAACAAAACCAAAAAAATGGAATGATTTAGAGTAATCTCTTCGGACGATTTCCCTTGCAACCTTCCAGGCAGTAATGAATAACTTCCTGATTTAGCTGTGTTTAATGACTCTGAAAATAGAGCAGAGCATCCCAAGGCACAGTCTAAGAAGTTTGTTCCTAACCAGCGTACCAACTCCGTATATGTATACGGACCAAAATTCCAGTGATCTAACCTGAGATTGTGTTGTTGATCAGATTGGAAAATTGGAAGAAATCGCATAGAACAGAAAGAGATGCAAGATAAAATTCGACAACAACATATTCAGGCTAGATTTTTCTTTGCTCACATACGACTCACTCTCGCAAAAAATACCAACCCACTCTCAGATTGCTTTGACAGATAATGCATTGCGTAAATGGAGGCACAATTTCAAGGTCAAAGTGTTTTTTTTTGGGTAAATGGAAGGAGTTGGCACGCTGGTGAGGAACTAACTTCTTACGCTGTGCCCAACGTAAGTTAAAATGGAGCAGCTGTCAAAAAAATTCGAGCAAGTTAGAGCAATTGAGAGGGAAAAAAAGTCAAACAAAAAGAGCAAATGAGAGGCAATTCTCAAAGTTGACCGCTTGTCGGAAGTTCAACCTGTAAATTCACTAATAAAAACTCGACTTCAGCCACAATTTTGACAGTTTACAAACAGCTGGTTGCTTGCCCGAACTTGTTCTATCAAAAAAGAGTAGGAATCGTTCTCTATTTCAACCTAGCTCAACATAGAGCAGCTCATTAAATACAGCTAATATGTCCCACATGCATCATCGAGCATGGCTCCCACGCTCGGAGCTTACTCTTTTGTTCAAACAACTCTAGCTCGTGAGCAGCACAGCTTCGTCAAAGCTAAGACAACTTTAACTTACCTCCTGTCCTTTACACGTACAATTGTATCTGCTCCTGACTATCAATTAAATTTCAAAGTATTATACACCACATTTTCAATGCCTTTGACTCCGTCAACCATTACTTGCTCCTTCAAAAACTAAGTAATGTTAATGCAACCAGTTATCGTATACCCTGGTTTACTTCTTGCATCCATGTTCGTACTTTTAACCCACAAGGGTCTATCTTTAGACCTCTTTTCTTTTTTCTGAACTTCAACGATCTGCTTTCACTCATGCATTCTCCTTGTCACTAGTAATCTGACAATTGTGAAATGTTGCAAGTGATCGATTCACAGGAAGATTGCTGGTTGCTACAAAACGATCTTAGGGGATTAAATACTTGGTGTACTGCCAGTGTTCTCTGAGAAAGGTTCGATACCAAGTTGAAAAGGATGCGAAAAGGGTATCACCTTGTCCTTAGCTGTTCTTAATGCAGAACGGTCTAGATGAAAACGCAGCTGAATTTAGTTTGGTACTTTTGTGATATAGAGAGCTTATTCAGTTCAATTTGTTTTGTTTGGGTATCGTGTTGTCACATAGCTAAGTATTGTTTAGCAATATTAACGCTGATCATAGAGAATAAATCAGGCGTTACTAATGCGGACCAGTCAATACTTGTGCGAGTCAAGCTATTCCATCTAGTAAGAGAGCAGAAAACATCTCATACATTATACTTGGCAACAAACGCGTGCACAGGACTTTGAAATATCGGGAGAAAATACAAGAATTTGGCACACACTTTCATTAATTTTCACTGAAATACTGTGAAGGCATGAACGCGATTTTTTTCCCCCAAATGCAGCAATAAAGAGGACAATCGCCCCCTTGCCCCTGTCTGCGCACGCCACTGCCTGGCAAGTCGATACTTCCTTAATCGTTGTGCTTTGCGGTTTCGCCTTTTTTGATTTTGACACAGAGTCAGCTAAGCAATGATGCCGAAACCGAAATTGGGGACCTAAAATTAGGAATACAGAGGTGGTTCTGCAGGAAGAGGTAACTAATCCAGGGCAGTTATCTAGACAAAACGGCACTGAGACCATTGAAAAAATTAGGAATGACCTCCTAAGCAGATATTTTGGGCGTGCAAACAAATGGGGGGACCTATCATCCAGTATGGAGAAGCTGTGTCGTTGAAGAAAACTGCACAAACATTTGCTTTCGCCAAAGCCAACAAACTCAGAAGACTTTTTAAAACTTGTCCCACTATCTCTCAAAGTTTAAGAGCAAGCGACAAAAAAAGCTATTAGTCTAGGTCAGGTCTACACGTTCAAACTGAAGTATCTTGGAGGACAATAGGCCCTCAATGGAAATGGTGAGCTTCAGGTTTTCAAGGCTACCAGCTGAGATCATATATATTCAGCTATAATCTTAGAGATAAGGCAAAGGCTGATTGAAATAGGAGTTCCTAATAGCTTAGAGCTGAAATAGATCCCCGGCCATGAGGGGCACAAAAGAAAGGGGGAAACTGATACTAAAGCCTAAGAAAGTGATAAAGAGACCTACGATGGTCCCACTCAAGATTGATTCTATGCATTTAAAAGACTGCATCTGCTTCATTAACTAAGGAGCAAAAGAAACAATTTAGCTCTGCAAAAGTGTCGTAAGAGTCTTATGTGCAAATTTAACAGGCCCTCTTTCTTTCAAAAAGGGCCTTTAAAGGACAGGTAAGGAGTGGGACGAGTACTGCAGATAGAAGAAGAGTGTAAAATACCATCTCACTTATGGCTTTGATCTTTCTTCTATCTGCGATATCACAAAAGCTCCGTCTTGCGATATATCCACGTTAGCCAGAAGCTTGGATATCATAGCACTGAGGAGACGCAATATACCCAAGAGGTCACACCGCTATCGTAAGCATAGCATCCACTCCATGCAATTCCTTCATTCAAGATAGCACTTATTATCTCAAAGAATAATTCTCGTTCTGAGTGAATGAGGCTATTCGGCCAAGTAAGATAGATCAATGCAATACTTAGGGCCTCTCGTCCTCATCTGCAGCTTGTTATGACAGATTTTGACGTCAGCAGAGTGGCTGAGGTATTCTAACAGTTTGATGCAGACTAAGACGAGGTGTCGGAAATTTTTGGCTTTGTTTCGTAATATTGCCTCAAAGTACCATCAAGCCAACGAAAAATCAAATCAGAACGCGATATCGTCAAATGTTATACAAAAGAGCAATACCAAAGCGTAGATAACTGAATTCGGACAAGCTCAACTTGGCCTGACGTCACATTCTGTTATAACAAGTTGAAGACGCCAATTCGGAACGATACTTAGTATGCAGTACCTTTCTTTTAGTGGCTTTACATCTGATTGGTGGTTTTCTTAGTAGTTTTATTTTTTTATTTTTTTTAGGATAAGTCCAGGGGGCCCGGTAGCTCTGCTCGCTAAGGCGTCAGGCCGAAAAGCGGCGTGCTACGAGGCCTGCGGGTTCGAATCCCGCCAGTGCCATGGCTGTAAATGTGAATGCGTGTGATTCTCTATGAGGGTGGCAAATGGGCTCAAACTGGTGGCCTAATGCTGGCCGCGTTCCCGGCAGCCCTCTCCACTAACCTAACCTAGCCTAGGATAAGCCCAAATAAGCTAGCAATTGTTGTCCCAAACTTTGATCACCAACTGATAAGCTGCTAAACACAGCCGATAGCTTTCACATTTAACAGGCTTGGGTGTTCGATGAGCTGCTGGAAACTTATTTTCGACCTACCATCGTTTTTATTTATGTTCAAATCTAGCCACACACATCGTGTTTTGAGCTAACTAAGCTCTTACTATTCTTACTAAGTCAAAAAAGAGTAAAAGAAGTGGTGGAGCTTATCTCTTCAAACTCGTATACTTTCATTGTGAATGAAGTCTTTACCAACTTCCACTCCCAGTCCTAGAAACTGTCGGGCTAGCTAATTGAATATTGTGACATTTTTTTCAGCACAGCAATTTTGTAAAATTTTAGCACTAAACGTTTCGCAATTTATTCACCCGATATAGTATTTTGAATCTGTCAAACTCATCAAAGGTTTTTTATATCTTAATAGGAGCGAAAGTAAATAGAAAAGTGCTTAACTTTAGCAAATTTTAAAAAGTATCTAATCACAAAGATAGTAAGTTTAAAATCTCTGATGCCACAACATTCTCCACTATCCATTTCATAAGGCCAACAACCTTTTTATGATAGTCCTTTCCACTTGAACGAATACAACGGTTTACTTCACAAGAATGGTCATTGGCTATACAAAATGATTGTTTATGGTTCGCTTTATCAGAAAGTCGTAAAAGAAGTTGAAGGAAACTTCCATCTACATATATGCTAATACAAAGAATATTGAAAAACAACCGAATTCAATAACCACCCCCACTTCATCATCCCTCTTTTCACCATATAACTAATCGAAACGAAAATGAAACTGTGACATATCGCATGCTTGTACATATTAAGTCACATGGAACACTATTCTGACTGTTATTTCCCTATCAATTTCGATCTCGTGAAAGATAAGAGATAGTTAACCTCTGGCTCATATTGGAGATTATTGAATAATATTTAACTATGTAACTATCAACCCTATTGACATACGGTTGTCAATAATCAGTAGGGACTGTCAACTTTTCCATTGAGATACCATTGACGCTCTACTTGGGCAATTCTAGAGTCTCGTCAATAAGTCATTGGTCAATAACAGTATTTAAGTTCCGATTTCACATTATGTTTATTTGTGTTAATTTGAGTGCAATGAGCGGTAATGACGGAAATTCTCGTCAAAATGATGCATTTGACTTGCAGTGTGCAATTTTATTGTTTTGTGATGACGCGAGAGTAGATAATGGGAATTTTCCTAAGGAGTGAGATGTGTAACGGAAACAAGATTATGGTTATTGATTATTGTAAACTTAGGTAAAATGTTACGTTTTCGTGTATTCATAAAGCGTATTTGTTTTGATGAAATTTTATAGCTCACTTGAATTTATATTGAGACTAAAGACTTTTATGTACTTAGACTGCTTTAGTCAGAGGAAATCGAGAGTTTCGCATGTTCATTTTTTTTCCATCGAATTATCTTAAACCCGCTTTCGAACGTTTTGTTTAAACAGAATCCACGGAGCTATATTTTGAATTAAATAATACATTTGACACTTAAATAAACAGTAGGGAAACTCGAGTCTAGTCATAAGGGCTGGTTGTCACATAAAAGTAAAGAATTTTTCAAAATATTCATCAGAATATTGTAAGAATGTGTTTATATATACAGGGATATAACGATTTTTTTTAAAAAAATCACCGTCTATTGTGAGCGCGTCATCCAATTGAGCTGTAATTACCAAGAAATATTGCTGTACATGTGAAATAGGTCTAGAATTCACCTATTGTTAGTTATCGTTAATCCTTTGACCGCCAGCGGCCACATTAGTGATAATTAAGTATCCTTATAATTCCATCAACAAATAAATTTGCAAAAAGCCAAGTATGCAAAATGAATTTCTAACGTGTATGCATATGGCTGCGCTTTTTAAGTATAAAAATATTAAGAGTCGTAGCAAGGCAAGTAGTCTATCTCCATTTCACCCATACTATGAAAATTTACGACTCCTCTAACATGTTGCTCGGGACGCGAAAATTTGAAACAAGTAAATATTATACGCAAATGTGATGTTTATCTAAAGCAACGTTACTAAATAATAATATTATCAAGCTCGAATATCTTCTGTGTCGAAATTCAATAACTGATAAAATAAAGAAAAATGAAATAAATAAGTAACACCTATGTATAAGCAATGTACATATGGACATCAACACTGTATCTGTAGTAAAACTCCAATTTCAGTTATGAGATTTTATTTTGCAGATCATTGAATGCATTACGACAATTCATTTTGATATTACTTTGAGGATAAAATATATGATATTATATATGATATTTCTTCTTATAATTCTCAAAAAAAAGTTTGATGTAGTAAATTATTTGCCCCGTTGAGCTATCTTTTACTTATGTCATTGACCACCGACCACCCTCACGCCATTTTGAAAAAGTTTAATCCGACTGCTGTCAAACTGTTGCCAAAAGGCCGCGTTTGAAGACGCTAACTCATCGATGAGATCAGTAAATTGGGATAAATTACTAACTTAACGGGTTAATTATTCTCAAAAATTAATTGATTTCGTTCAGAAACTGTACAGGGAGTTTATTAGTGGAAAGTGAATTGTGAAACAATATTTAAGCAGCGCGAAAATGATAGTTGTCTTAACGATGTCTCGCTGTTTAGTCACGAGTGCCTATTTTGATCAAATTTAATTTGTGACGCTGTTACTTCTAACATTCAGTCCAAAGTACATAATGCAAAAAAAAACACTTTTTATTGTTTTTATTAGTCGATTCACATCGATTTCGACTGCTTATTGCTGGTTTGTTTATATTTGGATTACATGGCTGGCAATTTGACAGCAGTCGGATTTGTAGTTTCGAAGTTATAGAGGGAAATACAAAGCGTAAAAAGTGTGGAAAAATCTTGAGACACACCTTTCTGCTTTCTGCGACTCTTAATTTTATATACCCAAGGGTGCGCTAGGACTGGTGGAAAGTTAGCTCCAAATTATCCATCGCTGGAAATGTGCTTGTGCGACGGTCATATGAAAGAAATCGAATTCTATACTTAAATGCAACACGTGTTACATGATTTGTTAAAATTAAAAAAAAACTCCGGTTTTTTTTATTTCTGTTGCATTTTCTTCAATTCAAACATACTTGAAAAATTTGATAAAATCTGATAAATGCACAGCTTATTTCCTAGCTTAATAAAATTACGTTTGAATATTTTTGGAATTTAGCATGTGAGTATTCAAATATCATATTATTGACAATTCAGATGATTCGTAAATTATTTTGGGACTTAAATAAAGCTTCAGCCTTTTTTTTAAAGATGGCGTAGATGTATTATTTGTGTAAAGACCGCGAAGTTGACTAGGAGGAGCGTAAGTGTAGGAAGCTTTCCTGCAGATACGTCTACAACAGCACCCACTTCAACCTTCAGTAGCCAACAAACTTGTTCGTGCGTGCCTATGGCACACTCGTATCGCACACGTGGTTTGCTAATTGTACGTTCCTGTAATAAAGTTAGGTAATTGTTAATTAAACCATTATCGCGTACCACGAAAGCAAAAATCGACCTTAAGTAGATACACGTTTTGCCTTATCACTGCATTCGCTAACACGTTTTTCCAAGATCAGTGAACTGTTCTTGGAACGACCCATTTGACATCCATATTAACCCGACAGTACAGTACCCCTTGCGACTACCATTTTTCTGATAGATGCAGGCCAACTTAACATCGCTTCGTTCTTCTGAAGAAATCGAAAATTGAATCATTTTACGACTAATGCAAAAAACACCGTTTTTTTATGGAAGGGAGTCAAAACTTGCATGTTGGGTGGATCAAAGTAGTGGACAATGATGGACTGTATTTTAAAAGATTTGTTGTTTTCCGTTCATGAAACAAATGCACATTTCAAAGAATAAAAAGCCCAAAACTTTTATAGGTGTCAATAATTGAATACATTGATTTATAAAAAATTTCTTGACGCTAAGAATGATGAAAACATTCGGAATATTATTTTAAACACAAGGTCTACTTTTTGATACATATTGAACAATTATCAAATAAGCGTAAAAAAGATGAAAAATAAACAGCTTATCTGCTTTGAATTTGTTGTTGAAATGAATTTTTGACTAATTAATCAATTTCAATTAAAAAGTTTGGAATTGAACCAACAAACGCGCCATCGAGAACAACATACCACAAATGGGGCGAATAAAATACAGAAGATAGAGAGCTAGTGGAGGACAGTCGTAGTATATAGACAGTATCTATTATGATGGTTTAATTCTATAGTTTAAATCTTCATCTTGAATCTTTTAAAAATAAAGTCGTGTTACATATGTTATAACATTTTTTCGATTTCATTTCTTTCGTGGTAAAATTTTCAATACTTTTACGATACACCGTGCAAGATTAATTAAACTTATACGATACTCAATTAAAAGTAAAAAGCAATCCCACGACAACCCTTGTACGGGTCTAGGGGTTGAAGCTGGTAGAGAGCTTCATTACAATTTTTTTTTAATCATTGTGGATACGAGTGTGAAGTGATTAGTTCCACGACTCACTTTACCCCTGATTTAAATCAGGTACCTATTCAGAGCTAGGTGAACTCAAAGCTTGGTGAGCGGACCCTCGTCCGAACCTGGATTCGAACCAGGGACCCACACGCAAGAAGCCAGTGCTCTACCCACTAGGCTACTCAAGCTTCACGATACTCAATTATTATATTTTAATATTTCATTGCATAAGTTTTGATTAGATCGGGATGGTTTTACTTTGATCACTTAGATTTTTGTTTGTTTGACGTGATGCATTGGTCACATACATACATAGAACAACTGCTTAGATTTCATGTGGTTACAATAATTTCGCAACTGTTGTTTTGTTATTGTGGTTATAGCATCGGATTGTTGTATTGAAAACAGCAAGAAAAAATAATTTAAACCGTTCTGATGGTTGTGTATGTACATATAGATTGGCTGATGTAAATTATTTGGAAATTTATTTTGAAATTTTTAGCCGTAGATGGTAGTTGAGTGCCTAAAAGTAGGCCAAAAAATTGGACAATATCGAATTGCGATAGCTTTTCATAGATATTTGCAAATCTTTATGAAATTTAATGTCCGTATTCATGCTTATAAAGAATAGACCTGCATGATTTTTGGTTAATATTCAAATCATCGACCTTATTGAAATGCATTGGCAAGCAGAACTGTTAGAAGTTGAATGAATATGCTGGCCACTCTGTGACTATGGAGCTATCTTGAAATAGATCTCAAGAAAATAAAGCGTTCAGCTCTATGACTTCTGCTGCAGAATTTGAATCTAAACGCAATTCACACGGTGGGTTAATTCGATAGACTTTTGGTCTCAAAATTGTTTTCGTGAGATAAACGCCTTCAAATGAGAATAAGTAACAAAGGTTTTTTTTTCCTAACATTCTGAAATGTTCGTGGATGGAAACCTCAAAACCTTTCTACTCCTATAACTTCCGACACAGTCATCAAATGTAAATGAAATTCAGAGTGTATATGAGTTTCATAGACTATAGGTCATCAGTACTGGGCTTTTTTGACATTTTTGGACCAAGACCTGCTACCGTTAAATTTTTACAGGATTAACACTCCATAGAGCCCTCAAAATCTTCCGACCCCTAGAACTTTTGGATCACACATATGATCAAATTTAATTTCAACTCACATGTTGGTTTTGAAATGAAACTAGTTTAACTCAGTCTGAGAAAAGCTGGCATTCAATTTTTATATGCTAAATACTCGGCCTAACAAGGTGTTAGAATGGCGATCTTGCCGAAGGATTTTTTCGAACCTTTCCCCGGACTTACGACCGTCCAAATGAATCACAAAAGACCGTTGAGGAAAGAGTGCTAGTAAAGATAGAGAGAGGCATCGCATCCCGCTTACTTAGCATAACTTTCAAAGCAGGCTACATGCCTCATAATTGCAAAGGACTAGGTCACCAGAATAATCCTCGATTCCTCTTATGACAAAATAATGATGGAAAAATAATGTCCCCAAAACGAGGGTTTCATAGTGGAATAAGGCGTTCGAACAGGGCGAAATGAGTGGCTTGTAAAAAGAATCTCTCAGGATATAACAAAGAGTTCAGGAAACCCCAAAGAAAGTTTTCAGAGACTTCTCAACGGACATGAAGCGCATATATAACTTCTTCGAACTCCAGGTGGAGGGATGACGCGGATTGTTTGCACTACTCCTGCACTACACTACTCCTCCATCTCATTGTCTGACAAACAGTCCCCTCTATTTTTACTTGGCTCGTTATATTGGTCGATGTCCAAGGTGGCCTTAAAGTTTATAAATAGATGTTATATATTGAAAAAAATTTACATACCGCATAGTATTATGTTATGTTCGCATACGCCATGAAAATGGTATGCTGAGCTATGAAATATAGCTCCCAGCGCCATAATATCACAATCTAGATAGCTCAAGATATTATAAATTTTGCAGACCATATTTTTTTGCCGCTGTTGAACTTAGTTTCCTTAATATTGTCAACGCAGTTGGGATGCAGATTTTCAAAATTATTTGTTCTATGGCAAATTTTATTCCTTCATATATGGCAGCAATTTCACAGCTAGTGACTGATGAAGAAGTTCTTTGTCTGAACTCTCTGAAGTATTGATTCATGTTCGTTTCAGAGCCCAGAATGATTACAGAACCATCGAAATGCTTTTCTGCCGTTTGGGAATAGTTATATCCCATATTTTTGTATTACAACATCGTTTGTTGTTTATATTGAGATTTTTGATGTAGCTTTATTCTTTTTCGAAAAATTTCAGATTTTGAGGCAAGGACATGTCTACATGTATTGTAGTACTGTCGAAATTCTTCTTAAACATGTTATAGACTGTGTTGGGGCTGTCTATTATTATATTAAACTTGAGAGGGTGAAATAGTTTGTGCTTGATTAGTTTTCTCACCGAGAGCCATAAGGCTCTTAGTCTACTGGGGATTTCGTAAGACATGCCGAAGAATAGCAGGTTAATAGAGTTTTGGAGAATCCCACGACATGTTTTCAAAGCTTTGCTTTTAAGAAAGTCAAGCTTGTTGGAGAAGAAGCTCGGCGCAGAAGGAAAGCTGTGAATAACAATTTCTACAGCCTTGAATTGTCAAAATATCGGATTGACGAAAATGGCGACAATTTTACTCCTATTTTGATTTTGATCAGTTCTATTATGCATGGCGTTGGGGATTATAATATATGGCGCTAAGGTCCATAAAACATAGCGTTTACTCCTGTTAATTTTTCACCATATATTATGGTGTCAGGCGCTATATTTTATCGCAAGCCCGAAATAAACTATTTGTATAGCGCCAGAAGTATATGAATTATGATCTTTGGCGCCAAGTGTGTATTATCTCAGTGTGTTTCTCGTCATCTGTATGAGGGTGAGGAGTGTTTATTTGCCTGGAATAAAGCCACGCTGATATAGCCTGATGAATGATTTAGTGCATGGGGCTACCAGCTCTTTTACGATAAGAGAGCGTATCTTAGAGATGGTACGCAACAAAGCTATACTTCTCTAATTGTTACATGTGCTTTACGCATTCTGGTTTTCCGGAAATCTTCTGGCAACCTTTTTATGCTACCATATGTGTACAATAATTACATGCATTATTAAGTGTCGCGCAAGTTCTCAATAACTCAACATTGGTGGAAGATCGTTTGTAAGCAAAACCAACAGTCTAGCACCCAGAAAGGAGCCCTGTTGAACACCACAAGAATGATAAAGAGCACGGGAAGAGGAACCATTTAATACACATTTAAACGTACGATTAAGAACATAAAATATGAAAAAAGTCAAGACTAAAGTGGATATACAGATCTCAAAAATATTAAATTTGTTAATATTTTTCTTTAATTTTGAACTTTATATTTTTTAATTTTTTCTAAACTTTTTCTTTTTCCGTTTTTTTTTTTAAGAACTTAATGAAGCTCTGAATAATTTTGTCAAATATAACCTCCTCAGAAAATATTTCTGGCATATTTTTTCAGAACGAGATTTGCGAATATTTTTTTTTATTTCCTTTGAAGAGCACATAGATTTCTAGTAGTACAAAGTAACCGAGATTTACTGCAAATTTCCGATTAAATTACATGAATTTGAGTCTTGAAATTCAAGTTAATCTATGTTAGCGAATTTTTTGATGAGAAAAAGAAAAAACGGAATGTTTCTGATAAAATATTCGAAGTAGATTTACATAATATTAACAAAAAAAACTCTAGCGTAACAGAACCGCTAGAAACACTAATGTTCGATGAACAGTAGAGGAATCGTGCGGATTTAGAGGGCATATTTTACTACACGGGCTCCAACCTGTTTCGAGGGTAATGTACCGCTTTGATCTCACCAATGCATTTAACTAATAGAGTGGAAAGGTTTCCAGGGCTGCCACTTTTATGAATTTTAAAATTCAGGAAAGTCAAACAGTTACTTCTATTTACTAGCGGTTGCTTATGTAACAGAACTTTGAAAACAACATCTTCTGTAGAATAAATGGAGGAAATATTCAGTGCTTGGAACACTTTATCAGCTCTGCAACTAAAAGTCTACCACAACTGCTTGTCGTCAAAATCAAGCTACCCTATGAATCTCGTTTTGATCCGATGACTTCATCGACATTTACAGAGATAGAAAAGTGTTTGGGGTTGACATCCGCAAAGTTTCAATAACTTAGAAAATTTAAACCTTGGTTGCTTATTTTCACTGTAAATGTTCGCGAAATGAATACCTAATACAAGTATTTATTGATACAAAAACAGCGAAGCCGCCTCGTGCTTGTAATCTTTTGCCAGCATCAAAGCAATATATTACTTCTGCCTCACGTTGAAGTCAACCTATCCTGCGAATCTCGTTTCGATCCGATGACTGCATTGAAAGTTATCGGGGTAAAAAGAAATTTAGGGCTACTACTCGCAAAAGTTTTCGAATTTTCCAAATACAAGATGATTCATTAGCATTTGAAAATTTTATGATGAAATTGCTGTAGGTTATATAATGTTTTGATGCCTCTCAAATTTTTCCGATCGCGTTTTAGGCACCTAGCGCACACATAAGCTAAAAAATTTCCAAAATGTTATCAAACTTACACTGAAAACACGTTTTAAATACATTTTGCAAACTTTGTTTTTATTTAAATTATTTGCCGAGAGAATTATAGGGTTATTTACAATATCACTACAAATGTATCCTGAATGTTTCAGCTCAATCGGATGACGCGTTTCTGAGAAATAACCACTGAATTTTTTTCATTATATGAAAGTTCCACATTATTTAATATAATTTTATATTTCAATATTTTGTTGGGCCACCGTTGGCATCAATAACAGCCTGCAACTGTCGTGGCATTGAATTCACCAATTTTTTAGTGACTTCCGGAGTTATTTCTCCCCAGGCTTGTTGAAGCGCAGTTTTGAGTGATTTCTTGGTGCTGGTGTTAGTTTTTGGGATTTTTCTTTTCATAAGTTCCCAAATATGTTCAATGGGATTTAAGTCTGGCGACGGAGGAGTAGAATACAGCTGCCTTGGTGCGTAATAAAGCAACCAGTTCTTTACAAAGCGTGCAGTATGTTTGAGATCGCTGTCCTGTTGGAATATCCAATACCAGCCAGGACCCAAATTGTCCACGGAAGGTTGCAAGTTTTCTTCTAATAGTCTTTTATAATAGTATTGGTCCATAATACCGTCTATAAAGACCAATCTGCCAACCCCACCAGCTGCAATTCCACCCCACACCATCACATTACCACCGCCGTGTTTTACTGTTGGTATCAAATTCTTCAGTTGCAGTGCTGTTCCCTTTTTTCGCCACATTCTTTCTTTGCCATCATTACCGAACAAGTTGAACTTGCTTTCATCAGTAAATAAGACAGTTTTTCAGAGCTCTAAATCCTTTCCTAAATATCGCTTTGCAAATTCAAGTCGAATCTGCCTATTCTTTTCAGATTTTAGCGGTTTTTTACGAGGAACTCTACTTGCATATCCATCAGAACATAAGATTTTTCGGGTGGTTTTAAGGGGAACACACTTATTCGAAGTATTAGCGACATGTTCCGCCAGTTGCCGACCGGTGATCTTCGGGTTTTTGTCGACCTCTTTTAAGATCATATTGATATCCCGCCTGGAAAGTTTCTTAGGTCGTCCATTTTTTTTTTGGCTTATTTTCCACTGATCCTGTGTTTTTATGCTTCTAAACAATGTATTGGACAGTGGTATGGGACAAATTAAACAAAACTCCAATCGCGCGGTATGATTTTCCATTTCTGTGCTCAGCAATAATTAAATTTTTTCTTTCAACACTTACTTCCTTACGCTTGCTCATTTTTCACTCTCTTTGCTCACAGATTACTAAAACAAACTAATCATTAGATCGTATTCACGCATTTCATGGAAATACAACGGTTCTTGGAAGAAAAAAAGCAATGCAATGAAGACCAGAGTACACTATCTGATCCGTTTTTTTCTGGTGTTTTTACGGTTATAAGTTAATTCATGAAATTTTTTTTATTAATGTTAATAAAAATACATTTGCAGTAAAGTTGCATATAACATTCTCATAAATATTTGCATTTTCTACTAAATTTATGAAATTTTGAGGGTGTATGGAGAGCTGCGTCCCCAACTGTATATATAAATATATATTTTAATACTAATTTAATT
Source organism: Nemotelus nigrinus (assembly GCA_947369275.1). Lineage (NCBI taxonomy): Eukaryota > Metazoa > Arthropoda > Insecta > Diptera > Stratiomyidae > Nemotelus > Nemotelus nigrinus. The sequence continues at coordinate 86,429,004 of OX376373.1, read as the reverse complement.
TAATACTAATTACATAACATTAGTAAAAATTAAATAGAGATAGAAATCACGAATTATGGAATTATTATATGAATTATTAATAAAGCTTGACCAGGAAGTATGAGCACTGATTGATTTGACACGGGCTAATATGCAAATTATTTAATCGACACGTAATGAATTCAGTTTATTTTATAAATCCTAAAATTATCGTTTATTGGTTGTTTTCAACCCTGCAGTTTCCATCAGATCCGAAAACATTGACCTTTTTTTCGAAATTCTACCAACTCATTATATTGCACTTAAAACCCTTATTCAACGTAGGAAACCAGCCATCAATCGTACAATGAGCATTTAAAAACAAACTAGTCTAAGTTTCCAAGTGCAAGGTGAATGTGTTTCGAGTTCATTACACTCATTCGAACATAAAAATCAAATAAAATTTTTGCCATGTGCGCACACTCAAAGCAAATAAAATTGTGAATTTTGAAACAATTAACTACTCCAATCATAATTGCTAAATCTATTGTTAAAATTGCCAATTTCACATATTAAATCAAATTTCAGTTTATTTTTGGTAAGTTTTAGTACATACATGAGTTGGACATGGTTCAAATTTGATATTCGGCGTACTGTTGATATTCGGCATAATTAAGCTTTCGGATAATCAGATTCAGTAGTCACTATCCACAGCTTAATTGGTTCGGTTGCAAAAAAAAATATGTATGTATATGTAAATCGTCAATTAGCTTATCACTGTTAATTTTCACTTTGTTTATTTCAAACAATTTTCGAAACAAACGATAACAACAACACCAAGTCTAAAATAATCGAAGAAAACTTTCGGACTAGGTTAGAACTGAAATCAGTATCACTCAGTGCACTGTTAATTACAATTAACTAGTAATATTCAACAATTCGTTCGATTCGGTTCGAAATCGAGATAGAATAAGAAGAAGAAGGGATGATAGTTATTGTAACACTGACCGTCGACCGCAAAAATATTGAAACTGATAGCCAACTATCCATAGTTACGATGCAGAAAATCAAGTTGAAACTGTTCTACAAAAATATCGTATGTACCTCATACATGCACTCGTATACGTCGTAAGTTGTATTGCAAGTTGAATTTTCATGCCCCCATTGCATACATGCACATATGCGTCACTTTTACATTGCACTTCTTTCCCCATACGCAGGCAGGTGCAATTAGGAACACAGGTCGCGACCGAATTTGCTTACAATAAGGAGGGATCGAATATGTGCATTTGTGTGGGTTTTTGAGTGCATGGAATTGCAACTGATATCAAGTGCATAGGAGCCAATGCGATTTCCAATCGAATTGCTAATATAGTCAAAGACTTGATTGAGACGATGTGCAATGTATTATTAATTAATGAGACAGTGTAGGCTTTGTGGGCCAGCCGGAGGTATTTCGTTCCGAATGCGCGCCATTTAGCAATTTTCGCCTTGAGCTAAGGAGATATTTTAGCGATAGATTCCCATTTACGTCAAGGTAAACGTATACGGTATATTCCGGTGCCAATAACCACTTTTCTTGTCGTTGTAGTTGCACTTCTCAAACATTCAACATCTCCTTCAGCGTATCGACGACGAAAATTGTTGCATTTCTCTCGATTGCAACGTTTCCATCTTGTTTCGGATTTTCACTATGTAAATGCAGTACATGTAAGTATGGGAGTGAATGTAGAAGATACATATAAGCATGTGAGTGGGAATATTCACGTTTTTTATTGGAAATATTTGCATTCACCAGTAGAAAGTAGTCGAGCCCACTTTTCGCAACGAACAAACCACTTGCATAGGGTATTAAAATGCTGATAACAAAATCGATCATTTACTAGTTATGTTCGCTGATAAAGTAGCTTGCGATAAAGCACGTGCCATCGAGAAGATTTGACGTCATAAATGCGGTGATTTGTTGTTGAAAATTTACTGATTGAGCCATGTCAATAACATTATACGAGTGCAAATGTAATGATAATCAAGTTTTGCATTTTAAGGATTTAAAGACTTAAATGCGATTTAAATGCCTGAGGCAATGATTTAATTTTTGGATATATATGTATTATAGTATATATACAGTCAGCGACAAAAGTCATGGCACCTGAGTGCACTTATCGTTTTGCAGATACATATCTTCTAAAATGTTAAAGCCATTCGGTTGTGTTTTATAAAAATAATAAATATTTATTAACATAGATTATGAATATATAAAAACAAATCAAATTTCACAAGATTAATAAAACAAAACAACTTTGTTTAAACAAAAATTATACTTTTGCCGCGACAAAAGTGATGGCACTTGATTAGAAAATTGTATCTTTTAATAGCAGTATATTGAAATTAATATTTAGTTGGGTATCCTTTGGATTGTATTACCGCTTTCAAGCGCCTTTGCATTGATTGGACTAATTTTAGCGTATATGAATTGTTGATATTAGCCCATTCTTGCCGTATGATGTTCTTCAGTTGTGCTTTCGATGTTATGTCATGTTTCCTTAAGTTTTTTCCAATTCACTCCAAAGATTCTCAAGATTCTCAGGTCTGGTGACTGAGGAGGTGTAGCCAACATATGAGGAGTGTTATAGATTACCCATTGTTTCACAATGTATGCTGGATGCTTGGGAAATAATAATCACAATATTTTGTTGAAAATAATAATCACCACTCAAACCCAATTTTTCTGCACTATTTTGCAAATGTTTCTTCAAAATGGCTAGATATCCGAAATGATCCATTGTGCTTTCTATAAACTTCATATTTCTCACACCGTTTGCAGACATGCATCCCCATATCATAACGCCACCGCCACCATGTTTCACTGTAGGATGTAATGTTTCGGCAGTAAAATTTCGCCTTGTCGACGCCACACTCTTATGCGACCACCACTTCCAAAAATATTGAATTTCGATTCATCGGTAAAAATAACCTTGTTCCAGATGTCAGCTGGTGCATTTAAGTATTTTCTGGCGAATTCTAGACGTTTTTTTTATTTTTCTTGCTTATGAACGGTTTTTTGCAAACGACACGGCTTCTAAGTCCATTACTTTGTACGACTCTTTGAATACTCCTTGGAGAAATTTTCTTTCCAGATTCACCTGAAGCTGCCTGGCTTAGTTCACTTGCAAATATTTTTGGATTAACCTTGACTTTGGGCATTATAATCTGTTTATCGTTGTCGGTTCAAACTTAGGGCCGGCCCGTTCTTGTCTTGTTTTTAATTCTGTTTTCTATTTTCTTTCGTTTAATTATATATCTTACTGTTGACTTACTCCTTTGCATATATTCTCCAATTTCCTGATAAGTTTTCCCATCTTTTCCCATATTTAACACAATTTTCCTTTCTTCTTTTCCTTGACATCTTTTTTAATCACAAAACTCTTTAAAAATTGACTGAATCAACGTAAAACTTTCTCAAACTAAAATAGATAGACCACCAAATTGATATTTACTTCCATCAGGCTACACAGTTCCTGGAAATTGAGTGCCATGATTTTTGTCGCGGCATTTGTGTACTACGCAACAAATTTTACGTTTCATGGACAAACGCAATGCAATATTGAAATCCCGTAAGTGGGAAAATATAGCTGCTATTATAAAGATTATATTTTGAGTAATTTACTTTTGAAAATTAAAAACCATACTGAATAGTACTTATTGTTTTTCTACACAATTAAAGGTGCCATGACTTTTGTCGCTGACTGTATATGTATTAATATATTTCCACCCATGAAGATTTACAGCCTAATATTTTTTAGTACTCAACATGATTAAATTAATTCAATTTGAGATCAATATTTCTTCCATTTTCGATAGTCAATCTATATCAGAATCACTATACACTTAATATACCATCAAATACACATGACTGGTTAACAAAATAAATCACACTCCTGTCACATTTCTGCCAATTCTGACACACTTCTGACAGGTCACAACACCATCACCATATATGTATCCACTGGCTAACGTGTGAAGTTGATTGAATTCATTACGAACAAATCGTAATTTGTCTTTACGTTTACAGTGACGCTTCGAACTAAGTACGTGAGCAATATATGCAATTTTCTTTTATTTCCATTCGCTAGTTGAAATTCATTCATTCAGTTGCATGTAAAAAGAAAGAATGTTGTGATTCAATTGCTTTTAATTGATGAATTCATAAATACACCATGGAGTGTTGTTGTACGGGATGTCATTATGGGCTTTTATTCCCGTTTTTAATGATTGAAAATTTTTGGTTTTAGATATGACAAATTTCTCTCCAAAAAAATTTAATTTTTGAAAAAATATTAATTTTTCATATTAACCGCCTGCTACTTTATGCTGACCGTCATGTTATGTTATGACGGTTATGTTACCTGGTTCGAATCCATCCATTAACAATCATCCATTAATTTGCTGTTAATGGAGGACCTGATTCAAATCAGACGCAAAATGAGTCGTATAAATAATTTCCAAAAATCAAAAATTCATATGAGTAAAATGAGTAGTGAAACTAAACTAATATCAACTGTTGCACAATGATTATGGAATAAAGTCTCTATCAGCATTAGACATCTCCTACCAATTTAGAAAAAAAATATTTGAGAAGTACACTACTTAAAAGTTCCATCCATTCCATCCTTAAAGCCGGAAATTCTTCCTGCGTCTTCAATTATCGTCCCATATCCCTTCTATCTTGCTTCAGTAAGCTTCTCGAAAGAGTTGTTTACAATAGGGTTTATCCTCTAATTGAACCTCTTCTCGCTTCTAAGCAACATGGTTTTGTCAAAGGTAGGTCAACAGGTTCCAACCTTCTTTCGTTCACCAATACTGTTGCCTCCGCTATCGACCAGCAAAAGCAAGTGGGCGTATTTTGACTCCGTGAACCACGAAATCCTGCTTTCAAAGCTCGATGGTTTCAATATTATACCATACCTTCGTGATCGTGCTTGTTTTGTAACGTTTCACTCTTGTTCATCTTCTCCCTTTTATCCTGCTTCTGATGTCTCGCAAGGGTCGATTCTTGGTCTTCTCCTTTTCCTCCTCTTTATAAATGATCTTCCTTCTCTCTTCAACTCCCCGTGTCTCTTGTACGCTGATGATCTGAAAATTTTCAGGGTGACTGAGTCAGTGGATGACTGCTCCCAGCTGCAGGATGACCTGTCTGCTCTGGGTAACTGGTGCTCTGTTAACTGTATTTCCCTTAATGTTGCTAAATGTTTCCAGATGTTCTTCACATGTAAATTATCCCACATCATGTTTCCCTATTCTATACTTGGCTCTTTCTTCAATCCAATTGATAATTTCATGGTCCTTGGTGTTGTGTTTGACACTAAATTAAAATTTGATGTCCACATTTTGCGTGTCACATCCAAGGGTCGCGCTTGTGCGGCTTCATTTAAAGGGCGTCCAGACCTTTTACTAATATATCCTCGTATGTATGCCTGTACATCTCCTTCGTGCGTAGTGTCCTCGAATATTATTGTCAAATTTGGTGTCCTCATTATCGTTTCTTAATTGATGCTGTTGAGTCTGTACAACGTAGATTTACTCGCTCACTATTCCTCAAGTTCCGTGTTCCCTACTGTGAGTATAGTATGCGTCTTTCCATCCTTGAAATCCCTACCCTCCTTTCACGCAGAGTCACGATTACTGGTTTTATTACTTATATCCCCAGAGCGCAGTTTTCTGTTCGTGACCCGGTACGTTCTACCAGGTCTTCATTTACCCTCAACGTACCATTTGCTCGCACTTATGTATATTTTTACTCTCCACTTTTGCGCTTTCCTAGGCAGCATAATTGTTTGAATATTAGTCTTTTTCCGCCTTCGTAACGCGCTTTTAAAAATAAGTTAAGAGGATGTGTTTTATCTTATGAAATAAAGTAACTCTCTGAATTTTTGATGTCATATCTGTGTTCAATTATGATTAAATTTTACCGCCTTATTATACTTTGTTTAGTTTTAATTTATAGTATCTTTTCTTTTTCTTTTTATATAAGTTTATTCCTTGTCTAATCTTTAACTGGATTTGTATCTGTTGATTTAGACAATAAATAATAATAATAATATATTTCAGTGAAGCTACATTGCATTCAAGTCAAGAGCAGCTCCTTTATTAATTAATAGCTGTTTCTACTGATTCTTTCCCTGAATTTTATTTGCATTCAGCTGATGGCAGCACATGCGAAATATTTATCACTTGAAGTCAGTTAGTTTAATTACTTTGTGTGCAGTTCTTAAAAATTTTCAGATAAAAAAAATTTATTTTACAGTTCACTTTAAAAATATTTCTGAAAACAAATTTATCTCCCCTCCCATAACCAAAGAGACTTTATTTTCATAATCGAAACTTTCACAAGTGTAAGCACAATTGTCCAGCACAATTTGCTGCTGATTCGATTGAAGTATCTATTTAGAGCTAGGTTACTTTCCTGTCTGCTGCCCGTTACTGATTCAAGCCAAAGACTCCGCACAGAAGAAGCTAAACCATCTTCATTATATTACTTCTTATCTTTTGAGAATTCGTAGCGATTCACTGTTACAACCTTTTTATAATCATCCTATCTTTCCAGTTGTCATTGCGGTTATTAAAAGGCAATTTCAAATTCTTGTTAAACCTAGGCTCTGATATACTTAGACATATTTTCAAAGATATTCCGGATTTAGCTTAACTTCGACGTTCTGTCACCTTGTTGTGATGGTAGCGGACTCAAGGTAGCAGCCCACAAAGCCCGATGTGTTGCTGCCTTGCAAGAAACAAACCTTGAGTAAGGGACCCTATTGTCCGGCCCTAAACAATAAACGCCTCAAGATTTTTGGTTCTTACCAATTTCAAGAGTTAGCAGAGGTGGCTAGTACTGTCACGTTGAGTCAGCTGATTCAGTTTGGCGAGGCGGTTTCTTGGCAGTTCTAACAAGCCAGCGAAGGGTGAAAAATAGGACCAAACTGGCGGCCTAATGCTTGCCGCGTACCCGGCAACCATCTCTACTACCTAGCCTAAAGGGGACCCGAAATCAGAATCCAGCAATGGAAAAACAGAAAGGAGGTAAAGTTACGGTACAGGAAGCCACCAGGGGTGAGCAAGCAGGGTCCAGGTCAATGATATTCAGCGACTGCAATGCTATAAATGTTTAACACTTGCCAACCATAGCAGATACATACTGCTACATACAAAAGGTTCAATTCAAAAATAGCAGGTGTTGGATCCGATACCGGGCCTTTCCCAGGCGTAGCCACAAGCAACAATAAACGGTGAAAAAGGAGACAATTCAGCTGGCAGTCATTGAAACCGCACGAAGCGAATGCTTACGGGTACCCCAGTACAATTGGGAGAAAATGGTTTCGACGATGTGAAGGAAGAGCTTCTAAAATCTCTTGAGTGAGCAGAAGGCACTGGACTCTAGAAAAGGAACGGGTCCCAGCCAAGCGAAGAGGGTAAGATAGCTTAAGGCTGGTATTGAGCTAATCGTGAAGCTAAATTTTGACATGTCTCCATTATCTGGTCATTCTTTCGAGCGAAAATTTTGGCAATGGAGAAAAGCATAGACACTGCTCATTCCTGACGGATAAAATGTCAAGAATTTCCATTTTTGATCGATTTTCTTATTGGAAAAACATTTGCATAATTCAATTTTCAAATTGAAACACCAAATGTCACTTTTTAGCTCGAAAGAATGAACTGCACAAACTTAATTGGCGTGAAATGATTGGAGACACGTGTCAATGCTATCTATATTTTCAAAGCGAAAGCAACTTCGAAGCAACTTTTCATGCTAAGAATAGAGTACAACTCTTGCTTATTTTCAAGCTAAATTTTCGCCGAAACAAATTTCAGGTGACATTTTGTATGAACATTTCACGTGAAATCGAACTCAGTACTATGCTTTAGGCAGAACACAAGGCAGTGCTGCGCATCGTGGGCAAGCTCGGTGCCAAGCCATCCCACTTCGCAGAGGAGAAGGATCGACTAAGCTGTGATCGAATAAGAGTGGTAAAAGGCTGTGCATTCTTTGCTAGGAAGAATAAGCTAGCGATAAGGAGTCTTCATTCCATAATAAGGTAAAGCAGAGCTTGGCTAAAAAGCTATCAGTAAAAAAGCAGAGGCCCGTTGAGGTTACAAAACCAGCGGCCAATAGGCCGAAAAATGACAGTAGTCGACTAGTGGCTCAACAACTCTCCACTTCTAAACCGAGAAGGGCCATGCAAGCTAGCGATATGGATAACAGTACCAAATCGGGACACTGGTTGACCATAGTAGCCAATTGGGTCAATTATCACTGGAATAATTACAGATCGTAGATACGGAACCTACTCAATGTGATGACTGACAGGATGCAACAGCATCCTGATCCACCTACATGGCACATGACAAGGTGGTGCTGCCGGCGGAGATGACAAAATTTGCCACGGACTTGTTCACCAAAAAGGAATTACTGCCCATAGGAGTGGATACCAATGAGCGTTACACCATTTCTAGCAGCAAAAATAATAACGAAAAGGGTGAATCTCCATTTAGTTTTATTATCAAGTATACACTAGGCTTAGCCAATCGTGGAAACATCCCCATAACACGCAACACAACACTCTGCACAATTGGGGCAACGATCAATTTAAAGAAAACCCGAGGACTCTTGAAGGATCATCATTCTCTGATCAGTAAAACATTAGTTCAGTCTAAAATTCAGTTCAACTTACAATTTTCACCGGAATACAAACACAAATTAGGAGACCTTCAAACCGGAAGCTGTTAGTGGTTTAGGTTCTCTCTCAGGATTGACTCTGTAGCAGACCTGGAGGCAACAGTGAAAATCACCACTCACAACCATGAAAAGCTGTCCTATGGTGTCGGCAAGATTAGTATGCAAGGTAGATGATAAATAAACAACGAAAAACTCGGAAATGTTGAAGATCCTCATATATACTCTTTTTCTGGGCTTTCTTTTTCAAACCCTGTTTAGGATCCAAAAAAAGGCAATCTGTAATTACGGCTCAACTCGTAAATAGGATAGTTCTTGAAACAGCATTTTATTTGTTTGACATTGAATGTTAGCAAGAAGGTGGTGAATAAAATATTAGTTCTAAGCCATGCGCCAATGAATTAGGTCTACACGGCAATAGTAAGGCCGAACTTTGCTAATGGCAGCCTAGTCCGGTGGCTGACAGTCGATAAAATCACCTTTACTGACATGGCGAACACAATTTAGCTTTTTGCAGCTCTCTGTACTACAGATGCCTTAACCATGATTCCTTCGTCTGCGATAAACTTCCTGCTCATCTTACCCCGCCTGAATTTTTCGTTAGAGATATTAGCAAAAAGTTTGTTGCCAGGATTAAGAAATCGGCACAGTGTGAGTCAATATCCTTTGGCCCCCGCACAAAACAAAATGACTCCTCGATCCACTTTCTTTGCTTCAAACGAAGATATCAAGAGACTCTAGGAAATGAGCAGGAGTGAAATCATTAAATTAGTACTGCGTCTATTTTGTATCCTACATTGATGGATTCAAAATGGTTGCAGAAGTGAGTCTTACAGGTTCATCTGCAGACTGCGTTGTAAAAACAGCCTTTGGACTTCATAAACATTGTAGTATTTTTTAGATGGAGGTGTTAGTGACACGAAAACAAACATATCTAATATACTTTAAGGAGAATGCAGAGCCTAGGACCAACTTTTTCACGAGCAGTCGAGCTGCAGTAAAAGCACTGATGTCTCACCCGTGTAAAGCAGTTTGATTGTATTGAAGCCCTGAACAGGCTAGCCAACAATAAAATAATCTGTCTCTACTGTGTCCCCGATCATAAGGGCATTGATGGAGCATGGGACCAGTTTTCTCCAAATTTAATTGGCAGACATCTCAATTCCTATTCCAAAACGATTAAAAGATTTACCGACTCCAATATGATGCAGGTTGCGTCCAATTCAGACTTGCAGGATACCAAACCAAACCAAAATCATGTGGCAGCCAAACATTTTGGCAGTAGCTAACTGCCTTCTTGAATTAACCCGGACTGGCTGCAAACAGCTGTTTGGTATCATTACTGGAAACCGTCTTGTAGCAGAGCATGACAAGAGACTGTGACTCTCAACCAGTGGCATCTATAAAAAGTGTCAGGAGCCGGGAGTCTCAGAACCAATTCAACATTTCGGTGTCACTATCCGGCGCTGGGGAAACCAGTCAGCATTACTTCAATGAGCTCTCACAAATATGACGGAGTAGAGCTCCAATTCGCAATAAGGTCTGGAACCTTTGATAACCACCTGGACTGCGCTTTTTAGCTCCTGGCCTTCTTATTTGATTGGTTACAGCCCAACAGGTAGGTATGTGACTTTGTGTCAGCCAGAAAAACCTAATCTAATTTTCACTTCTGTTCGAATTTACTCCAATGACATGCATTATTTTTGTTTGTATCTAGACTGCATCGAAATTTCGTTTCTCAGCCCAAACTTATTGTAAGAATAATAAAAAATAATATAAATGCTAATTATCATCTGCCCGCTATATTATGGTATACAGATACTGAAACGTGACTGGCATGAGGCTAAGTAACCTAAATATCTGTATAATTATCGTCAGAGTGTGAATTTACTAATTACTTCTTGCTGTTGGGTACTTCCGAATGATTTGCAGTGAACAGGTATAGTTCTAAATGAATCCATCTCTTAGTTTGGTGAGGAGTATGTGTTCCACTTTCATCCAAATGTGAAGTAGTTGAAATGAAATTTTTCGCTTTTACCTTTTTTATTATTTTTTTAATTGTTTTTCATGCATAAGATAAATCATTTGACGTATCCATTAGTAAAATATCGTAAGGCATTTTTGTATTTATAACATAATCAGATAAATGTACGGATATTCATGAGCAATAAGTAGCTACAAAAAACAGTTTTCTTGTTGATAAAATGACAAACAACATTTTTAGTATCGATGGCTTTCAAAACCACTTCTAAAATTTCGGATGCACTCAATGTATCTTTAATGTATGAAAATCTTTCAATTTTTTCTTTAGGCTAGTTCAGCTCATCGGATTAAATTTTGAAGCTAATGGGACTTTATGTATGTTTAGGTGAAATGACAACAACTTGAAGTTAATAGTAACAATTCACTGAAATAATACAAGTCCTTTCAGCCGGAATCTCCACATTAAACAAGAATTTTTCCTATGCGGTCATTTAATCAATATTTGATTTGCCTGGCTATTCATTATATTGCCTGCCGTATCCGCTAAATAAGTGAATTTTAATTGATGGTAAACGACTATCAATTCATACTAATATTGATTTACGTTTTGGTAAACTTAAGATATGGGGCATTTCACGTGAAGCGGACAGCGAAAAAAAGTCAAGGTTCTGGATTTCGTTCATATTGCGCATAATGGTATCTACTTCTAGAAGATAACAACATGGATACACAATTTTTGGTTTCTATGACGTTTAGTTGCCGAGGTATGGGCTTCTGAACAATGGATAAAATTGGTAAAAGGATTTTTTGGAAGCGAAGAAGAAAATTGACTGTTCTATTTGATTTTGAAATTAGATTTGACAACCAAAAATAAAAATTTGAGTGAAACCGGAAGTAACAATTTCAGCTCGCTTTTTGAATAATTTGGACCAGGTTAATTTTGTTTATTTTTATGACAAAACAAAGCTTAAAGTATTCTTGTTTTATGATAAAAGTTTTGGAATGGGATGGCCAGTAGTTTAGAAGGTAGGTGAATTTCAATACATACAAGTCGCATGGTACCAAGAGCTTGCTCGAAAGCAAAAATTGATATCGAAATAGGATTAGTAGTCCAATCTCTTAGTTGAAAAAGGTTTGATTTTCTCATAAAAACCTATTTAGTGTATATGATGCCCATATAATATACGGGCTGTCAAGAATGAGTTTACACATAGGAAAAAATTCAATTTTTGATCTTTCTAATTATAAAATACTACTTTTTATTTATGTAATTGAATTTCTTTTCTTAATTATAGTTCCATTCCTCATCCCAAGCAACAAAACTCAACTATAATACAAATGATGAAAATGTTCAGTGCTGGGAACACTTTCCCAACGAAGCATTCCTAACCCAACAAGCTCATACTTAAATCAACTTATCCTTTGAATTTCGTTCTCATCGGAGGATTTCATCGAAAGTTTCAGCGGTTAAACGTTGTTTGAGGCTGCCATCCGAAAAATTTTCAAAACACGGAAATTTTCAAAATTGGTTTCTTATTTTTATCGCAAATGCTTTGCATATGAGTACGTAATTTGAAGCATCTGTTGGTGCAATATTTACGAAAATGGCTAATGCTGGTTACCCTGTGTCAGCAGCAGAGCAAAATATATGCCAAATCTGCTTCACGTTAAGTTAAACCCAACCAGTAAATTTCGTTTCGATTGAATCACTGTGCTGGAAGGTATACGGGTGAAAAGAATTTTAGAGTTACCACCCTCAAAACTTTTCAAATTTTTAAAGCGTTAATCTTTTGTTGTTAATTTTCATTACAGGATCATTCCCATTTGCAAACTAATGATATAATCGCTTAGTAAAGAAATTCCAAAAAATTACGAAAATTGTCATAGCTGGCAGCCCTTTCATGATTTGTGTACAAAATTCCTACGACATTTACTTCACATTAAGGTCCATTTACTGCATGAACTTCATTTTGATTTCTACGCTGGACCGGAAGTTATAGGGAAAAAAGCTTTATTTTGCTGAGCAAATTTGCAAGATTTATGAGACAAAAATCACCATTGCAAATTTTCACCAAATGTTACATAAAGTAAGATACTAGTACTGTGTGAATTTTGTTAAAATCCCATGGCTGAATCGGAAGTTATAGGCCAAAAAGCTGTTTTTTTCTCAGTGATTTTTCAAGAAGGTACCACTGCCCCAGGGTTGCCCGCATTTCAAAATCACTTCTATCAGACCTGGTCCTAGCTAATACCATCATGTCCTGTAAATTTCATTATGATCGGATAACCCGGTCGTCAGTTCTCGTGGACAGAACTTTCGAGTGCTGAAAATAGAGGTAATTTGGTGATGGGTTGCCGTTCTTGTGCAAATCGGAATTTTAAAAATTTCAATTTGACATGATGGAAAAAGGTCAAAATTTATCAATGATTTGAATTTTTTGTCAAAAATCAAAAATTTTTGAGGAGGGTCAATGATTTGAAGAATTTTTTTTCAGGAGCCTGCCGTAGCTACAGGGTTACCTGCACTATCTTGAAAATCCATGTGGGTTTAATTTTAGCTAACGTCAATACGCTCTGCGAATTTCACGATTATCCACTGTGTTTGTCAAAAGTAATGACAAATCAAAATTTGAAAAAAAATCCTTGCCTACTTTTAGGCACTTAGCACCCACACACGGCTCAAAATTGTCAATTCTTTATCATAGACAAGCTTAGAACGTAATTAGTTTTCATTCCCAATGCTTTTCTTTAACAAAAATTTACGCTGCTTGGAAATATAGGAGTACCTCAAAATTCACTAAAACGCTCGCCGCCGCCAAAAGGTTTAAGATATCTGAATTTGAGAAAGTCATGGACCTACCTACTAAACATATCTACGTTTTCCGAAAATTTCAGCTCAATCGGATCAGCCACTCCAGAGATTATCTCCCTTAATCATCATTTTGCTGATATATATATATATATATATATATATATATATAAATATATATATATATATATATATATATATATATATAAATATATATATATATATATATATATATATATATATATACATATATATATATATATATATATATATATATATATATATATATATATATATATATATATATATATAATATATATATATATTCGAACATTAGTAACAATTTTTACAGTTCTTAACGTGTCAAGAAACTCTTTACACAACTGTTTTTGTTTGCATTAATGCAACGATGCGGTAAATTTACCGTAATCTTTAGTCTGTATTGTAAAGTTCTATGAATTTGATCACTAGTTGGTGATTAATTTTTGGCAAGTACGCATAATTAAGTGAGATATTGTGTTTTAAAATGCCAGGCAAAAGATTATCCTTTGAGTTGGTTCAGATGATATACTATAATCACTAATTAGGTAAAAGTGCGCAGGAACTGTCGGAAATGTTTTGTGTAGCACGAAAGAAAGTCTATAACGTTATAAATCGTGCTGAAAACCAGGGTAGATTGGAGCCAAAGTGTAGAGTGGCCCAAAACCAAAAACATCGAAACGTATAGAGCGCCTTATGATAAGGAAGCTTGATAAAAACCCCTGGATTTCGACCAGAACACTTGCTAGGGAACCCAAGGAAGAGCGTGATGTTGGTGTTTCACATGAAACAGTACGACTGGTCATCCTACGAAATAAGTTCTCATCAAGAGCTGCACAAAAGAAACCACTGCTTTCTGCACTAAACATCGAAAAGCGTTTTTTCTTCGCTATGATGCACTTTTCTCAAGCCGTTGACTTTTGGGACGACGTCATACTCTGCGATGAGACGAAAATGATGTTCTACTACAATGATGGACCGACTAGAGTGTGGCGCAAGCCTTTAACATCGTTGGAAAATCGAAATATAATTCCGAATGTAAAATTTGGTAAGTTATCGGTTATAATTTGGAGGTGCTTTTCAAGCAGAGGAGTAAGAACTTGGCATTCTTCGAGTCAACTATGGACGCCCAACAATATATGCATATCCTTAAAACATATTTGACAAGCAGTGCGCAGGAATTCGGGTTTATGCATAACAACAAGCCAAATTTTAAGTTTTACCAGGACAACGATCCCAAACATAAAGCGCACATCGTGCGAATGTGGCTCTTATACAACTGCGGAAAAGTGATGGATACACCAGCCCAGAGTCCTGACTTAAATCCCATCGAGAATTTATGGGCCTACTTAAAGAAACAAGTCGCTAAAAGGCAACCCAATAACCGAACTGCTTTAAAGCCTGCGATTCTCGAAGAATGGCAAAAAATACCAACCTCGTATGACCTGCAAAAGTTGATTCATTCAATAAAAAATCGGTTGCAATGCGTGGTGGATGCCAAAAGTGGCCATACCAAATATTAAATATACCAAATAATAAATATTAAATATCCTGTAAAATATGTAAATATTATATACGATAATAATTTGTGTAGAGTTTCTGACTTTTCAAGAATTGTAATAATTGTTTTCGTTGTTCTTTTCGTTCTTTTTTTGCATTGAAGTTGTACTTTTTTTGTATATATCGGTTGGAAATAATGTAAATAACTATAATTAAGAGCCAAAAAATTCATTTACATAAATAAAAAGTAGTATTTTATAATTAGAAATATCAAAAATTGAATTTTTTTTCTATGTGTAAACTCATTCTTGACAGACTGTATGGTGCTAAGCCATTTTGAGTTTTCCGTTATTTTTTGAGTTATTGTTCAGCGCTTGCAGTGACGATTACTTTCGCTGATAAGTGAAAAAGTTCTAATTGTGTGTATTATGTCTAAGTTTCAATCCTTTCGATTTGAAATTTCATCGAAAGTTTAAAGACCTAAGAAAAATTCCAAGAATATTAGCAGAAAAGTGGAGATATTCATCTTACATGAACGTATGTGAAAAAAATTATTGCAGAAACACCTCCAGTAATATATAAAAGAACCAGTTTAAGAAACGGGAGTAAAATTGTAAAAATTGTGGAAAAAATTCATTTTCCATGAACAAGTAGTTTTTTTTTCATTAAGTAAATTAGCATTAGCAATTTTTAATATTTTATCATCTCTATGTAAGTTATATAAGTGATATATAATAGTTTTACTACATATATTTTGTTTTCACACTCACTAGCTATCATAAACAAGATCCCAGTACCACGCTCCACGCGACTTCTATGCATTGAAATTCACCTACCTCCTAAACTACTGCCATTCCAATTTAAAACTTTTATGATAAAATAAGTATACTTTAAGCTTTGTTTTGTTATAAAAATAAACTAAATTAATCTGGTCCAAATTATTCAAATTACGAGGTGAAGTGTCTACTTCCGGTTTTACAGAGGAAAAAAAATTGTTTTTGAAATTTAATTTCAAAAGTAAAAAGAAGAGAAAATTTTCTACCAATCAGTATGTTTAATGTTTTTTTAGATTTTGTTTTGAATCCCAGAATCCGCTTCCAAAAAAACCTTTCATCAATTTCGTCAATTATTCAGAAGCCCATAACTCGGCAACTAAACCTCATAGAAACAAAAACTTGTGCATCCACACGTTCGTACTTTCTAGAAATATCATTATGCACAATATGAACAAATCGATGTCCGCTTCACGTGAAATGCCCCCAATATTTGATTTGCCTGGCTATTCATTAGATTGCCTGCCGAATCCGCTAAATAAGTGAATTTTAATTGATGGTAAACTACTATTAATTCATACTAATATTGGCTTACGTTTTGGTAAACTTAAGATATATTGAATCTTTGAATGTTACTAACCCATGCGGACGGTTTATTTTTTCATCAAAGTTTTCGGTAGAGTGAATGTGTTGGTAAACACTCGAAAGACGGAAGTACATTTATTAAATACACTAAAACCGAAATGAACGACCTTCATTCACAAAAATCTACACTTCATACATAAAGTGCCATAAAATCGTGCATTTTTCTCATACGAGAACGAACTAGATTGTATCTTTTGTACATAAATTGCTGAGGTATGTCTATCTTGAACTATGAAGCACGAGCCATGAATGGAAAATTTAATTACATTCGAAGATCATGATGGTGACCGACCAACTATTATTGTTGTTGTTCGTTTTGTTGCTATTGATTGATATTGATTTGACGAGCTATTGAAATTGTGCTCGCGTGTGCCTGGCTGTGTGAGTGTGCTATTTGATTTAGATCGTTAAAAAAGAGGGTGTGTAGATGAAGTTAAAATATATTCGTTAAATTGCTTCAAAACAATTGATTTTGAATCAATTCAGTATCAATTTAATTCGTGTCTAGTTAAATTAATAACGATCGTTTGTCTGGCGTATTTGTTAGTGTATGTGCTAATTTCGAGTTTTTAGCTTTTACTTATGCAGGCCATATGTGGGTTTGTGAGTTGTCTTTTCGCACTTTTCAACATGGACAGTTTTATTTTTCAACAATTCTTCATGCGTTTAACAACAAAAATTTGATGGCCATATTGCGTATGAATGAAGTTTTCAACATTTCGTTCTATATTTAAACTTTTCTTTTTTGCTTATTGTTGCGTACTTGATAGCCATGAATTTATGTCGAGATAAACATTAATTTATTATTAGTATTATTCTGATTGTATTTACGGAAATTAAAATAATGCTGACGTATTTATTCTATTTCATTTTACGTGGAAAGTGATGGGATTGCTGTGGAATATATTAATGATTGAATTGAAAGGTAAAGATTTTGATTGAAACATTATGATCGGCATGTGATGAAAAAATACAAACCAGTACAAAAAAAAATAGTAACAAAAACAGTAACTCACTGTACTTTTTTTTTTTGAAAGTACGTTCCACAAAAGTTATGTTTTCTTGGCTTTCATGATTTAACTTTTCCCCAGTTATCAAGGCCAAATTTGGCTTAAGGAAGAATATTTCATATTTAACACATTGACTGTCACGTCATAAATAAGTGAATAAGAGTGATATTTGCAAGAATGCCATGTCATAAATAAATGAATGACAACTACTGAACTGTAAAGTATTGGCATTTATTTCTTTTTACTGAGCAGCTTTTTACAGACTCACCCGGAGTACTATTAGTAGCTAGTGTTTAAAAGTTGCTTGAGTAGCCTAATGGGTAGAGCATTGGCTTTTTGAAAACAGGGTCTGTGGTTCGAATCCAGGTTCGTTCGAGGGACCCCGCATCAAGCTTTGAATTCACTTATCTCTGAAAAGGTACCTGAATTAATCTGGAGTAAAGAGAGCCGTGGAACTAATCACTCCACACTCGTATTCAAATTAATTGTAAATTTTTGATTAAGCTCTCTACCAGCTTCAACCCCTAGACCTGTACGAGGGTTTCCGTGGGATTACTTTACTTTTTATGTAGCTGCTTTACTTCTTTCGCCTGAATTTTCACACGAATTTTTAAAAGCTTTGTGTGAGCATAGTTTATAAAGCTTCTCGTATGTTCTCTTTTACTGTCAGGAAACTAGAGAAACTAGAGATCCCTAAAGCAGGAAAAGGTTGCGTGTTAAGCTAAACGACTACCGTTCAATATGTCTTAGCTCTGCCTTGCTTAAGATTCTGGGAAGGATTATTGGTTAACCATATTAAAAAATCATTTGATCCTATGTTCATCTCGCAGTCACAGCATGCTTACACTTTACACCGAAGGTGAAGTTAAACTGTTCTTCATGTATTCTTTGAGTAAATTGAGATATTTCTTGCTCTTACGTTTGCCGCCTTCTTGGACATTGAGAGGGCTTTTTAGAATGTAAAGTCTGACGGTACTGCATACTGCTTTCACAGTGCAGCTTTTTAAGAATAGAGCGGTAATCACTTCATTGGGGAATGCTCACGTACGACGAGGGGTCAGCACTGGCACACTTGAGGATGGATTCCTCTCTCCTCTGTTGTGGAACGGCAAATCACGGTAAATTCTCTTTTTATGAGGATGGAGTACAGGCTGTAAAGTCGCTGCTTAAGCAGATGACATAATTGTAGCAGTGTCGGGAAAGTATTTATTTACGCTATCGGAGAGGTTAAATCACTCTCTTGTTATACTTTTACGTTGCAGTTGTGAGAGAGGCTTGAATATGAATCCAAGCAAAACGGAGCTAGTTACTGTTCACAAGGAAGTAAAAAGTCCATCATCTCAACTTGCTGAAATTGGACGGGGTCTCCATTGACCTGAGCCAAACGATCAAATATTTAGGGCTCATCCTTGACTCTAAGTTACTATACCAGAAAGAGCGTGAAAGGCTTTCAGTGCACTTTAATGATGCAAAACAGCCATAGAAGCAAATTGAAGATTGCAGCGTCGTACTGGGCTTTGTATCGCAGTGGTTAAGCCAATTCTATTGTTTGGAGTGACGTTTTGGTGGCAAGCTGCTCTTACGACTGCAAATGTCTGCTTAAAAATTTGAGAAGCTTAGCTGCCTTCCAGGTGACTGAAGCACTCCGCACTACTCCAACTAAGACACTTTTCGTTCTGCATCGAGTTTAACGCCAAATTGGGCCGGGAGCTCAGAAGAACTATTGAAAATTTCAGTTGTAGTAAAATAAAAGAACACATACGGTTATACATAATCCAATCGTTGTGATATACTTCGGGAGTTGACTTCTTCTTTTGATCGACAGAGGCCTGTCGAAAGACGCAAATACACTGAAAAAAATCCACATGGCACCCAGAGCTATGTAACATAGCGCATTATTTATGGCCCCATACGCTATGTACATAGTGCTATGAGCTATGAAATATGGCTCCCAGCGCCATAATGTCAGAATCCACATAGCGCGTGGTCCTATGTAACATGGCGCAGCATTTATGGTGACACACGCTATGTACATAGTACCCTGAGCTATGCAGTATGGCTCCCAGCGTCATAATTGCATGGCGCAGAAATTATGGTTACACACGCTATATTACATAGTGCCATGAGCCATGTAATATGCCTCATGGCACTCCAATTATAACTCGCAGCCATACTGTGTGAGGGGATGTATAAATGTCAGCAAGTGTCTCTTGAGTATGGTACGTAGCGCTAGACGCCATAGGTTAAATACTTCTGGCGTGTAGTTTTTAATTGTTTAGTGGGTAAGCAAGGCTTGTAATGCTTGGGGTCCGTAGTTCGAATTCAGGTTTATAAGAAGGACTACGGACCAAACTATGAGTTAATCTAGTTCTCAATTGGTATCTGAATGTTATTAGGTGTAGTCGTGGAGTTCGAAACTTTTCACTCGTATGCATTGATCTTAAATCATTGAATAAAGCTTTCTTCCAACTTCAAATTATCTACCCGATAAGGATTGTCGTGGGTTTACTATCATTTTACTTCAATATTAAAGGATTACTGAAAAAACACATAGTGCCAGACGCCATAAGCGTTAATTACAATACAACGATGTCAAAAAATTAGAATGCACTGTTTTGTATCGTAATGCGCACAATGCCTGCGGCCGAATTTTCCGCAGCGGCAGAATTCGTCAAATTTCTAATTTTGCCGCATCACTAGCGGTGATACCAACCGTAGGTTGTACCATGTACACGCCATGAAGCCTACCGCGAGCACATGGTGTTTTGGATGGCAGCTATATAGTATATGTCATATTCTTACTTTTGCAAAACACAATTCGCTGTCCATCAGATCTCTTGTATTGCTGTTATATCAGCCTTATATTGAGACAGGGCATCGGCTAGCTGCTGAGCAGCTCGAGCTCTGTAGAGCGATCTAACGTTTCATGGCAAAATTTTCAAATCGTTTAGCCGTTTCCGTTCGCGTGGTCGTCGTTGTGATATCAATCCGGTTCCGAGGCTTGCTAATGGTTTCGGGATAAACGCTTTGGGAAGCATTTTACGAGAGAGGTAATCGGCCTCTCACCAAACTTACTTGGAAGGGACTAGCCTGAAGGCATTCGCCAGCCTTTTCTGAGAAAAAAGGTTGTTACCCGCAGCCACCACGAGGAGGTTAACTTCAGGCTTCCATCAGCTGAGATAGTTGCGGCACGTGCATATTATCATATACAAGATGTTATTCCTCCTATCCGATTGATGCTCCAGCTGTGATCAAGAGTTGTAAATTCACATTTCGTCGATATGTAAAAACAATTACTTAAAATGAATACTCTTAATTCAAAGCTAAATTGGGGCTGTTTTACTGCACCGCTTTATGTAGCTTTTAGTACTGATAGATATTGTCTAGTTAATATTTCAATGTTTGCTTGAATACTTTACGTTTTTCTGAAAGAACATTTCAATAAAAAAAAATCCCACCTTTTCCAATTGCCTATTCACTTTTCAATTCATCGCTGAAATTATTCATTTCCTACTACATAGGTCTGTTGGTAGATCAGCTATTCAATAAGGATATTTAATCTAGTTATTATCGTCGTTATTCAAAGCTGATACTAGAATTTAGTACCTACACATGCCAAAGCTGATATTGCATGCACATATATTATACAATATTTATTGTTATTTTAATCTTTCGATCTCGATTTATGGATGTTATCTTATTAATATTGTTCTTTTTATATGAAAGTTTTTTTTTGCACTGAAATGAATCACGCAGTTTTGATATAATGATAAGTTAGTGTGCCAATTGTTGATAATAACCTTCATTGTGATGAATTTTAATTTTATCAGTATGATAATTTTACGAAAATTCAGTTTAAAAGAAATGTTTATTTTGCAAAAAAACTCTTAATCTGACTTGAATGAAGTACAAAGGCTGATATATTGAATGAAATATTGTCGCATATACTTTTAACGATTGTTGATGGTTTCAATCGACCAAAACACACAATCTACCGTCTAAGAGAAATTATTACCACGAAAATTTAATTTAAACGATAGATTAATTGCCTTGGTATCTTCAAACAATTCCAAAAATTACAAAAACTAATGCATTTAGTTTAAGCTGAATAAATATTTTCCCACACAATAACCCAAATTCCAGTCGTATTAACGACCTCAAATTCACATTAGTCACTGTTAATTTTAATATCACAGTCAACAACAATTCGTATAAATTGCACTGGCCATTACGTATGTTGCAATAATAAAACACCAGGCACTTCCTTTTCTCAAACAAATTTAACTCATTCATTCGGTCACTCAGATTATACTCACAAGTCTCTACAATTGTCTGTCTGTTTATCTAAGTTGTATCGTTGCTGAACAGATAATAGTAGGATGAATTTTTTTACGCCTACTCTTTTAAATCTATTTTAATATTTAGATTCTACTGTTGATGCTTTGTTTGCACATCGCATTATAAACACGATGTCAAGCTATGTCAAGCTGCGAACATATTTAAAATATAAATACGCAAACGAAACCAAAGATTAACCAGAGTTTTTGTATGCGTATCTTTTATCTTATTTCATATCAAAATAAATAGACTGAATTGACTATTATACGAATATTTACTGAAATATTTAATCATTGTAAATTTCTGTCGGCTATTTATTTATTTAACGGTAATCAGCTGATATTTGATGAAATTTAACTCCTTCAATTAAATACTAACCTTTATTCAATTATAAAAATTTATTTTGAATTATTTTACGTGTAAACCCAAATCAAATTCGTTTTAGCAGTGATATCATTCGTCTTCTGTCACAATTGTTTATCCTTCTGGAATAGAATAAGAAACAACAAATTAATAAACCAATAATAAACAACAAATTAATAAACCAATAAACCAAATAAGAAAATTCTCAAAACAATTACTCTAATTTGGCATAATTTTACCAAATATCTAATTGGGACTTAGTCAGCTACTTTTAGATTATTCGTGCATGGACCTCAATTAGAATATAATATCACTCTTTCATTCGTCGTGAATATTTGAATGTTCCGAGAAGTAATTTAAAAATTTATTGGCATTGACCTTTTGCTTTACAATGTCATGTCATTGCCAAAAATGTTGGAAG
Organism: Nemotelus nigrinus; assembly: GCA_947369275.1. Classification (NCBI taxonomy): domain Eukaryota; kingdom Metazoa; phylum Arthropoda; class Insecta; order Diptera; family Stratiomyidae; genus Nemotelus; species Nemotelus nigrinus. The sequence continues at coordinate 86,406,437 of OX376373.1, read as the reverse complement.
CACTTAATTGAATCTGGTTCGGTGATGGGTATAATTGCGGTGTTATGGAAGGGACTAGAAGCATGACGAATTGTAATTGTCGCAGGCAATAAATCAACGTACAACTGCAATAAATAACGTGTGGTGAAGATATTTTTGGTATTATTTACCGGACAATATATATATATATATATATATATATATATATATATATATATATATATATATATATATATATATAAAAGTACATATATGTATATATACAAATATAAATATATATATATATATATATATATATATATATATATATATATATATATATATATATATATATATATATATATATATATATATATAAATGTAAATATTGTGAGCATCCCGAAGCTATTCACGAATTGCCATTACATCCGCATTGACTGTTTGGCGCAGTTTGCATGCTGGTGATGTCATTGGCCCTTACTTTTCTTTTAATGATCTTGGCAACCTTGTCACGGTCAATAGTGAGCGCTACCATATAAATTAGAAGAAAATAGTCTGGTTAGCATGTGGTTTCAACAAGATGGCGCCACATGTCACACAGCTGGCCAAGCAATCGACTAGTGATGGGTATTTCTGTTATTTTCAAAAAACGAAATTGAACTCATTTAAAAAAAAAACAACTGTTTTTTAAAACTGTTTGAAAATAACAGTTTGAATTAACGAAAAGAATCAAATTTTATGCTGTACGACAATAAAGGTAGGGTCGTACTAGGATTTTCACATACTAGGTATAACTAGTTCGAGTACGAAAAAACATCGGTTCCAAATACCTGTTTGAAGTATGTACATATGTACATACAATGCATATGATTTGTAGTGATGTAATGAAACGGACTGATATGCCCTCCCCCACCCTCCAGAAACAACATTCCCAAGCTAGAGTGGTGATGGTGCAAAATGACCTTCAAAGAATACCGAGTCATTAGTCTGTGCAGCTTGTCCGTAACTTTCCAATGGTCGGTCATTTATTTGGCAAGGCTTTCTCCAATTTAGGCGCCATCAAATTCAATCAATTTATTTTTTTTTAAATTTTATTACATGCAAAAAAACACCTCCTGTATTCGTTCAAATGACCAAAATAAAAAAAAATACTAAGATAGGACCAACTAGTCCTGTTGTCATCTATATGACTTTTCATCGAGCGATCTCTGATACCAAACTTTTCCTGGTTAATCTATAACAGTCGGATTTCCACTTCGCCTCACTGAAGCATGAAGTTTGTCGAAAAATTTATTAAGAAATGATAAAAACAATGTTTCGTTTATTAAACATGCAACCTTTTCTATTAGGCTAGACATGAGTCCAGGGGCATCTTACCTCCCGCGGTCTCGTAAATTTTACAGCCCCGGTAAGGTTGGAGACAGCACATCCGGAGACGCCAACTGGTGAACCAAAAAGGATCTCAACCTTTTCCTCCTTGGCACTTTTAGTGCTACTTTTATTTTTTCCGCCGGATTTCATTTTGCCGTTTTTTCCTAGACTTGTATGGAAATTTCGCCCGAAACAACTCAGAAAGATCCCCGAATTCATGCCCGACCAAAAAATTTTTTTTGAAAATATGGACGTTTTTGCCCAATTTCCCCTATATAAAATTTTTCGCCCTTGAAATATTACTATTGTACTCCCCGACCACTTCAATCATCGAAAGCGCCGTTAAGTTAGTGTTTGCCAAACTATGGTCAAAAAACCCCTTACTCTCCTACAAAACCGAAATTTTTGTATCACAGCAATAGGTCTTGGCCCGTTATGTCCCAAACCACTCTAACCTAAAATTGGCCGATTTTGTCCGATTTCAGCTCCTTGTGCCCTAAAAAACTTTTTGAATATTTGAATAAAATACTTGCATGTTCGTTTAAAAAAACGACAAACGGTTTGTTTAAAAAAAAACGAAAAACGATGAAAAACGGTTCGTTTAAAAAAAACGAAAAACGATTCGTTTTAAAAAAAACAGTTCGTTTTAAAAAAACGATTCGTTTGAGAAAAACGATTGGCTTTAGAAAAGCTATTCGTTGTAGAATAGTTGAAATAATTGGTTTTAGAAAAACTTTTCGTTGTAGAAATACGGTTCGTTTTAGAAATGCTGTTCGTTCTAGAAAAAAAAATTCGTTTTAGAAAAACAGTTTGTCGCTATTTGGAAAAACTGTTCGTTCGTTTTTTGCACCCAGACGTTTTTTTCAAACTGTTTGGCGTTTTTGAGCCCATCACTAATTCTCGCATTTCCGTCATCTAGGGTGAATACGAATTGAAACTTTGGCCGGCGGTCGATCGTACGTCTGCATGTGTGGCTATTGCATGCTGAGTGATTGTGACGCCCATTGGAAATTCCAATAGCGCATTCTCTTTGCCACTAGGAGGAACTGGTACTGTTGTTTTCAATACATTTTACTTACCCGTGATGATTTGAAATGCTCCAAAATTTTCATCATTCCGCTTTATATAGCACACTAGCCCCAGCCGATGTATGCTCGCAAGTTCTTTTCCCCTTATTTCTGCGAGTGATGTTCATTGGTTAGTCATCGACTTTTAGAAAGCTTCTTGCAAGCACATTACATTTTCATTGCCAAGAATGTTTTCTTTATATACTCCGTCCGGAATGCATTACAGCGATTCCCGTTGGGATGTAGCTGAAGTCACGATCTTGCACGTGTTCAAAGAATCGTTGCCCACGAATTATATATGAAGAAGGTCACTGCGCGTTGGGGGCCGAGAACGTTAATCGATGATGAATCTCGAAAAGTTCCAAGCATATCTGGAGAATTTCACGTTTTGTGATCATGGATGAGACCTGGATCCACCATTTTGATGCCGAAACCAGACACGACCCTTTTCGTCGGTGCCGAAGAAATTTAAGGTATCGAATTTGGCAGGGAAGGTTATGCTTCAGTTTTTTGGGACGCTGAATGAATTATTATGGTGGAATGTTTGGAAAAAGGAGCTACTATAACAGGCTCTTGGTACGCCGGCCAAATGAGAAGATTGCGGGAGGCTACGGAGAAATACAGACGCAGCAAACTGCGAGCCGGAGTGCTGTTTCATCAAGACAACCCACTGGTTCACAAGGCTGCAGTTGCGATAGCTGCAATTCAAGAAACAGGATTCGAACTGCTTGAACATCTGATCTATTCACCAGACCTAGCTCCCAGTGACTTCTACCTCTTTCCTCGGCTCAAAGAACACCTTCGAGGCAAGAAATTTGAAGATTATAGCGAAGTGATGGCCGCTGTTGGGGCTTTTTGGGAGTTGTTTTCGTTTTGGCTGGGATGTTTCAAGTGTACATAAGATAGTCTTCCACCCCCCCCCCCCCATCATTGATCCTAGATCTCGTTAAGAAATCTAGAAACGATGGTAGGTTATAGTTTGCAAAAAAAGAATAAATTGTTTGCATTTCCTGTCATTGAAAGGGGACTATTATTATGGGTTGATATGCAGAAATGTTGTGTGCAGCATTTCCAAGGAATGCAACCGTGTTTAGATACTTATCGCTATCGTTCATGGCTGGAGAAACAGTTTCAACAAGTGTCCTGGGTGACCCTTAAACTAACTAAGCATTGAAAATACAGACAGCACCAATCACGGAAGGTTTTTGACTGCTTAATCTGGAAGAATAAATAGGGCCTTTAAAAATTTGATTTGTGACCAATTGAGTATATTGATGTGATGCTGAGCTACTGTAGAATGAAGATGGCAATTAAAGGTTTCGTCAATTGATCACCAACGTGTTTTCCTATTATTAACTTTCTAAGACACCTTTTAGATGAACTGATGGCTGAGATATAGAAGACGCAATTACCACGTAACTAACAAGCTAGTGTTAAAGATACACAAAGGAAAAAAATATAAACTGTGATTAGCATCTGAATTAAATCTGTATCTTACACAAGAAGAAAGCACTAAAAAAGGTTATCTGTTTCTTAAAATTTAATGTTATTGATATTACACTTATAGCCGCAATACTTCGTACGAATTATACGTCCCCAGTCGAAAAAGAACATTGAGGTGTAGCTGGAGTTTTAAGCAACTTATTATGACATACGGAACGTAGTAAACTGCAATGTCACCACAGTCATGTTGCAAAAGTGAACATCACTACATCGACAGGCATTGTAACACTGGATGGAGTCTATTGTCCTCCACGCTTCCAAATGTACAATCAATAATTAATAAAGGTAATCTTTGCATAATTAATACTTAATACAGGTACGCTTTCAAGCCTCTTTAAATCACTGAATTCCACCCAAACCTCAAAGCTTCTGCTGTACAAGATCAGGGTCTTGTCATATTCACGTATGGATCACAAACTTGGTTGTTCACAAAAAGACAATCTGATGTTTCCCCAATCGTTGGCCCCAATATATGAAATAAGACGATTCCGGAGACTATTAAACTATAAGCTGCACGCTATTATATTTTCGTTTCTTACATCTAATGATCTTCGCTACTCGTCGGAGGTTTTCACATTTTTCTCTCTTAGTCCTGGTGTTCCTTTCAAGGAACTGTTTATATGCCTGATTTTTCTTGTTCAACGCATCCTGGCATTCGTTATCAAACCAGTTGTTTCTTTTGCGCCAAGCTTCATATCCAACCACTTGTTCTGCAGCGGCTTTGATTGCTGTCTTCATCTCCATCCAGACCTCGTCAACCGGCCTCACTGCATTATTTTGTAGGATGGGGGTTAGCTTAGTCTCAAGAGTTTTTGCGAAGCTTTCTGCTACTGACGCCGTATGGAGCTTTTCGATGTCAAACTTACGAAAAGGACTGGTCTTCGTCCCATACGCCTTTGACATCCGACATCGATATTTGAATTTGACCAAGTAGTGGTGCGAGTCACAATTTGCTCCTCGAAACGTCCGAACGTCAAGTATGCTGGAAGCCCATCTCCGCTGAATAAGGACTTGGTCGATTTGGTTGAAGGTATTGCCATGCCCATGTTCTTTTTGTGGATGCGTCGATGCGGGAAGCATGTCGAACTTATAGCTATATCCCTACTATATGCAAAGTCAATCAGGCGTTGGCCGTTATCGTTAGTTGCATCGTGGAGACTGTGCTCTCCAGTTGTACCCCGATGTACTTCTTCATTCCCGACTTTAGCATTGAAGTCACCGAGTATTATTTTGACGTCGTTTGAGGGCAATGAATCAAATAGCCTTTCAAAGTGGTTATAGAATGCGTCTTTCGTTTCGTCGTCTTTTTCTTCTGTCGGGGCGTGAACGTTTATCAGCCATATTTTAAAGAATTTTGCTTTGATGCGAATCGCACACAATCATTCGCTTACTGCCTTGAAGTCCATAACGTGTGGCTTGAACTCCCTATCCACAATGAATGCCACTCCAAATTCACGGCTTCCTGCAGCCTTCCCACTCTTGAATATTGTGCGCGATCTCATGTCTTGAATCTCACTACCAAATCCATTTCGTTTCCTGGACTGCCAGCACGTTCAGTTTGTACTGAGTGGCCTTTAATAATAATTATTTTACCGCATCAGGTTTATTTAGTGATCTGACATTCTAGGATTTCGTTTGCCGGATCGTTTCCGTTGGTCCAATCCTATCCGAGGCATCTCCGTAAGTCCCGGGACGGTTTAAAATTTTGTGGGGGACGGATTGTCGGTCCATCGTTCCAACCCCCAAGCCTGGAGGACCGGACTATCTACCACTTAGTTTCTTTCCCTTCCATCGGGGGTTTAATATCGCTAAGATATCGTTACCCGATCTCTGGTCAAGATTAACAGCACCGCCACGGGAAGGCGAGTAGATAGGACAAAGAGGAGAGATAAGAGGAGTCATTTCACACGGATCGTCCATTTACTTCCACGTCACTCTCCGCACGTTCGGGTTCGCTTGCCAGTCCTCTTTAATTTTAATATCAACTCCCAAAAACTGACTCAGCGAAGACGTTGAGAATGATCCTTGACCAGCATTTCACATAGAAGGAATATATTTATTTCAGTAGGATCCAGCTAGGTGCTAGCTGAATAGCTGAAGTAAATGCTCAAGAGATCTTTTAGCTGAACTCGACTAAGCTAGCAGTTCGGCTGAAATATTTGGTTTTTGTGATTGTGTGTTTATTTTTGAGGATGTTTTTTTGCGTGTTTGCTTGTTTATCATCAGTGTGTTGTCTTCTCATATAGTATGCACGTTTTTGAGTAATCTTATTCAAGTTTTTGCCCCTGCTACCACCAGAGGGCGAGTAGGGATCAAAATTGAAGAATAACTAACAAAAACGAATAAAAAATACACGAGAAGAAAACACACTGAAGATAAACAAACAAGCAAACAAAAATTACCCCCTAAAACAAACACAGCCACAAAAACACAAAAATACTAGCCAGACATCAATCGGTAAAATTGTCTAACGGCTATGGAGGGGCATAGTCGTGTTTTACCAGTGAGGTAGTAGAAGTGGAGATGACATCGACGGTATAACTTTCCACCATTAGCCCCTTCGATTCGCTCGCGCACAAAGCATGTTAAAGCAGCGTTTCCGTTCAATGTCAAATTGGAGGGGAACTACTTGGCTTTGACCAAATTTGACATTTAGCGGACAAAAAATTACTACCATCCCCTTCAATGTAAATTTTATGGGCATGTCCACTCCATTTCTACTACCTCACTGAGTTTTACCGATCTTTCAACGGATTTTGAAAGCCACTGTAGGCTGAGATGGACTCGACTTTAGACAGCTTTGTTGGAAAGAAACGCCAAGAAAGCCGTTGTGTTTGGCCGAAGGATAGCGATAAATCAGTATTCATCAGGAGACCAAAATAATGCGAAGCGAATTGAAATAGAGAATAACGGCTCAAAACTAGGACAATTTACAACCGATTATAGATTGTTGCGCTGTTGATAATTTTATCTTATTAGAGGAATTAATTATTGATGTGAAAGTTTGCATTTTCATAGCTCCTTTTAATAGTTTTATGACAAAGGCACTTTGTTGAAATCTTCCACCTTACTTAAAGTGTTTGATTGAAATCACAGCGTATATAAGTTGCAGTATGACTATTTTACAGTTGCTGCATTTTTCGACAATTTGCTAGGCGCAAAATTATTATTTTCAGATCTTTACTTTCAAATTCGTATCTTATACTTCCGGCAATCTAAAGATAAAATGTACCAGCCTCCACTGAAAATCAGCTATTTTATCATTGTTATTTTGCACATAAATATTTCAATACAAACCATTGAAATCATTAATTAATCAAATTGAATGTCATAGGAAAACGACTGAAACAATCGATACGACCATTAAAATGGCAAGACAACTTGATTACATAAAGAATGCATACCTATACATGATGTGCAATATAATATGCCATTTGACAAGAATTCGCATTAAAAATTCGAAAAACATGTGAGTGCACAAGTAATTTTCCAATCGGCTGGGAACAAACAGTGAATGCATCAAAAGTAAAGGTTAATTACAAAATTTCGTGTAGTGACAAATGAACCATCATGTCCACTAATTACCGTTACTAGTTGCATTTCACACATAGTTCAGGTGAATAAATAGTAATCGTTTGTGGGAATGGAAGTAGATTTGTTGACTAATTGCATAGATTGATATCTAATGAAATTATGAAGTCGAATGTTTGATGTTGTTTGCCAATACTTTGTAAGCAATTTTATTAATAAGTAGTAATTTGTAGTTAGATTTAAAATGTATTGTTGGAATTAATATACTTTTATCATAATTTTCTTCATTAAAACAAGTTTATGTTCTTAAAAGTCGTCCATCAATAAAAGCGAGAAGCAGTTAGTCTGTTCTATAGAAATCAAGGACCACATTCATAAAATATTCCCTGCAAAGAAAAAGGCAAGGAAATCGTAATCCCGAAACTGATATAACACGTTAGTTTGT